>LR738710.1:223928509-224066676 GCA_902687465.1 Secale cereale | reverse complement strand
CTCGGGGCGAGGAGGTAATTAGGGGGAAAACAGAGAGGGGCTCACGACGATTCAGAAGAGCAGGCCAGCGAGGTCGGGGAAGCACGGACGGCGACGAATCGACGGTGAGGTTGTCGGCGGACGGAGGTTGAAGATGAGGTCGGGGAAGACGCCATGAGGCTCCCGAGCTCGCGTGCGTGGGCGTTTAGGTCCACGGGTTCATGGCGGAGCTCATGGTCACTTTGCGGGGGCGTGGGTAAGGCTGTGTCCATGGTGGTGGCGAGCGGCGGCGGCGACCGCACTCGGGTGTGCTGCGGGGAGAGAGCAGAGGGGAGGGAGGAGCACGGGGAAAGTGAAGGAGGGGCCAGGGAGGTGCGTGGCGATGCCAAAGACGTCCAGAGCGTCGGGGGTGCACGCAGGCAGGCAGGAGGTGGCCGGCGCACGGTGGCCACGCGCCTCGCGTCATTCTGGCGCGAGGTTGGCGATGACTGGCAGCGGTGGTCACGTGGGTTGGGCAAACAGTGCTGGGCTGCAGCTGGGCCACTAGGTGGGCTGCAGGTAAGCGCGCTCTCTCTTTAATTTCTTTCTGTTTTGTTCTCTTTTCTATGTCTGTAATTTGTTTCTGATTTAGTAAAAAAAAAATACTAAATCAATTTATTTTCTTCTGATAAATTTGTAGGGACTAAAAGAATTATTCCAAAGCCCCTCACAATTTTCCAGAATTGTTGGAGCAATTTAAAATATATATAGCATTTAAATGGCCCCAATTCAAATACTTATGATTTAATTCAAAGCCCAATAATTCCCTAAAAATGTTCAATATTTTTGGTTTGGATCAAAGCCCTTGCCAAAATTATCACACTTTGATGAAGGCAATTTTGGGTTTATTGAAAAGGATTTTTATTTGAACCTAGTTGAGTTCATTTAGTGCTAGGGTTTGATCATTCGCCAATTCAAGTTTAGCAAAAAATTAAACATGATGACATGATGATCAGGCAAAGACCACAGGGGTTGATCTAGGGCTGTGACATTATCTATATACAAAAAATATGCTGCCATGGTTCATACACAGTTTTCCACTCCTATTCATGTTTTTCGCGCAGATTCAGCTGGTGAGTATATCTCCCATGCATTGAGAGGATTCCTTGCTGAGCTGGGTACTCTTTCTCAGTTCTCTTGCCCTGGTGCTCATGCTCAGAATGGTGTTGCTGAGCGCAAGCATCGCCACCTTCTTGAGACGACGCGTGCGATGATGATCGCGGCCTCTCTTCTGCCTCACTTCTGGGCTGAGGTTGTTACCACTTCCACCTATCCCATTAACATTCAACCATCTATTGCTCTACAGGCTGGTATTCCTCTTGAGCGTATTTTTGGCCATTATGATTATTTGGCGCTTCGTTTGTTTGGTTGCGTTTTCTATGTTTTGCTTGCCCCTCGTGAACGCACCAAACTGACTGCTCAGTCTGTCAAGTGTGTCTTTCTCGGATACAGTGATGAGCATAAGGGCTATCGGTGTTGGGATCCCATCGGTCACCGGATGCGTATTTCTTGGGATGTGACCTTTGATGAGTCTCGTCCCTTCTACCCGCATCCATCCTCCTCGGACTTTTCGACGGAGGACATCTCTTTTCTTATGTTTCTGATTACACCTCCCTATGTGCCCAGTATTCCCACTCCTCGTCCTGCTATTGCAGATCTGATGCCGTACTCTCCTACGGTTTCTTCTCCTCCCTTGTCGCATGACTCTCCACCTTCATCACCGATACCTTCCCCTTCTCCACCTTCACCACTGATACCTTCCTCTTCTCCACCTTCTTCATCGATACATTCTCCGTCTCCACCTCCAGTGATTTCACATCTTCCGTCCTTTACTTTCCATTATACTCATCGTCCACGTGTTGTGGATAAGTCTATTGATATGCCCTCTACTTCAGGTGTGCCGTCCTCCTCCTCTTAGCAGACTTATGGTCTCAGTTCTCGGCCTTGTCCGTCCCCTGACCGATATTCTCCTTCTCACTATGGTCTTTCAACCGCTCTTGAGCCGACTTCTTATTGAGATGTTGTTGTTCACCTTGAATGGCAGTTTGCGATGGCAGAGGAGATTGCTGCCCTTGAGCGCAATGGCACATGAGATCTGGTTTCTCTTCCTCCCCGTGTTCGTCCCATCACTTGTAAGTGGGTCTATAAGATCAAGACTCGCTCTGATGGTTCTCTTGAGCATTATTAAGCTCGTCTTGTGGCTTGTGGCTTTTAGCAGGAGCATGGACATGATTATGATGAGACTTTTGCTCATGTGGCCCATATGACCACTATCCGCACACTTCTCGCTGTGGCCTCTGTTCACCACTGGTCCGTCTCTTAGCTTGATGTTAAGAATGCCTTTCTTAATGTTGAGTTGCGTGAGGAGGTTTATATGTAGCCACCACCTGGGTATTGAGTTCCTGATGGTATGGTTTGCCGTCTTCGTCGCTATCTCTATGGCCTTAAGCAAGCCCCCCCCCCCGAGCTTGGTTTGAGCGTTTTCCTCTGTGGTCGCTGCGGCTGGTTTTTCGCCCAGTGCTCATGATCCAGCGCTGTTTGTCCATCTTTCTGCTCGTGGTCGCACTCTTCTTCTATATGGTGATGACATGATCATCACTCGCGACGATTCTGAGTACATTACCTTTATCAAGGCCTGTCTCAATGAGTAGT
Organism: Secale cereale; assembly: GCA_902687465.1. NCBI lineage: Eukaryota > Viridiplantae > Streptophyta > Magnoliopsida > Poales > Poaceae > Secale > Secale cereale. The sequence goes on along the minus strand of LR738710.1, from coordinate 224,064,006 downwards.
TCCTTATGTCTGATCTTGGTCCTCTTTGTTACTTTCTCAGGATTGAAGTTTCCTCCACCTCTGATGACTTTTTTATTTCCCAAGAAAAGTATATCCAAGATCTTCTTGCTCATGCGGCTCTTAGTGATGAACGCAATGTTGAGACTCCTATGGAGCTCAATCTTCACCTTCGCGCTTCTGATGGTGAGCCCCTATCTGATCCAACTCGTTATCATCATCTTCTTGGGAGTCTTGTCTATCTTGTTGTTACTGGTCCTGATATCTCCTATCCTATCCATATTCTGAGTCAGTTTGTTTCTACTCCCACTTCAGTTCACTATAGTCACCTTCTTTGTGTTCTACAATATCTTCGTGGCACGATCTCTCATCGTCTCTTTTTCCCCATTCTAGTTCATTACTGCTCCAGGCCTAGTCGGATGCTACATGGGCTAGTGATCCTTTGGATCGCCCTTCACTTTCTGCTTACTGTGTTTTTCTTGGTGGTTCTCTCATTGCCTGGAAGACAAAGAAACAGACTGCTATTTCTCGTTCGAGTGCAGAGGCCGAGTTGCGAGCTATGGCTCTTCTGACGACAGAGGTGAGTTGGTTATGATGGTTACTGGAGGAGTTTGGTGTTTCTGTTAATGCACCTACTACCCTCTTGTCCGATAGTACATGTGCTATCAGTATTGCGCGGGACCCTATGAAGCATGAGCTTACCAAGCATATTGGTGTTGATGCTTTTTATGTGCGAGTTGTTGTGCAGGATCATGTTGTTTCTCTTTAGTATGTGCCTTCTGAGTTACAGTTAGTGGATTTCTTCACGGAGGCCCAGACTAGAGCGCAACATGGATTTCACCTCTCCAAACTCAGTGTTGTGAATCCATCATGAGTTTGAGGGGGGGGGGGTGTTAGAGTTATATTGAGTTATATTTATCTGGCCTCTGGCCTTTTGTATTCTAGCCTTCTAGCATTCTCTTGTACATGTATATATGTTGGTCTTTGGCACCATAGTAATACAAGTTGCTTTCATAACACCTACGACCGGTTGGATGCTACTTCTCGAGCTTGCGTTGTATTCCCTCGAAGAGGAAAGGGAGATGCAGCACAGTAGCGTAAGTCCCTCGCACCTGCACAAACAAATAAGAACTTCGCAGCCAACACGATAAGGGGTTGTCAATCCCTTTACGGTCACTTACGAAAGTGAGATCTGATAGAGATTATAGTTTATATTTTTGGTATTTTTGTTTATAAGAACAGAAAGTAAAAGCGGTAAAAGTAAAGTAGATGTAGATTGATATGTTGATAATAGACCCGGGGGCCATAGTGTTCTCTAGTGGCTTCTCTCATGATAGCGATATTCTACGGCGGGTAAACAAATTACTGTCAAGAAATTGATAGAAAAACGAATAATTATGAGACTATCTAGGCATGACCATTGTATATAGGCATCACGTCCGAGACAAGTAGACCGACTCCTGCCTGCATCTACTACTATTACTCCACACATCGACCGCTATCCAGCATGCATCTAGTGTATTGAGTTCATAAGAACAGAGTAACACCTTAAGCAAGATGACATGATGTAGAGGGATAAACTAAAGCAATATGATATAAACCCCATCTTTTTATCCTCGATGGCAACAATACAATACGTGCCTTGCTACCCCTACTGTCACTGGGAAAGGACACCGCAAGATTGAACCCAAAGCCACGCACTTCTCCCATTGCAAGAACTATAGATATAGTAGGCCAAACCAAACCAATAATTCGAAGATACTTGCAAGGATATTATGAGCAAACATAAAGAGTTCAGAGAAGAACCAAATATTTCTCATAGATAATCTTGATCATAAACTCACAATTCATCGGATCTCGACAAACACACCGCAAAAAGAGATACATCGAATAGATCTCCTCGAAGACTGAGGAGAACTTTGTATTGAGACCCAGAGAGAGAGAGAAAGCCATCTGGATACTAGCTATGGACCCGAAGGTCTGTGGTAAACTACTCACAACTCATGGTGAGGGCGATGATGATGATGTAGAAGCACTCCGTGATGGATCCCCCCTCCGGCGGAGCTCCGGAACAGGCTCCAAGATGGGATCTCACGGGAACAGAAGGTTACAGCGGTGGAATTAGGGTTTTCTCTCTGTTGCTGATGGTTTCGGGGTACGTAGACTTATATAGGAGGAAGGGGGACACCGGGGGACGCTCGAGGGGCCCACGAGGCAGGGGGCGCGTCCCCCACCCTCATGGGCACCTCGTGGCTCCCCTTCCGTGGTTCTCAAGTCTCCCGTGCTAGATTTTCTCCAAAATAACTCTCCCGATGGTTTCATTCCGTTTGAACTCCTTTTGATATCCCTTTTCTGCAAAACCCTGAAATAGGCAAAAAACAGGAATCTGGACTGGGCCTTTGGGTTAGTAGGTTAGTCCCAAAAAGATATAAAAGTGTATGAAAAGCCCATTAAACATCCAAAACATCATAAATAATAGCATGGAACAATAAAAAATTATAGATACGTTGGAGACGTATCAAGCATCCCCATTCTTAATTCCTGCTCATCCTCGAGTAGGTAAATGATAAAAACAGAATTTTTGATGTGGAATGCTAACCAACATAGTTTTTCAATGTAATTCTCTTAAATTTGGCATGAATGTTCAGATCTGAAAGATTCAAGATAAAAGTCTATATTGACATAAGAAATAATAATACTTTAAGCATACTAACAAAGCAATCATGTCTTCTCAAAATACAATGGCTAAAGAAAGTTATCCCTACAAAGTCATATAGTCTGGCTATGCTCCCTCTTCATCACACAAAATATTCATATCATGCACAACCCCGATTTCAGCCAAGCACTTGTTTTCACACTCTATTCTTTCAAACCTTTCAACTTTCACGCAATACATGAGCGTGAGCCATGGACATTGCACTATGGGTGGAATAGAGAGGTGGTTGTGGAGAAGACAAAAGGAGGGAGATAGTCTCACATCAACTAGGCGTATCAACGGGCTATGGAGATGCCCGTCAATAGATATCAATGTGAGTGAGTAGGGATTGCCATGCAACGGATGCACTAGATCTAAATATGTATGAAAGCTCAACAAAAGAAACTAGTGGGTGTGCATCCAACTTGCTTGCTCACGAAGACCTAGGGCATTTGAGGAAGCCCATCGTTGGAATATACAAGCCAAGTTCTAAAATGAAAATTCCCACTAGTATATGAAAGTGACTAAACATGAGACTCTCTATCATGAAGAACATGGTGCTACTTTGAAGCACAAGTGTGGAAAAAGATAGTAGCAATTGTCCCTTCTCTCTTTTCTCTCATTTTTTTGGAGGGGCTTTCTCTTTTTTTATTAGCCCCTCTCTATATTTTTTTTGGGCCATCTCTTTTTTTATTGGCCTTTCCTCACATGGGACAATGCTCTAATAAATTATTGATTTACAACTCGATACCACAACAAGTCTGCCTCTATATGAATGCCTCCGGCAGTGTACCGGGATGTGCAATGAATCAAGAGTGACATGTATGAAAAAATATGCATGGTGGCTTTGCCACAAATACGATGTCAACTACATGATCATGCATGGCAATATGACAATATGATGCGTGTCATATGAACGGAATGGTGGAAAGTTGCATGGCAATATATCTCGGAATGGCTATGGAAATGCCATGATAGGTTGGTATGGTGGATGTTTGAGGAATAATATGGTATCTGTTTTAAGGAAGGATATATAGTGGGTTTATGGTATCGACGAAAGTTGCGCGGTACAAAAGAGGCTAGCAATGGTGGAAGGGTGAGAGTGCGTATAATCCATGGACTCAACATTAGTCATAAGAACTCATATACTTATTGCAAAAATCTACAAGTAATCAAAACAAAGCAATCAACGCATGCTCATAGGGGGGAGGTTGGTAGGAGTTAACCATCACGCGCCCCCGACCTCCACACAAAGGTTCACACATTAGAAATACCTCATGCTCTAACTTCGTCACATAGCGGTTCACCATATGTGCATGCTACGGGAATCACTAGCCTTAACACAAGTATTTATCAATTTCATAATAACTCCACTAGCATGACTCTAATATCACTATCCTCATATCTCAAAACAATTATCAAGCATCCAACATCTCATCATATTCAATGCACTTAGTGTGAAAGTTTTTACTACATTGATATTGGTTGTCTATCATGTGAAGACTAGTTTTATAGCCTAAACACATTACCATGCTGTTTTAATAGACTCTCAAAAGGATATTAGTGAAGGATGAGAGTTCAATAATTTCTTCAAAATATTATCACCACCGTGCTCTAAAAGATATAAGTGAAGCACTAGAGCAAAAACTATTCAACTCAAAAGATATAAGCGAAGCACATAGAGTGTTCTAACCATTCCTAGGCCATATTTAACTCTCTCAAATAGGTGTGTCCAGCACGGATGATTGTGGCAAACTAGCAAGCAAAGACTCAAATTATAGAAGACGCTCCAAGCAAAACACATATCATGTGGTGAATAAAAATATAGCTCCAAGTATAGTTACCGATGGATGAAGACGAAAGAGGGGATGCCTTCCCGGGGCATCCGCAAGCTTAGGCTTTTGATTTTCCTTGAATTTCACTTGGGGTGCCATGTGCATCCCCAAGCTTAGGCCTTTGCTACTCTTTGTTCCATAGTCCATCAAAGCAATACTCAAAACTTGAAAACTTCACAACACAAAACTTAGACAAAAATTCTCGTGAGCTCCGTTAGTATAAGAAAGCAAACCACTACTCAAAGGTACTGCAATGAGTTCATTCTTTGTTTATATTGGTGTTAAAACTACTGTATTCCAACTTCTCTATGGTTCATACTTCACAATATTACTCATAGATGCATTGATATAAGCAAACAACACACGAATAACAGAATCTGTCAAAAACAGAACAGTCTGTAGTAATTTGCAGGTTTCGCATACTTCTGTAACTCCAAAAAAAAATTCAAACTAAATTGGTAAACGTGAGGAATTTGTCTATTAATCATCTGCAAAAATAATCAACTAAATAGCATGCTCCAGTAAAAGCTGATGACCATTCTAGCGAGCGCTAACGATTCTGTTTTTCATAACAAGATCACATAAACTTCACACAAGTCTTCCCAAAGGTTCTATTGGCACAAACACTAAACAAAACATGAAACCACATCTAAACAGAAGCTAGATGCACAGGGACGAAGCTAGAAAAAATATTTGATGGGGTCATGTCTATGATATTGGGGTCATCTTCTGAAAATAGATAGTGACCAGTGCTCATTTAGTGAAGGATTTCGAAATTTCATTGGGGTCAATTGACCCCAATGCTTACAAGGGAGCTACGTCCCTGTAGATGCAATATTTATTCCCTAACAGCAACAAAAACAAAAATAAAATAAAATTGGGTTGCCTCCCAACAAGCGCTATTGTTTTACGCCCCTAGCTAGGCACGATACAAGATAGATCTAGGGAATGCCATAATGATACGATATGTCGCGAAAGCTCATCTCATATTCCCTACGTTCAGTAGCAAGCTTCCTCTGTGGCAAGCAAAAGTAATAAAAAGGGCTAAATTTAATGGGACAAAAGTCCCCTACATCAATCTCAGGAGGAATAGGTTCCTCTTTTGGCCCTTTGTAGTGGACAACCAATTCATCATTATAGGCATTCTTTTGGCAGAAGGTCATAAGCCTTCGCTCAAGGGAGAAGCCTAACCCAATGTTTTGAACAGCAAAATCATCGTTCATCTCAGAAATTCTATCAATCAAGACCTCAGTAGGAACCTTTTTTCTAAGGTTTTCATTAAAAGCAACATGATCAGGAGATCGCAACCGCATTATGTCTTCTTGATTGAACAAGATAGCCTCTATGGGATGTCGACCGGCATCTACCCCGTAATGAGCAAATATTTCTTTGGCCTCTTTCATGATAAATCTAAATTCATGAGCCAAAAAGATAGTAGCTGCATGCTTAACAGAAGAATGCTCAATGTTGGAAAACTCCAAAAAGATTCTCTGAATACAGGGACGCATATGGATAAATTGCCTTTCAATTTCTACTATAAGAACAGATACATCATCCGCAATGCTACTAGTTCTGTGAAGAATAGAGCCACCCATAGTGGGCAAAGCACCGACACAAGTAAAGAAGTCTTGAAGAACTCCTTTTCCAATGATATTACCACCACCAGCACGAAACTTCTTAATATGTAAAGTGGTGGCTTCATCCGGGGGGTCAACATAGACGTTGCCCTCGACATTGCTACCCTTCTCGATAAAATCGTCCCCCATCTCAAACATGAGGGCAATGAGGCAAGAAACACACAAGCAAACAAGAAGCAAGCGAATGATAAACACACGACAGAAGAAGGGCAAATAAAATGGCAAGGGTGGAGTGGGGGAGAGGAGAACGAGAGGCAAAAAATGTAATGCGAAGGATAAGGGTTTGTGATAGGTACTTGGTATATGACTTTTGCGTAAGCCTCCTCGGCAACGGCGCCAAAAATTCTTCTTGCTACTTCTCGAGCTTGCCTTGTATTCCCTCGAAGAGGAAAGGGAGATGCAGCACAGTAGCGTAAGTATTTCCCTCAGTTTTTGAGAACCAAGGTATCAATCCAGTAGGAGACCACGCGCGAGTCCCTCGCACCTGCACAAACAAATAAGAACTTCGCAGCCAACGCGATAAGGGATTGTTAATCCCTTTACGGTCACTTACGAAAGTGAGATCTGATAGAGATGATAGTTTATATTTTTGCTATTTTTTTATAAGAACATAAAGTAAAAGCGGTAAACGTAAAGTAGATGTAGATTGATATGTTGAGAATAGACCCGGGGGCCATAGTGTTCTCTAGTGGCTTCTCTCATGATAGCGTTATTCTACGGCGGGTAAACAAATTACTGTCGAGCAATTGATAGAAAAGCGAATAATTATGAGACTATATAGGCATGATCATTGTATATAGGCATCACTTCCAAGATAAGTAGACTGACTCCTGCCTGCATCTACTACTATTACTCCACACATCGACCGCTATCCAGCATGCATCTAGTGTATTGAGTTCATAAGAACAGAGTAACGCCTTAAGCAAGATGACATGATGTAGAGGGATAAACTCAAGAAATATGATATAAACCCCATCTTTTTATTCTTGATGGCAACAATACAATACATGCCTTGCTGCCCCTACTGTCACTGGGAAAGGACACCACAAGATTGGACCCAAAGCCAAGCACTTCTCCCATTGCAAGAACTATCGATCTAGTAGGCCAAACCAAACAAATAATTCAAAGAGACTTGCAAGGACATTATGAGCACACATAAAGAGTTCAGAGAAGAACCAAATATTACTCATAGATAATCTTGATCATAAACTCACAATTCATCGGATCTCGACAAACACACCGCAAAAAGAGATTACATCGAATAGATCTCCTCGAAGACCGATGAGAACTTTGTATTGAGATCCAGAGAGAGAGAGAGAAAGCCATCTAGATACTAGCTATGGACCCGAAGGTCTCTGGGAAACTATTCACAACTCATGGTGAGGGCGATGATGATGATGTCAAAGCACTCTGTGATGGATCCCCCCTCCGGCGGAGCTCCGGAACAGGCTCCAAGATGGGATCTCACGGGAACAGAAGGTTACGGCGGTGGAATTAGGGTTTTGTCTCTGTTGCTGATGGTTTCGGGGTACGTAGACTTATATAGGAGGAAGGAGGACACCGGGGGACGCTCGAGGGGCCCACGAGGCAGGGCGCGCGCCCCCCACCCTTGTGGGCACCTCGTGGCTCCCCTTCCGTGGTTCTCAAGTCTCCCGTGCGTGATTTTCTCCAAAAATAACTCTCCCGAAGGTTTCATTCCGTTTGGACTCCTTTTGATATTCCTTTTATGCAGAACCCTGAAATAGGCAAAAAAACAGCAATCTGGACTGGGCCTTTGGGTTAGTAGGTTAGTCCCAAAAAAATATAAAAGTGTATGACAAAGCCCATTAAACATCCAAAACATCATAAATAATAGCTTGGAACAATCAAAAATTATAGATACGTTGAAGACGTATCACTGGACCCGGCGTTAGCGATGATTCCTTAGTCCCTGTTCTTTGCTACTTCGACCCTGTTCCTGCACCCTGACGCGCCGGGCCAGCTACAGCTATTCCTAAGCTAGCAGAACCACGATGGGCCGAATCCCCAGGTCCCGCTGGACGATCTGCCCGTCTTGGACGGGGAGGAAGTCGCTGGCGACGAGGAGGAGGGGGCGGCCGAGGCATGCCTGGAAAAGGCCGAGGCCGGCGCATTAGGCCACATAGGTAAGTCTCCATCTTCAGACCCTCTGCGCGAGTGGACGGACGACAATGAGAAGGACTTGACCGATGCCCATGGTGCAACGCCTCCACCTAGGGGGTGGACGCCAGCGTGACCCTCTGTAGGAGGTTATGGACGACAGGCGACGCCGGGTCATCCTGTGGTCCGGCAACCGACTATCGGCCGCCCGGGAAGTCGCCAATCGAGACGCGGTCGGCTGGAAAGCGCCCGACCACGATGCAACCGGCTCGCGAGAGGCACACCGTAAGCAAGATGCGCCAGCTTCCCCCATCGGTGGATCCTAGGCGTGTGATCCCCATAGCCATCAGGTTAGTACTTGATACGTCTCCAACGTATCTATAATTTTTGATTGTTCCATGCTATTATATTATCTGCTTTGGATGTTTAATGGGCTTTAATATGCACTTTTATATTATTTTAGGACTAACCTACTAACCAAAGGCCCAGTGCAAATTGCTATTTTTTTGCCTATTTTAGTGTTTTGCGGAAAAGGAATATCAAACGGAATGAAACCTTCGCGAGGATCGTTTTTGGAACAAACATAATCCAGGAGACTTGGAGTACAAGTCTGGAACGCCACGAGGCGGCCACGAGGCAGGAGGGCGCGCCCAAGGGGGGGGGGGGTAGGCGCGCCCCACCCTCGTGGGCCCCTCGTAGCTCCACCGACGTACTTCTTCATCCTATATATACTCATATACCGTGAAAACATCCGTGAGCACCACGAAACCCTATTTCCACCCTGCAACCTTCTATACCCGTGAGATCCCATCTTGGGGCCTTTTCTGGCGCTCCACCGGAGGGGGAATCGATCATGGAGGGCTTCTACATCAACACCATAGCCTCTCCGATGATGTTTGAGTAGTTTACCACACACCTTCGGGTCCATAGTTATTGGCTAGATGGCTTCTTCTCTCTCTTTGGATTTCAATACAAAGTTCTCCTCGATCTTCTTGGAGATCTATTCGATGTAATACTTTTTGCGGTGTGTTTGTCGAGATCTGATGAATTGTGGGTTTATGATCAAGATTATCTATGAACACTATTTGATTCTTCTCTGAATTCTTATATGCATGATTTCATATCTTTGCAAGTCTCTTCAAATTATCAGTTTGGTTTGGCCTACTAGATTGATCTTTCTTGCAATGGGAGAAGTGCTTAGCTTTGGGTTCAATCTTGCGGTGTCGTTTCCCAGTGACACCAGGGGCAGCAAGGCACGTATTGTATTGTTGCCATCGAGGATAAAAATATGGGGTTTATATCATATTGCTTGAGTTTATCCCTCAACATCATGTCATCTTGCTTAATGCGTTACTCTATTCTTATGAACTTAATACTCTAGATGCATGCTGGATAGCGGTCGATGTGTGGAGTAATAGTAGTAGATCCAGAATCGTTTCGGCCTACTTGTCACGGACGTGATGCCTATATACATGGTCATGCCTAGATATTCTCATAACTATGAGCTTTTCTACCAATTGCTCGACAGTAGTTTGTTCACCCACCGTGAAATATACTGTCTTGAGAGAAGCCACTAGTGAAACCTATGGCCCCCAGGTCTATTTTCCATCATATTAGTTTCCCGTCAACTAGCTATTTTTTATCGTAGTTTATTTTAAAATCTTTACTTTTCAATCTTTACAACAAAAATATCAAAAATATTCACTACTCCAGGATGCTACTAACACGACACTACGATCAGAGACCCTTCGAGAAACTGTGTGCGATGTAATCATCGCAAACGGTGGTGTATGGAAACCGTCAAAAATGTGTAAAACTTTTGCGAAGATGGATGTATCAAACACGGTTCAGATTTTAGTTGCATGTGCGATGAAGGGCATACGGTTCAGTTCAATTAACTGTTTGCGATGAGGTGGACCAAAAGAAACGGGCAGCCAGATGAAGGCGTATGCGATACACAACATACGGTTCACTTGGATGAACTGTTTGTGATTAGGCAACACAAAAGAAACGGACAGCCAGATGAAGGTGTGTGCGATATACATCATACAGTTCACTCGGATGAACTGTTTGCGATTAGGCAACACAAAAGAAACCGTCAGCCAGATCAAGGTGTGTGTGATTGAGGGCATACGCTTGAGAAGGATTAACTATTTGCGATTAGGTAACATAACAGAAATGGGTAAGCCAGATCAAAGTGTTTGCGATTGATGGCATACACTTCGCATGGATGAACTGTTTGCGATTAGCCACAATAAACTGAAATAGTTAGATAGATCAATGTGTGTGCGCTAGACAGGCACACCCATTCTAATTTAAAGAAGCGTGAGCGATGGTAATAATGAGCGCGCACGGTTGTTGGAATAAGACGTGTGCTGACATTACCTATTGCGTTGCACCCTATGGTGCAAACGCCACGTACGCGGCCGAGAAGGCGTACATGCCCACGTTACGCCTTCCAGGAATAGTGACACACTTATGACCGTCAGTAAATTTTGAGCATGTGTCCCGTCACATTCCAAATTGTAAACCCGTTCACACCGATCAAAACCTAAACGATTTCCCACTTAGGAGCGTATTACTACGCAATTATAAATACTACTACTCCAAGATGAGTGCACATTCCTCCTCAACTCCTCATCCACAAAAATTCAAAAACAAACAAGTCATTCATCATTGTTCCCTTGCGTCCGCCATGGCCAGCGTGAGTTCTAGGTGGAGAGATTGCCACCAGGGAGAGGCGAGCCTAGAAGCGGGAGCACGAGAGATGTCCCGCCTCACCGCGATAGCAGCCAATATGTCCCGCCGCATGGCCGTAGTAGCAGAGAGGTCCCGCCGTGCCACCGATGCAGCACGGAGGACCCGCCAGTCCGTCGATGCAGAAGACTAGTCCGGCCGCGCCGTGGAAGCAGAAGAGATGTCTCGCCGCGCCGTGAATGCAACAGAGATGTCCTCCCTTGCCGCGGCGGCCTGGGAAAATGCCTCGCGGGAAGGCAAGGACTCTTACACGCGCATGCGTGTCCTCGTCCTTAGGAAGATGAATCAGATCTTCAGGTGGGCGAGGTTGCAGGATGATCTGCAAGCCTAGTTTGAACAGTCTGCTGACGTCATCCAGCAACTAAATGAGAGCAATGCAAAGCTCCGGGCCGAGCACGACCTGCTAAGGGCCAAGATTGTCGGAAGTGCGGAGTAGTAGGAGCAGACCACTGCCTTGTTGAAGAGGACTGGGGTCTGATACGTCTCAAACGTATCTACTTTTCCAAACACTTTTGATATTGTTTTGACCTCATTCATGCATGATTTGAACTAAACTAACCCGGACTGACGCTGTTTTCAGCAGAGCTGCCTGTATGGTTTTATTGTGTGCAGGAAAACGGATTTTTAGGTATCTCAGAAAATTTCACGAAAAATCACGGAAAATCCACGCACCCGAAGGAACCTGGTGCCAGAAGAGGGGCCAAAGGGGGGCCAGGGGGGCTCCAGGCGCCCTGGTGGCGCGGCCCACCCCCTGGCCGCGCCGGGAGGCCGCCTGGGTGGGCCCCACCTCCCCTGGTGCCCTACTTTGACCCGTATTTTAGCTCCTGATGGAAAAATCCCAGATCAGAAGTTCTTTTCCCAGTTTTCGTCGCGGAGCCGCCGCCATCCTCTGTTCTTCTTCGGGAGGGCTAATCTGGAGGCTGATTTGGCCTCCGGAGAGGGGAGATCGTCGCCATCGTCGTCACCATCACCACTCCATCCTCCCTCCATGACTTCTCCTTCCATGTGTGAGTAATCCCCTGCTGTAGGCAAAGGGGGTGGTAGGGATTGGATGAGTTAGATCATGTAATAGTTTGTCAGATCGTTAGGGGCATGTTGCCTATCATCTACTATGGTGTTTATCATCTTTGCTTCAACTTGTTATTCTTAATGCTTGTCACTTAGGGCCCGAGTGCCATGATTTCAGATCTGAACCATATGTGTTTGCATGAATATATTTGTGTTCTTGATCCTATCTATGGGTTGTTTGCACCTATTACGGTTCGGAACCGGCGATCCCAAAAGTGACAGCTTGGGACACCAAAGGAGATGGTCCATAGTCTGAGGATTACATGTATCCATTGAGTTTATTGCTTTGTTTCGGTGCTCTTTGATAGGAGCACCTTAATCTCCATAAGTTCCTTTTGGCCCCGTTCGTAGCGGGATGGTAGGACAAAAGATGTTGTGCAAGTTCTTATTGCAAGCACGTACAACTACCTACGGGATACATGCCTAATGTTTGATATTTGCCTAGATGATCATTACTTTTCCGTGTGCCTTGCCCCAAGTTAGAATCATGATATATCTCATCCATGCAGCTCCCAACCATCCATCTCCCTAGCCTATAGTGTTTTAAATCCTGCTGGTTACTAGTTGCTACTTTTGCTATTTACTTTCGCTGTTTACTTTTACTATCACCATCATCACTATCATATCACCGTTACTACTTATCTTTTGTTGCAAGTAAGTATATTTCAGGTGCGGTTGAATTGACAACTCAACTGTCAAAGCTTATAAATACTCTTTGGCTCCCCGTGTGTTGAATCAATAAATGGGTTATTCTTACCCGCGAAGACTATCTCGATCCCTTACGGTTGAGGGTTATCAAGTACCGTTTTCTGGCGCCGTTGCCGGGGAGCATAGCAATATTTACAAGTCTACTTGAAGTATCCTACCTGCTGCACTTCATCCGCTATGGGTAAGAAAGGAGACCGTAAGGTTCCGATCTTACTATCCACTACAAGAGAGGTACTGTTCTGAGCACTAGTGCTACACTTGATTCACCTTCTGTTATGAGTAAGTTTGCCTCACCGCCACCACATGATGCTCCTACTGAATCTGTTACTATGTCTGATACTCTTGATGATGCTTCCACTACTGTTGATGATATTAGTTCAATTGGTTATGCTCTTGAGAAACAGATCGCTGCTGCTGCAAAAAAGTCTGGAATTGAAATTCCTGTTACTCGCTACCCTATTGGTGGAACTTACGATTATCCTGATTTGAGTAAACCCAAGGAGAGACTCCTTGATGATGATTACTATATGCTTGATGAAGATTTATGCAGGGAACTGACAGAGTTTGCCGGCTCTGACCATGAAGTTATTAAGAAGCTGTTTGAAAAACACTCTTTGAAGAACAAAACCGTTCCTGATCCTGAATTTGCTACATCTCCTATATGCATTGATGATCCTTATTATGATTTCTCTGTTGATCTTTCACTTATACCTATGGTTGAAGCTGACCCCTTTTATGACAGAGAAAATGATGATGCTATTGCACACCTGACTAAACTCGGTGAGTTGGGTGGCTTGTTTACCACGGATGAGAAGATACGATACTTTTATGTGACCAAGCTTCTTCCTTTCTCCTTGAAGGAAGGTGCTAAAGCATGGTATGATTCACTCCCATGCGGTTCCATTAAGAGTCCTCAAAACTTAGCTTACTCTTTTGTTCATAAGTACTTTCCTGCTCACATGCAACATGCTGCTTTATAAAGAATTTATAACTTTAAACAGTTGCAGGATGAGCACCTCCCTAAAGCTTGGGGGAGGTACTGTAGTCTAATCCGGGCTAGACCAGGACATGGAGTCCCTAAGAATGAATTAATCGATATATTTTATGCTGGTCTAACTGATGAATCCAGGTCCTATTTGGACAGTTGTGCTGGTTGTGTTTTCAGGAAAAAAACACCGGATGATGCAGAGGATTTTATGGGCAGGATTGCCAAAAACCATGAAGATTGGTCCGTCCCTGAACCACCTCCACCACCAAAGAAGAGGGGCATGTTTTATCTAAGCCCCGAAGATATTCGAGAAGCAGAGAAGTCTATTAAAGAGAAAGGTATTAAAGCTGAAGACGTGAAGAATCTACCCCCTATTGAGAAGCTGTGTGAGCCTACCACTCACCCTCCTATGGTAGAGGTACACTCTCTTTTAGATTTCAACGCAAGTGACATCCCTCATGGTAAGCCTCCTGATCAATGTTTAGATGAGTTTGATAATTTTATTATGAAACAAAATCATTTTAATGAGAGGATACAAAGTCAATTGCATGATAATTACCTTGTTATCAAAAGTTTGCTTGATGTTCTAGGTAGAACAGTTAATGATGTTCAATGTCTTGTGAAGCATTTTCATATGGTTCAAACTCAGCTTGAACAAATTTCTAATGTGCAAAAAGATTTGCTTGCTAACAATGCCAAACAAGATGATTTGCAGGCCTTCGGGATTAAGACCCGAGGAGGAACTAGCACTCAAGATCCTCTCTATCCAGAGGGGCATCCGAGGAGAATCGAGCAAGATTATCAAATGCAGGAAGAAGAAATTGTTGGCTCTCCAAAAAAGAAGAAGAAGAAACATAAGGAGGCTGACAATTCCAATGATCCTATTACAGATGAAGAGCCAGCTGTTGATCCCAACAGTGTATCTATCTCCGATGCTGAGACTGAAGACGGTGCTGAACCTGAAGGTAAGGATAATGAGAAGAATGATCCGCCTGAAGTTCGAGAAGAAGAAGCACCTGACAAACATAAGAGGTACACTAGAGAAGACTTCGTCGCAAGAAGACATGGGAAGGAAAGAGAACCATGGGTACAGAAACCCATGCCCTTTCCAGGTAAGTCTCTCAAATCTAAAGAAGAAGAGCATTACAATAAGTTTTGTGAGTGGATTAAACCTCTTTTTCTTCAAATCCCGTTGACTGATGCTATTAAGTTACCTCCCTATTCAAAATATATGAAAGATATTGTCACTAATAAAAGAAAAGTTCCTAATGAAGCAATATCTACTATGCTTGCTAACTACTCTTTCAGTGGCAACATTCCTGAGAAGCTTGGTGATCCAGGTATACCCACCATTCCATGCTCCATAAAGAATAATTATGTCAAAACTGCTTTATGTGATCTTGGAGCAGGAGTGGGTGTTATGCCTCTCTCTCTTTACAAGAGGCTTTGTTTAGAGAAACTAATTCCTATAGATATCTCTCTTCAGATGGCTGACAAGTCAACCGCCGTTCCGATAGGTATTTGTGAGGATGTTCCAGTAGAAGTTGCTAATTGTTTGATTCTTACTGATTTTGTTGTGCTTGACATGCCCGAGGATGGGAGCATGTCCATTATTCTTGGTAGACCTTTTCTTAACACCGCATGTGCTATTATTGATTGCAATAAAGGGAAGGTTACCTTCAATGTGAATGATAAAGAACACACGGTGTATTTTCCAAAGAAGACCGACAGGAGGCATGCCCTCAACTCTATAGAAAATATCGAGACCGTGAAAATTGGAGAATGGGACTGTCCACTACATGTGCATCACAAATACAAAACTATTATGGTGGGGACAATGTCCATCAAAGAAAAGGTTCAGTGATTACTTCGTAAGAGGTGAGACTTTTTGCTCTATATATCGCCTGTTTGTTGGTAAGACTTGATCAACCTTACTAATAAACATGATTTATATAGATAAAAAGTTGAGCTTGTTATGTTTTCATTTGTTTTAGTTTTTGTTCTCTTTGCTGTACCAAGTGTTTATGTTTTGAAGCTTCACAATACAAATCACCACTTTAAGTTTTCAGAAAGTCTTGCAGCTTTTTGAACTTCGAAAAATTTTCAACAGTGAAGTTTTCAGAAAAATTCCAGAAAAATAAAAATAAAAATTTCCATGTCGGGAGTGACCCAGAGGTCCCTGGGGCCAGCCAGGGGGACCCACCAGTGGCCCAGGCGGCCAGCTGGCACGGCCTGCCCCCTGGCCGCGCCCACAGGGCGCCTGGGGCCCACAAGGCCCCCCTCCAGGTAAGTCTTCTTCCTCCCTCTCTCTTTCTCTCCAAAAACGCGAGTTCTGCACTTGTTCTTGCGTTCTTGCTGCTCTTGGAGGCGATTCTTCGATCTCTCTCTACAGCCTATCAATTGAGCTGAGATTTTGAACAAATACTCCCTGGTATGTGACTCCTCCACCCCTCCAATTAGATTTCTGATTGGTGGCTTTATTTGTGAGTATTTAGTAGTTCTTGGTGCTGTATAGATGAGCTTGCATGCATGTGTAGAAAGTTATTTTCCAAGTTTTGATGCAAGTTTATGCCTTGGGCAAGTAAGTTGAGTAGTTTGCCTTAACCCACCTTGTTTTAATCCTTGTTTTTGTAATTTGCCAAAAATTTCAGAAATGAGTTTGTTAGGAAGGGCAAAGGGGTGGCTTGAGAAGAGGAGGCCCATGCACTCCGATCGAGTTACTAGAGCCGCAGCTTCATCCTCGACTACTAGGGTGAGCTATAATGAAGATCATGTGCCCCTAGAGTTGTTGGAAGACACAAGTCCAGCACGTGCTATGACGTTTCCATGTGATGAATTCCTTGAAGCTACGGGAATCAAGGATGAGTTTTATAATCTTTGTGCTAATGCAGGTCTGACACGGCTCGTCACGTGCCGTGTTACTCAGTATCAAAAACTCACCTCCAGTTTCATTAATAGTTTTAGATATAATCCTGATTCAGGTGCTATTGAGTTTAAAATTTACAATGATCTTATCACCATGCCTTTGGGAAAGTTTTGTGAAATAATAGGTGTGCCAAACGTTGAGAGGACGGCTAGGATGACCTATCAGCCCTCCGAGCTGAAAACCGTCTTCAACTCTCTCTGCAGCATGGGTACGAGGGATATTCATCGGTCAAAGATCTCCAGCATTCTATTCCCTCACCTCGGGTATTTTGCATATTATGTTTCTAGAGGGGTGTTAGCTCGTGACAACACGAGCAACACTTCTGCGCCGGATATTGCTATCCGGGCGGCCGCCCTCTCAGGGAGGTCTGATTATAATCTGGGTGCCTTAATTGCTCGACGCCTTGCTATGAACGATAACAAGGGAGACTTATATGGTGGCGTTTATGCCACACTTATCTTAGAACATCTTGGAGGCACCCCACACCCTGATGATAATCCTTTTACTTATTTAAGCTTTGATCTTGCTGCTATGAAAAGGCATAAGTTTGTTACCATGACTTCTGAGCTTGATAATCTTGTTTATATCTTGCGTTTCGGAACTACCGCGGAACGCGAGATCTGTCTACCTGCACCCCTTTTGTTTGATTTTTCTCGTAGGAACGGATGGTCCTTTGATGTTATTCAGTTCGATGAGTTCATGGCCCAGCATCAGTTTCATAACCCCATGGAGGGGGTTGTGCCCGACGAGGAGGAGCACGGTGAGTTACCACCTTTTCAGGAAGAAACCGCCACCGAGTTTGGTGAAGGGTCTTCCTCTGCTTGGCGTACGGACCCTTCCTCGTGGGAGACCCCGAGGAGTTCGGTGTACGCGCCAGCATCCTTCTACGACCCTTGGACTCACCACCATACCCCCGGAGCAGGAGGCTCCTGGGGGCAGTAGCTGCTACCAACTTAGGCCGAAAGCCTAAGCTTGGGGGAGTACGTGCCTCTCTCACTTTTCCATTGTATTATCCGTTTTATTCGCTTTGATCTTTTTGAAGTTTTTGCCCGTTCTTCTTTATTTCTCTCTTTGCAAAAACAACAAAAAGATTTTCTCTTTCTTTTGCTTTCGTTCAACCTTTGAAATAATCCAAAAAGATTTCATTTCTCTCTTTAGTTTGCTTTGTTTTCAGAGTTCAGCTCGAGTCCGTGATGGCATTTAATCATATTTACTACGTTCGATCGTGCAAGTGACGAGGCAATAATGACGAAGATCGACTGAAGGGAAGCAACAAGGAAGACCGGTATGAACTCTTCTTGTTTCTACTTTTGTACATATGCCTGTACTTATGATCTAGAGACCAGCTTGTAGCGACATAGTGCTATGTTTACAATGCTCTCCCAGTGATTCATGCTTTCCTTGTGGCTAGTCTCGAATAGCTAGAGTATATAATATGTTATTGAAATGATTTACATGTATTGCACTGTTCATAGTTCGGTATACTAAGGTGGTATTTCCCTTTGGAGAATTTTTGGATTGACTTGGCACATGTTTACACATGTTTAAGACTAAAAAGTCTGCTCTGCCTTGATGATCTTTGAGTTTTAGAATATTTATATCACTTCCATGCTCGATTCAATGTTGCTTTGTCGCTCTGCATGATTATGACCGTTATTGCTCTCTAGTTGGTCGCTTCCCAGTCTTTTGCTAACCTCCACCTGTACTAAGCGGACTGACTGCTTGTGCATCCAAAATCCTTAAAACCAGTTATGCCATATGAGTCCACCATACCTTCCTATACATGGTATTTACCTGCCATTCCTAACGAAGACTTTCGTGTACCATCTCGAAATTAATCAAAAGCATTTCTCTTTTTATGCCTCTGTTTTAGCTCATGAGGAAGTAGTAGTTAATTCATGATCTTTTTAAGTTGGACAAGTTTCACCCCGGGATTGCATGTCTAATCTGCAAACCCATAATACGAGAAGGAACTGGCATAGAGTGCGCCCGGTCATTAAAAATTATACAACAAACAAACCCTCCTTCACGCTTTGTTCATGAGAAATCAGAAAACTTTGGCAGTGATAAACAAAGGAGATTAAGAGGATGTGATCGTCCTCATGCGGGAGCCATTCCTCGAAACTTGTCCAGCTCAAGAAGTGATTGACTTATCTGCTAGCATTCGTTGACGAAATATGCACCTCTCAAAAACATTTTTACCTCTGTTTTTAAAACCAAGAGCTCTGGTACATGATTTAGTTTTTGTTTCCGACCACGGGTTTTCAACCTTGCCAACAAAAGCCACGGTTCGAGAGTCTCCACCTTCTTTCTTCAAAGCACCAACTAGGAGAGCATAATTGTCATTCTGAGTGTAATGTGCATTGTCCCAAAGTATTACATTGTCTTCTGCATGCTTGTGATATTATTTATTCTGAAATTCTTAGTTCTAGTCTCCTTTAAAACTCTGGAGGAGTTTCTGCATTTTTTTGCTTCACTCATGGAGGCCAGCGAGATACCACCCTAATATGCTCAAGCTATGTGCAATGTAATCTTGTCTTGATTTTCAGTAGTGTATTATTTACTTTTAGGTATTTGTGATTGGTCACTTGAAAGAAGGATCGCTCCGTGCATTGTCCTCATAGCATTGTTTCAATACTTGTTAGACTCTTTTCGTAGTACATGCTTATATACATCTAATGAAGCAAAAGAGTTTGTCAAAGTTTTCTTTGTCGCGTCCAGTTCGTTGAACTGAATTGCTTGAGGACAAGCAATATGCTAAGCTTGGGGGAGTTGATACGTCTCAAACGTATCTACTTTTCCAAACACTTTTGATATTGTTTTGACCTCATTCTTGCATGATTTGAACTAAACTAACCCGGACTGACGCTGTTTTCAGCAGAGCTGCCTGTATGTTTTTATTGTGTGCAGGAAAACGGATTTTTAGGTATCTCAGAAAATTCCACGAAAAATCACAGAAAATCCACGCACCCGAAGGAACCTGGTGCTAGAAGAGGGGCCAGAGGGGGGCCAGGGGGCTCCAGGCGCCCTGGTGGCGCGGCCCACCCCCTGGCCGCGCCGGGAGGCCTCCTGGGTGGGCCCCACCTCCCCTGGTGCCCTACTTTGACCCGTATTTTAGCTCGTGACAGAAAAATCCCAGATCAGAAGTTCTTTTCCCAGTTTTCGTCGCGGAGCCGCCGCCACCCTCTGTTCTTCTTCGGGAGGGCTAATCTGGAGGCTGATTTGGCCTCCGGAGAGGGGAGATCGTCGCCATCGTCGTCATCATCACCACTCCATCCTCCCTCCATGACTTCTCCTTCCATGTGTGAGTAATCCCCTGCTATAGGCAAAGGGGGTGGTAGGGATTGGATGAGTTAGATCATGTAATAGTTTGTCAGATCGTTGGGGGCATGTTGCCTATCATCTACTATGGTGTTTATCATCTTTGCTTCAACTTGTTATTCTTAATGCTTGTCACTTAGGGCCCGAGTGCCATGATTTCAGATCTGAACCATATGTGTTTGCATGAATATATTTGTGTTCTTGATCCTATCTATGAGTTGTTTGCACCTATTATGGTTCGGAACCGGCGATCCCAAAAGTGACAGCTTGGGACACCAAAGGGGATGGTCCGTAGTTTGAGGATTACATGTATCCATTGAGTTTATTGCTTTGTTCCGGTGCTCTTTGACAGGAGCACCATAATCTCCATAAGTTCCTTTTGGCCCCGTTCGTAGCGGGATGGTAGGACAAAAGATGTTGTGCAAGTTCTTATTGCAAGCACGTACAACTACCTACGGGATACATGCCTAATGTTTGATATTTGCCTAGATGATCATTACTTTTCCGTGTGCCTTGCCCCAAGTTAGAATCATCATATATCTCATCCATGCAGCGCCCAACCATCCATCTACCTAGCCTACAGTGTTTTAAATCCTGCTGGTTACTAGTTGCTACTTTTGCTATTTACTTTCGCTGTTTACTTTTGCTGTCACCACTATCACTATCATATCACCGTTACCACTTATCTTTTGTTGCAAGTAAGTATATTTCAGGTGCGGTTGAATTGACAACTCAAATGTCAAAGCTTATAAATACTCTTTGGCTCCCCATGTGTCGAATCAATAAATTGGGTTATTCTTACCCGCGAAGACTATCTCGATCCCTTACGGTTGAGGGTTATCAGGGTCATCATTGAGAAACTTATGGACGAGAATGCCATGCTGCGAAACGAACGCAGAAGGCTGGTGGAGGAATCCGTGGATGCTTTCAACCAGCATCTTGAGGACAAGAAAGAGCTCGTCACCGCCTGCCGCGGAGACTAATTTTTCTTCCTTCTTCTTTTGCCCTTGTGTATATTGGGCATTGCCGCATGTGGCTTTTTTAATTATGTTTATAAATATGTAAGACAATTGTTATCCAATGTCATCGTCCTTATATTATCATGCTTGCTATAAGTCGCAGTCGATGCTATATAGGTCCGTCGGATCTTGCATCAAGATCCGTTCAAAACTTTCTTTTCATATTTTCATTTTTCTCTCTCAAATATCAGTCCAGTGAGACATATAGCCACGACGTAGATCAGGTGCTCGGGCGCCATTAATGGAGACGTTGGGAGGGAGGTGTGTGGCGGGTAGCGGTCAAAAGGGCTCTCCTCCCGATGATCACGCGCATGGGTCTGATCGCACGCCTCCCGTACTCAAATAGCAACCCCGCACGACACCTCCTAGCCAATTAGAAAAAAGGGGACGCGTGGCCGCACGTAATTGGTAAGTCGAATGCCCACGGTTTCAATAATACTTGTGTTTCCGATTTGTAACGTGACATCACTTGTTCCAAAATGACTTTGTTGATTGTTAATGTGCGCGCCTTCGCAAATCGGACAGAAAAATTACCACAACATGTTGGTGCCATGTCATGAGACCATGCCAAGTTTCATGATTTTCAGGCGTGTTTTGGAATTACAGGAATTAAAAAACCAAGTTTCTCAATCTTTCCGGCCGAGCCACGCGCCCAGATGTTTGAATTTCACTCCAATCTCTTGCATGGTACCTAGAAATTCACCCAAGGACACACATGTGATTTTTCAAACCACTTTGGTGCACTCGAGCCTGTGCTTGTAGTTCATATTTGAATTATGCACATTAAATGCCTAGAAACTCAATTAATGTATAAAAAAAAAGGCTAAATGAGCCTGAAATAATTCCAAAATTTAGCACGGTACTCCTATTTGGGCTGTGTTTGTACAAAAATTAAGGCGGGAGAAGGCTGTGTACGTATGTCGTTTCACACAAGGAGGTGACACGTTCCCTCTCGGAACCACGAGCCTTCTTGAGGGAAGTTCCGGTTTGCAAGAAGCTTACACCAAAGCTTGTCCCAATTCGGCCAAAAAATATCGCAGCATGTTGGTGCCATGTCATGAGACCATGCAGAGTTTCATGATTTTCAGGCATGTTTTGGAATTACAGGAATTAAAAAACCAAGTTTCTCAATCTTTCCGGCCGAGCCACGACGCCCAGATGTTTGAATTTCACTCCAATCTCTTGCATGGGACCTAGAAATTTATCCAAGGGCACACATGTGATTTTTCAAACAACTTTGGTGCACTGGAGCCTGTGCTTGTAGTTCCAATTTGAATTATGCACATTAAATACCCAGAAACTCAATTAATATACAAAAAGGCGAAACGAGCCCGAAATAATTCCAAAATTTAGCATGCTACTCCTATTTGGGCTGTGTTTGTACAAAAGTTAAGGCGGGAGAAGGCTGTGTACTTATGTCGTTTCGCACAAGGAGGTGACACGTTCCCTCTCGGAACCAATTCGGCCAGAAAAATTACAGCGACATGTTCGTGCCATGCCATGACACCATGCCAAGTTTCATGATTTTCAGGCGTGTTTTGGAATTACAGGAATTAAAAAACCAAGTTTCTCAATCTTTCCGGCCGAGCCACGATGGCCATATGTTTGAATTTCACTCTAGTCTCTTGCATGGGACCTTAAAATTCACGCTAGGACACACATGTGATTTTTCAAACAACTTTGGTGCACTGGAGCCTGTGCTTGTAGTTCAAATTTGAATTATACACATTAAATGCCAATAAACTCAATTAATGTATAAAAAAAGGCCAAACGAGCCCGGAATAATTCCAAAATTGAGCACGGTACTCCTATTTGGGACGTGTTTGTACAAAAATTATGGCGGGAGAAGGCTGTGCACGTATGTCGTTTCGCACAAGGAGGTGACATGTTCCCTCTCGGAACCATGAGCCTTCTTGAGGGAAGCTTACACCAAAGCTTGTCCCAATTCGGCCAAAAAAAATTAATGCACCATGTTCGTGCCATGTCATGACACCATGCCAAGTTTCATGATTTTCAGGCGTGTTTTGGAATTACAAGAATTAAAAAACCAAGTTTCTCAATCTTTCCGGCCGAGCCACGACGCCCAGATGTTTGAATTTCACTCCAATCTCTTGCATGGGACCTAGAAATTCACCCAAGGGCACACATGTGATTCTTCAAACAACTTTGGTGCACTGGAGCCTGTGCTTGTAGTTCAAATTTGAATTATGCACATTAAATGCCCAGAAACTCAATTAATATATAAACAAGGCAAAATGAGCCCGAAATAATTCCAAAATTTAGCACGGTACTCCTATTTATGCTGTGTTTGTACAAAAATTAAGGCGGGAGAAGGCTGTGTATGTATGTTGTTTCGCACAAGGAGGTGACACGTTCCCTCTCGGAACCACGAGGCTTCTTGAGGGAAACTCCGGTTTCGAAGAAGCTTACACCAAAGCTTGTCCCAATTCGGCCAAAAAAATTACAGTGACATGTTCGTGCCATGTCATGACACCATGCCATGTTTCATGATTTTCAGGCGTGTTTTGGAATTACAGGAATTAAAAAACCAAGTTTCTCAATCTTTCCAGCCAAGCCACGATGGCCAGATGTTTGAATTTCACTCCAATCTCTTGCATGGGACCTTAAAATTCACGCAAGGACACACATGTGATTTTTCAAACAACTTTCGTTCACTGGAGCCTGTGCTTGTGGTTCAAATTTGAATTATGCACATTAAATGCCAATAAACTCAATTAATGTATAAAAAAGGCCAAATGAGCCCGGAATAATTCCAAAATTGAGCAGGGTACTCCTATTTGGGCCGTGTTTGTACAAAAATTATGGCGGGAGAAGGCTGTGTACGTATATCGTTTCGCACAAGGAGGTGACACGTTCCCTCTCGGAACCACGAGCCTTCTTGAGGGAAGCTCCGGTTTGCAAGAAGCTTACACAAAAGCTTGTCCCAATTCGGCCAAAAAAACGCAACATGTTCGTGCCATGTCATGGCACCATGCCAAGTTTCATGATTTTCATCCGTGTTTTGGAATTACGGGAATTAAAAAAACAAGTTTCTCAATCTTTCCGGCCGAGCCACGACGCCCAGATGTTTGAATTTCACTCCAATCTCTTGCATGGGACCTAGAAATTCACCCAAGGGCACACATGTGATTTTTCAAACAACTTTGGTGCACTGGAGCGTGTGCTAGTAGTTCAAATTTGAATTATACACATTAAATGCCCAAAAACTCAATTAGTGTATAAAAAGGGCGAAACGAGCCCAGAATAGTTCCGAAATTTAGCATGGTACTCCTATTTGGTCTAATCTGGCTATGTAAAAAAAATTAAGGCGGGAGAAGGATGTGTACGTATGTCGTTTCGCACACGGAGGTGACACGTTCCCTCTCGGAACCATGAGCCTTCTTGAGGGAAGCTCCGGTTTGCAAGAAGCTTACACCAAAGCTTGTCCCAATTCGGCCAAAAAAAATTACCGCAGCATGTTCGTGCCATGTCGTGACACCATGCCAAGTTTCATGATTTTCAGGCGTGTTTTGGAATTACACGAATTAAAAAACCAAGTTTCTCAATCATTCCGGCCGAGCCACGACACCCAGATGTTTGAATTTTATTCCCATTTCTTGCATGGGACCTATAAATTCACCCAAAGACACACATGTGATTTTTCAGCATACTTTGGTGCATTGGAGCATGTGCTTGTAGTTCAAATTTGAATTATGCACATTAAATGCCCAGAAACTCAATTAATACATAAAAATGTCAAACGAACCTGGAATAATTCCAAATTTAAACACGATACTCATGTACTAGTTGCATGTTCACTGTACGTAAATGTTCTAGCAATTCAAACACCATCCTTTCCCTCCGTCACACCATTTTGTCTTACAAAACATAATGATAAATTCAGGTATAACACAAACAGTTTACTAGAAAGAATCATGTGGGGTGCGATATAAAATATCTTGGCGCACCGTCTTGTCTAGCTTACGCAGGAAGCCTCGTCGTCTACAGTCCACCGCCCTCGCTTGAACCACACTTGCGCGCCAGTTTCTCACGGCACCGAGCGATTTTTTTTTTGCCACCATGGAAATATATATCTCCCCGCCCCCTCGCTCCTACCAAAAGCCACATTTCCACTGTTCCTCCCTGCTTTCCAAGTTCAAACCTTCACTGCTGTTTACTGGCAGCTCAGCCTCCTCGCCCGTGACCCTTCTTCTTGGAGCACTGCCTCCTCGCTGGCTACCCTTCTTCTTGCAGTGCCGCATCCTCGCCGACGACCCTTCTTCTTGTAGCGCCGCCTCCTCATCGGTGACCCTTCTTCTTGCTGTGCGGCCTCCTCGCCGTCGACCCTTCTTCTTGCTGCGCGGCCTCGTCGATATGGTCAGGTAATTCACACCCCACCCACACCATCCTCCTCCTTTCCCGTCCCACATGCCCCGACTGACGGAGCGACACCTTCCACCGAAATCGCTGCCTCCCTCCTCCAATTAAGCGCCGCCACAACCATTTTACATGCGTATAACGTGGAGCTGAGTAGCATGCGGCCGCATGCGTGAACGAGGTCCCTATGGCTGACATGCGTGTCGACCGCCAGATCTTGGAGGAGCACCTCGTCTTCGAGGTCACCATTGACAC
Organism: Secale cereale; assembly: GCA_902687465.1. Taxonomy (NCBI): domain Eukaryota; kingdom Viridiplantae; phylum Streptophyta; class Magnoliopsida; order Poales; family Poaceae; genus Secale; species Secale cereale. Next base: position 224,038,305 of record LR738710.1, on the reverse strand, counting down.
CACCGCGCGGTTGTCTACTTTAAAATGTAGTTCGTGGTGTTTTCTCGAGGCCACCGCCAGTGCCTTCTAGTGATTTGTCCTATGTAATGTTAATATGAAATCTGATGTTCAGTTAACAGTTTGGTCCTCTAAAATGTAATTTTCAGTTAACACTTTGGTCCAACAATTGCTACATTTCGTAGTACTGTTCTCAAGCATTCTTTGTTTTGTTTACTGTCTTATCTTCTAGTACATGTTTCTATTCTGCAATGTCGTGCTCAGTTAACTATTTTGGTTCATTTGGTCAGCTGTCCATTTTACTGTTTGGTTCAATTCTGCAATTTGATTTTCATTTGTTGTGGGTACAATTTTGTATTGTTATGCATGTGACACCAATCGAGTTTGGCTGTACTCAATACATATTCTACAGATAGTATGGCAACTCTCAGTTAACCTGATCAAGATCTTCCTTATGTGTGTTGCAAGGAAACAATGGGAGACACTGCAGTTTACCATCAAGGTTTGTTCAAGCAGGGTCCTTTGGCTAATAGCACATTTTTGTGCAGTTGCAGAAATCATTCTAATATTTAGGTTTCTTACAATTTGGTCTTGCACATGTAGGTCCTACTGTCAGAGGCTTAGACCCACTGTTCGACCCATTTTGCATATGGGGAAATGAGATGTCCACGAATATCAGTCAAGTCAAGAAACTCAAAAAGATTGTTAGGATGAAGAAACTCGCGACGAATAACAACAAGATCTTTGTTTGCACAATGAAGAAGACATCAGTAAACTATAGGATGGTACCAACTATTTTACCTTGTTTTTACCCCTTGCGCCATTTCAAAATTTTCAACAGCGATTTATGCATAGCTTTGTTTTCAGTACTTTTCAAAGTAGTTCACCGATGATTACCTCTCAAACCACCTGCATGGTCAAGAGGTGAGGAAGGTATTCATTCAACACCCATGATACAATATTGAAGTCTTGCTGAAGAGGACGAAGGTTGGGCGGGCAATTATCCATAGCCACTGGCCTAAAGTTGCAAGGACATTCAACATCACTGAAGGCTCAATATTTGCCTTCCGCTTCTGCAGTTTTCCAGATGAGATTCATCTGTCTATTTACCGTGTATGATGCTACTTTCCAAAGCTTTTTGATGCTTCCTATGAAACTTGGTGCTGTTGTGTAATGGCGTAACTAAGTGCCGAAGGTATCTGATGTAATTCGATTATGAAATCTTGGTTGCTTTTATACGGATATGAAATATCTAGCGTGTTTTATAAGAAATATCAGTTTGATTAGTACATGGATTATCAATAATAGGCTAATTACCCTGCTTATTGGGGTTTTCTATTGCAAACGGTTACTCGGACAGCACCGTGGGCGATGAACTCAAACAACCCGCACGGTTTCTAGAAAGTAGGCGTGTTCGATCAACTAACAATCACAGACGGCTTCCGGTAGTGAACTGTTTGCGTTAGGCCACCTTGCACAAACATTTCCACACAAAGAACTATGTGGGATGTACATACCTACGGAAATGATTTTCTGGGATTCACCGTGTGGGATGTACATACCTACGGAAATGATTTCTGGGATTCAACGTGCGGGATGTACATACCTACAGAAATGATTTCTGGGATTCACCGTGTGGGATGTACATACCTACAGAAATGATTTCTGAGATTCACTGTGTGGGATGTACATACCTACAGAAATGACTGGGTTTCCATGCCTCGCCCGATCGCACACGGCCCCGGCCTGGGTCCCACGAGGGCCTATCCCCGATCATTTTTTGGGTCGTGTGGGAAGGACCCCCCCTATCACCCACACTCACTTGGCGACGGTTCCAAATGCCGTCGCGGAAAGGGGTTTTAAACCGTTTGTTTAGGACGTCGCTGTACCAATGATTTATCTTATTATCTCTATCAGATCTCACTTTTTCAAGTGACCGTGAAAGGGATTGACAACCCCTTTACCGCATTGGTTGCAAGGTTCTTGTACTGCCCAGTATGAGACTATACCTCCTACGTGTCGAGACACCACTTAAAGGCATAATCTCATACTAGAATGATCTCAAGTATGGTATCTTTGCACGACTCATGTAAAAGAGGGATGAAATTGCAAAAGAGTAGTTGGCTTACACTCGCCACGTCACAAAATGCATTACATAAACATTCATCATCCAAATAACATCACAGTCCGACTACGGACGAAGATCTAAATGAAAGATACCATAAATAAAGCAACACAAGGTCCCGATCGCCCCTAGTAGGAACCACTACTGATCGTCGAAAACGTCACATACATACGGCCAAGCTCTTCATCGAACTCCCATTGAAGTTCTGATCCACCTCCTGCACTGTTCTCGGATGTACCTGCATCTGGTGTTGTGTAGAATCTATGAGCCACGGAGGACTCAACAATCCCGTTCCCGGGTATGAAAACTAACAAAGCCTTTAGGTGAGGAAAGGCTATAAAAGTGTCTGCAGCAAGCACTAAGCATCTAGCTTACGAGTTTAGAGCGAGAAGAGAATAAGAGCCATCGATCGACAAGGTGATCATTAAGTGATCCTAATTACTCACGTCAGACATAACCCCACCGTGTTCTTCTTCTCGAAACCCCTTCGAGAAGAGACAATCACGGAACTCACACAGGAAGTGTATTCTTAAGGATAGAGTGTCATGTTTTCTACAACCGGATTTTAATAAATTCCCATCTGCCACATAACCGCGGGCACGGCTTTCGAAAGATCAAAACCCTGCAGGGGTGTCCCAACTTAGCCCATCACAAGCTCACGATCTGCGGAGTCGCAACTCCAAAGTGGGAAGACCCGAGTATCCTCGGAATCCCGTGCTCAAGATATTCTGACTAAGGTAAAACTAATCGAGCAAGACCTCCCGGCGTGCCGACACCCTCATAGTAGCCGCGCGTATCTCGTCTCAGGCCATGACCGGATGAGACAGCCTACAGGAAAATACCAAATACCTCGGGTTTCCCCAAGGCGGCCCTGCAGTCTGCACGGTTGGACCAACACTCATGTGGAGCACTGGCCCGGGTTGTTGATTAAGAAAAGGGTTAATTACTCCCTATGCAAGTTTTAGTTGTTAGGCAAATGTAGTACCGAAGTTGGGCCTTGCTAGAAAAGCTTTAGCGCTAAGCGGGTTATCGAGGGGGGGCCCATAAACCCCAACCGTGTTAGGAACGCAAAATCTGGGAACATAACACCAGTTTATCGGGTCCTAAGGTGGCATGAGTGGAACAAAACACCGAGCAAAAGGCCAAGCCTTCCACCCATTGCCAAGTATATAGGTGTGTTAATATATTTAAGAGATATTGTGATATTCCAACAACAAGATCCAACATGGAGCAATCTTCATCTTCATGTGCAACTAACAACGCTATAAGAGGTGCTGAGGAACCGGGTAACATAGCCAAACAATGCTTTGCTGGGAAGGTGTCAAAGGTTAGAGGTTTCATGGCAACAATAGGGGGCTGACAAACAGGAATAGGCATCGAGGCAATAAGCTAAAGAGCGAGACAACTAGCATAGGCAAAGATAGTAATGATATCTGGGTATGGTCATCTTGCCTGAGATTCCGCAAGGAAGAAGAATGAGTCCAGAACTAATCGAACAAAACCTCACAACTCCGGAACGAAACCGAAGCTACCGAGAGAAGCATACCGAAAAGAAGCAAACAACATGGTAAACACACATCTCATAACCATGGCATGATGCACAACCAAATATGATGCATGTCCGGTTTAATTATGCATGACATGGCAAAAGCACAAACAACACTACACTTTAAGTGGAGCTCAATATGCAACGAGTTGCATATTGACGAAACACCACATTATATTTAGTTAGTTGACTCTCGTTTATTAACAAGACAATATTAAATGTTTTATTAAACATGGCAAGAGGTGAAGCAATTGTAAACTAGCTATCTAGGCAAATTAAATGAGGCCGGAAATAACAACAATAATTCCAGAAACTCCTCATGTCATTTAGCAATTATTGAAGCAACAATTTATTTTAACCATTTAGATGTTGTTATCCTGATGCGGATGACATTTTCGAGTCTTTAGTAAAAGTTGACAATTAACAAGAGATGAAGCATTTGGTCGCCACGACGGAAAATAAAGGAGTTTTATGGAGACGAGAATGGAAACGGTGCCACGGCAATGTTCTGATGATCCGACAACTCGTCGAGATGCCGATGCAAAAGAAAAGGTGGCGTGAACGTGTCATGCAAGAAGATGGGGGTGATCCCATTGCCGGGTTCCCACGGTTCGGCGACAAGGCAACGAGGGGTACTTCGAACACGGCGCAAACAAGTACTTCATCTCATACATCACACATTCACAAGCATTCATCCACGGGGTCGTCTCGGTGGTATACCTTTGTCGCGTGCGGTTCGGGGTGGTTTGAGTCGTCGAGGGAAGTAGTCGAACACGTTTCGTTTCGGAGAGGGAAGTAGGCGTTCTCGCGGCAGTAGTGGAAGTAGACGTTTTAATTTCGTAGATGTTCGGGGTCATCGTGTCGTGGTACTTTGGGTCTCCGGATTTGCCGGTCTCGTTTCTTGCGACGGTAGTTGTACACGGTCGTCGTGGTACTTGTCGAGTCGTAGTGGCACTTGAGGGGCATCAACGTCGTGGTACTCGGGGTCTCGACGACGGTAGTCGTTCACGTTCGTAGATGTACACATTCCGTAGATGTTCGTGTTCTCGGTGTCGTGGTACTTGACGATCCTGGAGACAGCGGTAGAGGTACTTGACGAAATCCTCAACGGTGGATCTTGGTGCTGCTCCCTTTTTAGTAGTCGTTGAACTTGGCATCAACCGTGACAGCAAGCGGAGGTGCATGAAAACAGCAGGGCGTCAAGGGGCGGCACGGGAACAGGAGGTCGATGCCATGGCGCCAGCGAGGTCGAGGTGGGAGCGACCGCCGACGACTGGACCAGGTGTCAAGGCGGTGGAGCTCCTGTTCGACGACAGTTGAAGCAGCAAGGGGAGGCACTCAGGGACGACTCCGGCTCAAGGAGCTCGAGCGCGGTGGTCGTGGACCGGCGCAGGAACGACGAGGCGCAGGCGTACGGGGACGTTGTAGAGGGGCGGCGGCATTGGTTATGAGGTGGTGGAGCCGCGCGGCTCGGCGGCGGAAGGAGGAGGGATGGCAGCGGTAGGGAGCTCCGAGGCTGCGGTAGGGAAGGACGAGCAGGTGGCGCGGCGGCTTGCGGGCGATGCAGAGCGCGCAGAAGGAGGAGGGCCGACGAGGTGGAAGGCGCGACGGGCGATGAGGGGAAGAGGCGACGGCGTAGGGGAGAAAGGGAGGAAGGGAACCGGAGGAGGGTGGAAGAAGCAGCAAGGCGGCGCTCGGGTGCTGCAAGAGCCCCTGCCTCGGGCGCTCGTGGAGGAGAAGGGGAGGCTCGGGCGAGGCAGAAGAACGAGGGGATTGGGGGGGTCGGGCAAGGGGAACGAGAGGAGGTGCGGCGCTGGGAGGGAGAGATGGGATCGAGGGTTCGGGGAGAGGGACGAGAGATAGGATGGGGGAGAGGCTCGGTCGGGCCTAGGGTTCGGTAAGGCCGGCTGGGTCTTGAAGCCCAGCTGGGCCTAGGTGGTTGTGGGAACTGGTGGGCCTGGCTGGAGAGAGGCCCAGATGGACTGGGCTCTCCTCTCACTCTCCCTCTTTGACTCATCTTCTGTTTAAAAAATAAAACAGGAGTTTCAAGAAAAGATCAGGGAGTTAGGAGAAGGGTTTTGCTAAGATAAAGATATCCCTATAACCCAGGAATTGTGGGCTAATTTAATAAATGCTTTGGCAATTTTTAGGGACTGAAAATTTAGAAAAGTTTGAAACTAAGTCAAACTTGAATAGATTTAAATCCAACCAAATCACAACCAAAAGTTATACAGAAAAAGGAGGTGTGAGTCTTGGCATGGTTTAGGGAATTATAAATATGGTGAACATTTTTCTGAAGTAGAAAATGCAACTTGAATTTGGAATGGAAATAAAGAAGGAAAGAACTTTGCCTTGGGAATTTGATATTTGCAGAAACCTGAAGCAGAAGAGGCATGGGAACATTTGCAAGTGTGTTTGGGTTAATTCCAAACAAATGGAATAATTTAATATAGCTCCCTAATAATATTGAGAGGGTTTTATATGTTATAAAGAGAAGTCACCATAGTGAGTATCCCTCAATTTAAATGGATCGAGGTTCCATACGGTTTATTTAGTCGAGTTTTAAAAATTAAAAGACTTGATGGCATGATGACATGATGCAATGCAAAAATCAATGAAGCAAGCACAAATGAAACACACTGGAAAACCCGGAACATCTGGAATCTTCTGGAGCGTCGGTCTTCGGGCGTCACAACTCTCCCACACTAACAGAGGATCTCGACCCGAGATCCTGGAGATGGCACCGGATAAAAACGAAAAAAGCGGTAAAACAAAGTTGCTTCTTTGACAAACGAGTGAAACCACGAACCTTGAGAGGTTAAACAAGTTGAATAAAGAATACAATGGAGATGAACAAAGATGAAAACACTCCGTTAGAAAAGAGGAACAAGGAACATCACGAGAATTTGAAGGTTGCAAGGACATAAATGAAGAGCTCAAGGATGACTAAAGAATTTCAAAACCACTCCGGTTAAAATAAGATGGAGAAGGAATAAGAACGAAATAATTTGGACCGCATTCTGACTGAAAATGGAAGTAATAAACATGAGCTTGAGATGATTGGATGATACTTGATGAAATCAGCATCACCTTGCCTCCGAAACAGTTGAAAGAATGGCACAAGGTTAAGAAAGATTTCAGATAGCACTCCGGTTGAAAAGAAAGGGAAAACTAGATAAGATGACAGAACTTGAATGGAGGACACATCACTACGGTTAAATAGACAAGCAAGGGAAGAATATGATCTTGATATAAACATCTCAACATTATGAAGTGAGAACCAGCCACTTACGAAAACATTTGATTGGATTGAGATCAACAAGGAGACGAAAACTTATTTCACCGGAATGATAAATGAAGAACTTGGGTCATTTATAAGCACCATAATTAGCAACAATCCTTAGGGAAAAGCTTTTAGGTGAAATACAACCCAAGATAACTCCAAGAAATAAAAATGAGGGGTTGAAAGGATCTCCTAAAGAAAAAGAAAAGATGGTTTTAAATATCTCATTCTTGATAACTCGTGAATCATAATTCATGAAGGAATTGTCAAGAATGACATAACGCCATCTGAAAAGATAAGGTAGAAAGGATTGCAATTGGAAAACATGATGAAGAATGCTTGAGCTCCAACAAGAATCTTGAAAAACACTTCGAGGATGAATTAAATCATGATGAACCACTATGAAGAACTCTGGTAATAAAAGGATGAGAAGTGAAAGATGAGAAGAATAAGATTCAAGGCATGCAATGATTCAGATAGAGCTTCTAACAAGATAATTGAGAGAGTTTGGAACTCCGGAAGAAAAGATGAACAACCAATAATTTGATATCATGAACGAACTCCAGACAAAGGAATGAAACACTTGGAAGGAACAAGAATAAGAATTATGTTATGAGTATCCTTCACCAATTTAAATTGATGAGAACCAATGGATTTGGCATACTACTTATTCTTGTTGCAAAGAATTAAAAAGAGATCTCGCACAAACTTGGATAATTATTCAACAAAGCACCGGTAGGATTATGAAAAGAACAAATGAATTAGTACGATAACAAGGAAGAGAAATCTTGAACGAACCACCATAAGAATTGAAACCGGGTGATGAAAAGGAATAATCCACCGGGAAGAATAAGCACTAGAGGAAATTTAGATACAAGAGAACGAAGAGATCGCGGACTGATTAAAGAGTACTCGAACAAAGCACCGGAAGAATATGGAGACGAACGAAGAGGCATCAATAAATAATAGTTGGAGGGCGAAGTTGAAAACTGAGAACGAAGAAATCTTCTGAAATGATGGCCTTCGGAGGATCACAATGGAAAGAATTCATGAAATGCTTCGGATGAGTCTAAAAAAAGAATTCTCACAATCGAAAAGACTTATGAGGATGGTATGAAGCTAGGACCACGGATCTTCAAGAGAACGGGCCAAGATTTAAGAGAAACTCTTCTCCTGTCTTCAAATCTGAGAAGATGATGAGATACACCTTGAAGAATGATATGCTCCGGAAGAATCAAAAAATATAAAGGTTGAAGCAACAAACAATGAATGAAAGCAATCTTGGAGGATACGTTTGACCGATGAGAGACCCATTCTTATGTCAAACTTGATTTTTTTTAGAATAACTCCGGAAAAATAGAAGAGTCAGGTAAGATCCTGGGAAAAGACATGTGGGTTAGGGCCCACTCAAAAGAAATCACCGTTGAAAAAGATTGCTTAGGAGATATTGCATCGGTTGAATTAAATGGCTTGAATGAGATAACGACCTCGAAATTGCTTGAATGGATTAAGAAGGAAACGCGAATCTTCCGAGATATCTTGAGCACTCCGGAGAAGAATTAGAGAGTTGAATAAGCAAGAGAGACTTCGAATAAGAAATTCCCACATGTGAAAACATGTGAAACAAGAGGCACATATATGATCAATAGGGAAGCTTGGATTTAGCCCACCGGAGCAGAATATTAAAATTAAGAATGATGAACTTGATACTCTTGAGCATCTTCACGATAAATCACCGGATATGAACATTGAAGGAAATGAATGAAGAAACATCACATGAATAAAATGGATACTTGATTAAGAATTCTGGCTCCATAAGAAAAGGGGGGAAGGGTGGGGTAAAAACAAAGACAACTTGGGACGGATGAAACAGACATCGTTGAGAAAAGATTGAGAGTTGATCTTGCAATTGATGAAGAGATTGGATTAACTTGAAGCAAAGCACGCCGGTTGAAAAGAATTTAACATAACAATCTCGATGATCAAGAAGGATTAGCACTCCATAGAAATATGAGAACACCTATTAGGAAAGGTATGGAATCAACATTTGACATCGAAGCAACTCGAATACCAGAATCAAATCAAAACAACGGATAGATATGTTGCAACATAATCTTCACAATATCGTCTGAACAGAGAGTTGAACGAATGAATTCCGTAGGTACATCAACTTGTCAAGAAGCCACTTGGGAGAACAAAAGGTAAATAAAAAAACAACAAGGAGTAGATAGAACAAATACAAGATAGAAGTTTCGTTTCAGATATTCGTGCTGAAAGCTTATGGAACTTGTTACAAAAGGGTTTTGCAATCCCCGGATCAGCATAGCCAAGGACCCTTTAAGATGCAACTCCCGATTGGAAGAACGCCCATAAAACCACTTCACTCAATGTAGAACCCCGAACTCCATATCATTCATTTGTTGGAAGAATGCCTACGAGCTACTAGATGAACCCACCTATTAATTTCCGAAAGTTTCCAGTTATGCAATCAGGTGTTGGGGATGCAGGGGAAGCATCGCGCACTCAACCCTAATCCTACATCCAACTGTATCCATCCTTCAACACATAACCAGTTATTTTCGGAAACCATTTACCTCGGACCTTCGAAACGCATCCGCTATACAAGCTATGCCAATACTCCCGAACTACCTTCCCAGTACTGGGTGATGTCGGGGTTATCTTGCCACTAACCGCATAGAAGAGTTTTCGATGTCGGCCGTCTTAAGTATTCCAGAACTGCTGCGATATATTTATGACGACAACACCTCGAAGCTCAACTCCCCGGGATGCTGCCACAACCCCTAAATGATAGGAGGCATCGAGAACAATGTTCTCGTCACAAAGACATCAGAACAATCCAAACAATACTCGCGTGATCCTAAAAAAATTTGTGAAAATTTGAGAGTAGAAGAGACAAGTAATCGCCAGGAGTCCTCACCAGAGGGAAAAGAGATGAGGATCAAAAGAAATCCTACTCTCCGATATATATAGGACTCAAAACATTTTCAAGTGTGTGCCTAGACTCAACCGTCAACGATTCGATCATTCAGTGGGGGCTTCTAGGTCAGAGAAGGCTCTGATTACCAACTTGTAATGCCCAGTATGAGACTATACCTCCTACGTGTCGAGGCATGACTTAAAGGAATAATCTCATACTAGAATGATCTCAAGTATGGTATCTTTGCACGACTCATGTAAAAGAGGGATGAAATTGCAAAAGAGTAGTTGGCTTACACTCACTATGTCACACAATGCATTACATAAACATTCATCATGCAAATAACATCACAGTCCGACTACGGACGAAGATCCAAATGAAAGATACCATAAATAAAGCAACACAAGGTCCCGATCGCCCCTAGTAGGAACCACTAATGATCGTCGAAAACATCACAGACATATGGCCAAGCTCTTCATCGAACTCCCATTGAAGTTCTGATCCACCTCCTGCACTGTTCTCAGATGTACCTGCATCTGGTGTTGTGTAGAATCTGTGAGCCACGGAGGACTCGGCAATCCCGTTCCCGGATATCAAAACTAAGAAAGCCTTTAGGTGAAGACATGCTATAAAAGTGTCTGCAGCAAGCACTAAGCATCTAGCTTACGAGTTTAGAGCGAGAAGAGAATAAGAGCCATCGATCGACAAGGTGATCATTAAGTGATCCTAACTACTCACGTCAGACATAACCCCACCGTGTTCTTCTTCTCGAAACCCCTTCGAGAAGAGACAATCACGGAACTCACATAGGTAGTGTATTATTAAGGATAGAGTGTCATGTTTTCTACAACCGGATATTAACAAATTCCCATCTGCCACATAACCGCGGGCACGGCTTTTCAAAGATCAAAACCCTACAGGGGTGTCCCAACTTAGCCCATCACAAGCTCATGATCTGTGGAGTCGCAACTCCAAAGTGGGAAGACCTGAGTATTCTCGAAATCCCGTGTTCAAGATATTCCGACTAAGGTAAAACTAATCCAGCAAGACCTCCCGGCATGCCGACACCCTGATAGTAGCTACGTGTATCTCGTCTCAGGCCACGACCGGATGAGACAACCTACAGGAAAATACCAAATACCTCGGGTTTCCCCAAGGCGGCCCTGCTGTCTGCTCGGTTGGACCAACACTCATGTGGAGCACTGGCCTGGGTTGTTGATTAAGAAAAGGGTTAATTACTCCCTATGCAAGTTTTAGTTGTTAGGCAAATGTAGTACCAAAGTTGGGCCTTGCTGGAAAAGCTTTAGCGCTAAGCGGGTTATCGAGGGGGGCCCATAAACCCCAACCGTGTTAGGAACGCAAAATCCGGGAACATAACACCGGTTTATCAGGTCCTAAGGTGGCGTGAGTGGAAAAAAAAACACCGAGCAAAAGGCCAAGCCTTCCACCCATTGCCAAGTATATAGGTGTGTTAAAATATTTAAGAGATATTGTGATATTCCAACAACAAGATCCAACATGGAGCAATCTTCATCTTCACCTGCAACTAACAACGCTATAAGAGGGGCTGAGCAAGCAGGTAACATAGCCAAACAACGGTTTGCTGGGAAGGTGTCAAAGGTTAGAGGTTTCATGGCAACAATAGGGGGCTGACAAACAGGAATAGGCATAGAGGCAATAAGCTAAAGAGCGAGACAACTAGCATAGGCAAAGATAGTAATGATATCTGGGTATGGTCATCTTGCCTGAGATTCTGCAAGGAAGAAGAACGAGTCCAGAAGTAGTAGAACAAAACCTCACAACTCCGGAACGAAACCGAAGCTACCGAGAGAAGCATACCGGAAAGAAGCAAACAACACGGTAAACACACATCTCATAACCATGGCATGATGCACAACCAAATATGATGCATGTCCGGTTTAATTATGCATGGCATGGCAAAAGCATAAACAACACTACACTTTAAGTGGAGCTCAATATGCAACGAGTTGCATATTGACGAAACACCACATTATATTTAGTTAGTTGACTCTCGTTTATTAACAAGACAAGATTAAATGTTTTATTAAACATGGCAAGAGGTGAAGCAAGTGTAAACTAGCTACCTAGGCAAATTAAATGAGGCCGGAAATAACAACAACAATTCCGGAAACTCCTCATGTCATTTAGCAATTATTGAAGCAACAACAATTTTTAACCATTTAGATGTTGTTATCATGATGCGGATCACATTTTCAAGTCTTTAGTAAAAGTTCACAATTAACAAGAGATGAAGCATTTGGTCGCCACGACGGAAAAGAAAGGGGTGTCATGGCGGCGAGAATGGAAACGGTGCCACGGCAACGTCCGATGATCCGACAACTCGTCGAGATGACGATGCAAAAGAAAAGGTGGCGTGAATGTGTCATGCAAGAAGATGGGGGTGATCCCGTTGCCGGGTTCCCATGGTTCGGCGACAAGGCAACGAGGGGTACTTCGGACACGGCGCAAACAAGTACTTCATCTCAAAAATCACACATTCACAAGCATTCATCCACGGGGTCGTCTCGGTGGTATACCTTTGTCGCGTGCGGTTCGGGGTGGTTCGAGTTGTCGAGGGAAGTAGTCGAACACGTTTCGTTTCGGAGAGGGAAGTAGGCATTCTCGCGGCAGTAGTGGAAGTAGACGTTCTCGTTTTTTAGATTTCGGGGTCATCGTGTCGTGGTACTTGGGGTCTTCGGACTTGCCGGTCTCGTTTCTGGCGACGGTAGTTGTACACGGTCGTCGTGGTACTTGTCGAGTCGTAGTGGCACTCGAGGGGCATCGACGTAGTGGTACTCGGGGTCTCGATGACGGTAGTCGTTCATGTTCATAGATGTACACATTCCGTAGATGTCCGTGTTCTTGGTGTCGTGGTACTTGACGATCCCAGATACGGCGGTAGAGGTACTTGACGAAATCCTCAACGGTGGATCTTGGTGCTGCTCCCTTTTTAGTAGTCGTTGAACTTGGTATCAACCGTGACAGCAAGCGGGGGTGCATGAAAACAGCAGGGCATCAAGGGGCGGCACGGGAACAGGAGGTCGAGGCCATGGCGCCAGCGAGGTCGAGGTGGGAGCGGCCGACGACGACCGGACCAGGTGTCAAGGCGGCAGAGCTCCTGTTCGACGACAGTTGAAGCAGCAAGGGGAGGCACTCGGGGACGACTCCGGCTCAAGGAGCTCGAGCGCGGTGGTCATGGATCAGCGCAGGAATGACGAGGCGCAGACGTACGGGGACGATGCGGAGGGGTGGCGGCACTGGTGACGAGGTGGTGGAGCCGCGCGGCTCGGCGGCAGAAGGAGGAGGGATGGCGGCGGTAGGAAGCTCCGAGGCCACGGTAGGGAAGGAGGAGCAGGTGGCGCGGCGGCTCGCGGGCGATGTAGAGCGCACAAAAGGAGGAGTGCCGATGAGGTGGAAGGCGCGACGTGCAACGAGGGGAAGAGGCGGCGCGTAGGGAAGAAAGGGGGGAAGGGAACCGGAGGAGGGTGGAAGAAGCTGCAGGGTGGCGCTCGGGTGCTGCAAGAGCCCCTGCCTCGGGCGCTCGTGGAGGAGAAGGGGAGGCTCGGGCGAGGCAGAAGGACGAGGGGATTGGGGGGGTCGGGCAAGGGGAACGAGAGGAGGTGCGGCGCTGGGAGGTAGAGATGGGATCGAGGGTTCGGGGAGAGGGACGAGAGATAGGATGGGGGAGAGGCTCGGTCGGGCCTAGGGTTCGGTAAGGCCGGCTGGGCCTTGAAGCCCAGCTGGGCCAAGGAGGTTGTGGGAACGGGTGGGCCTAGCTGGAGAGAGGCCCAGATGGACTGGGCTCTCCTCTCACTCTCCCTCTTTAACTCATATTCTGTTTAAAAAATAAAACATGAGTTTCAAGAAAAGATCAGGGAGTTAGGAGAAGGGTTTAGCTAAGATAAAAATATCCCTATATCCGTGGAATTGTGGGATAATTTAATAAATGCTTTGGCAATTTTTAGGGACTCAAAATTTAGACAAGTTTGAAATTAAGTCAAACTTGAATAGATTTAAATCTAACCAAATCACAACCAAAAGTTATACAAAAAAGGAGGTGTGAGTCTTGGCATGGTTTAGGGAATTTGAAATATGGTGAACATTTTTCTGAAGTAGAAAAATGCAACTTTAATTTGGAATGGAAATAAAGAAGGAAAGAACTTTGCCTTGGGAATTAGATATTTGCCGAAACCTGAAGCAGAAGAGGCATGGGAACATTTGCAAGTGTGTTTGGGTTAATTCCAAACAAATGGAATAATTTAATATAGCTCCCTAATAATATTGAGAGGCTTTTATATGTTATAAAGAGAAGTCACCATAGTGAGTATCCCTCAATTTAAATGGATTGAGGATCCATACGGTTTATTTAGTTGAGTTTTAAAAATTAAAAGACTTGATGGCATGATGACATGATGCAATGCAAAAATAAATGAAGCAAGCACAAATGAAACACACGGAAAAATCCGGAACATCTGGAATCTTCTGGAGCGTCGGTCTTCGGGCGTCACAGTTCTTGATTGTTTGTGCAGGTACTAGGTGACTTTCGTGTAGTCTCCTACTGGATTTTGATACCTTGGTTCTCAAAAACTGAGGGAAATACTTACGCTACTTTGCTGCATCGCCCTTTCCTCTTCAAGGGAAAACCAACGCATGCTCAAGTGGGAGCAAGAATGATTTCTGGCGCCGTTGCCGGGGAGATCTACGCACAAGTCAAGACATACCAAGTACACATCACAAACTCTTATCCCTGGCATTACATTATTTGCCATTCGCCTCTCATTTTCCTCTCCCTCACTTCTAAAAATATTTTCGAAAACCTTTGCCTTTTTTTCCGCTCGCCTTTCTGTTTGCTTGTGTTGCCATGTGCCCTCTATTAGCTTGCATCTTCGCTTGCTAAATTATGGATCCTCATCCACTTGCTAATCTTTTTAAGAGATCCAATTATGATGAACCAATTGCTAGTGAGTTGAGTGCATTAGATTATCTTTATGAGATTTTGCTTGAAATTCGCGAATCTGAAATTTGTGATGAAGTGTTGAATGAAGAAACTTATGAAGTGATTCACGATAGCTCTTTGAATGAAAAACATTATTGCAATGATGTTATTATAAATTATATTGATGTTAATTGTGTTAATGGTATGCAAAACCCTAAGCTTGGGGATGCTTATTTTGCTATGCCCACTACTTGTTGCAATGATCATGATTGGGGTGATGCTTCTTACGATCTTGAAAACTTATTGAAGCTCCCATCATATATATGAGATTGATAATAATGTTTGCAATAATATTTAAAGTGGTTTTGGAAGAGTGTCAACTTTAGATCCCACATATTTGGAGAATGTTCAATCTTATGATTTTTTTTGATAAAAGTGGGTTTGGAGAGGTCATGACTTTAGTTAATGTTGGTCCCACTATTTTGGAAGAGTGTCAACTTCACATGCTTGTGGATCATGTTGAGAATATGTTTTGTGATAACTATATTGTTGAGTTTTTTTATGATCCTACGTACAATTATTATGAGAGAGGAAAATATGGTTGTAGAAATCTTCATGTTACTAAATTACCTCTCTTCATGTTGAGATTGATCTTGTTTCTTTCTTCTTCCTTGCATATGTTAGATCTTGCTTGTCTTGATAATTTGTTTTCCTATAAAATGCCTATGCATAGGAAGTATGTTAGACTTATATGTGATTTTCACATGCTATATGATGCTCTTTTTTTGCTTCAACTCTTATCTTTCATGTGAGCATCACTGAATTCTCAAGCCTATCTTAATGGCTATAAAGAAAGAGCTTGTTGGGAGGCAACCCAATTTTATTTTTGTTCTTTGTTTTTTGTTTCTGTTTAGTAATAAATAATTCATCTAGCCTCTGGTTAGATATGGTTTTGTGTTTTAATTAGTGTTTGTGCCAAGTAGAACCTTTGGGAAGACTTGGGTGAAGTCTTTGCGATCTTGCTGTCAAAAACGGAAACTTTTGCGCTCAGGAGATTAGCTGCCAATTTTTACTGGAGAGTGCTTTTAGGTTGATTATTTATGAAGATTATTAAGAGACAAATTCCTCACGTCCAACAATTTATTTCAGAATTTTTAGAGTTACATAAGTATTCGAAAGTTACAGATTGCTACCGACTGTTCTGTTTTTGACAGATTCTGTTTTGCGTGCGTTGTTTGCTTATTTTGATGAATCTATGGCTTGTATCGGGAGGTATTAACCATAGAGAAGCTAGAATACAGTAGGTTTAACACCAATATAAGTAAAGAATGAGTTCATTACAGTACCTTAAAGTGGTGGTTTTTTTTCTTATACTAACGGAGCTCACGAGATTTACTGTTAAGTTTTGTGTTGTGAAGTTTTCAAGTTTTTGGGTAAGGATTTGATGGACTATGGAATAAAGAGTGACAAGAGCCTAAGCTTGGGGATGCCCAAGGCACCCCAAGGTAAAGTTCAAGGACAACCAAAAGCCTAAGCTTGGGGATGCCCCGGGAAGGCATCCCCTGTTTCGTCTTCGTCCATCAGTAACTTTACTTGAGGCTATATTTTTATTCACCACAAGATATGTGTTTTGCTTGGAGCGTCTTGTATGATTTGAGTCTTTACTTTTTAGTTTAGCACAATCATCCTTGCTGTACACACATTTTGGGAGAGACACACATGAATCGGAATTTATTAGAATACTCAATGTGCTTCACTTATATCTTTTGAGCTAGATAATTTTGCTCTAGTACTTCATTTATATCTTTTTAGAGCACGGTAATGGTTTTACTTTATAGAAATTATTAATCTCTCATGATTCACTTAAATTATTTTGAGAATCCTTTAGAACAACATGGTATTTTGCTTTGTCTATAAAATTAATCCTAATATGATAGGCATCCAAGATGGGTATAATATAAACTTTCATATAAAGTGCATTGAATACTATGAGAAGTTTGATACTTGATGATTGTTTTGAGATATGAGGATGGTGATATTAGAGTCATGCTAGTAGAGTAATTGTGAATTTGAAGAATACTTGTGTTAAAGTTTGTGATTCCCGTAGCATGCATGTATGGTGAACCGTTATGTGATGAAGTTGAAGCATGATTTATTTATTGATTGTCTTCCTATGTGTGGAGGTCGGGATCGCGCGATGGTTAACTCCTACCAACCCTTCCCGTAGGAGCATGCGTGTAGTACTTTGTTTTGATGACTTGTAGATTTTTGTAATAAGTATGTGAGTTCTTTATGGCTAATGTTGAGTCCATGGATTATACACACTCTCACCCTTCCACCATGGCTAGCCTCTCTAGTACCACGCAACTTTCGCCGGTACCATAAACCCACCATATACCTTCCTCAAAACAGCCACCATACCTACCTATTATGGTATTTCCATAGCCATTCCGAGATATATTGCCATGCAACTTTCCACCGTTCCGTTTATTATGACACGCTTCATCATGGTCATATTGCCTTGCATGATCATGTAGTTGACATCGTATTTGTGGCAAGGCCACCATGCATAATTTTTCATACATGTCACTCTTGATTCATTGCACATCTCGGTACACCGCCGGAGGCATTCACATAGAGTCATATTTTGTTCTAAGCATCGAGTTGTAAGTAAATAAAAGTGTGATGATCTTCATTATTAGAGCATTGTCCTAGTGAGGAAAGGATGATGGAGACTATGATTCCCCCACAAGTCGGGATGAGACTCCGGACGAAAAATAAAAAAAGAGAAAAAAAGAGGCCATAAAAAAATTAAAGGGACCCAAAATAAAAAAAATAGAAAAATGAGAGAAAAAGAGAGAAGGGGCAATGCTACTATCCTTTTTCCACACATGTGCTTCAAAGTAGCACCATGATCTTCATGATAGAGAGTCTCTTGTTTTGTCACTTTCGTATACTAGTGGTAATTTTCATTTTATAACTTGGCTTGTATATTCCAATGATGGGCTTCCTCAAAATGCCCTAGGTCTTCGTGAGCAAACGAGTTGGATGCACACCCACTTAGTTTCTTTAGTTGAGCTTTCATACATTTATAGCTCTAGTGCATCTGTTGCATGGCAATCCCTACTCACTCACATTGATATCTAGTGATGGGCATCTCCATAGCCCATTGATACGCCTAGTTGATGTGAGACTATCATCCTCCTTTTCTGTCTTCTCCACAACCACCACTCTATTCCACCTATAGTGCTATGTCCATGGATCACACTCATGTATTGCATGAAAGTTGAAAAAGTTAAAAAAAATAAAGTATGAAACAATTGCTTGGCTGAAACCGGGGTTTTGCATGATTTAAGTATTTTGTGTGATGAAGATGGAGCATAGCGAGACTACATGATTTTGTAGGGATGAACTTTCGTTGGCCATGTTATTTTGAGAAGACACAATTGCTTTGTTAGTATGCTTGAAGTATTATTATTTTTATGTCAATATTAAACTTTTGTATTGAATCTTTCGGATCTGAACATTCATGCCACAATAAAGAAAATTACATTGAAAATTATGTTAGGTAGCATTCCACATCAAAATTCTGTTTTTATCATTTACCTACTCGAGGACGAGCAGGAATTAAACTTGGGGATGCTTGATACGTCTCTAACTTCTCTATAATTTTTCATTGTTCCATGCTATTATATTATCTGTTTTGGATGTTTAATGTGCTTTAATATTCACTTCTATATTATTTTTAGGACTAACCTACTAACCAAAGGCCCAGTACAAATTGCAGTTTTTTTTTTGCCTATTTCAGTGTTCTGCATAAAAGGAATATCAAACGGAATTCAAACAGAATGAAACCTTTGCGAGCATCGTTTTTGGAACAAACGCAATACAGGAGACTTGGAGTTAGGAGGCAGGAGGGCGCGCCCAGGGGGTAGGCGCGGCCCCACCGTCGTGGGCCCCTCGTAGCTCCACGGACGTATTTCTTCAGCCTATATATACTCATATACCCTGAAAACATCCGTGAGCACCACGAAACCCTATTTCCACCTCCGCAACCTTCTGTACCCATGAGATCCCATCTTGAGGCCTTTTTCGGCGCTCCGCCGGAGGGGGAATCGATCACAGAGGGCTTCTACATCAACACCATAGCCTCTCCGATGATGTGTGAGTAGTTTACCACAGACCTTCGGGTCCATAGTTATTAGCTAGATGGCTTCTTCTCTCTCTTTGGATCTCAATAAAAAGTTCTCCTCGATCTTCTTGGAGATCTATTGGATTGCGGTGTGTTTGTTGAGATCCGATGAATTGTGGGTTTATGATCAAGATTATCTATGAACAATATTTGATTCTTCTCCGAATTCGTATATGCATGATTTAATATCTTTTCAAGTCTCTTTGAATTATCAGTTTGGTTTGGCCTACTAGATTGATCTTTCTTGCAATGGGAGAAGTGCTTTGCTTTGGGTTCAATCTTGCGGTGTCCTTTCCCAGTAACAGCAGGGGTAGCAAGGCACATATTATATTTTTGCCATCGAGGATAAAAAGATGGGGTTTATATCATATTGCTTGAGTTTATCCCTCTACATCATGTCATCTTGCTTAATGCGTTACTCTGTTCTTATGAACTTCATACTCTAGATGCATGCTGGATAGCGGTCGATGTGTGGAGTAATAGTAGTAGATGCAAAATCGTTTCGGTCTACTTGTCACGGACGTGATGCCTATATACATGATCATGCCTAGATATTCTCATAAGTATGTGATTTTCTATCAATTGCTCGATAGTAATTTGTTCACCCACCGTAAAATATGCTATCTTGAGAGAAGCCACTAGTGAAACCTATGGCCCCCGGGTCTATTTTCCATCATATTAGTTTCCCGTCAACTAGCTATTTTATCGTAGTTTATTTTGCAATCTTTACAACAAAAATACCAAAAATATTTATCTGATTATCTCTATCAGATCTCACTTTTGCAAGTGGCCATGAAGGGATTGACAATCCCTTTATTGTGTTGGTTGCAAGATTCTTGATTGTTTGTGTAGGTACTAGGCGATTAGCGTGTAGTCTCCTACTGAATTGATACCTTGGTTCTCAAAAATTGAGGGAAATACTTACGCTACTTTGCTGCATCACCCTTTCCTCTTCAAGGGAAAACCAACGCATGCTCAAGAGGTAGCAGTACTCGCACCCTTTCGTTGCGGTTGTTATCTTCCTGCCTTTCTTCCTATGTTTCTTGTCGATCAAGCAGATCCGCCCTCAAGCTTGCGGTGGCAGCCGCCGCAGCCGCGCCTCAGATCGACCCCGGCCAACAAGAGATCCAGGGCGGCACAGACAAATGCGAGCCGGCCCAGACTGTTGAAGAAGACCTTGCGGCATGGCAGTCCGGCCAGGAGCTCGAGGAGGAGCACGCCGCCTGGCAGGATCGGGCCGAGGAGGAGGTGACGGAGGCCTCAGCCATGGCGTGGAGGGCCTCCGCACAAGCGGAACAGGAAGCCGCTGAGGGCATCGAGTGGCCGGCGCGTGAGGGGAGCTCGCCGCCGCCATCGGTGGCTCCGGAGCACCGGTCGACGTCGGCATACGACCTGGCCCGCCATGCAGAGGCTGACGCCCGAGCCACTACAGAGGCCGATGCCCAGAGCGAGACGGATGATGATGAGATGGACGTCGATGAAACCATCGTCACAGAGCCGCCGCACGTGGCCGACCCAATGAATGGCGCCGAGCAAAGGGACGGAGAAGGCCGCGCACTGGAATCCACGCTGGCCGGCAGAGGAGTGGCGCCGCCAAGCGCGGGAACCATGCCCGTGGGCTCCAGCGCCATGGTGACTTTTGGGTCACAACCGGCGGTGTGCGACCTCGAGCCGAGGCCGCCCGGGAGCGGGAGCAACGCCGGGTCCGCAAAGCGGATGCGGCGGGGCTGGGGAAAGGCCAATGAGGCCACGAGCAAGCCCCACGCCAGCGGCTTGGATGTGGCGGTGAACGCACTGCGTCTATAGTTTGCGGATAACCGCAGCCGCCTAGAGGCCTACGCCCAGATGGAGCGGGGCCGGATGCGACAGCTGGAGCAAACCGTCGCGGTAAGTTGTTAGTCCACCGTGTTTCTTGCGCGTATTGCCTTTACTCTTTCCTTCTCTGACCGTCCTGGTCTCTCTTCAGTGGGGGCGCGCTAGTGCACCCACTCGGTGTAGCCCCCAAGGCCCGGGCCGGCTGCGTAGCAGGCGGGTCAGGCCTTTACATGCGTTTTCTTTTCTGACTTCTTTCTGCAGAACATCTACGACCAGCGGGTGGCCGCGTACAACCGCCTCGTGGGCGAGTACCGGGAGATCAAGGGATGGATCGCCGCCAAAGAGGAGTTGCGCCATTCCCACGGTAACTTCTGCTTGCTTCTAGTGGAGGAGTTCGCAGCCGTCGAACCCGTCGATCAACTCCTGGACCAGGAAGCGGTAGCTGGCCATGTTGGCTTCCCAGACGTCCCACTCGCCGGAGGCCTGCTTCACCACTAGATTCGAGTCTCCATAGAAAAGGATGCTCCGGATGCCGATCTCTTGGCCAGCTGGAGGCCGTGGATGAGGGCTTCGTACTCTGTGACGTTGTTGGAGGTGGCGAAGTGGATTTGCAGTGCGTACCGCAGCCAATTACCCCTAGGGGAGGAGAGCACGATGCCGGCTCCCAAGCCAGTATACATCTTCAAGCTATCAAAGTGCATGCGCCAATGCGTCGAGTGCGGAGCCGGTGGCAAGTACTCGGTCTCCGCCCAGTCGGCGAAGAAATCGGCCAACGCCTAGGACTTGATGGCGGTGCGGGGCTTGTAACGGATCATGTGGCTGCCAGCTCGATGTTCCACTTGGCCACCTAGTTGGAGGTATCACGGAATCCCATTGTATCGCCAATGGGGGTCGTGCTCACCACGGCGACGGTGTGCTCCTAGAAGTACTGCTTCAACTTCTTGGTGGCGAAGTACACGCCATAGCACATCTTCTGGTGGTGGGGGTAGTTCTGCTTAGAGGGAGAGCACCTCGCTTGGGTAGTACACCGGGCGTTAGACCGGTTGGACCCTCCTCTGGGCACTCGACTGTTAGGAATAAACCATGTGGGCGGATGTGCGTCGCGTGTGTGTGCACGTTCATGTCCATCGTCACCAGCGTATGTGCGTGTGTATCACGGTGGCGCGTGAGTCCGTGCTCGCGTTTGTGTCCACCATGCAGGTCTAGTTTGGGTCGTGTCTGAGTCAAGCCGGTTTGTTGCCAAGCATGTGATCGGGAGGAGTCTAGTTTGGGTCGTGTCTGAGTCAAGCCGGTTTGTTGCCAAGCATGTGATCGGGAGGAGTCTAGTTTGGGTCGTGTCTGAGTCAAGCCGGTTTGTTGCCAAGCATGTGATCGGGAGGCGAACGCGTTCGTGTGGAGCGGAAGCGTATGTGCTGCGTTTCTGGTAGCTAAAAACTAGTTGATCTCGTGTTTCTTATGAGTCGTGTGGTGCGTCCAGGCTTTAGCGTGTTTCGAGCGCCGGTGGCGCATGTCTGCCTATATAGGTCTATGTAGCTCGTGATTTGCTTAATAGTTTGAGCTGGATAAAAATGATGTCTGGCAGCGAGGCGTTCGTCGCCGCAAAACACCTGTGTGTATACTACTTCTATCTCTGTCCCAGGAAACCTGTTCGAGCTAGCTAGGTTAGACCCAACAATTGGTATACAAAGCCTCGTTTGTTCCTGTGCTAGTGGCCATGGCGATCGCCCCACACGGCGCAGGGGGTAGCACGGTGTCGATGCCGATGCCGATGCTCACACATGACAACTGCATGGTGTGGGCGATCAAGGCCAAAGCCATCCTCCACGCCCAGAACCTCTGGGAAGCGGTGTCGTCGGCTGGTGACGCGGTTGTCGACGCGGGGAAAAACAAGATGGCGAGGGCGGTGCTATTAGGTGCGCTCTCCGGAGACTTGTTGTTGCAGGTATCGACGAAGAAGACATCGGTTGAGGTGTGGGCTAGCTTGAAGACGAGGTTCGTTGGTGCCGATCGGGTCCAGACGGCGCGGCTCTCCACTCTCCGTGGTGAGTTCGACAAGCTGCGCTTGGAGGAGGGGGAGGCACTGGACGCGTACGCCGGCAAGATCATCGGCTTGGCAGCGAGCTATGCTAGCCGCGGCTCGACGCTCGACGATGCCACCATGGTGAAAAAACTTCTCGACACGGTGCCCGATCGGTTGTACGCCGCGATGGCCGGAATCGAGCACTTCTGTGATGTGGAAAAGATGGCGTTCGAGGAGGTGTTGAGCAGGCTCAAGGCGTTTGACGAATGCTATCGGCGGCGCACGTAGTCCAGCGGCGAACGGAGCGATGACCAGCTTCTGCTCATAGCGGAACAGTGGGAGGCGCAGCAACGTCACCGCAGCGGCGGCCACGACCACGACGACGACGGTGTGAACACCGCGGCCTCCAAGTGCGCTGCCTGGGCAACCTATACGGCCCCGCCTTCCTTTGCCTCTCCTCCAAGAAAAGGAGGCTAGGGTTTCAGCCTCAAGTCGGCGACGCCGCCGATATCCCACGTATCCTGTGGCCTTAGGGCCATGGGTGCGCGGTGGATCCCGGACCTTGCCGGCGGGAGGGCTCCGTTTTCAGGTGCTTCTTCAAGTTTTGTTAGGGTTTGTGTCCTAATCAAGAAGATGAGACGATGGCGGCTTCTTGAAGATGGAATAAGGTTCTCCCCGTCTATTCCTCATCCCAATGGTGTGTCTAGCATCGTCGGAGGGCGTGTGGAGGTCCGTCTCCGGCGGATCTCGCGGGATTCGGTCGGTGGTAGTTTTTGGTGGATCCGCTCGGATCCGGTTTTTGTTCGTCTTTGTTCACGTGTCTCCAGGTTGGATCGTTTCGATCTAATCTTTTCTTCATCGGTGGCGATTGCTGATCTGATGCGTTGGTCCTATGGGGCCTTAGCATGACGACTTCACGTATGTCTACTACAACAAGTTGTGCCCGGCTCCGACAAGGTGATACTTCTGCAATGTATCTTTAATATTTGATTGTTCCATGCTATTATATTATCCTTCTAGGATGTTTTATGGGATTTTATATAGACCTTTATATAATTTTTGGGACTAACCTATTAACCCACAGCCCAGTGCCAGTTTTTGTCTTCCCCATGTTTTTGAGTTTCACAAAAAAGGAATACCAAACGGAGCCCAATTGACCTGAAACTCAGCGGAGGCAGTTTTTGGACCAGAAGAAGCCCACGGAGTACCGGAGGAGGACCAGAAGGTCCACGAGCTGCCCATGAGGGTAGGGGGCGCACCCCTCCTGGACAGCCTGGAGACTTCCTTTACTTGTTACCGACTCCAACACCCCCTATATATACCGAAACCTCCAAAAAATAACCTAGATCGGGAGTTCCGCCATCGAAAGCCTCTGTTGCCATCGAAAACCAATCTAGACCCTGTTCCGGCACCCTGCCGGGGGGGGGGATCCTCCTCGGTGGCCATCTTCATCATCCCGGTGCTTTCCATGACGAGGGGGGAGTAGTTCACCCTCGGGGGTGAGGGTATGTATCAGTAGATATGTGTTTGACCTCTCTCTCGCATGTTCTTGAGATGGCACGATCTTGATGTATCGCGAGCTTTGCTATTATAGTTGGATCTTATGATGCTTCTCCCCCTCTATCTTCTTGTAATGGATTGAGTTTTCCCTTTGGAGTTATCTTATCAGATTGAGTCTTTAAGGATTTGAGAACACTTGATGTATGTCTTGCGTGGGATACCCGTGGTGACAATGGGGTATTCTATTGATTCACTTGATGTATGTTTTGGTGATCAACTTGCGGGTTCCATGACCTTGGGAATCTATGCATAGGGGTTGGCACACGTTTTCGTCTTGACTCTCCGGTAGAAACTTTGGGGCACTCTTTTAAGTTCTTTGTGTTCGTTGAATAGATGAATATGAGATTGTGTGATGCATATCGTATAATCATGCCCACGGATACTTGAGGTGACAATGGAGTGTCTAGGTGACATTAGGGATTTTGTTGATTTGTATCTTAAGGTGTTATTCTAGTACGCACTCTATGATAGATCGAACGAAAAGAATAGCCTCGTGTTATTTTACTACGGACTCTTGAATAGATCGATCAGAAAGAATAACTTTGAGGTGGTTTCGTACCCTACAATAATCTCTTCGTTTGCTCTCCGCTATTAGTGACTTTGGAGTGACTCTTTGTTGCATGTTGACGGCCAGTAATATGATCCAGTTATGTTATCCTTGTTGAGAGAACTTGCACTAGTGAAAGTATGAACCCTAGGCCTTGTTTCAAAGCATTGCAATATCGTTTATGCTCACTTTTATCATTAGTCACCTTGTTGTTTTTATATTTTCAAATTACAAAAACCAATATCTACCATCCATATTGAACTTGTATCACCATCTCTTCGCCGAACTAGTGCACCTATACAATTTACCATTGTATTGGGTGTGTTGGGGACACAAGAGACTCTTTGTTATTTGGTTGCAAGGTTGTTTGAGAGAGACCATCTCCATCCTATGCCTCCCACGGATTGATAAACCTTAGGTCATCCACTTGAGGGAAATTTGCTACTGTCCTACAAACCTCTGCACTTGGAGTCCCAACAATGTCTACAAGAAGAAGGTTGCGTAGTAGACATCAAGCTCTTTTCTGGCGTTGTTGCCGGGGAGGTGAGTGGTTGAAGGTATATCTTTAGATCTTGCAATCAAATATTTTAGTTTCTTGTTTTATCACTAGTTTAGTTTATAAAAGAAAACTACAAAAGAATGGAATTGAGGTTGCCTCATATGCTTCATCTTTTTAATATCTTTCGTGAAAAAGATGGGAAGGAAAATTATGCTCAAGTACTAGAAGAGGAATTACATAGAATGCTTGGCACTAAAAACTTGAATGATGAGCATGATTGCAATGTTTTCAGTGTGAATTCTTCGAATATCCATAGTACTAATGATGATTGCACTAGTCATGATGAAAATATCTCATATAAGCATGTCAATTTTTGTGAAGTGCATAGAGTTTGCAAGTACATACCAAATAGGGAAGATAGATTTTCCGAGCGGCATAAGTATTTGGAAACTAAATGGTTACAAGAAAGTCTAGATGTTTGTGCTGAAAATTTAAATTTTCTTAGCCGTACTTGTGAACTTTGCAATGAACGTGGTCATTTGATTCTACAAGGCAAATTGTTTCATGATCGAATCGTGTCCAAAAATTATGATGACTAGATTTCCCTTGCACATCATAATGAACTTAGCTTGCTTGTGGGTTATGAAGAAATCAAACGTAGAACTAAGAATCTTCTAGAATTTGCCCTTGATAAACTTCTTGATTTTGATCTAGAGGAAATTTATATGTTTTGTGCGGTGAATTGTATTGAAAATCCTTATATTGCCAATTACATAAAGACAAGAAAACAAATAGGAGATGAAGAGAATACTAATGAAAGGGAAGAGACTTCCCAATATCCTTCTATTATTTCTTATGACGAATCAGGTAACGAGGAGGAGTCTTCTATTCAACCAATCTCATTTATAAGGAGCTCCAAAAAGATGGAGAAGCAAAGATAAAAAGGTATCCCTCCCAAATGATGTTGTTTCTACTACTCATGGTGATGATGATAATTGCTATACTATGGGTGCTATCCATACTATTAATGATGAGAGTGATTATGCTTATGATATGAAAAGGCCCAAGCTTGGAGATGCTATGTTTGATAAGAATGACATGTTTGAGAACTTATTTGCTGCAATTATTGTTTGTCCCAAGCTTGGGGATGCTACATTTGATGAAGATGATATTTTTAGTCCCCCAAGTTTTGGTGAGCAAACGTATTATGATGAAAGCATGCCTCCTACTTATGATAATTATTGTGATGACACTTATGCTATAAAAAGTAGTGATGATTATATTTATCAATCTTGTCATGATTATGATTACCCTTTTTCTGAACATTACTCTTTTAATGCGGAAACAATCTATAGTATTCAAGTCTCTTATGATACTCCCACTATTCCGAATGAGAAGAATTTTGCTTATATGGAGAGTAATAAAGTTAATATGCTTGGGGATCATGATGAGAATGCTCTATGTGATAGTTAAATTGTTGAATTCATTCATGATGCTACTGAAAATTATTATGAGAGAGGATCATATGCTTGTAGAGATTGCAATAATATCGAGTTTACTCTCTATGTGCTTGAAGTTTTGAAGCTATGCTTGTTTTGCTTTCCTATGCTAGTTGATTATTGTTCCCATAAGTTGTTTGCTCACAAGATCCCTATGCATAGGAAGTGGGTTAGACTTAAATGTGCTAGTCATATTCTTCATAATGCTCCCTTTATGTTTCAATTCTTATCTTTTATGCGAGCATCATTGAAATCATTGTGCCTAGCTAGGGGCGTTAAACAATAGCGCTTGTTGGGAGGCAACCCAATTTTATTTTCTTTGCTTTTTCTTCTGTTTAGGAATAAATATTGCATCTAGCTTCTGTTTAGATGTGGCTTTGTGTTTTAATTAGTGTTTGTGCCAAGTAGAACCTTTGGGAAGACTTGTGTGAAGTTTATGCTATCATGCAGTAAAAAACAGAAACTTTAGCGCTCACGAGATTGGCTACCATTTTTTACTAGAGAGTGATTTTTAGTTGATTCTTTTTGCAGATTATTAATAGACAAATTCCTCACGTCCACCAATTTATTTCAAAATTTTTAGAGTTACAGAAGTATTCAAAAGTTACAGATTGCTACAGACTGTTCTGTTTTTGACAGATTCTGTTTTCTATGTGTTGTTTGCTTATTTTGATGAATCTATGAGTAGTACCGGAGGGTATGAACCATAGAGATGTTGAAATACAGTAGATATAACACAAATATGAATTTAGAATGAGTTCACAACAGTACCTAAGTGGTGGTTTTATTTTCTTATACTAACGGAGCTTACGAGTTTTCTGTTGAGTTTTGTGTTGTGAAATTTTCAAGTTTTGGGTAAAGATTCGATGGACTATGGAATAAGCAGTGGCTAAGCCTAAGCTTGGGGATGCCCAAGGCACCCCAAGGTAATATTCAAGCACAACCAAGAGCCTAAGCTTGGGGATGCCCCGGGAAGGCATCCCCTCTTTCGTCTTCGTCTATCGGTATCTTTACTTAAGGCTATATTTTTATTCACCACATGATATGTGTTTTGCTTGGAGTGTTAATTTATTTTATTTTGTTTTTCTTGCTGTTTGAATAACATCCCAAGATCTGAAATTCTCAAATATTAGAGAGTCTTCACATGGTTATATAATTATTCAACTACTCATTGAACTTCACTTATATCTTTTGGAGTAGTTTGTCATTTGCTCTAGTGCTTCACTGATATCTTTTTAGAGCTCGACGGTTGTTTTATTTTGGAGAAATAGATGAACTCTCATGCTTCACTTATATTATTTTGACAGTCTTTGAGAACAACATGGTAATTTGCTTAGGTTATGAATTTAGTCCTAATATGATAGGCATCCAAGATGGGTATAGTAGAAACTTTCATATAAAGTGCATTGAATATTATGAGAAGTTTGATACTTGATGATTGTTTTGAGATATGAGGATAGTGATATTAGAGTCATGCTAGTGGAGTAACTGTGAATTTGAGAAACACTTGTGTTAAAGTTTGTGATTCCCGTAGCATGCACGTATGGTGAACCGTTATGTGATGAAGTTGGAGCATGATTTATTTATTGAGTGTCATCCAATGTGTGGAGGTCGGGATCGCGCAATGGTTAACTCCTACCAACCCTTCCCCTAGGAGCATGCGTTGAATACTTTGTTATGATGAATTGTAGATTTTTGCAATAAGTATGTGAGTTCTTTATGACTAAGGTTGAGTCCATGGATTATACGCACGCTCACCCTTCCACCATTGCTAGCCTCTCTTGTACCGCACAACTCTCGCCGATACCATACACCCACCATATACCTTCCTCAAAATAGCCACCATACCTAGCTATCATGGCATTTCCATAGCCATTCCGAGATATATTGCCATGCAACTTTCCACCGTTTCGTTCATATGACGCGCTTCATCATTGTCATTCACATAGAGTCATATTCTGTTCTAGCTTCGAGTTGTAAGTAAATAAAAGTGTGATGATCTTCATTACTAGAGCATTGTCCTAGTGAGGAAAGGATGATGGAGACTATGATTCCCCCACAAGTCGGGATGAAACTCCGGACGTAAGAAAAGAAAAAAAAGGGAAAAAAGGAGGCCATAAAAGAGGGGAAAAAGGAGAAAAGGCCCAAAGAAAAAGAAAAAAAGAAAAACGAGAAAAAGAGAGAAGGGACAATGCTACTATCCTTTTTCCACACTTGTGCTTCAAAGTAGAACCATGATCTTCATGATAGAGAGTTTCTTGTTTTGTCACTTTCATATACTAGTGGGAATTTTCATTATAGAACTTGGCTTGTATATTCCAATGATGGGCTTCCTCAAATGCCCTAGGTCTTCGTGAGCAAGCAAGTTGGATGCACACCCACTTAGTTTCTTTTGTCGAGCTTTCATACATTTATAGCTCTAGTGCATCCGTTGCATGGCAATCCCTACTCACTCACATTGATATCTATTGATGGGGATCTCCATAGCCCATTGATACGCCTAGTTGATGTGGGACTATCTTCCTCTCTTGTACTCTCCACAACCACCACTCTATTCCACATAGTGCTATATCCATGGCTCATGCTCATGTATTGCGTGAAAGTTGAAAGGTTTCAAAAAATTAAAGTGTGAAACAATTGCTTGGCTGAAACTGGGGTTGTGCATGATTTAAATATTTTGTGTGATGAAGATAGAGCATAGCCAGACTATATGATTTTGTAGGGATAACTTTCTTTGGCAATGTTATTTTGAGAAGACATAATTGCTTTGTTAGTATGCTTGAAGTATTATTATTCTTATGTCAATATTAAACTTTTGTCTTGAATCTTTCGGATCTGAACATTCATGCCACAATAAAGAAAATTGCATTGAGAATTATGTTAGCATTCCACATCAAAAATTCTGTTTTTACCATTTACCTACTCAAGGACGAGCAGGAATTAAGCTTGGGGATGCATGATACGTCTCCAACGTATCCAGAATTGTTTATTGTTCCATGCTATTATATTATCCTTCAATGATGTTTTATGGGCTTTTATATACACTTTTATATGATTTTTGGGACTAACCTATTAACCAAGAGGCCAGTGCTAGTTTCTGTTATTCGCATGTTTTTGAGTTTCGCAGAAAAGGAATACCAAACGGAGCCCAATTGACCTGAAACTCATCGGAGGCAGTTTTTGGACCAAAAGAAGCCCAGGGAGTACCGGTGGAGGACCAAAAGGTCCACGGGCTGCCCACGAGGGTAGGGGGCGCCTCGCCCCCCTTGGCGCACCCCCCTACCTCATGGACAGCCCGGAGACCTCCTTTACTTGTTCCCGACTCCAACACCCCCTATATATATACAGAAACCTCCAGAAAATAACCTAGATCGGGAGTTCCGCCGCCGAAAGTCTCTGTTGCCACCGAATACCAATCTAGACCATATTCCGGCACCCTGTCGGAGGGGGGGAATCCCTCTCCGGTGGCCATCTACATCATCCCGGTGCTCTCCATGACGAGGGGGTAGGTTACCCTCGGGGCTGAGGGTATGTATCAGTAGCCATGTGTTTGATCTCTCTCTCTCTCTCTCGTCTTCTTGAGATGGCACGATCTTGATGTATCGCGAGCTTTGCTATTATAGTTGGATCTTATGATGCTTCTCCCCCTCTATCTTCTTGTAATGGATTTAGTTTTCCCATTGGAGTTATCTTATCGGATTGAGTCTTTAAGGATTTGAGAACACTTGATGAATGTCTTGCGTGGGATACCCGTGGTGACAATGGGTTATTCTATTGATTCACTTGATGTATGTTTTGGTGATCAACCTGCGGGTTCCATGACCTTGGGAATCTATGCATAGGGATTGGCACAAGTTTTTATCTTGACACTCCGGTAGAAACTTTGGGGCACTCTTTGAAGTTCTTTGTGTTGGTTGAATAGATGAATCTGGGAGTGTGTGATACATATTGTATAATCATGCCCACAGATATTTGAGGTGACAATGGAGTATCTTGGTGACATTAGGGTTTTGGTTGATTTGTATCTTAAGGTGTTATTCTAGTACGAACTCTATGATAGATCGAACGGAAAGAATAGCTTCGTATTATTTTACTACGGACTCTTGAATAGATCGATCAGAAAGAATAACTTTGAGGTGGTTTCGTACCCTACAATAATCTCTGTGTTTGTTCTCTGCTATTAGTGACTTTGGAGTGACTCTTTGTTGCATGTTGAGGGCTAGTAATATGATCCAATTATGTTATCCTTGTTGCGAGAACTTGCACTAGTGAAAGTATGAACCCTAGGCCTTATTTCGAAGCATTGCAATACCATTTACGCTCACTTTTATCATTAGTTACCTAGCTGTTTTTATATTTCCATATTACAAAAGCCTATATCTACCATCCATATTGCACTTGTATCACCCTCTCTTCGCCGAACTAGTGCACCTATACAATTTACCATTGTATTGGGTGTGTTGGGGACACAAGAGACTCTTTGTTATTTGATTCCAGGATTGTTTGAGAGAGACCATCGTCATCCTACGCCTCCCACGGATTGATAACCCTTAGGTCATCCACTTGAGGGAAATTTGCTACTGTCCTACAAACCTCTACACTTGGAGGCCCAACAACGTCTACAAGAAGAAGGTTGTGTAGTAGACATCACGAGGGAGGGGCGATGACAGCGGCGCGCCTTCGGCTCGCTTCAGTGCTTGTAGTCCTTGCTAGGTGGTCTATGAATCTAGATGTAATTTTGTTATTTCTGGTGTTCATTGTACTGCCATGATTGGAGATGAATAGATCGATAGTTTCCCGCCAAAAAAGAACAGCGCGGCCTCCGGCGCGGGAAGTGCTACAATTGTGGCGTTCGCGGCCAGTTCTCCCGCGACTGCCGGCAGCTGAAGAAGGAGAAGGCGCTCCTCGCCGACATCAACGAAGAGCTGGGCCTGCTGTAGGTCACGGTTTATGGGGAGATTGTTACGAATAAACCATGTGAGCGGATGTGTGCTGCATGTATGTGCGGGTGTATCACGGTGGAGCGTGAGTCCGTGCTCGCGTTCGTGTCCACCATGTAGGTCTAGTTTGGGTCGTGTCCGAGTCAAGCCGGTTTGTTGCCAGGCGTGTGATCGTGAGGCGAACGTGTTCGTGTGGAGCGGAAGCATTGGTGATGCGTTTCTATTAGCTAAAAAACTGGTTGATCTCGTGTTTGTTACAAGTTGTGTGGTGCGTCCAGGTTGTTAGCGTGTTTTGAGCACTCGTGGCACACATATGCCTATATAGGTTTATGTAGCTCGTGATTTGCTTAAGAGTTTGAGCTGGAGAAAAACGATGTTTGGCAGCAAGGCGTTCGTCGCCGTAAAACAATTGTACATTTACTTCTTCTTCTATCTCTGTCCCACAAAACCAGTTCGAGCTAGCTAGGGTTAGACCCAACATCGACCACCAGCACCACGCTGACCACGCGGGAGGTTGCCATGACGTATAGCAGCAGTGGCTCCTTCTCAGCCGGCGTGGCCAGAACGGGTGCGGTGGAGAGCATGCACTTGAGGTCGTGGAAAGCTCCGTCCGCCTAGTCATGATGTAGCAATACGCCTATAAGTGAGTGACGAAGGATGTCTTGAGGTAGCCGGAGTAGGCGTACAAAAAGGACAGGAGCTCACAACCGGCCTTGGAGTCAATCACCTGATCTATCTGCGGTAGGGCAAAATGATCCTTGGGGCATGCCTTGTTCAGGCTCATGTAGTCGATACACATGCGCCAAGTATTGTTCTTATTTAGAACGAGGACTGGGTTTGCCAGCCACTTGCGGTAGAAATCTTCCATGATAAAGCCGGCTGCGAGTAGCCAGAGATCTCTTCACCAATGGTTCTTTGCTTCTTCTCAGAAAAGCGGTGCAGTGGTTGCCAGACTGGCTTGGCATCCTTGCGGACGTGGAGTTTGTGCTCGGCTTACTCGAACCACCAGACATGTCTTTGGGAGACAATGCGAAGATGGCCTGATCCCGATTCTCACGAAGGAAGTCGACGAGCTCGCCTTCCTATTTGCTGCCGAGGCAGGCGCCCACAACGACGTACTTGCTGGAGCTGGGGTTGGCCGGGTTGAGCGGGACCTTCTTGGTGTCCTTGGACGGCTGGAAGGAGGCCTCGTTGGCTGGCTGCTTGAGCGGAGCCGGCATGACCGGCTACTCGCCAGCCAGCGCCACGATCCGGGAGAGCTGGCGTCTCTCTCGGCAATGATCAGCGACTCGGCTAGCTTGGAGCCGGCTTTGGCGCACTCCAGAGACTTCTTGTAGTCGTTGATGATGGTGATGACGCCCTTGGGACCCGACAACTTCATCTTTAGGTAGGCGTAGTGGGGGACCGCCATGAACTTGGCCAGCGTGGGCCGGCCAATGATACTCCAGTTTGCATCATGCTTATATGTTGATATTTATTGCATTATGGGCTGTTATTACTTGTTTTGTCACAATACTTATGCCTTTTCTCTCTTATTTTACAAGGTTTACATGAAGAGGGAGAATGCCGGCAGCTGGATTTCTGGGCTGGAAAAGGAGCAAACCCTGGAAACCTATTCTGCACAACTCTAAAAGCCCCAAAACTCAACAGAACTCCGTTTCAGAAAATATAAAAAATATCTGGCAAAAGAAGTTCACGAGGGGGGCCACCGGCTGTCCACGAGGGTGGGGAGCGCCCCCCCCTCTCAGGGCGCGCCCCCCTATCTCGTGGGCTACCCCGTAGGCCCTCCGATGCCCATCTTATCCTATATGAGGTGTTTTGACCTGGAAAAAATCAGGAGGAGGCTTTCGGGACCAGACGCCGCAGTCTCGAGGCGGAAACCAATCTAGGGCTCCGGCAGAGCTGTTTTGCGGGGATACTTCCCTCCGGGAGGGGGAAATCGTCACCGCCGTCATCACCAACAACTCTCCCATCTTTGGGAGGGCCATCTCCATCAACATCTTCACCAGTACCATCTCCTCTCAAACCCTAGTTCATCTCTTGTATCCAATCTTTGTACCCCAAACCTCAGATTGGTACATGTGGGTTGCTAGTAGTGTTGATTACTCCTTGTAGTTGATGCTAGTTGGTTTATTTGGTGGAAGAGCATATGTTCAGATCCATTATGCATATTAATACCCCTCTGATCATGAACAATATTATGTCTTGTGAGTAGTTAATTTTGTTCCTGAGGACATGGGAGAAGTCTTGCTATTAGTAGTCATGTGAATTTGGTCTTCCTTCGATATTTTGATGAGATGTATGTTGTCTCTCCTCTAGTGGTGTCATGTGAACGTTGACTACATGACACTTCACCATTATTTGGGCCTAGAGGAAGGCATTGGGAAGTAATAAGTAGATGATGGGTTGCTAGAGTGACAGAAGCTTAAACCCTAGTTTATGCGTTGCTTCGTAAGGGGCTGATTTGGATCCATATGTTTCAGGCTATGGTTAGGTTTACCTTAATACTTCTTTTGTAGTTGCGGATGCATGCATTAGAGGTTAATAATAAGTGGGAGGCTTGTCCAAGTAAGGACAACACCCAAGCACCGGTCCACCCACATACCAAATTATCAAAGTACTGAACGCGAATCAGATGATCGTGATGAAAACTAGCTTGACGATAATTCCCATGTGTCCTCGGGAGCACTTTCCTTTATATAAGAGTTTGTCTAGGCTTGTCCTTTGCTAAAAAACGGATTGTGCCACCTTGCTGCACCTTTTTTACTTTTACCTTTTGTCACTTGCTACCAATTACCTTATCACAAAACTATCTGTTACCTATAATTTCAGTGCTTGCAGAAAATACCTTACTGAAAATTGCCTATCATTTCCTTCTGCTCCTCGTTGGGTTCGACACTCTTACTTATCGAAAGGACTACGATAGATCCCCTACACTTGTGGGTCATCAAGACTCTTTTCTGGCGCCATTGCCGGGGAGTGAAGCGCCTTTGGTAAGTGGAATTTGGTAAGGAAAAATTTATATAGTGTGCTGAAATTTATTGTCACTTGTTACTATGGCTCAAAATCCTTTGAGGGGCTTGTTCGGGGTATCTTCACCCCGAGCAGAAGAGCAAAGAGTTGCTCATCAACCTACTGCATCTACTGAAAATGTTTTCTTTGAAATTCCTTCGGGTATGATAGAGAAACTGCTTGAAAATCCTTTTACAGGAGACGGAACACTGCATCCCGATTTACATCTAATCTATGTGGATGAAGTTTGTGGATTATTTAAGCTTGCAGGTATGCCCGAGGATGTTATCAACAAGAAGGTCTTCCCTTTATCTTTGAAGGGAGATGCATTGACATGGTTTAGGCTATGTGATGATATGGGATCATGGAACTATAATCGCCTGAAGTTGGAATTTCATCAGAAGTTCTACCCCATGCACCAGGTTCATCGTGATCGTAATTATATTTATAATTTCCGGCCTCGTGAAGGAGAAAGCATCGCTCAAGCTTGGGGGAGGCTTAAGTCAATGTTATATTCATGCCCCAATCATGAGCTCTCAATAAAAATGATCATTCAAAATTTTTATGCTCGGCTTTCTCTCAATAATCACACCATGCTCGATAATTCTTGTTCGGGCTCTTTTATGATGAAGACTTTTGAATTCAAATGGGATTTATCGGAAAGAATTAAATGCAACTCTAAAGATTGGGATCTCGACGAAGGTAAGGAGTCATGTATGACCCCTAAGTTTGATTGTGTTAAAGCTTTTATGGATACCGATGTTTTTCGTGAGTTTAGCACTAAATATGGACTTGACTCTGAGATAGTAGCTTCTTTATGTGAATCTTTTTCTACTCATGTTGATCTCCCCAAGGAGAAGTGGTTTAAATACCATCCCCTATTGAAGTAAAAGTAGTTGAACCTATTAAAGTTGAAGAAAAGACTATTACTTATAATGTTGATCCTATTGTTCCTACTACTTATATTGAGAAACCACCTTTCCCTGTTAGGATAAAGGATCATGCTCAAGCTTCAACTGTAGTTCGTAAAAGTAGTACCAGAACACCTACACCCGCTGAGCAAATTAAAGTTGAACCTAGTGTTGCTATGGTTAAAGATCTCTTGGTAGAAGATTTAGATGGACATGTTATTTACCTCCAAGAAGAATCTGCTAGAATAGCCAAACCCAATGCTAGGAATAAACATAGACCTGTTGTAGGCTTGCCTGTTATCTCTGTTAAGATAGGAGATCATTGCTATCATGGCTTATGTGACGTAGGTGCTAGTGCGAGTATTATCCCTCTTGATTTATATCGAGAAATTATGCATGATATTGCACCTATTGAGTTACAAGGGAATGATGTTACGATTAAGCTAGCTAATAGAGACACTATTTCACCAGTTGGGATTGTTAGAGATGTTGAAGTCTTGTGTGGGAAGGTTAAATACCCTGCTGATTTTCTTGTTCTTATTTCCACACAAGATGAATTTTGTCCCATCATATTTGGTAGACCTTGTTGAATACTGTCAATGCCAAGATTGCATGAAAGATATTGTTACTGTTGGATTAGGGGATATGTCTCATGATTTTAACTTTTCTAAATTCCATAGACAACCCCTTGATAAAGAATTACCTAGTAAGGATGAAATTATTGGTCTTGCTTCTATTGTTGTGCCTCCTAATGATCCTTTAGAACAATACTTGCTAGACCATGAAAATGATATGCATATGAATGAGAGAAGGGAAATAGATGAAATATTCTTTAAACAGGGACCCGTATTGAAAAATAACTTGCCTGTTGAAATCCTAGGGGATCCTCCTCCACCCAAGGGTAATCCCGTGTTTGAACTTAAACCCTTACCTGATAGTCTTAAGTACGGTTATCTTGATGAAAAGAAGATATATCCTGTTATTATTAGTGCTAACCTTTCAGAGCAAGAAGAAGAAAAATTATTGAAAACTCTGAAGAAGCACATTGCTGCTATTGAATATACTTTGTATGATATTAAGGGCATTAGTCCCACTATATGTCAACACAAGATAAAATTGGAAGAAAATGCTAAACCGGTTATTGATCAGAAACGACGGTTAAATCCTAAGATGAAAGAAGTGGTAAGGAAGGAAATACTAAAGCTTCTAGACGAAGGTATTGTCTATCCAGTTGCTGATAGCCAGTGGGTAAGTCATGTCCATTGTGTCCCTAAGAAGGGAGGTATGACTGTTGTTCCTAATGATAAAGATGAATTGATCCCGCAAAGAATAGTTACAGGTAATAGGATGGTAATTGATTTCCGTAAGTTAAATAAAGCTACTAAGAAAGATCATTACCCCTTGCCATTTATTGATCAAATGCTAGAAAGGTTATCCAAGCATACTCATTTTTGCTTTCTAGATGGTTATTCTGGTTTCTGTCAAATACATGTGTCAAAAGGGGATCAAGAAAAGACCACTTTTACTTGTCCATTCGGTACCTTTGCTTATAGACGTATGCCTTTTGGTTTATGTAATGCGCCTGCTACCTTTCAAAGATGCATGATGGCTTATTCTCTGAATTTTGTGAAAAGATTGTTGACGTTTTCATGGATGATTTCTCCGTTTACGGAACTTCTTTTGATGATTGCTTAAGAAACCTTGATCGAGTT
The DNA here is from genome assembly GCA_902687465.1 of Secale cereale. Taxonomy (NCBI): domain Eukaryota; kingdom Viridiplantae; phylum Streptophyta; class Magnoliopsida; order Poales; family Poaceae; genus Secale; species Secale cereale. The sequence goes on along the minus strand of LR738710.1, from coordinate 224,000,752 downwards.
TTGCAGAGATGTGAAGACACTAATCTTGTCTTGAAATGGGAGAAGTGCCACTTTATGGTTCATGAAGGCATTGTCTTGGGACATAAATTTCTAAAAGAGGTATTGAAGTTGACAAAGCTAAAGTTGATGCTATCGAAAAGATGCCATACCCGAAGGACATCAAAGGTATACGAAGTTTCCTTGGTCATGTTGGGTTTTATAGGAGGTTCATAAAGGACTTCTCCAAAATCTCCAGGCCTCTGACTAATCTCTTACAAAAAGACATTCCTTTTGTCTTTCATGATGATTGTCTAAAAGCATTTGAAATTCTTAAGAAAGCATTGATCTCTGCACCTATTGTCCAGCCTCCTGATTGGAATTTACCCTTTGAGATTATGTGTGATGCTAGTGATTATGCTGTAGGTGTTGTTTTAGGGCAAAGAGTTGATAAGAAATTGAATGTTATCCAGTATGCTAGTAAAACTCTAGATAGTGCCCAAAGAAATTATGCTACTACTGAGAAAGAATTTTTAGCAGTTGTATTTGCTTGTGATAAGTGTAGACCCTATATCGTTGATTCTAAAGTAACTATTCACACTGATCATGCTGCTATCAAATACCTTATGGAAAAGAAAGATGCTAAACCTAGACTTATTAGATGGGTTCTTTTGCTGCAAGAATTTGACTTGCATATTATTGATAGAAATGGAGCTGAGAACCCCGTCGCAGACAACTTGTCTAGGTTAGAAAATATACTTGATGACCCACAACCTATTGATGATAGCTTTCCTGATGAACAATTAGCTGTCATAAATACTTCTCGTACTGCTCGATTGTATGCTGATTATGCTAATTATATTGTTGCTAAGTTTACACCTCCTAGCTTCACATACGAGCAAAAGAAAAAGTTCTTCTATGATTTGAGACATTACTTCTGGGATGACCCACATCTTTATAAAGAAGGAGTAGATGGTATTATTAGACGTTGTGTACCTGAGCATGAACAGGAACATATCCTACGCAAGTGCCACTCCGAAGCTTATGGAGGACACCATGCGGGAGATATAACTACACACAAGGTATTGCAATCCGGTTTTTATTGGCCTACTCTCTTTAAGGATGCCCGTAAGTTTGTCTTATCTTGGGATGAATGTCAAAGAATTGGTAATATTAGTAGACATCAAGAAATGCCTATGAATTATTCACTTGTTATTCAACCATTTGATGTTTGGGGCTTTGATTATATGGGACTGTTTCCTGCCTATAATGGGTATACACATATTCTGGTTGATGTTGATTACTTTACTAAGTGGGTAGAAGCTATTCAAACTAGTAGTGCTGATCATAACACCTCTATTAAGATGCTTAAAGAAGTTATTTTTCCGAGGTTTGGAGTCCCTAGATATCTAATGACTGATGGTGGTTCACACTTTATTCATGGTGCTTTCCGTAAGATGCGTGCTAAGTATGATGTCAACCATAGAATTGCATCCCCCTATCACCCACAGACTAGTGGTTAAGTAGAACTAAGTAATAGAGAGTTGAAATTAATTTTGCAAAACACAGTTAATAGGTCTAGGAAGAATTGGTCCAAGAAACTTGATGATGCATTATGGGCCTATAGAACTACATACAAAAATCCTATGGGTATGTCTCCATGTAAGATGGTATATGGAAAAACTTGTCACTTACCTCTTGAGCTAGAACATAAGGCATAATGGGCTATCAAAGAGCTCAATTATCATTTCAAACTTGCGGATGAAATTAGGTTATTTGACATTAGCTGCCTTAATGAATGGAGAACCCAGGCCTACGAGAATGCCAAGCTGTTTAAAGAAAAAGTTAAAAGATGGCATGACAAAAGGATACAAAAGTGTGAGTTTAACGTAGGTGATTATGTCTTGCTATTCAACTCTCATTTAAGATTTTTTGCAGGAAAACTTCTCTCCAAGTGGGAAGGACCTTACGTCATCGAGGAGGTCTATCGTTCTGGTGCCATAAAAATCAACAACTTCGAAGGCACAAATCCGAAGGTGGTGAACGGTCAAAGAATCAAACATTATATCTCAGGTAATCCTATAAATGTTGAAACCAATGTTATTGAAACCGTAACCCTGGAGGAATACATAAAGGACACTTTCCAGAACAATTTAGCCTCCGAAAAGGAAGAGGTATGTGATACGGTAAGTAAACCGACTCCAAAACATCTCTAATGGCGATTTTTTCTCCGTTTTGGAATATTTAGAAAAATAGAAAAATAAGCCGCAGTTCGAAAGAGACACGAGCCATCCACGAGGGTGGAGGGCGCACCCCCTGCCTCGTGGGTAGCTCGTGTGCCTCCCAGACTCTGTTTTCTTGTGGGTTACTCCTTCTGGCATGTAAAAATTCATTATATATACTCCCGAAGGTTTTGACCTCTGTATCACGCAAAAATCCTCTGTTTTTGTTTCGAGCTGTTTTCTGCTAGGGTTTGCGAAGCTAGGCACCATGTCGTCTCCCTCCTCCAACAACAAAGGCAATGATGCTTGGCTCATGCAGATAGATCTGAAGAGGGAAGGAACCGAGGAGATCCACAAGGAGAAGAAGATCAAGATGGAGGTGGAAGATCCAGCTCCGGCACAAGGAGAAGAAGACACCCCTAAATCTCTTCCTAATCTCTTTACCTCAACTGAGATTGAAGCTTTCAGGATGATTGAGTTAGCTCAAATTCGAAACAAGCATCTCACAAGTGAAAATATTTTGTTGAAGGATTACATAGCTGCACTCAAAGGTATTATCTACAAGCTGGAGGATCTCCTACGCTCGATATATGATGATCCGGCGTCACTACTTTCAACTCCATCATCACCACCCCCGAAGAAGGAGACATAATCATATGGGTATGGGCACTCCCCTTGGCAACTGCCAAGCTTGGGGGAGTGACCCCGGTATCGTATCACCATCACTCCTATCTTTACCGTTTTACTTAGTTTGATCCTTTTGGTAGTATCTTGATCTAGTAGAATATAAGTTAGCATGATCTAGTTGTGAGCTTTTGCCTTATGATCTTTACCCTTTGTAATCAAGTCCGTGAGATATATAATAAATATTAGTGTTGAGTCAAGGGCTTGATTTCCTCACTTGGGTCATGATAAAAAGAAAGAAAATATAAAAAGTATCCAAGAGATCATATCGATCTTATGGGGAGTAATGACTTCACATATAAGAGTATGATAAATAAAGTTGTTGGGAGTTGACAAACAAAGTTTTGGTCATCGTTGCAATTAATAGGAAGTAATAAAAGAAGAGAGGCTTCACATACAAATATACTATCTTGGACATCTTTTATGATTGTGAGCACTCATTAAAATATGACATGCTAAAGAGTTGATGGTGGACAAGGAAGACAACATAATGGGTTATGTTTTCTTATATTCGAAATAAAGTATATTGTCATGGATCATCCAACATGTTGAGCTTGCCTTTCCCCCTCATGCTAGACAAAACTCCTCGCACTAAGTAGAGATACTACTTGTGCTTCCATATATCCTTAAACCCAGTTTTGCCATGAGAGTCCACCATACCTACCTATGGAGTGAGAAAGATCCTTCCAAGTAAGTTGTCATGTTGCAAACTCGCTAAAATATGTATGATTTTGTTGGAAATATGCCCTAGAGGCAATAATAAAAGGATTATTATTATATTTCCATGTTCGTGATAATTGTCTGTTATTCATGCTTGAATTGTATTGTACGGAAACAGCGATACATGTGTGAATACATAGACCACAACGTGTCCCTGGAAAGCCTCTAGTTACTAGCTCGTTGATCAACAGATGGTCACGGTTTCCTGACCATGGACATAAGATGTCATTAATAACGGGATCACATCATTAGGAGAATGATGTGATGGACAAGACCCAATCCTGAGCCTAGCACGAGATCGTATAGTTCGTAATGCATAAGCTTTTCTAGTGTCAAGTATTTATTCCTTAGACCATGAGGTTGTGCAAATTCCGGATACCGTAGGAATACTTTGGGTGTGCCAAACGTCACAACGTAACTGGGTGGCTATAAAGGTATGCAATGGGTATCTCCGAAAGTGTCTGTTGAGTTGGTACGAACCGAGACTGGGATATTGTCACTCCGTATGACGGAGAGGTACCTTTGGGCCCTCTCGGTAAGACATAATCATAATGAGCTCAAAGTGACTAAGGAGTTTGTCACGGGATGATGGATTACGGAACAAGTAAAGAGACTTGCCATGACGAGATTGAACAAGGTATCGGGCATACCGACGATCGAATCTCGGGCAAGTACCGTACCGATGGACAAAGGGAATAACATACGGGATTGAGTGAATCCTTGACACAGTGGTTCATCCGATGAGATCATCGAGGAACACGTGGGAACCAACATGGGTATCCAGATCCCGTTGTTGGTTATTGACCAGAGAGTCGTCTCGGTCATGTCTGCGTGTCTCCCGAACCCGTAGGGTCTACACACTTAAGGTTCGGTGACGCTAGGGTTGTAGAGATACATACACATGGAAACCCGAATGTTGTTCGGAGTCCCGGATGAGATCCCGGACGTCACGAGGAGTTCCGGAATGGTCTGGAGGTAAAGAATGATATATAGGAAGTCCAGTTTCGGCCATCGGGTGAATTCCGGGGGTTACCGGGAGTGTCCCAAGACCACTGGAGGGGTCCCGGGGGTCCACCGGGTGGGGCTACCCATCCCGAAGGGCCCCGTAGGCCGCAAGGGGAAGGGGGGAAGCCCCTGGTGGGCTGGCGCACCCATATGGGCCCCCCTCCATGCGCCTAGGGTTGAAACCCTAGGGGGAGGGGGCGCCTCCTATGTCTTGGGGGGCAAGTCTCCCCCCTCTGGGCGCCGCCCCCCTAGGAGATTGCATCTCCTAGGGCCGGCGCGCCCCCTGGCCCCTATATATAGTGGGGGGGAGAGGGCAGCCGCACCCCAAGCCTCTGGCGCCTCTCCCCCCCGTCACACTTCCATCTCCTCTCGCAGGGCGCCGGCGAAGCCCTGCAGGTTTTCCTGTTGCATCCACCACCACGCCGTCGTGCTGCTGGTTCTCCGTCAACCTCTCCTCCCCCCTTGCTGGATCAAGAAGGAGGAGACGTCGCTGTACCGTACGTGTGTTGAACGCGGAGGTGCCGTCCGTTCGGCGCTGGGATCATCGGTGACGAGGATCACGAAGAGTATGACTACTTCATCCACGTTCCTTCGAACGCTTCCGCACGCGATCTACAAAAGGGTGTGTAGATGCACTCCATTATGCTCGTTGCTAGATGACTCCTTAGATTGATCTTGGTGAAGCGTAGGAAATTTTTTGAATTCTGCTACGTTCCCCAACAGTGGCATCTGAGCTAGGTCTTTGTGTAGCATCTTGCACGAGTAGAACACAAACATGTTGTGGGCGTTGACTTTGCTCAATTTTCTTGCCGTCACTAGTCCAATCTTGATTCGGCGGCATCGTGGGATGAAGCGGCCCGGACCGACCTTACATGTACGCTTACGTGAGACTGGTTCCACCAACAGACATGCACTAGTTGCATAAGGTGGCTGGCGGGTGTCTGTCTCTCCCACTTTAGTCGGATCGGATTCGATGAACAGGGTCCTTATGAAGGGTAAATAGAAATTGACAAATCACGTTGTGGTTTTGGCGTAGGTAAGAAATGTTCTTGCTAGAAAACCTATAGAAGCCACGTAAAAACATGCAACAACAATTAGAGGTCGTCTAACTTGTTCTTGCAGCATGTGCTATGTGATATGGTATGGCCAAGAAGATGTGATGAATGATATATGTGATGTATGAGATTGATCATGTTCTTGTAATAGGAAATCACGACTTGCATGTCGATGAAAATGACAACCGGCAGGAGCCATAGGAGTTGTCTTAATTATTGTGTGACCTGCGTGTCACTGAATAACGCCATGTAATTACTTTACTTTATTGCTAAACGTTAGCCATAGTAGTAGAAGTAATAGTTGGCGTGACGACTTCATGAAGACACGATGATGGAGATCATGATGATGGAGATCATGGTCTCGAGCCGGTGACAAAGATGATCATGGTGCCCCGAAGATGGAGATCGAAGGAGCAAGATGATATTGGCCATATCATGTCACTTTATTTGATTGCATGTGATGTTTATCATGTTTATGCATTTTGTTTACTTAGAACGACGGTAGTAAACAAGATTATCTCTCACTAAAAATTTCAAGAATTGTGTTCCCCCTAACTGTGCACTGTTGCTAAGGATCGTTGTTCCGAAGCACCACATGATGATCGAGTGTGAAAGGCTCTAACGTTCGCATACGATGGGTGTAAGCCAGATTTACACACGCAATACAGTTAGGGTTCACTTGACGAGCCTAGCATGTACAGACATGGCCTCGGAACACGGAAGACCGAAAGGTCGAACATGAGTCGTATAGAAGATACGATCAACATGTAGATGTTCACCGTTGATGACTAGTCCGTCTCACGTGATGATCGGACACGGGCTAGTCGATTCGGATCATGTATCACTTAGAAGACTGGAGAGATGTCAATCTGAGTGGGAGTTCATTAAAATTTGATTAAGATGAACTTAATTATCATGAACTTAGTCTAAATTCTTTACAATATGTCTTGTAGATCAAATGGCCCACGCTCATGTCACCGTCAACTTCAACGCGTTCCTAGAGAAATCCAAGTTGAAAGACGATGGTAGCAACTATACAGACTGGGTCCGTAACCTGAGGATCATCCTCATAGCTGCCAAGAAAACTTATGTCCTAGAAGCACCGCTAGGTGACGCTCCCGCCCCGGTAAACCAAGATGTTATGAACGCTTGGCAGTCGCATTGTGATGATTACTCCCTGGTTCAGTGCGACATGCTCTACAGCTTAGAATCGGGGCTCCAAAAGCGTTTTGAGCACCACGGGGCATATGAGATGTTCCAAGAGCTGAAAATGGTTTTCCAGGCTCATGCCCGAGTTGAGGGATATGATGTCTCCAACGCATTCTACAGTTGTAAGATGGAGGAAAACAGTTCTGTCAGTGAGCACATACTCAAGATTTATGGGTTGCACAACCGCTTGTCTCAGTTGGGAATGAATCTCCCAGACGAAGCGGTCGTTGACAGAATCCTCCAGTCGCTCCCACCTAGCTACAAGAGCTTCGTGTTGAACTTCAATATGCAGGGGATGGAGAAGTCCATTCCCGAGGTGTATTCAATGCTGAAATCAGCGGAGGTAGAGATCAAGAAAGAGCATCAAGTGTTGATGGTCAATAAAACCACTAAGTTCAAGAAGGGCAAGGGTAAGAAGAACTTCAAGAATGACGGCAAGGGAGTTGCCGCGCCCGGTAAGCTAGTTGCTGGGAAGAAGCCAAAGTATGGACCCAAGCCTGAGACTGAGTGCTTTTATTGCAAGGGAACGGGTCACTGGAAGCGGAACTACCCCAAATACTTAGCGGACAAGAAGGCCGGCAACTTCAAAGGTATATGTGATATACATGTTATTGATGTGTACCTTACCAGCGCTCGTAGTAGCTCCTGGGTATTTGATACCGGTGCAGTTGCTCATATTTGTAACTCAAAGCAGGAGCTACAGAATAAACAGAGACTGGCGAAGGACGAGGTGACAATGCGCGTCGGGAATGGTTCCAAGGTCGATGTGATCGCCGTCAGCACGCTGCCTCTACATCTACCCCCGGGATTAGTTTTAAACCTTAATAATTGTTATTTAGTACCAGCTTTGAGCATGAACATTGTATCTGGATCTCGTTTGATGCGAGATGGCTACTCATTTAAATCCGAGAATAATGGTTGTTCTATTTATTTGAGAGATATGTTTTATGGTCATGCCCCGCTGGTCAATGGTTTATTTTTGATGAATCTCGATCGTGATGATACACATATTCATAGTGTGAATGCCAAAAGATGTAAATTTGACAATGATAGTCCCACATACTTGTGGCATTGCCGCATTGGTCATATTGGTATCGAACATATGAAGAAGCTTCATGCAGATGGACTTCTGGAGTCTCTTGATTATGAATCATTTGACACGTGCGAACCATGCCTCTTGGGCAAGATGACCAAGACTCCATTCTCCGGAACAATGGAGCGAGCAACCAACTTATTGGAAATCATACATACCGATGTATGCGGTCCAATGAGTGTTGAGGCTCGCGGAGGCTATCGTTATGTTCTCACCCTCACAGATGACTTGAGTAGATATGGGTATATCTACTTGATGAAGCACAAGTCTGAGACCTTTGAAAAGTTCAAGGAATTTCAGAATGAGGTTGAGAATCAACATGACAGAAAAATAAAGTTCTTGCGATCGGATCGTGGGGGTGAATATTTAAGTCATGAATTTGGCACGCACCTTAGGAACTGTGGAATTGTTGCACAATTGACATCGCCCGGAACACCTCAGCGTAACGGTGTGTCCGAACGTCGAAATCGTACCCTTTTGGACATGGTGCGATCTATGATGTCTCTCACCGACTTACCGCTATCTTTTTGGGGTTATGCTTTAGAGACTGCCGCATTCACTTTAAATAGGGCTCCGTCGAAATCCGTTGAGACGACACCATATGAACTTTGGTTTGGCAAGAAACCTACGCTGTCGTTTCTAAAAGTTTGGGGTTGCGATGCTTATGTCAAGAAACTTCAACCTGAGAAGCTCGAACCCAAATCGGAAAAATGTGTCTTCATAGGATACCGAAAGGAAACGATTGGGTACACCTTCTACCACATATCCGAAGGCAAAGTCTTTGTTGCCAAGAATGGATCCTTTCTGGAGAAAGAGTTTCTCTCGAAAGAAGTGAGTGGGAGGAAGGTAGAACTTGATGAGGTGACAGTCACCCCTCCCGAACCGGAAAGTAGCGCAGCGCAGGAAATTGTTCCTGAGGTGCCTGCACCGACAAGGGAGGAAGTTAATGATGATGATCATGAAGATACAAATCAAGTTACTACTGAACTTCGAAGGTCCACAAGGACACGTCCCGCACCAGAGTGGTACGGCAACCCTGTCATGGAAATCATGTTGTTAGACAATGGTGAACCTTCGAACTATGAAGAAGCGATGGCGGGCCCGGATTCCAATAAATGGCGGGCCCGATGATAGGCACGCCATAGAAAATAAATGGATATTTAAGAAGAAGACAGACGCGGATGGTAATGTGACCATCTATAAGGCTCGGCTTGTTGCTAAGGGTTATCGACAAGTTCAAGGGATTGACTACGACGAGACTTTCTCTCTCGTAGTGATGCTGAAGTCAGTCCGAATCATGTTAGCAATTGCTGCATTCTATGATTTTGAGATATGGCAAATGGACGTCAAAACGGCATTCCTTAATGGTTTCCTCAAGGAAGAGCTGTATATGATACAGCCAGAAGGTTTTGTCGATCCAGAGAATGCTAACAAGGTATGCAAGCTCCAGCGCTCGATATACGGGCTGGTGCAAGCATCTCGGAGTTGGAATATTCGCTTTAATGATGTGATCAAAGCGTTTGGCTTTATACAGACTTGGGGAGAAGCCTGTATTTACAAGAAAGTGAGTGGGAGCTCTGTAGAATTTCTCATATTATATGTGGATGACATATTGCTGATGGGAAATGATATAGAATGCTTGGAGAGCATAAAGGCCTACTTGAATAAGAGTTTTTTAATGAAGGACCTTGGAGAAGCTGCTTACATATTAGGCATCAAAATCTATAGAGATAGATCAAGACGCCTCATTGGTCTTTCACAAAGCACATACCTTGACAAGATATTGAAGAAGTTCAATATGGATCAGTCCAAGAAAGGGTTCTTGCCTGTTTTGCAAGGTATGAGATTGAGCAAGCCTCAGTCCCCGACCACGGCAGAAGATAGAGAAAATATGAGTGTCATTCCCTATGCCTCAGCCATAGGTTCTATCATGTATGCCATGTTGTGTACCAGACCTGATGTGAACCTTGCCATAAGTTTGGTAGGGAGGTACCAAAGTGATCTCGGTATGGAACACTGGACAGCGGTCAAGAACATCCTAAAGTACCTGAAGAGGACTAAGGATATGTTTCTCGTCTATGCAGGTGACGAAGAGCTCGTCGTAAAGGGTTACATCGATGCTAGCTTCAACACAGATCTGGATGACACAAAGTCACAAACCGGATAAGTGTATATTTTGAATGGTGGAGAAGTCAGCTGGTGCAGTTGCAAGCAGAGCGTCGTGGCGCATTCTACATGTGAAGCGGAGTACATAGCTACTTGCGAAGCAGCGCAAGAAGGAGTCTGGATGAAGGAGTTCATCACGGACCTAGGAGTCATTCCAAGCGCGTCAAGCCCGATGACTCTCTTCTGTGACAACACTGGAGCTATTGCCATTACCAAGGAGCACAGGTTTCACAAGAACACCAAGCACATCAAGCACCATTTCAACTCCATCCGAAATTATGTTCAAGATGGAGACATAGATATTTGTAAAGAGCATACGGATCTGAATGTTGCAGACCCGTTGACTAAACCTCTTCCACGGGCAAAACATGATCAACACCAGAACTCTATGGGTGTTCGATTCATCACAATGTAACTAGATTATTGATTCTAGTGCAAGTGGGCGACTGTTGGAAATATGCCCTAGAGGCAATAATAAAAGGATTATTATTATATTTCCTTGTTCATGATAATTGTCTGTTATTCATGCTTGAATTGTTTTGTACGGAAACAACGATACATGTGTGAATACATAGACCACAACGTGTCCCTGGTAAGCCTCTAGTTACTAGCTCGTTGATCAATAGATGGTCACGGTTTCCTGATCATGGACATAAGATGTCATTGATAATGGGATCACATCATTAGGAGAATGATGTGATGGACAAGACCCAATCCTGAGCCTAGCACGAGATCGTGTAGTTCGTAATGCATAAGCTTTTCTAGTGTCAAGTATTTATTCCTTAGACAAAGAGGTTGTGCAACTCTCGGAGACCGTAGAAATACTTTGGGTGTGCCAAACGTCACAATGTAATTGGGTGGCTATAAAGGTATGCAACGGGTATCTCCGAAAGTGTCTGTTGAGTTGGTACGAACCGAGACTGGGATATTGTCACTCCGTATGACGGAGAGGTACCTCTGGGCCCTCTCGGTAAGACATCATCATAATGAGCTCAAAGTGACTAAGGAGTTAGTCTCGGGATGATGGATTACAGAACGAGTAAAGAGACTTGCCATGACGAGACTGAACAAGGTATCGGGCATATCGACGATCGAATCTTGGGCAAGTACCGTACCAATGGACAAAGGGAATAACATACGGGATTGAGTGAATCCTTGACACAGTGGTTCATCCGATGAGATCATCGAGGAACACATGGGAACCAACATGGGTATCCAGATCCCGCTGTTGGTTATTGACCGGAGAGTCGTCTCGGTCATGTCTGCGTGTCTCCCGAACCCGTAGGGTCTACACACTTAAGGTTCGGTGACGCTAGGGTTGTAGAGATACATGCACATGAAAACCCGAATGTTGCTCGGAGTCCCGGATGAGATCCCGGACGTCATGAGGAGTTCCGGAGTGGTCCGGAGGTAAAGAATGATATATAGGAAGTCCAGTTTGGGCCATCGGGTGAATTCTGGGGGTCACCGGGAGTGTCCTGGGACCACCGGAGGGGTCCCGGGGGTCCACCGGGTGGGGCCACCCATCCCGGAGGGCCCCGTAGGCCGCAAGGGGATGGGGGATAGCCCATGGTGGGCTGGCGCACCCATATGGGTCCCCTCCATGCGCCTAGGGTTGAAACCCTAGGGGGAGGGGGCGCCTCCTATGCCTTGGGGGGCAAGTCTCCCCCCTCTGGCCGCCGCCCCCCTAGGAGATTGCATCTCCTAGGGCCGGCGCCCCCCTGGCCCCTATATATAGTGGGGGGAGAGGGCAGCCGCACCCCAAGCCTTTGGCGCCTCTCCCCCCGTCACACTTCCATCTCCTCTCGCAGGGCGCCGGCGAAGCCCTACTGGTTTTCCTGTTGCATCCACCACAACGCCGTCGTGCTGCTGGATCTCCGTCAACCTCTCCTCTCCCCTTGCTGGATCATGAAGGAGGAGACGTCGCTGTACCGTACGTGTGTTGAACGCGGAGGTGCCGTCGGTTCGGCGCTGGGATCATCGGTGATGAGGATCACGAAGAGTACGACTACTTCATCCACGTTCCTTCGAACGCTTCCGCACGCGATCTACAAAAGGGTATGTAGATGCACTCCATTATGCTCGTTGCTAGATGACTCCTTAGATTGATCCTGGTGAAGCGTAGGAATTTTTTTGAATTCTGCTACGTTCCCCAACAGATTTATTAGTGTGGGAGAAATTAGCTTTATACGATCTTGTGATATGGAAGTAATAAAAGCGGCAGACTGCATAATAAAGGTCCTTATCACAAGTGGCAATATAAAGTGACGTTCTTCTATTCTAAGACTTTGTGCATCCAACCATAAAAACACATGACAACCTCTGCTTCCCTCTGCGAAGGGCCTATCTATTATTTTTCTATAAGAGTCATGGTAAAATTCACCTTTCCTTTTTACATTTTATCCTCTGGCAAGCACATTGTGTTGGAATGATACTGACATATATACCCACTTGGATATAAGTTTTCATGGTCTATTACTGTTGACATTACCCTTGAGGTAAAAGGTTGGGAGGCAACACTATAAGCCCCTATCTTTCTCTGTGTCCGATTACAACTCCATAAACATAAGTATTTGTAGCAACCAGACCTCAAACAGTCTGATCTCTGTGCATCAGTGTCATCCCTAGATCAGTAATGTTGACACGCACAGTACTTGAAGGATTTATAACAGAGTAGCAATCACACACTTATTACATCGATAGTTCCAACGATGAACTTATTACAATAAAAATGTCTTAAGACCATCTAACACGATAACAGCGGAAGGCTTGGAAGATAAGTGAGTCCATCAACTCCAACGGCATCACTGAGTATAGAACCACGACCTATAAGGCACCTTACTCGTCGTCTGAAAAGTCTGCAACATGAACGTTGCAGCCCGAAAACGGGTCAGCACATGGAATATGTTGGCAACGTAACACATAGAGAGTAACAAAAGTAAAGCTATACTATATGCTATATGGTTGGTGGAAAGCTCTATGGTTACAGTTTTTGCGAAAAGCCTATTTTTCCCTACTGCAAAGGAATAGATTTTAATTAACTATCATGGTAGTTGAAACATCGTTGAGAAGATAGACATCCTCTCAACCCCAATTAATAATCATCATTAATCCCAACAATATTAATTAAAGTAACATGATGAGATTCACATGATATCCAAGTACTAGATACTCAAGACGTCCATAACCGGGGACACGGCTAATCATGATCAGTTTGTACACTCTGCAGAGGTTTGTGCACTTTTCCCCACAAGACTCGATCGCCTCCGTTTAATTTCTCGCACTGCCTGATGTTTGAGAAACGGATGACCGAGACACAGTCTTTCAGAAGCACTAGCACCTTACGAACGGGTGGACCGTACCAACCTACATCCCCTACATCTGCTAGTCCACCACTATAAGAGTTCGCACAACTTATTCAACTATGCTAGAGCCCATAATAGCTTGTGGCTGCACACAGAAGTTTCTAGTATGAATAATCTCATGATCCCTTTGAGCCTGGGTGGCGGTCCATAAAAAAAACAGGCAATCACTGGAATACCCAGGTGCCTCAATCCACCCAAATGTGTGTTAATGTTGCCACCTTAAGTTGAACTATTAATTAACAAACTCACATCTGTCATGGATACACTCACTCAATCCACGTCTACGAGCATAGCATGACCTAACATCAAACGTAGAAGTAACTCCCAAAGGGTTGAAATGTAATGCAGGTAATAGGTTCTACCTCAATCTACTTCCCAGTCCCACATGTTAAAGCTCCTACTCATGTAATGTGTGAGGGTTTGACTAATGCAATGAAAGCTGGGTAATTGGAAAGTATGATCAAAGTGTTACTTGCCTTGCTGATGATCCGCAAAACCTAGAGATTCAAAGTAGCAAGCGGCGCACTCCGGGTACTCAATCGCAAACAAACAAGCACACAATAAGTACTTAACTAATGCACGGGTAAAACTCAAATAAGATATCTAACTAGAAGGTTCAACTTAAGAACTCCGGTTTGCAAAAGAAACGGCGAAGAAAAGCAACAAAAGACAAACGGCGAAAGAGAAACAACTACCGAACCAATCTGGACCTAAGTTCAAATTTAACAGAGGCAACCGCTTGAGTGACTAGGTTAAACGGAAAGAGAATTTCGAGATGAAACTCCAGGTGCTTGAATCACCTAATTCTGATAAACGAGCGAAAAGATAAACTAAAACGAAGATCGGATTAGAGATCACGATCAGAAAATAAACTAGAAAAAGAAAACTAATACAGCTTAACGAACGGACGTTCGTCAGCTGAGACTAAACGGCGAACTCGTTCGTTAAAACGAACGAACGGGTGAACGCTCTCTAATTAACTAAACCGGAAAAGAGAAAAAAAACGATCTAGTAAAAAAACGTACTAGGGTTCTAAAAGAAAAACCGACCGTTTTCTACCGAAAACCGGCCGGCGGGCGGCTACCTCGTCGAACGGCCGACGGGTGGCGGCGTTGGCGACAGCGGGCGGCGGGGCTGCAGTGGTGGTGGTGGTGGGCAGCGGCGGCGGCGGCGTTACGGCGGCGTCGGCGTGCAGCGGCGGCGGCGGTGTGCGGCAGAGGCAGGGGGCTATATATAGGGGGGGCTTGGAAGCTTGGGGAAGGGGCAAGCAAAACGGCGGCGGCGGCGAGTCCGGTTCGTCCACGACGAACGGCGCGGGCGGGGGAAGGCGGTGCGGGGCGTTGGGTCTGGCTCGGCTGGGCTTCGGCCCAGTCGGGCCGGGTCCTCTCTCTCTTTTTTTAATTAACGCCGGCGCTACGAAAAAACTCTAGAAAAAGAAAATAAAAAATCTAAAATTGCCAAAACAAATTTTCACCGTCTAAATAGAATATTTAGAACAAGATGAACATTTTCTTGGCACTAAAATGCATCTTTGAAAACATGCAATTTTTCCTATTTCAAATAAAACTCCAAATAAAACTTATTTGATTTTTTTTATTAAATCTTCTGTATTTCTTTGTTTTTGGGAGAGTCATTTTACTCCCTCTCTCATATTTTTATGATAGAAATACTTGAAGATAAAATAAATCAAATCAAATGATCCTATTCTCAAAATTTGAGAAACCTCAAATATGAAAATATTGAAATCTCCAACTCTCTCCGAGGGTCCTTGAGTTGCTTAGGATTTTCTTGGATCCAGCAAAAGCAAGAAAATATGATATGCATGATGATCTAATGTATAACATTCCAAATTGAAAATTTGGGATGTTACAAACTTACCCCCCTTAAGATGAATCTCGCCCTCGAGATTCGGGTTGGCTAGAAAATAGGCGAGGGTGGTCCTTCCGTAGGACTTCCTCTCGTTCCCAGGTGGCTTCATCCTCGGTGTGGTGACTCCACTGAACTTTGCAAAATTTGATAACCTTGCTGCGGGTGACTCGACTGGCATACTCAAGAATCTTGACTGGTTTCTCCTCATAGGTCAAGTCGTGGTCCAACTGAATAGCTTCCAATGGCACAGTATCCCTCAGCAGTATCTCGGCCATCTCCGTGTGGCATTTCTTCAACTTGGAAACATGGAATACATCGTGAACTCCTGACAATCCTTCGGGCAGTTCCAACTTGTAGGCTACTTCTCCCATACGTTCCATAATCGTATATGGTCCTACAAAACGAGGCGCTAGTTTTCCCTTAACTCCAAAGCGCTTAACTCCTCGAAGTGGAGATACTCGAAGGTAAACTCTGTCTCCGACTTCGTAAACGATCTCCTTGCGTTTTGAATCCGCGTAGCTCTTCTGCCTGGACTGCGCTATCTTGAGCCTATCGCAAATCAACTTCACCTTCTGCTCCGATTGCTTGATCAAATCTGGCCCGAACAACTTGCGGTCTCCAACTTCGTCCCAAGACAACGGAGTCCTACACCTCCTTCCATATAATGCTTCGAAAGGGTCCATCTTCAAACTGGATTGATAACTGTCGTTGTAAGAAAATTTGGCAAACGGAAAATTATCGTCCCAACTAGATACATAATCTAGTGCACAGGCTCTCAGCATATCCTCCAAAATCTGATTGACTCTTTCAGTCTGTCCATCTGTCTACGGGTGAAAAGCTGTGCTAAACTCTAGCCTGGTACCCAAAGTTTCGTGTAACTGATTCCAGAACTTTGTGGTAAACTGGGTTCCTCTGTCTGATACGATGCTCCTCGGAACTCCATGCAGACATACGATTCTGTTCATGTATATCTTCTCCCACTTTGCACTGGTATAAGTAGTCTTTACGGGGATGAAATGAGCTACCTTCGTCAATCAGTCGACTACTACCCAAATCGAGTTATAGCCAGCACGAGTCCTGGGTAATCCCGTAATAAAATCCATACCTAGCTTATCCCACTTCCATTCGGGTATTGGCAATGGTTGTAACAATCCTGCCGGCTTCTGATGTTCTGCCTTCACTCTCTGGCATACATCACAAACTGCTACATACTCCGCAATATCTTTCTTCATACTGGTCCACCAGAAAATATCCTTCAAATCCAAATACATCTTAGTATTTCCTGGGTGAATTGAGTATGGTGAATCACGGGCCTCCTGTAGAATCAACTTCCTGATCCCTGGGTCGTTCGGCGCATAAATGCGGTCTTCAAACCATAAGGTGTCGTGCTCATCCTCACGAAATCCTTTAGCCTTTCCTTCATTCATCCTCTCCTTTATAGAGGCAACCTCCTCGTCGGTTTTCTGAGCTTCTCTGATTTTATCCATCTGGGTAGACTGGATCTCTAGTGTTGCTACATAGCCTCTCGGAACTATCTCCAAACATAGTTCTCGTAAGTCCTCTGCTAACTCCTTTGGTAAATCCTCCGTCATTAGGGTATTGACATGGCTCTTACGGCTTAGCGCATCGGCTACTACGTTAGCCTTTCCGGGATGATAATGCAATCTCATGTCGTAGTCCTTAATGAGTTCCAGCCATCTCCTTTGCCTGAGATTCAGCTCCTTCTGAGTGAATATATACTTCAAACTCTTGTGATCCGTATATACTTCACAATGGTTTCCGATGAGAAAATGTCTCCAAGTCTTCAATGCATGCACTACGGCTGCTAACTCCAAATCATGAGTGGCATAGTTCAACTCATGAGGTTTCAGTTGTCGTGAAGCATACGAAACAACTCTTCCTTCCTGCATAAGAACTGCTCCAAGTCCTCGACGTGAAGCGTCGCAGTACACCTCATAGTCCTTATGTTGATCTGGCAGAATCAACACAGGTGATGAGACCAAATGTTTCTTTAATTCCTGGAAACTGGCCTCACATTCTTCGGTCCAATTGAACTTGGTATCCTTCTTTAGCAACTCCGTCATTGGTTTTGCAATCCTCGAGAAATTCTCAATAAATTTCCGGTAGTATCCTGCAAGTCCAAGTAAACTCCGGATCTCTCCAACTGTTGTCGGTGCTTCCCAATGTGTCACAGTGTCCACCTTGGCGGGATCTACTGTTATTCCTTCTCCGGATATAACGTGTTCGAGAAATCCTACTTCCTTCAACCAAAACTCGCATTTGCTAAACTTGGCAAACAACTGATGTTCTCTGAGCTTCTCTAATACTAAACGCAAATGCTCTGCATGTTCCTCTTCATCCTTTGAGAAGATCAATATATCATCTATGAACACCATGACGAACTTATCCAAATACTCCATAAAAACTTTGTTTATCAGGTTCATAAAGTATGCTGGTGCGTTAGTCAGACCAAAAGACATAACGATATACTCGTACAATCCATACCTAGTGGTAAAGGCCGTCTTAGGTATATCCTGCTCTTGAATCTTCAATTGGTGGTACCCTGATCGCAGATCGATCTTGGAAAATACCTTAGCTCCTTGCAATCTATCGAACAGATCATTGATCATTGGCAGTGGGTACTTGTTCTTGATCGTTACTTCATTCAATCCTCGGTAATCAACAACCATTCTTAACGATCCGTCCTTCTTCTCCACTAGAAGTACTGGCGAACCCCAAGGCGAAGAACTTGGGCGTATGTAACCTTTATCCAGTAACTCCTTAATCCGCTTCTTAATCTCCTCCAAATCCTTTGCGGGCATCCTGTATGGTTTCTTAGAAATTGGCCATGTGCCTGGCAAAAGCTCAATCAAAAACTCAATATCTCTGTCAGGTGGCATTCCTGGCAGTTCTTCTGGAAACACGTCAGGGAAATCTTTCACCACTGGTACTTCCTCCTGAACAACTCCTGATAAGTAATTTAATCTGTTCCATTCCGGCTCATGCCGGGATACATACTTGATCCTTCTTCCTTCTGGCGTAGTAAGAAAAATGGACTTACTTGCGCATTCAATATTCCCTTCACACTTAGATAACCAATCCATGCCTAATATCACATCCAATCCTTGAGATTCCAATACTATTAGGTCTGAAGGGAAAGTGTAGTTACCAATCCTTAATGGCAACTGATCACACCATAACTTAGCCATATACTCTGCTCCGGGTGAGGTTACTAACATGGGTGACCTAAGGGCTTGGGTTGGCAGCTTATACTTATCCACAAATCCCCTTGAAATGAATGAATGCGTTGCACCAGTATCGAAAAGAACGAGTGCAGTAAATGACTTAACTAAAAACTTACTTATTACTGCATCTGGTTGAGCTTCAACCTCCTCCACGCTAACGTGGTTCACTTGTCCTTTGTTGAATGGGTTGGGCTTCTTCGTGACGCTTCCATTGCCGTTCCCATTCTTAGCTTCTGGGCAGTCATTGGCATAATGTCCATTCTTCCCGCACTTGTAACAGGTGACATGGCTGAAATCCTTCTTGGTGGGTGTGGACGGGGTAGGGCGGCTCTGGCTACTACTTGCTCCATTCCCATTTCCATTCTTAGGGCCATTATGATTGTGTGAGCTACCTCCTCCATGGGTATGTTGGAATTGTCCTACCGTTTTAGGGGTAAAACGAGGCTTCTGCTGTGCTCCAGAATTGTACTTTCCTTGTCCATACTTCCTCTTGCGACTTTCAATCTGTTGGTGCTTCCTTTCAATCATTAGGGTGCGGTCAACCAGCTCCTGGTAGCTATTGAAAGTTGCCACCATCAACTGTACACTCATCTCATCATTCAGCCCTTCCATGAAACTCTCCTGCTTAGCGGCATCTGTGGCCACATCATCTGGGGCATAACGAGATATGGTATTACAGTCATCCACGTACTGAGCCACAGTACGATTGCCTTGGCGCAAATTGTGAAACTCCTGCTTCTTCGTACTCATAGCCCCAGTTGAGACATGGGCGGTACGAAAAGCTTGCTGAAACTGATCCCAAGTCACATTGGCTATGGGAAAAGTGGTTGTGTAATTCTCCCACCATGCCGCGGCTGGTCCAGACAGCTGATGTGCGGCAAAACGCACCGTCTCAGCATCTGAGCAGTTAGCAGTGGTCAAATCCCTTCCAATCTTGCGCAGCCAGTCATCAGCGACTATTGGTTCAATGCTACTAGCAAACACCGGTGGTTTTAACCTTAAGAAACGGGTCAGGTTATCCATGGGTGGTGGTGGTGGAGGGTTGTTGTTGTTGTTCTGGTTGTTCTGAGTGTTCTGGACAAGAAGTTGCATCAATGTGTTCTGTTGTTGGATCAACTGAGTGAGCTCAGTGGGAAACTCAAATCCTGGCTCACGTCTTGGAGGCATCTGATGGTTGTAGAGGGAAGAGATTAGAATAGAAAAGAGGTCTAAGGGAAATCACTACCCAAATGCACATGAGGCAAACACAAACATTATCACACCAATATCAATTTCAAACAAGGGCTTACATGGATCTAATCGTTACAAGAGTGCTCTAAGTCTACTAAATGGGAAAAACTACTAGTCATAGGAAGGTCTTCTAGAAATTTTGATCGGCAGAGGATTCCATGATGTTCGCTCCAGCTTCATCTTCATAGTCCTCATCATCACTATCATCGGGGTCTGAGTCCGTGTCGTCAATGATGATGTAGTCTTCAGGTGGAATCTCCTTGGGTTCTTCTTCCTCTTCTTCTTCTCCCATGAGTATCCCTAACTTCCGTGTCAAATCATCATTCTTCTCTACAAGTATTAACATCTCCTCCTCATATCCGTCGCGTGTCGACTTGAGTTCTTCCTCTAACTCCAAGTTTCTGGTTAGTGCTTTCTTCAAATCTATCATCCCTGCACACATCTGGTGTTCCTGGCGACGAATGTGCTGGTTTAATTCTTGAATGAACGAGGCCATAGACCTGTCCTTCCGGGTGTTGATCATGTCCCACCGCTCATCTCTGCGTCCACAAATCTGGTAGATGGTGTCCTTTAGCTCCTGCTTGTAGACTTCTCCAATCCTTCCCATAGCGATGTGGGCTGCCATGCTTCTGCCTAGGCTCCATGTAGGCACATTAAAGGAAAATTCTATGGGTGCGGTGACGGGCTTGAACGTTCTTCCTGGGACTTGAGCTTGAATCAACCAGCGCTCCTCTTCAGGTAAAGTGGCGTCGTAGGTTTCGGTGAAACTTGGTAGTCCAATGTTTAGATATCTGGTGACTTCCTTCATGTGTCTTCCAAATGGTGTATCTTCATCAGGTTGAGTGAACTTGTTCCTTGCATCCACCATCCTAAAGAGTAGAAAAGATGAGGAGTCAGAAAAGAGAAGAGTGAATAGTGTTCTAGGGTTTTAGCTTAGTGGTCGTGTCCTACAGTCAGCGTGTGCGCTGATACCTTCTTGTAGCGACCATACCTCAAACAGTCTGATCTCTGTGCATCAGTGTCATCCCTGGATCAGTAATGCTGACACGCACAGTACTTGAAGGATTTATAACACAGTAGCAATCACACACTTATTACATCGATAGTTCCAATGATGAACTTATTACAATAAAAATGGCTTAAGGCCATCTAACACGATAACATCGGAAGGCTTGGAAGATAAGTGAGTCCATCAACTCCAACGGCATCATTGAGTATAGAACCACGACCTATAAGGCACCTTACTCGTCGTCTGAAAAGTCTGCAACATGAACGTTGCAGCTCGAAAACGGGTCAGCACATAGAATATGCTGGCAAAGTAACACATAGAGAGTAACAAAAGTAAAGCTATACTATATGCAATAGGGTTGGTGGAAAGCTCTAAGGTTACAGTTTTTGCGAAAAGCCAATTTTTCCCTACTGCAAAGGAATAGATTTTAATTAACTATCATGGTAGTTAAAACATTGTTGAGAAGATAGACATCCTCTCAACCCCAATTAATAATCATCATTAATCCCAACAATATTAATTAAAGTAACTTGATGAGATTCACATGATATCCAAGTACTAGATACTCAAGACGTCCATAACCGGGGACACGGCTAATCATGATCAGTTTGTACACTCTGCAGAGGTTTGTGCACTTTTCCCCACAAGACTCGATCGCCTCCGTTTAATTTCTCGCACTGCCTGATGTTTGAGAAACGGATGACCGAGACACAGTCTTTCAGAAGCACTAGCACCTTACGAACGGGTGGACCGTACCAACCTACATCCCCTACATCCGCTAGTCCACCACTGTAAGAGTTCACACAACTTATTCAACTATGCTAGAGCCTATAATAGCTTGTGGCTGCACACGGAAGTTTCTAGTATAAATAATCTCATGATCCCTTTGAGCCTGGGTGGCGGTCCATAAAAAAAAACAGGCAATCGCTGGAATACCCAGGTGCCTCAATCCACCTAGATGTGTGTTAAAGTTGCCACCTTAAGTTGAACCATTAATTAACATTCTCACATCTCTCATGGATACACTCACCCAATCCACGTCTACGAGCATAGCATGACCTAACAACAAACGTAGAAGTGACTCCCAAAGGGTTGAAATGTAATGCAGGTAATAGGTTCTACCTCAATCTACTTCCCAGTCCCACATGTTAAAGCTCCTACTCATGCAATGTGTGAGGGTTTGACTAATGCAATGAAAACTGGGTAATTGGAAAGTATGATCAAAGTGTTACTTGCCTTGCTGATGATCCGCAAAACCTAGAGATTCAAAGTAGCAAGCGGCGCACTCAGGTTACTCTATCGCAAATAAACAAGCACACAATAAGTACTTAACTAATGCACGGGTAAAACTCAAATAAGAGATCTAACCTGAAGGTTCAACTTAAGAACTCCGGTTTGCAAAAGAAACGGCAAAAGAAAAGCAACGAAAGACAAACGACGAAAGGGAAACAACTACCGAACCAATCTGGACCTAAGTCCAAATTTAACAGAGGCAAACGCTTGAGTGACTAGGTTAAACGGAAAGAGAATTTCGAGATGAAACTCCGGGCGCTTGAATCACCTGATTCCGATAAACGAGCGAAAAGATAAACTAAAACGAAGATCGGATCAGAGATCGCGTTCAGAAAATAAACTAGAAAAAGAAAACTAATACAGCTTAACGAACGGACGTTCGTCAGCTGAGACTAAATGACGAACTCATTCTTTAAAACAAACGAACGTGTGAATGCTCTCTAATTAACTAAAACGGAAAAGAGAAAAAACCGATCTAGTAAAAAAACGTACTAGGGTTCTAAAAGAAAAACCGACGGTTTTCTACCAAAAACCGGCCGGCGGGCGGCTACCTCGTCGAACGGCCGGCGGGCGGCGGGGCTGCGGTGGTGGTGGTGGTGGGCAGCAGAGGCGGCGGCGACGTGCAACGGCGGTGGCGGCGGCTAACAGCGGCGGCGGCGGCTTGAGCTGCGGCGACGACGGCGGTGTGCAGCAGAGGCAGGGGGGCTATATATATAGGGGGGCTTGGAAGCTTGGGGAAGGAGCAAGCAAAATGGCGGCGGCAGCGAGTCCGGTTCGTCCACGACGAACGGCGCGGGCGGGGAAAGGCGGTGCGGGGCATTGGGCCTGGCTCGGCTGGGCTTCGGCCCAGTCGGGTCGGGTCCTCTCTCTCTTTTTTTTAATTAACGCCGGCACTACGAAAAAAACTCTAGAAAAAGAAAATAAAAAAATCTAAAATTGCCAAAACGAATTTCCACCGTCTAAATAGAATATTTAGAACAAGATGAACATTTTCTTGGCACTAAAATGCATTTTTGAAAACATGCAATTTTTCCTATTTCAAATAAAACTCCAAATAAAACCTATTTGATTTTTTTATTAAATCTTCCGTATTTCTTTGTTTTCGGGAGAGTCATTTTACTCCATCTCTCATATTTTTATGATAGAAATACTTCAAGATAAAAAAAAATCAAATGATCCTATTCTCAAAATTTGAGAAACCTCAAATATGAAAATATTGAAATCCCCAGCTCTTTCCGAGGGTATTTGAGTTGCTTAGGATTTTCTTGGATCCACCAAAAGCAATAAAATATGATATGCATGATGATCTAATGTATAACATTCCATATTGAAAATTTGGGATGTTATAGTATTGCGTGAGTGTGAGCAATTGTGAAAGATTATATGATAGTTGAGTATGTAGGCTTGCTGAAAAGCTCTTATATTGACTCTTTCCGATGTTACGATAAATTGCAATTGCTTCAATGACCGAGATCAAAGTTTGTTAGTTTCCAATGAAGTTTATGATTCATGCTTGATATTGTGAATTAATTGTTACTTTGGCATAAGAATCATATGACAATATATATATGTTGTTGTTATGAAAATGATCATGATGCCCTCATGTCCGTATTTTGTTTTTATCGACACCTTTATATCTAAACATGTGGACATATTTTCTGATATCGGCTTTCGCTTGAGGACAAGCGAGGTCTAAGCTTGGGGGAGTTGATACGTCCATTTTTCATCATGCTTATATGTTGATATTTATTCCATTATGGGTTGTTCTTACTTGTTTTGTCACAATACTTATGTCTTTTCTCTCTTATTTTACAAGGTTTACATGAAGAGGGAGAATGCCGGCAGCTGGAATTCTCGGCTGGAAAAGGAGCAAACCCTGGAAACCTATTCTGCACAACTCCAAAAGCCCCGAAACTCAACAGAACTCCGTTTCAGAAAATATAAAAAATATCTGGCGAAAGAAGTTCACGATGGGGGCCACCGGCTGCCCACGAGGGTGGGGGGCGCACCCCCCTCTCAGGGTGCGCCCCTGTCTTGTGGGACCCCCCAAAGGCCCCCCAATGCCCATCTTCTACTATATTAGGTGTTTTGACCTGGAAAAAGTCAGGAGGAGGCTTTTGGGACCAGACGCCGCCGTCTCGAGGCGGAAACCAATCTAGGGCTCCGGCAGAGCTGTTCTGCCGGGGATACTTCCCTCCGGGGGGGAATCGTCACCGCCGTCATCACCAACAACTCTCCCATCTTGGGGAGGGCTATCTTCATCAACATCTTCGCCAGCACCATCTCCTCTCAAACCCTAGTTCATCTCTTGCATCCAATCTTTGTACCCAAAGCTCATATTGGTACCTGTGGGTTGCTAGTAGTGTTGATTACTCCTTGTAGTTGATGCTAGTTGGTTTATTTGGTGGAAGATAATATGTTCAGATCCATTATGCATATTAATACCCCTCTGATCATGAACAATATTATGTCCTGTGAGTAGTTACTTTTGTTCCTGAGGACTTGGGAGAAGTCTTGCTATTAGTAGTCATGTGAATTTGGTCTTCGTTCGATATTTTGATGAGATGTATGTTGTCTCTCCTCTAGTGGTGTCATGTGAACTTCGACTACATGACACTTCACCATTATTTGGGCCTAGAGGAAGGCATTGGGAAGTAATAAGTAGATGATGGGTTGCTAGAGTGACAGAAGCTTAAACCCTAGTTTATGCGTTGCTTCGTAAGGGGCTGATTTGGATCCATATGTTTCAGGCTATGGTTAGGTTTACCTTAATACTTCTTTTGTAGTTGCGGATGCTTGCATTAGAGGTTAATAATAAGTGGGAGGCTTGTCCAAGTAAGGACAGCACCCAAGCACCGGTCCACCCACATACCAAATTATCAAAGTACCGAACGTGAATCAGATGGTCGTGATGAAAACTAGCTTGACGATAATTCCCATGTGTCCTCGGGAGAGCTTTCCTTTATATAAGAGTTTGTCTAGGCTTGTCCTTTGCTACAAAAAGGATTGTTCCACCTTGCTGCATCTTATTTACTTGTATCTTATGTCACTTGCTACCAATTACCTTATCACAAAACTATCTATTACCTATAATTTCAGTGCTTGCAGAAAATACCTTACTGAAAACTGCCTATCATTTCCTTCTGCTCCCTGTTGGGTTCGACACTCTTACTTATCAAAAGGACTACGATAGATCCCCTACACTTGTGGGTCATCAGCCAACAACACGTAGTAGGGGCTAGACATGTCCACCACCTCGAACCAAATTGGCTCGCGACGGAAGTGGTCGCTGGCGCCGAATAGGACATCAAGCTAGATCCTGTCGATCGAAGAGCAGGAGAGACCCGACACGATGCCGTGGAACACTGTCCGGGTCAGCTGCAGCTGTCGTGCCTCAATGCCGAGCAGAGTTATTGTGTCGCGATAAAGGATGTTGATGTTGTCGCCGTCGTCGATGAGAACCCATGAGAAACAACAGGTGTGCTTTTCAGCGACAATGGTGGGGTCGAGGACAAGGGCGTAGCCACCCGGTGTGGGCATGACGGCCAAATGGTCCTCCCGAGTTCAGCAGACAAGGCGGTCGGACCAATGTATGTATTGGGGAACGGGGGGGGGGGACCACAGCGTCTCTGCCTCGGCAACAGCGACGAGATGGTTGTCGTAGCAGGGAGCTGGCTGCTCGCCCTTGCGCTTGCCGTTGTTGTGGTTCTACTGCCAGCTGCTCTCGCCAGCCAGCCGGGTGTTGGAGGGCGGCGCCGGCAACGCCTTGCCGGCCTCGTCCTCCACGACTTGGACTTTCATGGCGGCGTTGGCTGTGGCGTACTTGTCCGCCGTGGGCATGAGCGCGGCCATGGTGGTCGGCTGGGAGCGCATGAGCTTGTGCTTGAGCTAGGTGCTATCTCGGCACCCGTCCATGAAGTACTGGATGGCATGAACCTCGTGAACTCCCTCGCGGTTGTTCTGCAGCTTGGTCTACCACGGGAGGTACTGGCAACCGGTCTCATCCGGCCCACGCACATGGTGAGCTTGCGGGGCCGGCCGAGCCACTTGTAGGTGCCGGTGAAGTTGCGCACGAATGCCTGATCGAAGTCGAGCCAGGAGTTGATGCTGCTGGCCTGGAGGCTGTACATCCACGTCCGGGCCGAGCCTTGCAACATGAGGGGTACCTAGCGCACGGCCAGGTGTCAGTTGCCGCATGCGATGCCGACGGCTGTGGTGTAGTCAATGAGCCAGTCTTCCGGCTTAGCGGTCCCGTTGTACTTGGGGTTGTCGCGTGATGTCTACTACACAACCTTCTTCTTGTAGACGTTGTTGGGCCTCCAAGTGCAGAGGTTTGTAGGACAGTAGCAAATTTCCCTCAAGTGGATGACCTAAGGTTTATCAATCCGTGGGAGGCGTAGGATGAAGATGGTCTCTCTCTAACAACCCTGCAACCAAATAACAAAGAGTCTCTTGTGTCCCCAACACACCCAATACAATGGTAAATTGTGTAGGTGCACTTGTTCAGCGAAGAGATGGTGATACAAGTGCAATATGTATGGTAGATATAGGTTTTTGTAATATGAAAATATAAAAACAGCAAGGTAGCAAGTGGTAAACGTGAGCATAAACGGTGTTGCAATGCGTTGAAACAAGGCATAGGGTTCATACTTTCACTAGTGCAAGTTCTCTCAACAAGGATAACATAATTGGATCATATTACTAGCCCTCAACATGCAACAAAGAGTCACTCCAAAGTCACTAATAGCGGAGAACAAACGAAGAGATTATTGTAGGGTACGAAGCCACCTCAAAGTTATTCTTTTTGATTGATCTATTCAAGAGTCCGTAGTAAAATAACACGAAGCTATTCTTTCCGTTCGATCTATCATAGAGTTCGTACTAGAATAACACCTTAAGATACAAATCAACCAAAACCCTAATGTCACCTAGATACTCCATTGTCACCTCAAGTATCCGTGGGCATGATTATACGATATGCATCACACAATCTCAGATTCATCTATTCAACCAACACAAAGTACTTCAAAGAGTGCCCCAAAGTTTCTACCGGAGAGTCAAGACGAAAACGTGTGCCAACCCCTATGCATAAGTTCACAAGGTCACTGAACCTGCAAGTTGATCACCAAAACATACATCAAGTAGATCACGTGATATCCCATTGTCACCACAGATAAGCACATGCAAGACATACATCAAGTGTTCTCAAATCCTTAAAGACTCAATCCGATAAGATAACTACAAAGGGAAAACTCAATTTATCACAAGAGAGTAGAGGGGGAGAAGCATCATAAAATCCAACTATAATAGAAAAGCTCGCGATACATCAAGATCGTGCCATCTCAAGAACACGAGAGAGAGAGAGAGAGAGAGATAGAGAGAGAGAGAGAGATCAAACACATAGCTACTGGTACATACCCTCAGCCCCGAGGGTGAACTACTCCCCCCTCGTCATGGAGAGCGCCGGGATGATGAAGATGGCCATCGGAGAGGGATTTCCCCTCCGGCAGGGTGCCGAAACGGGTCTAGATTGGTTTTTGGTGGCAACAGAGGCATTCGGCGGTGGAACTCCCGATCTAGGTTATTTTCCGGAGGTTTCAGTATATATACGAGGTGTTGGAGTCGAGGACAAGTAAAGGAGGTCTCCGGACTGTCCACGAGGCAGGGGGCGCGCCTAGGGGGAGGGCGTGCCCCCTACCGTCATGGGCAGCCAGTGGACCTTCTGGTCCTCCTCCGGTACTCTGTGGGCTTCTTCTGGTCCAAAAACGTCCTCCGTTGAGTTTCAGGTCAATTGGGCTCCGTTTGATATTCCTTTTCCGCGATACTCTAAATCAAGGGAAAAACAGAAACTGGCACTGGGCTCTGGGTTAATAGGTTAGTCCCAAAAATCATATAGAAGTGTATATAATATCCCATAAAACATCCTAGAAGGATAATATAATAGCATGGAACAATAAAAAATTATAGATACATTGGAGATGTATCAAGCATCCCCAAGGTTAATTCCTGCCCGTCCGCGAGTAGGTAAATGATAAAAACAGAATTTTTGATCTAGAATGCTACCTAACATAATTCTCAATGTGATTTTCTTTATTGTGACATGAATGCTCAGATCCATAAGATTCAAGACAAAAGTTTAATATTGACATAAGAATAACAACACTTCAAGCATACTAACAAAGCAATCATGTCTTCTCAGAATAACATGGCCAAAGAAAGTTATCCCTACAAAATCATATAGTCTGGCTATGCTCCCTCTTCATCACACAAAATATTAATATCATGCACAACCCCGGTTTCAGCCAAGCAATAGTTTCGCACTTTAATTCTTTCAAACTTTTCAACTTTCACGCAATACATGAGCGTGAGCCATGGATATAGCACTATGTGGAATAAAGTGGTGGTTGTGGAGAAGACAAAAGAAGAAGATAGTCTCACATCAACTAGGCGTATCAATGGGCTATGGAGATGCCGATCAATAGATATCAATGTGAGTGAGTAGGGATTGCCATGCAATGGATGCACTAGAGCTATAAGTGTATGAAAGCTCATCAAAAGAAACTAAGTGGGTGTGCATCCAACTTGCTTGCTCATGAAGACCTAGGGCATTTTGAGGAAGCCCATCGTTGGAATATACAAGTCAAGTTAAATGAAAATTCCCACTAGTATATGAAAGTAATAAAACAAGAGACTCTCTATCATGAAGATTATGGTGCTCCTTTGAAGCACAAGTGTGGAAAAAGGATAGTAGCATTGTCCCTTCTCTCTCTTTTTTGGAGGGGCTTTTTTTTAGCCCCCCTCTCTTTTTTTGGGCCATCTCTTTTTTTTAATTTGGCCTTTCTCTCTTTTTTTTGTTTCCTCACACGGGACAATGCTCTAATAATGAAGATCATCACACTTTTATTTACTTACAACTCAAAGATTACAACTCAAAGCTAGAAAAAAATATGACTCTAAGTGAATGCCTCCAGAGGTGTACCGGGATGTGCAATGAATCAAGAGTGACTTGTATGAATGAATTGTGAATGGTGGCTTTGCCACAAATACGACGTCAACTACATGATCATGCTTGGAAATATGACAATATGAAGCGTGTCATAATAACGGAACGGTGGAAAGTTGCATGGCAATATATCTCGCAATGGCTTTGGAGATGACATGATAGGTAGGTATGGTGGCTGTTTTGAGGAAGGTATATGGTGGGTGTATGGTACCGGCGAAATTTGCGCAGTACAAGAGAGGCTAGCAATGGTGGAAGGGTGAGAGTGGGTATAATCCATGGACTCAACATTAGTCATAAAGAACTCACATACTTATTGCAAAAATTTACGAGTTATCAAAACAAAGTATTCAATGCATGCTCCTAGGGGAAGAGTTGGTATTAGTTAACCATCGCGCGATCCCGACCTCCACACAAAGGCTGACACTCAATAAATAAATCATGCTCCAACTTCATCACATAACGGTTCACCATACATGCATGCTACGTGAATCACAAACTTTAACACAAGTGTTTCTCAAATTCACAATTACTCCACTAGCATGACTCTAATATCACCATCATCATCTCTCAAAACAATCATCAAGTATGAAACTTCTCATAATATTCAATGCACTTGTATGAAAGTTTTTACTATACCCAACTTGGATGCCTATCATATTAGGACTAGTTTTATAACCAAAGTCAATTACCATGCTGTTCTAAAAGACTCTCAAAGTAATATAAGTGAAGCATGAGGGTTCATCTATTTCTTCAAAATAAGAACACCGTCGTGCTCTAAAAAGATACAAGTGAAGCACTGATACGTCTCAAACGTATCTACTTTTCGAAACACTTTTGCTATTATTTTACCCTCATTCATGCATGATTTGAACTAAACTAACCCGGACTGACGCTGTTTTCAGCAGAGCTGCCTGTATGGTTTTATTGTGTGCAGGAAAATGGATTTTTAGGTGTCTCAGAAAATTCCAAGAAAAATCAAAGAAAATCCACGCACCCAAAGGGCCATTGTGCCAGAAGTGGGGCCAAAGGGCAGCCAGGGGGGCCCCAGGCGCCCTGCTGGCGCGGCCCCACCCCTGGCCGCGCCAGGAGGCCGCTTGGGAGGGTCCTCACCCCTCTGGTGCCCTACCTTGGCTCCTATTTATTCCCGTGGCGAGGAAACCCTAGAACAGAAGTCGTTTTTCCAGTTTCCGTCGCGGAGCCGCCGCCACCGTGTGTTCTTCTTCGGGAGGGCTAATCTGGAGGCTGATTTGGCCTCCGGAGAGGGGAGATCGTCGCCATCGTCATCATCATCACCACTCCATCCTCCCTCCATGACTTCTCCTTCCATGTGTGAGTAATTCCCTGCTGTAGGCAAAGGGGATGGTAGGTATTGGATGAGTTAGATCATGTAATAGTTTATCAAATTATTAGGGGC
Source organism: Secale cereale (assembly GCA_902687465.1). Taxonomy (NCBI): domain Eukaryota; kingdom Viridiplantae; phylum Streptophyta; class Magnoliopsida; order Poales; family Poaceae; genus Secale; species Secale cereale. Next base: position 223,970,194 of record LR738710.1, on the reverse strand, counting down.
ATGTTGCCTCTCATCTACTTTGGTGTTTATCATCTTTGCTTCAACTTGTTGCTCTTAATGCTTGTCACTTTGGGCCCGAGTGCCATGTTTTCATATCTGAACCCTGTGTGTTTGCATGAATATATTTGTGTTCTTGATCCTATCTATGAGTTTTTTGCACCTATTATTGTCCGGAACCGGCGATCCCAAAGGTGACAGCTTGGGACACCAAAGGGGATGGTCCATAATTTGAGGATTCCATGTATCCATTGAGTTTATTGCTTTGTTCCGGTGCTCTTTGACAGGAGTACCTTAATCTCCATAAGTTCCTTTTGGCCCTGTTCGTAGCGGGATGGTAGGACAAAAGATGTTGTGCAAGTTCTTATTGCAAGCACGTACAACTACCTGTGGGATACATGCCTAATGTTTGATATTTGCCTAGATGATCATTACTTTTCTGTGTGCCTTGCCCCAAGTTAGATTCATGATGTATCTCATCCATGCAGCGCCCAACCATCCATCTCCCTAGCCTACAGTGTTCCAATCCTGCTGGTTATTAGTTGTTACTTTTGCTGTTTACTTTTGCTGTCACCACTATCACTATCATATCACCGTTACCACTTATCTTTTGTTGCAAGTAAGTATATTTCAGGTGCGGTTGAATTGACAACTCAACTGTCAAAGCTTATAAATACTCTTTGGCTCCCCGTGTGTCGAATCTATAAATTGGGTTATTCTTACCCGCGAAGACTATCTCGATCCCTTACGGTTGAGGGTTATCAAGTACCGTTTTCTGGCGCCGTTGCCGGGGAGCATAGCAATATTTACAAGTCTACTTGAAGTATCCTACCTGCTGCACTTCATCCGCTATGGGTAAGAAAGGAGACCCCAAGGTTCCGATCTTACTATCCACTACAAGAAGAGGTACTGTTCTGAACACTAGTGCTACACTTGATTCACCTTCTGTTATGAGTAAGTTTGCCTCACCACCACCACATGATGCTTCTACTGAATCTGTTACTATGTCCGATACTTTTGATGATGCTTCTACTACTCGTGATGATATTGGTTCACTTGGTTATGCTCTTGAGAAACAGATCGCTGCTGCTCCAAAAAAATCTGGAATTGAAATTCCTGTTACTCGCTACCCTATTGGTGGAACTTATGATTATCCTGATTTGAGTAAACTCAAGGAGAGACTCCTTGATGATGATTTGTGCAGGGAACTGACAGAGTTTGCCGACTCTGACCCTGAAGCTATTAAGAAGCTGCTTGAAAAACACTCCTTGAAGAACAAGACTGTTCCTGTTCCTGAATTTGCTACATCTCCTATATGCATCAATGATCCTAATTATGATTTCTCTGTTGATCTTTCACTTATATCTATGGTTGAAGCTGACCCCTTTTATGGCAGAGAAAATGATGATGCTATTGCACACCTGACCAAACTCACTGAGTTTGGTGGCTTGTTTACCACGAATGAAAAGATACGAAACTTTTATGTGACTAAGCTTCTTCCTTTCTCTTTGAAGGAAGGTGCTAAAACATGGTATGATGCACTACCATGTGGTTCCATTAAGACTCCTCAAGACTTAGCTCACTCTTTTGTTGATAAGTACTTTCCTGCTCATATGCAACATGCTGCTTTACAAAGAATTTATAACTTTAAACAGTTGCAGGATGAGCACCTCCCTAAAGCTTGGGGGAGGTACTGTAGTCTGATCCAGGCTAGACCAGGACATGGAGTCCCTAAGAATGAATTAATTGATCTATTTTATGCTGGTCTAACTGATGAATCCAGGTCCTATTTGGATAGTTGTGCTGGTTGTGTTTTCAGGAAAAGAACACCGGACGATGCAGAAGAATTGATGGGCAGGTTTGCCAAAAACCATGAAGATTGGTCCGTCCCTGAACCACCTCCACCACCAAAGAAGAGGGGCATGCTTGTTCTAAGCCCCGAAGATATGCAAGAAGCAAGGAAGTCTATTAAAGAGAAGGGTATTAAAATTGAAGACGTGAAGAATCTACCCCCTATTGAGAAGTTGTGTGAGCCTACCACTCACCCTCCTATGGTAGAGGTACACTCTTTTAGATTTCAACGCAAGTGACATCCCTCATGGTAAGCCTCCTGATTAATGTTTAGATGAGCTTGATAATTTTATTATGAAGCAAAGTCATTTTAATGAGAGGATACAAAGTCAATTGCATGATAATTCCCTTGATATCAAAAGTTTGCTTGATGTTCTAGGTAGAACAATTAATGATGTTAAATGTCTTGTGAAGCATTTTCATATGGTTCAAACTCAGCTTGAACAAATTTCTAATGTGCAAAAAGATTTGCTTGCTAACAATACCAAACAAGATGATTTACAGGCCTTCGAGATTAAGACCCGAGGAGGAACTAGCACTCAAGATCCTCTCTATCCAGAGGGGCATCCGAGGTGAATCGAGCAAGATTCTCAAATGCAGGAAGAAGAAATTGTTGGCTCTCCAAAGAAGAAGAAGAAGAAACACAAGTAGGCTGACAATTCCAATGATCCTATTACAAGTGAAGAGCCAGCTGTTGATCCCAACAGTATATCTACCTCCGATGCTGAGACTGAAGACGGTGCCGAACCTGAAGATAAGGATAAGGAGAAGAATGATCCGCCTGAAGTTCGAGAAGAAGAAGCACCTGACAAAGGCAAGAAGTACACTAGAGAAGACTTCGTCGCAAGAAGACATGGGAAGGAAAGAGAACCATGGATATAGAAACCCATGCCCTTTCCAGGTAAGTCTCTCAAATCTAAAGAAGAAGAGCATTACAATAAGTTTTATGAGTGGATGAAACCTCTTTTACTTCAAATCCCTTTGACTGATGCTATTAAGTTACCTCCCTATTCAAAATATATGAAAGATATTGTTACTAATAAAAGAAAAGTTCCTAATGAAGCAATATCTACTATGCTTGCTAACTACTTGTCACACCCTGCATTTTGTAACATGTTATTTGTACCTTTGAAGCATGAAAATTTGGACCAGCAAATGTTTTTAGCATCATTTGGCTTTCATTTGAATTGAGTTTTTCTTCATATGCTTTTTCATGTGCTCATTAAAGTCAACTATGACCTCTTGTAGAATTCATCTCCATACCCAAAACTTCTGCCCAATGATCGTGCCAAGTGTTATGTATCAGTATAGTATTTTCTTACAAAATTAATTTGGCGAAAAAGTATTTTATAAATTTAGTTTTCCAAAAACCCCTGAATTGAGATTTGCACTGCAAGTACTTGATTTAGGGTGAGAAAATTATTTCAAAAAGTATATTTGAGACCTAGTAGTCATAGGACTCCCAGAAACCACAAAGGTATAATTTTAAAAGTTATTTTCCGATTTTATTTAAAAGCTTTTTCTTAAGGCCAGAAATGGTCTTTAATAGGGGAAAATTATTTAACTGTTTCAAAAATATTTGCCAAAATTCAGGGAGACTCAGAGGACATATATTGTCCATATATAAGAGTTTCAACACTTGGTCATGTTCAAAATAATGGGCTAAACCCCCTAAAACCCTTTCTGTATATTTCAAGCTTTTGAAATATTTACAAAGGAAATATTCTCCAAAAATTGCAGGGAAATTCTATCATGTCATATATGACATATTTGATGATCTTGCTTAGTCCCATGCCTTGGGAAGCAAGAAAACATCCTCAAACCCCTTCATAACCATTCTGTCCATATTTGAAGTTTGAGCAACTTTACATTGCCAAACTTGTCCAAATGCTCTCAAACTTGGTGCACATGCTAGAATGGCCTAATAAAGCATCTAGACCAAATGACACAAGATTTGGAATAGAGCAACTTGATCAGATCACCCTAAAACCCTTTCTGTTCAAATGCAAATTTGAACAACTTTACATTACCAACTTTTTATCTGGATCTTCAAACTTTGTGGGCATGATCAATACCCCAAATGATGATGCTACACCAAGTGGTGCATCAAGGGGAGATGATTAGCTTGACTCAATCAAGATGAAACTGTTTCTGTTGATTTCTAGGGTTCACCAGAGTTGCATTGGCTAGTTTCTTCAAATGAGCCCAAATTTGGTGAAGCACCCTATTTTCTCATGTTATACAATCCTGTTAAGTGCCATGTCAAGTGGAGGTCATTTGCTTGACCAAACACTGATCAAACACGTTCTGGCTTTTTACTAAAACCTCCATCTTGATCACTTTTACTCTTCTCCATGGCCTCAACTTTTTACCACATGATCATTCAGTTAGTGGCTACCCCCAGTAACTTCCCCAGCACCCCAGCTCCATGATTGAGGGGTAAGAACCCAAGTTTACATTGCTGGACAGCAGGTTTTCACCAAGTCACCAGCATCCTCCCTCTCTCTCAGCATTTCCAGGGCATCCAAGGCCGCAGGCCATTTCTTTACTCCTCCCCTGACCTTCTAGACACTCTTGGGCACATTGGTTTTGACCGGAGCGGCGAGGGCATGGTGGTGCCAGCCATACGCGCGCTCTGGAGCACGCAATAGTGCGGACACGCACTGTAGCTCCAGCCAATCAGCCACCCCCGATAGCCTCGAGCCACTCACTCGCGCCAGTCGATGCTCCTCGACGTCCGCGACCACCCCTGCGCTGTCCCCCCTCCTCCTATGCCCTCCAGTGATCATCGTCGCACGCGCACCGGCCGCCCGCAACGGCCACTCTTCTGCCTCGCACGCGCGCGCGCTCCAGAAGCTCCCCCGCTCCTCCTCTCGACTCAGCTGGACGTGGAGTTCGTCCAGCAACTCCGTGGACTCATTCCCCTCGCCCCCTGTGCGCTGTAGCTTCAAGCCAAAGCTCGCCGGCGCACTAGACCTCGGGCCTCCGTCGACCTCCTATAAATAGGACCCCCCCCGGGCCTCTCCAGCAGCATCAGCAGCTCCACCACACCTCACTGAGCCCCCCAACACCACCAGTTCCTCCCCAGGAAGTCCCAGTGCTCGGGATCGACCGGAGCTCCGCCGCGTCGGGCCGTCGGCGATCTCGCAGTACGGGCCTCCCCTGCCTCTCCTTTTGCCTGATTTGGAACCCCCTCACCTCACTGATTGTTTCCCCCCTGTTTCCCCCACCTGTTGCAGTCGGAAACGATCGGTGCGACGACCTCCCGAGACTCCTCCGCCGTCCCACCTCGCCGCCGGCGAACCTGACCTCCCCGGCGTGCCGTACCACCACCCCTACATCCGCCACTCGACGCTGGACCCAACCCTACCCTCCATTGCCGTCGCCGTGGCCGGAAACCTCGCCGGTGAGCTCGCCGTCGCCGTGGCCGCAAGGTTGGAGATGACAGGCGGGCCCCACCTGTCATCCCCACACCTCTCTACCCCTCCTCTCATTCACTGACCGACGGGCCCCGCCCGTCAGGTTCAAAAACCTGACGTGCGCGCGCAGGCACCCGTGCGGCTGGGCTGGTCCGCCCTGGGCCGTGCACTGTGGCCTTCTCTGGCCCAGTTGCACAGGGCACTTTTCCTTTTTCTTTTCTGTAATTGTTTTAAACATTTCTACAGAAAAGAACAATGGTCCAAATAAAATAATTCCAACTCCTAAAATCTTGTAATATTCCAACCTATTTAATGGTACCACTTTCACTCACATCTATGAAACTTTTCTGTTCTGTTCAAATTTAAGTTCAAATTTGAGCAGTAAAACTCCTGTTCTAAAATCAATAGATTCCATTCTGTTGCTCCAAAACCCCAACTATGAATTTTCCCCATCTTAGAAATTCCTCTAGTATTTAACAAAAATAAGTTGACATTTTTCTGAGCACTTTGATTTTTCTGTTTTATTTGTGGTCTTATTTTCCCGTGGTTATTATGCGACGTATAGATCCCGTATTTGACGAAGTTGCTGTGGAAGAAGAAGGAGAAGGATTTGAAGACTTTGAAGACCAAGCCAATCCAGGCAAGCAGCCCTTTGACCATGATACACTTGTTCTTCGGAACCCGTATGTTTCCGATGCATGATGTTAGGGTTACGATAGTGACCTAGTTGAAACCACCACATGATGCATGCTTGAACTTGATCTTGCCATGTGCTAGATGACCTACAAATAGTTAGTCTTGATACTTGATGATGCATGTGTGACATGAACCTTCGTGGTTAAAAATCTTTGCATGAACCCATCGGGTGCCCCTAATGCCCGAGGGTGACGTTGAATTAGGTCATCACTTGAGAAAGAAGTGATGTGCCGGTAAAATCATGTGCATGGTGGAATGATGGATTAGATTTATGTGTGACTACCGTCCCAACCAAACATGTGCAACCACACTACCCCTTATGGGATGGGGCTTTATTGATTACTTAGGTCGATACTAGCATGGTGCCCGCATTACTAGTGACGGGAAGACTTGAGGTCTTTCCCGGGACGGGGTCGTGCTTGGATAGACGACCATGACTGTTTTCACAGGGCACCCGACACACCGTTGGTCCCTTCGGGTACGCGTGACATTGAAATTAGGGCAAGTCCCGTGATCTATTGTTGTACCCGAGGGCCGTGTACCAACGAGTGGACTCTATGTTAGTGTCGTCTAAGGAAAGGTAATGACCGGGTGCTTACCCCGGGTACTTGAGGTACCGCGGGTCGTGGACGACACGGAAGTTCCCCGGATCTTGTGGGTAAAGTGCGCAACCTCTGCAGAGTGTAAAACTATTCGTATAGCCGTGTCCACGGTCATGGACAGTTGGGTGGTGCTACTTAAACTATGTCCAGAATTTTACTTCATCAGTGATAGTAAGTGTGTGATGAGTCAAGGTGGTGACTTGACTCGATGAGTTGAATCATATTCATGTTGATATCGGTAACCTGTCTTCGAGGTTACGCGAGGTTATTGATGCATAAAATTGATAGTAGGATATTTATTCTAGCCCTTTGCTAGATTGTTCATTATCGTTCAATTGCATCGTTACTTTGAACCACATCATGGGTTGCTTGCGAGTACATTAAAAGTACTCATTGGCTTGCCACTGGTTATTTAATTAGCCATGCATGGAAGAACAGGAATATGAGGAAGAGTTCTTTGGAGACGAACATGCGAACTAGGACGCTATCCCAGTCAGAATGCCTGTAGGGTTAAGGCAGATGGCATGGGTTCTACCCGTTATCAAAGACTTCCGCTATTTGAGTTATTTGCTATTTAGCCGTGAGGCTCTATCTATGTAAGACTTGGCCATAATGGCCATAATTCGTGTAAGACTATTTGTATGGATGTAAGACTCTTGTTATTCAGCTTCTGTGTGTTCAGTGAGCATTGATCTCTGGGATCACAGTACACGTGCATTCGGTGATCTCGACTTCTAAGTTGGGGTCCCCACAGAGCTGGTATCAGAGCCATCCTAACTGTAGGAAGCCTTAGTTAGCATGGGCGTTAGTTAGATGAGACCCCTTTTCAAAAAAACCTTCTGAACCTCTCTTCTTTTCTAAACCTGAAATTTCATCAGATTATTAACCCCTCCTATTCCACCTTTGTAGATGCCCGCTGTACCCGAAGAGCACCTGACCACTGGGTTTCCCTTACTTCTCGAGGATAGCCTCCAGGAGTGTCAGTTCCACCGAGCACCCATCCTCACCTACCTTGAGCATTGGGTGAGCGACACTGAGGTGGAGTACCATGTGGAAGTGATCGTGAAGGCAAACGATCCTCCCACAAGTTGGTTCTTCGAGGGACCCCAGATGGCAACACTACCACTCGCTGTCGAGGCTGCTGCACTCAAGGCATTAACCCGTCTCCGCAAGCTTCTTCCGGAGATGGCAGCCAAGATGACAACTTGCTTCTTACCTTACCGGAAGGAAGGTGAAGAAGAAAGCAGCGCACTAGCCCCTCCACTGAAGGAAGGACTCTCGCTTCGGTTCCAGACCTACTTCGGTCTATGTGCCGACAGCTTGGCACAAGACTTGGCCTCGGAATCAATGAAGCTTCGAGAAGAACTTCACAAGACCAAGGCACTTCTTCGTCGAGCTCAAGAGAAGGCAAATAGGATCAAGAAGGAAGGAGCACCTTCTGGACAATCCGCTATCGCATATCGAGGCGGAAGGCCCTTCGAGGATGTATCTTCCAAGGATGAAGGACCACCTCGGCGACGCAGGATGACGGCAAGGGAATATCGCAAGCTTTTCCCAGCACCACCGATGAAGCACCGTCATATCCAACTCCTCCACTCCCCCACACCCTCCAGTGACAAGGGGGCCCAGACAGATGAAGACAATGAGGAAGACCCAGAAGAGCCGGAATACGCGACCGAGCATTCCGCCGCTGAGGCATTATTTGCTACTCGGATATGCCAGTTGTGACCTCTACGGTAGGATAGGTCGTGTAACCCCTATGCGCAGTCGAGTCCTTGTATGGTTCATATGAAACCATCTAGTGCTTGCTTTTGTTGTGTCTGGATGTATGTCGTATTCTTCCTTCGGGAATGTGTAAACGACTACATCACACATTTGGATTTTAATGAATGTGTTTTGGCCTTACGGCCCTTGCATGATTTGATTTAGTGTCACACCCACCCCCTTACTAGGCACCCCTCTATCTTGCTTTCCCTCTTCCGAGTCATGAGACCTTTTACCGCTCCAACAGGATGCCTGTTGTAACTCGTACTGGTACCTCTACCCAGCAGCCCGTAGCCGGAGCATTCGCTCAGTCTGAGGCAGGCCACGACCAAACCAACGACCAAGCTCCACCACCACCTCCTCCAAGCATGGACATGGCTCAGCTTCTCCAAGCTTTCCGAGAGGAACGCCAAGCCAACACTGCAGCTCTCCAGCTGATTGCTCAAGCTGTCACCAACAACCGCCAGCCGGCGGGGAATGGCAATGGACGTTCCACGTTGGCAGAGTTCAAGAAGCATGCACCGCCAACCTTCATCGAGACTGCTGAACCCCTGGATGCAGACGACTGGGTCCGTTCCATTGAGGAGATACTGGAACTGGTCGGATGCACCGAAGACCACGAGAAGGTGGCTTATGCAGCCCACTGCCTCGGGGGACTGCTAGAGCTTGGTGGGATGGATTCAAGGTCATGCATGCTGAACAAGACATCACTTGGGTTAGCTTCAAGTCAGAATTCCGCAAGGCCCACATTCCTTCCGCAATCATGGCTATCAAAAAGCGTGAGTTCCGAGCCCTGAAGCAAGGAAGTGGCACTGTCAAGGAGTACATGCAGAAGTTCGGTGTTCTGTCAAGGTATGCTGTCGTGGAAATAGCACGGCAGATGTCCGGTTTAACGGACTTGATGATGGAACCATCGCACGGGTTAGCTTGAAAGGGTTCATAGCACACAAAGGACACAGAGGGTTTATACTAGTTCGGCCCCTTCGAAGAAGGTAAAAGCCTACGTCTAGTTGGTTTGGTATTGCTTGGGCGTCGGATTACAGGGAGCGGATTCGCTTGCCTGTGTCTCGATGGGTTGATTGTTGCTTGTCCCTGAACCGTCGCCAGGTCGCCCCTTTATATAGAGGGTACGCCTAATCCGGTTTACAGAGTCCCGAGGCCGGCTCATAATTGTGTCCGCCTCGGTCTCTTGTCTTTTCTTCCTTATCTCTCAAGTTACATCACGGGGCGGTTTACAAACCTTAATTCTATACATGGGCTCTAAGATCTTATGGGTCGTAGCCTTTATTGAACATTACAACCAAGCATAATATAACTAAGCCGGTTTACACTAGTCGGTTCATACCAGCTAGTCATATCCCTGACATTAGGCCCCAGAATGATTTGAACTTGTTCATATCAATCTCCCTTGTCTTGCATAACTTTCTTCTGTGTCTTCTCATTTTTGTTTACCGGCTCTGACGTCATCCTCCGAGATCATTAAATCTGACAGTGACATCATCTCCGTATTTAACGCCGCGAGCTGTACTGTAGCTTATTTTAAGGGTTATCCCGAATATCGAGGCGTCAAAGGATCTTTATCCGATTTTTTGTCTCCTCGATTCCCGCACCTGTCGCTTCAGATCTGACTCTTCTTTATAAATACCGCCGCACCCCATTCATTATCTTCTTCCTGCTCTGTCTTCCTCCTCCGTCGCCCAACGTCATCTTCGCCCGAGCTCGAACCGCCGCCGCCGTCCACTGGATCCAAGACCTCGCCGGCCGCTGCATCACCCTGAGCTTGTCCAGAGAACTTCCGCCGCCGATCTTTGCTGCTCCAGGTACATCCTTCTTCTCCATTATCAGCACGCAACTTCTAGGGTTTCCTCCTACGCCTCCGCCATTAGAGCTTAAATAGAAACTTCATCTTGTTAAACCTTGAAGCAAATGACTTCTAGTAACGTTATCCTTCAGATCTTTGCCTTTGAATTGTGTTTTTATCCTGCTGTAAATACTTCAGATCTTCGTCATTCCTGTCTAGCCTGCAGATCCATCCGCTTAGTATAAGGTCCTTGTAGCTTTTCCCGCATACTCTTAGATTTGTTTCTCTTTTCCTAGTATGCTCAGATCTATTCCTCCTTAGCTGTCTTTTGAAAACCTGTTTTTCTCCTCGGTAAATCTGCTAAGTATGTTCCGGTTTAAGTTGATATGCCCTGTTCTTGCGAAACTCTGTAACTTAACGCAACGGTTTAGCCGTTCCTCTTCAACTGCCATTAACCGGAAATTGTATAGCTTGTCATAATTGCCGGTTTAACCACGCCATTAGTCCTCAGCGAAATCGTTGCGTAACTCTCCTAGATAGCGTCCGATTTACACCGCTGTATTTTCATAATCCGTTTTCTGTATTTTATCTTTTCCAGTACCTTGTTGTTTCGTTGCAATGGCTAAGCAGTATGTCTCCTGCGATTGGGTTCCTTCGGTCATCACTGAGGATGATTTAATCAAGCTGTCTGAAATTGGCACTTTAGGACCTCAGTCTGAATTAAAGTGGCGGGCCGCGGGTAATGAATGTCCCCCTACTCCCAAGTCCGGGGAGGTTATTGTGTTTTTGGATCATATATCTCGAGGTTTCTCTCCCCCCGGCTCAAAGTTTTTCCGGGATGTTCTTGCTGCTTTCCAACTGCACCCACAGGACATCGGACCCAATTCCGTCTCAAACATCTGTGACTTCCAAGTGTTTTCTGAGGTGTATCTGCAAGAAGAACCTTCTATTGATCTATTCCGGGATTTCTTTCATTTAAACCGGCGCACCGAGTTTACCAGCTGACCACATCAAGAGCTTGGTGGGGTTAGCATTCAGAAGAGGAGAGACGTGGTTTTTCCTCACGCCGCTTTACACTCTCATCCAAAAGATTGGAATAAGTCCTGGTTTTACTGCGTTGACACTTCTCCTGAAGGGGAGAACCCTCTGCCGGGTTACCGTGAAACCCGTATTCCGAAGAATCACCCTTTACCACCACGGCTTGGCGCTGTTGAACGGACCCGGTTCTCATCACAGCTCTCCAACTTAAGAGCTTTTATAGCAAATGGTCTGATCGGTACCGATTTCCTACGCTGCTGGCTGTCTTGGAGTATCCTTCCCCTGAGCCGGCATTCTCAGCTAATGTGCAAGTATTCTAGTAAACCGGATGATCCCCAAAGGTTTTCCAAAGACAAGCTTTCTGAATCGGAAGTAGTAGAATCGGCCAAGAAAATCCTCAATGTCTCTTTAGCAGACTGTGCTAAGGTCGGTTTAGCTCCATACTACAAGAAGAATAAGTTGCCCGCAGTAAGTCTCTCTTTACCCTATATTTGTAATCCGTTTCTCTTGAACCGTCTTTCAATTGTCTTTATTTCTTTCAATTAGGCTGATGACCCTTTCTGGAAGAGAAAGCCTCAGGAGAAAACCGTCAAACAGGTCCGGCGAAAAACCTTTGCCAATAAAAAGAGGAAAGCAGCCGTTGACGCCGGTTCTCCCACTGAGGACGATGATCCGGACTCCGAGGTATGCTTTAATCCGGTTTAGATTTTTTGCTTTCATGTACTTGTAATCGTATCTAATGATACCTCTCCACAGGAATTGCCTGAAGGTGATAACCCGGCTGAAATTGAGGTAACCCTTCTTTCCTCTGACTCAGAACCTCCTCCCCCAAAAAGTTGTCGGACCGTCCGGAAATACCAATTTTCTCATCCTTATGCTCAGTTAGACCCTAACTTTATTTTGAAGAAGCAACAGCACGAAGCTCTTCGCCGGACCACTCGCCACAGCGGCCTGGCGGTGGAGTCATCCCGAATTTCCTTAACTCCGGTTCGAAAACACCGTGCTGAGGTGATACTTTCTCCGACCCTCCTTCATCCCAAGGCCGGTCTTTTCCGAAAACCTCTTAAACCGTCTGACCCTGATTATCAGGAAACTCCATTGTCTTCCTCTGGTGAATCGACTGCCACGCAGCTTCCTCCCCTGAAAACCGTCCCAGGGTAACTTTTCTCACCTTTTCCGATTTATGACCCTTTTACTTTATAATGTTAACTTATTTTGCATACTTTGCCAGCAAACCAAAACCCAGCAAGAAACCAAAGGCAAACAAGCCTCCTGCCGAGCCCACTGCAGATAATCCGGCTGCTGATCCGTCCCCCATTGCTCCTTCAGAGGGCGAGCCTGTAGCTCCTCTTGAAGACCCCGCTCCTGAAAATCCTATTACGGAAGACGTCCAAAATCCACCAAGTCCGGCCCGGGTTAATTCTCCTCAGACTAATCCGGCGTCTCCTGATCCGGCTCACACTGTCACTCCCCCCAATGCACCAACCTCTCCTGATGTTGTAGTAACCAGGACTGCTTATGTTGCTCCAGCTGAACCCACCGTTTTAGCCAAACATACGGCTAAAGCAGAAAAACTATCTCAAGAAAAGGGGAAGTGGAGTACTGAAATATCCAGCCTTTCCGGCATGAGCGCTCAAGACATTTACTCTGGGTATCTGAACCGGCTCCACAGCAGTCGGGATTATGAAGCCAGCTTGGTGAACTTAATGAGGGAAAAATATGAGGTAAACTTCTTCTTCTGACTTTGTTCCTTTGGTATATTTCCTATCTCGTAATAGCCCCCAAGTTCCGGTTTAGCTTCTTACTGAAGGTGATCCGGAACTTTGTAGATTTGAACCGTTGGTCTTTACATTAGCCCCCAAGTATCAAGTAGATAACTTGCTTATGTAGTTGATACTTTGTAAAAGTTGCTGTCAATACTTCAACTATGCATTAGCCCCCAAGTGTCAAGCAGATAACTGGTTTGTGTGCTTGATACTTGTAACTTTTAAATTGTCTTTGCTTTACTGCTTCAACTGCCATTAGCCCCCAAGTGTCAAGTAGACAACTTGGTTGTGTGCTTGAGACTTGACTAAACTTCACCTCTTGTTTTTGAACTTTGTCTGCAGGCTGAGTTGAACCGGAATGCTCTTGAAATTAACGAGCTTCGAAGCCGGCTTACTGAAACAGAGTCTGCCGCTTCAAAGGCTAAAAAAGAACTTCAAGTGAGCTTAAAGACCGCTGAAGACTTGAAGAAATACTTTGAAGAGGAGCGGGCTACTTTTGAGGTCCAGAAGAAAGATCTGGAAAAACGGGTTCAAGATGCTGAAGGAGCACTTAATCCGGTGACGGAAGAACTGTCCGGATTAAGACGGCAAATTGACTTAATGACCTCTGCTGTTTTTGGTAAGTATAATCTGAACTCCTGCCTTTATCTTTGTAACATGTGCTTTGTACCGGTTTAACTATGATTGTTGTGTGTAGGGCGCCGTGTCTCTCATCTTGGGGATGACTTGCGGAAAAAACTCAAAGCTTGCTACACCTTGGTCGAACAACTGTACTCCGGGGCGCAAAGGATCATCAGTGCTACTTCTTTTGGTAAACCGGCCCCTACTACAATACAAGATACTTTAAACAAGTTGTCTGTTTTGCCGGCTCGTCTCGAAGAAGTCAAGAAGTCTGCTGCGCTGGGTGGTGCTCTTCTGGCCCTTACGAGGGCTAAGGCTTGGGTCCCGGATCTTGATCCGGAGGAGGCTTTTACGGGATTCCCGGATACGAAGGAGGACGGCTCACCGTTTACCGAAACGGATCTCTACGCCCTGACAAAAGAGATGCGCCCCCTCGCCAGCAAGCTTGCCGCTGAATCGGATTTTTCTAGATATCATCCAGGATACAATCTGCAGAACGAGCGGGTGGAGCGACCGGTTTATGATACCGTCAACTTAATTCCGCCGGTTCGTCCTCACACCTTTGCTCCTGACATTGATCCTGCTGAACTTATCAACGATGAGGTGTATTTCCGGGCCTTGGCGAAGATTGACTGGCGTGCGCCGGATTTCCAACCGCTTCACGAGGATGAAGATGTTCCGGAACAAGGCGATGGCCAGCCGTCCCAGCAAGGAGAAGCATAATCTTGAATTTTATTGCTGTAATCATAACTGATATTCCATTAAACAATGTTTCCAAACCGTTGTGCTCGTCATGCCTTGTAATAGGTTAGCCGAAAACTTAATGTGCTTCGATCCGAATATTTTGTCTTTATGAAATACTCTACAGTTGACTTGTTGTCTGATGTGGTTGCCTTCCTCTGTTTATACAGAAAAAATATCGAAAAATATGTCCTAGTGGCTTACCACTGGACGGATTAATAAAACATCAAATATGCATATCTTTATACTAAAGATAACTTTTATACCTAAGATTTATGTGGCCAATACACTTTAAAACCGGCAGGACTTTAAAGTCACTTTATGAAGGTCTTCATGAATCCAAATAGAAACTCGAAATTCTCCGGTCCATCTAGATGATAAATCCGGTTCATCTTGTTTCAGAAAGTTGTAACTTTTGCCTGATACGCGATCCGGGTTTTAATGAACGCCGGTTTACTTAGTCTGATATGCATGATCCAGACTTTCCATTTTATAGATATGTGGTCAACTTGTGTAGCTGTTCCACTCCGGTTTAAAAGGTTATAGAACACAAAAACACCAAAAATACGCAAATTTTGCAAATAAGACCATGTAGTCGAGGCTTTTTCAAAGAGCTGCCAGGCTCAAAGCAAGGTTCAGCCAATCACTGGGACGCGGATTGGCCGACACTCCCAGAGGGCCTAGCCAATCACTGAACGTGAAATTATCCAACTTTTCAGAGGGCCGAAAGAACCGTATATAAAAATTGATCCGATCACTGGGACGCGGATTGGCCGACACTCCCAGAGGGCCTAGCCAATCACTGAACGTGGAATTATCCAACTTTTCAGAGGGCCGAAAAAACCGTGTATAAAAATTGATCCGATCACTGGGACGCGGATTGGCCGACACTCCCAGAGGGCCTCCAGGGTTCCTCCTGAACCGGTGGGTCAATGTACAAACTGAGCCAATCACTGGGACGCGGATTGGCCGACACTCCCAGAGGGCCTAGCCAATCACTGAACGTGGCATTATCCAACTTTTCAGAGGGCCGAAAGAACTATGAAACTAATCCGATCACTGGGAGTGGATGATACCAACTCCCAGAGGGCCTCCAGGGTTCCTCCTGAACCGGTGGGTCAATGTAAACCAATCACTGAACGTGGACTTGTCCAACTTTTCAGAGGGTTGATAGAACTATCAAATTAATCCGATCACTGGGAGTAGATGATACCACTCCCAGAGGGCCTCCAGGGTTCCTTCTGAACCGATGGGTCCTTTATGAAGTCTTCTCTCCTTGAACCGGATATAATCTCATGTTCTTGAGAGTTCTATTGCTCCTTCACATATTCTGCAAAAAATCAGTTTCTAAACCGGCCAATATTGAAATATAGTATCTGATAGTAAACTTGTATGGTTGCTTTTCACAGGATTTTTGTATATGGAAAAAGGGCTAAGCCCCCGGTTTACCGAGGGTGCCGGTTTATTCATTACTCATAATATATACATAGGATACATTGGAGCACATAGCTCAAGTATAGTATGGCCGTAAATGGGCGATATTCCACGGCCTCTTCGTCTCCTCTTCTGATGTCCGCGAGTCCTTGTGTTCTCGAATGTCCACCAAGTAATATGAACCGTTGTGTAGATTCTTGCTGACCAAAAAGGGCCCTTCCCAAGGTGGGGATAGCTTGTGCATATCTGTTTGATCTTGGATGAGCCGGAGTACCAAGTCACCCTCCTGGAATGTCCTTGTTCTAATCCGGCGGCTATGATATCTGCGCAGATCTTGCTGATAAATCACCGACCGCGCTGCAGCTGTATCACGCTCTTCATCCAACCTGTCTAAACCGTCCTGTCTTGATTCCTCGTTGATTGCTTCCACATAGGCCGTTATCCTTGGTGAGTCATGACGTATATCACTTGGAAGAACTGCTTCAGCGCCGTAAACCATGAAGAAAGGCGTGTAGCTTGTAGACCGGTTTGGTGTAGTATTAATACTCCAAAGAACAGATGGCAATTCTTCAACCCAACATCCTGGGGTTCTCTGCAAAGGTGTCATAAGCCGGGGTTTGATGCCTCGCAAAATCTCCTGATTTGCCCTTTCGGCCTGGCCGTTGGTCTGAGGATGAGCCACAGAAGATACGTCTAATCAAATATGTTCTCTTTGGCAGAATTCCTTCATTTCACCCTTAGATAGATTAGTACCATTGTCTGTGATGATGTTGTTTGGAAAGCCAAACCGGAATATCACTTTTTTGATGAATTTAACCACTGTTGCCGCATCACACTTGCTTATAGGCTCCGCTTCAACCCACTTTGTAAACTTGTCTACTGCCACTAGTAGATGAGTTTTTTGATCTTGGGATCGTTTGAAAGGCCCAACCATATCAAGCCCCCAAGTTGCGAAAGGCCAAGTTATTGGTATCATCCGGAGTTCCTGTGCCGGCACCAGAGCACGCCTTGAGAATTTCTGACAAGCATCACACTTCCGGACCAGATCTGCCGCATCTGCATGCGCGGTTAACCAATAGAAACCATGTCGGAATGCTTTTGCTACCAATGATTTTGAACCGGCATGATGACCACAATCCCCTTCATGAATCTCCCTTAGAATCTCACAACCTTCCTCAGCTGAAACACATCGCTGAAATACTCCCGAAGTACTACGATGGTGAAGCTCTCCGTTTGCAATTGTCATGGACTTAGAGCGCCGGATTATCTGTCGTGCTTCCTCTTCATCTTCCGGCAATTCTCCTCGGCCCAGGTATGCTAAATAGGGTAGCGTCCAATCCGGAAAAATATGGAGTGCTGCAACTAGCTGCGCCTCTGGGTCCGGAACAACTAAGTCTTCCTCCGAAAGTACCTGAACCGAAGGACTGTGCAATTCATCCAAAAAGGTGTTTGGTGGTACCGGTTTACGCTGCGACCCTAACCGGCTCAGAGCATCGGCCGCTTCGTTTCTCCACCGGTCTATGTGATCCACCTGATATCCCTTAAAGTGTCCTGCAACTGCTTCAACTTCTCGTTGATAAGCCGCCATGAGGGGATCTCTTGAATCCCACTTGCCAGATACTTGCTGTGCCACTAGGTCTGAGTCACCTAGGCACTTAACCCAGCTCAAATTCATCTCCTTTGCTAACCGCAAACCGTGAAGTAATGCTTCATATTCTGCTGCATTATTAGTACAAGGAAATAATAAGCAAAGGACATAGCAAAATTTATCACCTCTGGGGGAAGTTAAGACAACTCCAGCCCCCGAGCCCTCCAACTGTTTGGAACCGTCAAAGTGAATCGTCCAATAGGTAAGATCCGGCTTCTCCTCAGGAGTCTGCAACTCTGTCCAGTCATTGATGAAGTCTACTAATGCATGAGATTTTATAGCAGTGCATGGTACATATTTCAACTCATGCGGGCTGAGCTCGATGGCCCACTTTGCTACCCTGCCTGTAGCTTCCCTGTTCTGGATTATATCCCCCAACGGAGCTGAACTAACCACAGTTATCGGATGTCCTTGGAAATAATGCTTCAGCTTCCGGTTTGCCATGAACACCCCATATACCAACTTCTGCCAGTGAGGATATCTCTGCTTGGACTCAATGAGTACTTCGCTTACATAATAAACCGGGCGCTGAACCGGGTGCTCCTTCCCTGCTTCCTTGCGTTCAACCACAATTGCAACGCTGACCGCTCGCGTATTAGCAGCAACGTATAACAGCAAAGGTTCCCTGTCAATGGGCGCGGCCAAAACCGGTGGGTTTGCTAGTTTCCGTTTCAGATCCTCAAATGCTGCATTTGCCTCATCACTCCAGATAAACCGGTCTGTTTTCCTCAGCATCTGGTAAAGCGGGATCGCCTTCTCTCCCAAGCGACTGACGAACCGGCTTAACGCTGTGATCCGTCCAGCTATGCGCTGAACATCGTTGATACAAGCCGGTTTGGTCAAAGACGTGATGGCCTTGATTTTTTCTGGGTTAGCTTCTATTCCTCTGTTTGAGACCAAGAATCCCAGTAACTTACCAGCCGGAACACCAAAAGCACACTTTTCCGGATTAAGCATCATCCTATAAGCCCGAAGATTATCAAATGTTTCCTTGAGGTCCTCTATCATTGTTCCTTCTTTCTTTGATTTGACCACAATGTCATCCACATAGGCATGAACATTCCTCCCTATCTGCCCCTTCAAACAGTTCTGAACGCAACGTTGATAAGTTGCTTGTGCACACTTAAGCCCAAAGGGCATAGATACATAGCAAAAAGCACCAAAAGGAGTTATGAAAGCTGTCTTCTCTTGGTCTTCCACCGCCATCTTGATCTGATGATACCCTGAATATGCATCCAAAAAGCTTAGCCGCTCACACCCCGCCGTGGCATCAATGATCTGATCGATGCGAGGTAGAGCAAAAGGATCAATTGTACAAGCTTTATTGAGGTATGTGTAATCCACACACATCCTCCACTTTCCGTTCTTCTTTAACACCAGCACCGGATTAGCTAACCACTCCGGATGAAAAACTTCCACAATGAACCCTGCGGCCAAAAGCCTAGCCACTTCTTCTCCTATAGCCTTGCGCCTTTCTTCATTGAAGCGGCGCAGATACTGTTTAACCGGTTTGAACTTCGGATCAATGTTTAACTTGTGCTCAGCGAGTTCCCTCGGTATACCTGGCATGTCAGAAGGTTTCCATGCAAAGATATCCCGGTTCTCACGGATGAACTCGATGAGCGCGCTTTCCTATTTGGGATCCAGGTTAGCGCTAATAGTGAATTGCTTGGATGAATCCCCAGGCACAAAATCAACTTGCTTGGTCTCTTCAGCTGATTTAAACTTCAACGCCGGATCATGCTCGGTAGTTGGCTTCTTCAGCGGAGTCATATCTGCCGGATCAACATTATCTTTATAAAATTTCAACTCCTCTGTGGCACATACTGCTTCTGCATACGCTGCATCACCTTCCTCACATTCCACTGCTATCTTACGGCTTCCATGAACCGTAATCGTTCCTTTATGTCCCGGCATCTTAAGCTGCAGATAAACATAACACGGCCTAGCCATAAACTTAGCATAAACCGTCCTTCCAAACAGAGCATGATATGGACTTTTAATTTTGACGACTTCGAAAGTAATCATCTCTGACCTGGAATCATACTCATTTCCAAAGGTAACTTCTAAGTCAATCTTACCAACCGGATAAGCTGACTTACCTGGGACCACTCCGTGAAACACTGTGTTTGATGATCTTAACTTTTTATCTGTCAGACCCATACGACGGAAAGTCTCGTAATATAAGATATTGATACTGCTACCACCATCCATGAGGACTTTAGTAAACTTGTAACCTCCCACCTGAAGTGCTACTACCAAGGCTAAATGTCCCGGATTATCCACCCGTATGGGGTGGTCTTCTCTGCTCCATACAATGGGCTGCTCCGACCATCGAAGAAATTGCGGTGTTGCCGGTTCTACTGCATTGACAGCCCGCTTTAAAACCTTCTGGTCTCTCTTACACAGGCTTGTGGTGAAAACATGATATTGCCCACTACTTAACTCCTTCGGATTATTCTGATATCCGGATTGCGGCTGCTGTTGCTGACGCTGTTGCTGCTGATTTCCCTGATTATTATAACTTCCTTGGCCCTGCTGCTGATTATTCTGATTACTGTAACCACCTGGGTGATGTGATTGATTGCCTTGACCATTATAGTTTCCTTGATTATTTTGGCCGCCTGCCCGGGGTTGATAACCACCGTTATTGCCCCTATATCCTGATCCGGAACTGTTCCCCTGATGACCCGAACCATAAAATCCAGGCCCTGAACCGCCATGTGGGGGTCGATTAGGAGGATTGAAACGGCCTGCTACTGCCTTCATAAGGGGTATGCACTCTCTCATGGTATGCTTCGCCACCTTCCCTTTTCCGCTATGCTTTGGACAAGGCTGATCCAACTCCTGCTCCCAGCCAAGAGCTCCTCCACCGGTTTGTAAAGCAGAATCTCCCGGATTACGCTGAAAACCACCTTGAACTTGCGTGTTAGCCACGAAGTCTGAACCACCCTCTGCTTTCCGTTTGCCCAAAAAACCTGAAGTAACCGGATTGATCGGTGCCGGTTTACCAGACTTGCTGGCCTTCCCAGCCTTATCTCCTTCTGCTTCCGGATACTTTGTGTTATCAGAGTCTCCGTATTTCACCAGGGCACCCATCAAAGTTCCCATATCATTGCAGTCCCTCTTAAGCCATCCGAGTTTCAATTTTAAAGATTCAAACCGGCAATTGTTCTCCAATGTCACTATTGCCGTACTAGGATTAATACCATTCGAAGAGTGTAAAATCTCTGCTACTCTCTGTACCCAAGCTGCTATAGACTCCTGCTCTCCTTGCACACAGGCTGCTAGGTCTATCATTGACATCGGCCGTTTGCATGTATCCTTGAAGTTTTTGATGAACTGGCTGCGCAGTTCCCCCCATGATCCAACAGAATTCGGGGGTAGAGCTTTCAACCAGGTCCGGGCCGTGCCCTCGAGCATCATAGTAAAATATTTGGCACAAGCTGATTCATCCACGTCCAGCATCTCCATGGCCATCTCATAACTTTCAACCCAAGCTTCTGGCGGTAAATCGGCTGTGTAGTTAGGTACCTTGCGGGGCCCTTTGAAATCCTTGGGCAGCTTAACACTCCGTAAAGCGGGGACAAGACACTGTACCCCGAAGGAACTCGCCGTAGCTCCTGTTTCCGTAGTGGCTGTGTGAACCGGCGTCGTTTGATGAATTTCCTCCCTGGCACCTGATCTGGCCCGGTTTATGTCTGGAGCTGGCATCGCCGCCCCTGCCGGATTATCCTGCCTGCGCTGATGTCTCCTGCGCTCACTGCTAGATACTTCTGGCTCCTCCCAATGCCTAGTATAACTTCAGTTGGGACGCGGTGTTGAATGTATCCTTTCCCTGCTATGAGAATATGCTTGCTGCTGCATCAATGCCGTATTAAGTAGCTTCTGGACCCTGCGCGCCTCTATCGCCATCGGAGACGTTTCTTCCGCAGGTAAAGCGGCCAAACGCGCCGCCGCTGCAGCAATGTTATCCAAAGGGTTTGAATAATGCCCTGGAGGGACAGGAACATAAGGTGCCGACGTAATCCGGCGCTCCTGCTCTGCGGAGGGTTGCTGAACCGGCTCCTCCCGGGCCGGGGGCGTCCTCCGGTTTAAAGCCGGATGATTACTAGCCCCAGCCCCAGGTGTCCTGAACAGATTCGTTGATTCATAAACCGGCGGTATACGGGACCGGTACTTTCGTCCCCTTACTCCTTCCATAGAAGCTTGCTCCATCCTCAGATAAAAAGCTTGATCATCCAACTCTGCTTGCCTCGTCGCTATCATCTCTCTTTCTGCCTTTAGGTCCTCCTTTAACTGGTCAATCCGCCTTTCAACTGAAGGAGCTCTGCATCATGATGCGCCTTGTCTGCTGGAGCTACTTCTTCCACCGCTTTAGCTGTGAACTCCTCGATCAAGGTGGATAGAACTTCAGTAAGGGAGGGGTTTGAACCGCTTCCCCCTGCACCAGCTTCCGCTGTCGTTCCGTTCATCGGGGGCTGTGAACCGGCCATGAAGACCGCCACCCGGTTAGGCGGGTCAAAGGGGCCCGGAATACTGTTTCCGTCGGACTCGCCTTCAGACCGGCCGTCCCGCAACTGATACAGAGATTCAGTTTCCCCGGATGAAGACTCGTCATCTGAGTAGACGATTGTTGCACCATCGGATTCCGATCCGTTCTCGGCTCGACCTCCGTGGATTGCTCCAACGAACACGCGCTTCACGGCGGGCTGAATCCGGGCCGATCTCGCATGCTGAGCCGGCTCGACGATGTTGGGGAAGATGTCCGGCTCAGGCCCCAGTTCGCCGATTTTGCCGATGAAGACTTGGATGCTGCCGAAGGGGACCCGGTACCCGTATTCGATCGAATCGGCCTCCGGTCCCCAACCTGCGTCGTCGATGTAGATCCGGCCGCGGCGACTCTTGGTCATCCGGCCGACTGCGTAACCCTTGAGCCCTTCGAAGCAGCCTTTCAAGAACTCGAAACCATCATGCGCAGGCCCCACGGTGGGCGCCAACTGTCGTGGAAATAGCACGGCAGATGTCCGGTTTAACGGACTTGATGATGGAACCATCGCACGGGTTAGCTTGAAAGGGTTCATAGCACACAAAGGACACAGAGGGTTTATACTAGTTCGGCCACTTCGAAGAAGGTAAAAGCCTACGTCTAGTTGGTTTGGTATTGCTTGGGCGTCGGATTACAGGGAGCGGATTCGCTTGCCTGTGTCTCGACGGGTTGATTGTTACTTGTCCCTTAACCGTCGCCAGGTCGCCCCTTTATATAGAGGGTACGCCTAATCCGGTTTACAGAGTCCCGAGGCCGGCTCATAATTGTGTCCGCCTCGGTCTCTTGTCTTTTCTTCCTTATCTCTCAAGTTACATCACGGGGCGGTTTACAAACCTTAATTCTATACATGGGCTCTAAGATCTTATGGGCCGTAGCCTTTATTGAACATTACAACCAAGCATAATATAACTAAGCCGGTTTACACTAGCCGGTTCATACCAGCTAGTCATATCCCTGACATATGCCCCTGAAGATGTCAGCACTGATGCTGCAAAAAGGGAGCGCTTCATGGAAGGCCTCAATCAGACTCTGCAATACTCGCTTGTCGTGTGCGACTGCCCATCCTTTCCTGACCTGGTGAACAAGGCACTTATGCTTGAAGACAAGCGGCGTGCTTTGGAAGACACTCGCAAGCGCAAGTTGGTCAGTAAGGGAAGTTCCAGCAACCAGAAGCCTCGCCCGTGGCAGTCAGCCCCGGCCAAGCCAACCTATCAGCAGCCAAGAGCTCCTGCACCTTGCACCAACCCTCAGCCTCAGCAGTATACCAACCCCAGGCCAGCTTTCAACCCCAATACCAGTGGTGGCAACAAGATAAATCCAAACCAAGTCACTTGCTTTGGATGTGGTCAGTCCGGACACATCTCAAGGGTGTGCCCCAACAAGAAGCCTGATGCCCCGCGCCCCAATGCGCAGAACCAGGGACAAGGCCGTGGAATGCCACCAAGGAACCCAGCTCCTCGCAATCCACCGAACCATGGGAAGGGGCGTGTGAATCACGTCACTGCTGAAGAAGCCCAGGAAGACCCGGACGTTGTGCTGGGTACGTTCCTTGTCAACTCAGGACCTGCAACTGTCTTGTTTGATTCTGGAGCAACGCATTCATTTGTCACTCAAATATTTGCATTAAAAAGTGGCATGAACCCTACACCCCTGAATAACCCTATGGTGGTACAAACCCCCGGAGCCGAGATGAGAGCCAAGATAGGCTGCAAAGGAGTCGATATTACCATTAACGGTGTAGACTTCCTAGCAGACCTTATCATCCTAAGATCGCAAGGCTTGGATGTGATCTTAGGGATGGATTGGCTCAGTAAGCACCAAGGCTTGTTAGACTGTGCCAATCGGACAGTCACTGTGACCAATGACCAAGGAGTCGAAGTCAAGTTTGCTTCCAACTCCTCTTCCGCTCAAGCCGCTAAAGTCAACTGTGTGTCTGAAGTTGGGCTAGATCAAGTACCGGTGGTATGTGAGTATCCTGATGTCTTTCCGGATGAACTACCGGGAATGCCCCCTGACCGTGACATTGAGTTCATCATCGAGCTCGTGCCCGGAGCAGGACCCATCTATAAAAAGCCTTATAGAATGGGGACGGAAGAATTAGCCGAGTTGAAGAAGCAGCTGGAAGAGCAGCTAAGGAAGGGATTTATTCGCCCAAGTGCCTCCCCTTGGGGATCTCCTGTTCTGTTTGTGGCAAAGAGGGACGGTACCATCCGCTTATGCATTGACTATCGTTCCCTCAATGAAGTTACAATTAAGAACAAGTACCCACCTCCCAAGATCGAAGATCTGTTTGATCAGCTCAGCAGAGCCAGGGTGTTCTCCAAGATCGACCTCAGATCTGGGTACTACCAGCTGAAGATCAGACCCCAAGATATTCCAAAGACGGCATTCGTAACCAGATATGGCCTGTACGAGTGCACGGTCATGTCCTTTGGGTTAACCAATGCCCCAGCCTACTTCATGTATCTCATGAATAAAGTCTTCATGGAATATTTGGACAAGTTTGTTGTTGTCTTCATTGATGACATTCTTGTGTTCTCGAAGTCGGAGGAAGAGCACGAGCAGCATCTGAGGATGGTCTTAGATAAGCTTCATGAGCACCAACTGTATGCCAAATTCAGCAAGTGTGAGTTCTGGCTGCATAAAGTTGGATTCTTAGGTCATGTCTTGACCGAGGAAGGATTATCTGTTGATCCCGCGAAGATCGAAGCTGTGACCCAATGGCAATCTCCAACGACCGTCAAGGAAGTCAGAAGCTTCCTCGGACTAGCGGGCTATTACCGCAAGTTCGTGGAAGGATTCTCTAGCATTGCACGAGTAATGACTCAGCTCCTCAAGAAGGACAAGAAGTTCGAGTGGACGCCAAAATGCGAAGAAAGCTTCCAAGAGCTCAAGAAGAGATTGACCACCGCCCCAGTTCTGGCAACACCTGATATTCACAGGGAGTTCGTGATATATTGTGATGCCTCTCGAACCGGATTGGGAGGCGTTCTGATGCAAGAAGGCCGCGTCATAGCATACCTCTCCAGGCAGCTACGACCCCATGAGGAGAACTACGCTACTCACGATCTTGAGCTAGCGGCAGTAGTTCATGCCTTGAAGACATGGCGGCATTACCTCCTAGGGAAACGGTGTGAGATCTACACAGACCACAAAAGTCTGAAGTACATTTTCACCCAAAAGGAATTGAACATGAGGCAGCGGAGATGGTTGGAACTCATCAAAGACTATGACCTCAGTGTTCAGTATCACCCTGGGAAGGCTAACGTGGTGGTCGATGCCTTAAGCAGGAAGGCTTGCTCTTTGAATGCCGTTATTCAAGAAAGGCAGCCAGCCTTGCTTAAGGAAATCGAACAATTCAGTTTGGAATTGGTCACCCCTGGATTTCTGGATCATTTGGAAGTCATACCGACCCTGATGGACGACGTCAAGAAGGCACAAGATGGACACGCAAGCATTGAAGGCATCAAGAAGAAGATGAAGCTGGGCAAGGCCCCAGGATTCTCCGAAGACGAGCACGGGATTGTTTGGTACAAAGGTCGCATCTGCGTACCAAACAACACCGAGCTGAAGATGCTGATTCTGCAAGAAGCCCACGACACCCCGTATTCCATCCACCCCGGAGGAACCAAGATGTACCAAGACTTGAAGGCACGATTCTGGTGGCACAGGATGAAAAGAGAGATTGCAACCTATGTTGCAAAGTGTGATGTGTGCCAAAGGGTCAAGGCTGAATATCAGCGACCTGCTGGATTGCTTCAACCACTCAAAGTTCCCGAGTGGAAGTGGGATAAAGTCAGAATGGACTTCATCACTGGATTACCAAGGTCGAGTAGAGGACATGACTCTATCTGGGTCATAGTCGATCATTTGACCAAGGTGGCCCATTTCATTCCTGTCAAGACCACTTATGATGGCAACCGGCTGGCAGCTCTCTACATCGACCGAATCGTAAGTCTTCACGGTGTTCCCAAGGAAATTGTGTCAGATCGAGGAACCCAGTTCACCTCAAGGTTCTGGAAGAAGTTCCAAGAAGCCTTGGGAACCAAGTTGTCTTTCAGCACAGCTTTCCACCCACAGACCAGAGGTCAGGCAGAGCGAGTCAATCAGATTCTCGAAGATATGCTCCGAGCATGTGTCTTGGCATATGGAGCCAAGTGGGAAGATTGTCTCCCTTTTGCCGAGTTCTCCTATAACAACAGTTACCAGTCGAGCCTTCAGATGGCACCATTTGAGGTGTTGTACGGACGCAGATGCCGCACACCCCTCAACTGGTCCGAGACTGGAGAAGGACTAGTCTTTGGACCGGATAATCTCCGCGCAGCAGAAGAGCAAGTCCAACTAGTTAGAGAGCGATTGAAGGCAGCCAAGTCAAGGCAAAAGAGCTATGCTGACACTCACCGTCGGAACATGAGTTTCCATGTCGGGGACCATGTGTACCTGCGGGTAACTCCTCTGAAGGGAACCAAGCGTTTCCATGTCAAGGGGAAGCTCGCACCAAGGTTCATTGGACCCTTTGAGATCACTGCACGACGAGGAGAAGTGGCTTACCAGTTGGAACTACCGCCTGAGCTATCCGATGTGCACAATGTATTCCATGTGTCACAACTCCGGAAATGCCTACAAGTTCCAGACAAGCCCAATCTCTACAAGGATGTGGATCACCAAGCCATTGATCTGCAGCCTGATTTGACCTACCGCGAGAAGCCCATTCGCATTCTGGACGAAGTAGAACGACGGACGCGGAGCCGTACCATCAAGTACTTCAAGGTCCAGTGGAGCAACCATACCGAAGCAGAAGCAACCTGGGAACGAGAAGACTATCTTAGATCCGAGTTTCTCGACCTCTTTTAAGACCTAGTTTAGGAATCTCGGGGACGAGATTCTTGTAAGGGGGGTAGGTCTGTCACACCCTGCATTTTGTAACATGTTATTTGTACCTTTGAAGCATGAAAATTTGGACCAGCAAATTTTTTTAGCATCATTTGGCTTTCATTTGAATTGAGTTTTTCTTCATATGCTTTTTCATGTGCTCATTAAAGTCAACTATGACCTCTTGTAGAATTCATCTCCATACCCAAAACTTCTGCCCAATGATCATGCCAAGTGTTATATATCAGTATAGTATTTTCTTACAAAATTAATTTGGCCAAAAAGTATTTTATAAATTTAGTTTTCCAAAAACCCCTGAATTGAGATTTGCACTGCAAGTACTTGATTTAGGGTGAGAAAATTATTTCAAAAAGTATATTTGAGACCTAGTAGTCATAGGACTCCCAGAAACCACAAAGGTATAATTTTAAAAGTTATTTTCCTATTTTATTTAAAAGCTTTTTCTTAAGGCCAGAAATGGTCTTTAATAGGGGAAAATTATTTAACTGTTTCAAAAATATTTGCCAAAATTCAGGGAGACTCAGAGGACATATATTGTCCATATATAAGAGTTTCAACACTTGGTCATGTTCAAAATAATGGGCTAAACCCCCTAAAACCCTTTCTGGATATTTCAAGCTTTTGAAATATTTACAAAGGAAACATTGTCCAAAAATTCCAGGGAAATTCTATCATGTCATATATGACATATTTGATGATCTTGCCAAGTCCCATGCCTTGGGAAGCAAGAAAACATCCTCAAACCCCTTCATAACCATTCTGTCCATATTTGAAGTTTGAGCAACTTTACATTGTCAAACTTGTCCCAATGCTCTCAAACTTGGTGCACATGCTAGAATGGCCTAATAAGGCATCTAGACCAAATGACACAAGATTTGGAATAGAGCAACTTGATCAGATCACCCTAAAACCCTTTCTGTTCAAATGCAAATTTGAACAACTTTACATTACCAACTTTTTATCTGGAGCTTCAAACTTTGTGGGCATGATCAATACCCCAAATGATGATGCTACACCAAGTGGTGCATCAAGGGGAGATGATTAGCTTGACTCAATCAAGATGAAACTGTTTCTGTTGATTTCTAGGGTTCACCAGAGTTGCATTGGCTAGTTTCTTCAAATGAGCCCAAATTTGGTGAAGCACCCTATTTTCTCATGTTATACAATTCTGTTAAGTGCCATGTCAAGTGGAGGTCATTTGCTTGACCAAACACTGATCAAACACCTTCTGGCTTTTTACTAAAACCTCCATCTTGATCACTTTTACTCTTCTCCATGGCCTCAACTTTTACCACATGATCATTCAGTTACTGGCTACCCCCAGTAACTTCCCCAGCACCCCAGCTCCATGATTGAGGGGTAAGAACCCAAGTTTACATTGCTGGACAGCAGGTTTTCACCAAGTCACCAGCATCCTCCCTCTCTCTCAGCATCTCCACGGCATCCAAGGCCGTAGGCAATTTCTTTACTCCTCCCCTGACCTTCTAGACACTCTTGGGCACATTGGTTTTGACCGGAGCGGCGAGGGCACGGTGGTGCCAGCCATACGCGCGCTCTGGAGTACGCAACAGTGCGGACACGCACTGTAGCTCCAGCCAATCAGCCACCCCCGACAGCCTCGGGCCACTCCCTCGCTCCAGTCGATGCTCCTCGACGTCCGCGACCGCCCCGGCGTTGTCCCCCCCTCCTCATGCGCCCTCCAGTGATCATCGTCACACGCGCACCGGCCGCCCGCAACGACCACTCTTCTGCCTCGCATGCGCGCGCGCTCCAGAAGCTCCCCCGCTCCTCCTCTCACCTCAGCTGGACGTGGAGCTCGTCCAGCAACTCCGTGGACTCATTCCCCTCGCCCCCTGTGCGCTGTAGCTTCAAGCCGAAGCTCGCCGGCGCACTGGACCTCGGGCCTCCGTCGACCTCCTATAAATAGGACCCCCCGGGCCTCTCCAACAGCATCAGCAGCTCCACCACACCTCACTGAGCCCCCCAACACCACCAGTTCCTCCCCAGGAAGTCCCAGTGCTCAGGATCGACCGGAGCTCCGCCGCGTCGGGCCGCCGGCGATCTCGCAGTACGGGCCTCCCCTGCCTCTCCTTTTGCCTGATTTGGAACCCCCTCACCTCACTGATTGTTTCCCCCCTGTTTCCCCCTCCGGTTGCAGTCGGAAACGACCGGTGCGACGACCTCCCGAGACTCCTCCGCCGTCCCACCATGCCGCCGGCGAACCTGACCTCCCCGGCGTGCCGTACCACCACCCCTACATCCGCCACTCGACGCTGGACCCAACCCTACCCTCCGTTGCCGTCGCCGTGGCCGGAAACCTCGCCGGTGAGCTCGCCGTCGCCGTGGCCGCAAGGTTGGAGATGACAGGCGGGCCCCACCTGTCATCCCCACACCTCTCTCCCCGTCCTCTCAGTCACTGACCGATGGGCCCCGCCCGTCAGGTTCAAAAACCTGACGTGCGCGCGCAGGCACCCGTGCGGCTGGGCTGGTCTGCCCTGGGCCGTGCACTGTGGCCTTCTCTGGCCCAGTTGCACAGGGCACTTTTCCTTTTTCTTTTCTGTAATTGTTTTAAACATTTCTACAGAAAAGAATAATGGTCCAAATAAAATAATTCCAACTCCTAAAATCTTGTAATATTGCAACCTATTTAATGGTACCACTTTCACTCACATCTATGAAACTTTTCTGTTCTGTTCAAATTTAAGTTCAAATTTGTGCAGTAAAACTCATGTTCTAAAATCAATAGATTCCATTCCGTTGCTCCAAAACTCCAACTATGAATTTTCCTCATCTTAGAAATTCCTCTAGTATTTAACAAAAATAAGTTGACATTTTTCTGAGCACTTTGATTTTTCTGTTTTATTTGTGGTCTTATTTTCCCGTGGTTATTATGCGACGTATAGATCCCGTATTTGACGAAGTTGCTGTGGAAGAAGAAGGAGAAGGATTTGAAGACTTTGAAGACCAAGCCAATCCAGGCAAGCAGCCCTTTGACCATGATACACTTGTTCTTCGGAACCCGTATGTTTCCGATGCATGATGTTAGGGTTACGATAGTGACCTAGTTGAAACCACCACATGATGCATGCTTGAACTTGATCTTGCCATGTGCTAGATGACCTACAAATAGTTAGTCTTGATACTTGATGATGCATGTGTGACATGAACCTTCGTGGTTAAAAATCTTTGCATGAACCCATCGGGTGCCCCTAATGCCCGAGGGTGACGTTGAATTAGGTCATCACTTGAGAAAGAAGTGATGTGCCAGTAAAATCATGTGCATGGTGGAATGATGGATTAGATTTATGTGTGACTACCGTCCCAACCAAACATGTGCAACCACACTACCCCTTATGGGACGGGGCTTTATTGATTACTTAGGTCGATACTAGCATGGTGCCCGCATTACTAGTGACGGGAAGACTTGAGGTCTTTCCCGGGACGGGGTCGTGCTTGGATAGATGACCATGACTGTTTTCACAGGGCACCGGACACACCGTTGGTCCCTTCGGGTACGTGTGACATTGAAATTAGGGCAAGTCCCGTGATCTATTGTTGTACCCGAGGGCCGTGTACCAACGAGTGGACTCTATGTTAGTGTCGTCTAAGGAAAGGTAATGACAGGGTGCTTACCCCGGGTACTTGAGGTACCGCGGGTCGTGGACAACACGGAAGTTCCCCGGATCTTGTGGGTAAAGTGCGCAACCTCTGCAGAGTGTAAAACTATTCGAATAGCCGTGTCCACGGTCATGGACAGTTGGGTGGTGCTACTTAAACTATGTCCAGAATTTTACTTCATCAGTGATAGTAAGTGTGTGATGAGTCAAGGTGGTGACTTGACTCGATGAGTTGAATCATATTCATGTTGATATCGGTAACCTGTCTTCGAGGTTACGCGAGGTTATTGATGCATAAACTTGATAGTAGGATATTTATTCTAGCCCTTTGCTAGATTGTTCATTATCGTTCAATTGCATTGTTACTTTGAACCACATCATGGGTTGCTTGCGAGTACATTCAAAGTACTCATTGGCTTGCCACTGGTTATTTAATTGGCCAGGCATGGAAGAACAGGAATATGAGGAAGAGTTCTTTGGAGACAAACATGCGAACTAGGACGCTATCCCAGTCAGAATGCGTGTAGGGTTAAGGCAGATGGCATGGGTTCTACCCGTTATCAAAGACTTCCGCTATTTGAGTTATTTGCTATTTAGCCGTGAGGCTCTATCTATGTAAGACTTGGCCATAATGGCCATAATTCGTGTAAGACTATTTGTATGGATGTAAGACTCTTGTTATTCAGCTTCTGTGTGTTCAGTGAGCATTGATCTCTGGGATCACTGTACACGTGCATTCGGTGATCTCGACTTCTAAGTTGGGGTCCCCACACTACTCTTTCAGTGGCAAGATTCCTGAGAAGCTTGGTGATCCAGGTATACCCACCATTCCTTGCTCCATAAAGAATAATTATGTCAAAACTGCTTTATGTGATCTTGGAGCAGGAGTGAGTGTTATGCCTTTCTCTCTATACAAGAGGCTTTGTTTAGAGAAACTAATTCATACAGATATCTCTCTTTAGATGGCTGACAAGTCAACAGCCGTCCCGATAGGTATTTGTGAGGATGTTCCCGTAGAAGTTGCTAATTGTTTGGTCCTTACTGATTTTGTCGTGCTTGACATGCCCGAGGATGGGAGAATGTCCATTATTCTTGGTAGACCTTTTCTTAACACCGCAGGTGCTATTATTGATTGCAATAAAGGAAAGGTTACCTTCAATGTGAATGATAAAGAACACACGGTGTATTTTCCAAAGAAGACCGACAAGAGGCATGGCCTTAACTCTATAGAAAATATCGAGACCGTGAAGATTGGAGAATGGGACTGTCCACTACATGTGCACCACAAATACAAAACTATTATGGTGGGGACAATGTCCATTAAAGTAAAGGTGCAATGATCACTTCGTAAGAGGTGGGAGTTTTTGCTCTATATATCGCCGGTTTGTTGGTAAGACCTGATCAACCTTACTAGTGAGCATGTTTTATATAGGTAAAAAGTTGAGCTTGTTATGTTTTCATTTGTTTTAGCTTTTGTTCTCCTTGCTGTACCAAGTGTTTGTGTTTTTTAAGCTTCACAATACTAATCATTGCTTTAAGTTTTCAGAAAGTTTTGCAGCTTTTTGAACTTCGAAAAAATTTCAACAGTGAAGTTTTCAGAAAAAATCCAGAAAAATTAAAATTAAAATTTCCATGCCGGGAGTGACCCAGAGGCACCTGGGGCTGACCAGGGGGGCCACCAGTGGCCCAGGCGGCCAGCTGGCGCGGCCTGCCCCCTGGCCGCGCCCATAGGGCGCCTGGGGCCCACAGGTCCCACCTCCAGGTGAGTCTTCTTCCTCTCTCTCTCTCTCTCTTTCTCTCCGAAAACACGAGTTCTACACCTGTTCTTGCATTCTTGCTGTTCTTGGAGGCAATTTTCGATCTCTCTCTACAGCCTATCATTCGAGCTGAGATTTTGAACAAATACTCCCTGGTATGTAACTCCTCCACCCCTCCAATGAGATTTTTGGTTGGTGGCTTCATTTGTGAGTATTTAGTAGTTCTTGGTGCTGTGTAGATGAGCTTGCATGCATGTGTAGAAATTTATTTTCCAAGTTTTGATGCAAGTTTATGCCTTAGGTCAGTGAGTTGAGTAGTTTGCCTTAACCCACTTTGTTTAAATCCTTAATTTTGTAATTTGCCAAAAATTTCAGAAATGAGTTTGTTAGGAAGGGCAAAGGGGTGGCTTGAGAAGAAGAAAAGCCCGCGCGCTCCGATCGAGTTACTAGAGCCGCAGCTTCACCCTCGACTGCTAGGGTGAGCTACAATGAAGATCATGTGCCCCTAGAGTTGTTGGAAGACACAAATCCAGCACGTGCGATGATGTTCCCATGTGATGAATTCCTTGAAGCTGCAGGAATTAAGGATGAGTTTTATAACCTTTGTGCTAATGCAGGTCTGACACGGCTCGTCACGTGTCGTGTTGCTCAGTATCAAAAACTCACCTCCGGTTTCATTAACAGTTTTAGATATAACCTTGATACTAATTCTATTGAGTTTAAAATTTACAATAATCTTTTGACCATGCCCTTGGAAAAGTTTTGTGAAATAATAGGTGTGCCAAACGTTGGGCGGACGGCGAAGATGACCTCTCAGCCCTCCGAGCTGAGAACCGTCTTCAACTCTCTCTGCAGCATGGATACGAGGGATATTCATCGGTCAAAAATCTCCAGCTTCTTATTCCCTCACCTCAGGTATTTTGCGTATTATGTTGCTAGAGGGGTGTTAGCTCGTGACAACACGAGCAACATTTCTATGCCGGATATTGCTATCCTGGCAACCGCCCTCTCAGGGAGGTTTGATTATAATGTGGGTGCCTTAATTGCTCAACGCCTTGCTATGAACGGTAACAAGGGAGATTTATTTGGTGGCGTTTATGCCACACTTATCTTAGAGTATCTTAAAGGCACCCCACACCCTGATGATAAGCCTTTTACTTATTTAAGTTTTGATCTTGCTGCTATGAAAAGGCATAAGTTTGTTACCATGACTTCTGAGTTTGGTAACCTTGTTTATATCTTGCGTTTCGGAGCTACCGCAGAATGCAAGATCTGTCTACCTGCACCTCTTTTGTTTGATTTTTCTCGCAGGAACGGATGGTCCTTTGATGTTATCCAGTTCGATGAGTTCATGGTCCAGCATCAGTTTCATAACCCCATGGAGGGGGTTGTGCCCGACGAGGAGGAGCACGGTGAGTTACCACCTTTTCAGGGGGAGACCGTCACCTAGTTTGGTGAAGGGTCTTCCTCTGCTTGGAGTGCGGACCCTTCTTCGTGGGAGGATCCGAGGACTTCGGTGTGCGCGCCGGAATCCTTATACGACCCTTGGACTCACCAGTACCACCCCGGAGCAGGAGGCTCCTAGGGGCAGTAGCTACTACCAACTTAGGCCAAAAGCCTAAGCTTGGGGGAGTACGTGCCCTTCTCACTTTTCCATTGTATTATCCGTTTTATTTTTGTTCGATTTGATCTTTTCGAAGTTTTTGCCCGTTCTTCTTTGTTTCTTTCTTTGCAAAAACAACAAAAAGATTTTCTCTTTCTTTTGCTTTCGTTCAACCTTTGAGAAAACCCAAAAATATTTCATTTCTCTCTTTAGTTTGCTTTGTTTTCAGAGTTCAGCTCGAGTCCGTGATGGCATTTAATTATATTTCCTACGTTCGATCGTGCAAGTGACAAGGCAGTAATGACGAAGATCAATGGAAGGTAAGCAACAAGGGAAACTGGTATGAACTCTTCTTGTTTCTACTTTTGTACATATGCCTGTACTTATGATCTAGAGACCAGCTTGTAGCGACATAGTGCTATGTTTACAATGCTTTCCCAGTGGTTCATGCTTTCCCTGTGGCTAATCTCAAATAGCTAGAGTATATAATGTGTTATTGAAATGATTTACATGCATTGCATTGTTCATAGTTTGGTATACTAAGGTGGTATTTCCCTTTGGAGAATTCTTGGATTGACTTGGCACATGTTTACACATGTTTAAGACTAAAAAGTCTGCTTTGCCTTGATGATCTTTGAGTTTCAGAATAGTTATATCACTTTCATGCCCAATTCAATGTTGCTTTGTCGCTCTGCATGATTATGACTGTTATTGCTCTCTAGTTGGTCGCTTCCCAGTCTCTTGCTAGCCTTCGCTCGCACTAAGCGGAATTCTGCTTGTGCATCCAAATCCTTTCAAACCAGTTATTCCATATGAGTCCCCCATACCTTCCTATGTGGTATTTACCGGCCATCCTAACGAAGACTTTCTTGTACCATCTCGAAATTATTCAAATTTACTCCTGTTTTGTGCCTCTATTTTAGCTCATGAGGAAGTAGTAGGTAATTCATGATCTTCTTATGTTGGACATGTTTTATCCCGGGATTGCATGTCTAATCTGCAAACCCCTAATACGACGAGGGACTGGCATGAGTGCGCCCAGCTCACAAAAGATAATCACAACCAACAAACCCTCCTTCACGCTTTGTTTATGAGAAATCAGAAAACTTTGGTAGTGATAAACAAAGGAGATTAAGGGGATGTGATCGTCCCCATCTTGGGAGCCGTTCCTTGAAACATGTCTAGCATAAGAAGTGATTGGGTTGTCTACTAGCATTCGTTGACGAAATATGCACCTCCCAAAATCATTTTTACCTCTGTTTTCAAAACCAAGAGCTCTGGTACATGTTTAGTCTTTGCTTCCAACCACGGGTTTTCGAGAGTCTCCACCTTCTTTCTTCAAAGCACTAGGAGAGCATAATTGTCATTCTAAGTGTAATGTGCATTGTCCCAAAGTATTACATTGTCTTCTGCATGCTTGTGGTATTATTTATTCTGGAATTCTTAGTTCTAGTCTCCTTTAAAACTCTGGAGGAGTTTCTGCATTTATGTTTTTCTTCACTCATGGAGGCTAGCGAGATACCACTCTAGTATGTTCAAGCTATGTGCAATGTAATCTTGTCTTGATTTTCAGTAGCATATTATTTACTTTTAGTTATTTGTGATTGGTCACTTGAAAGAAGGATTGCTTCGTGCATTGTCCTCATAGCATTGTTTTAGTACTTTCTAGACTCTTTTCGTAGTACATGCTTATATACATCTAATGAAGCAAAAGAGTTTGTCAAAGTTTTCTTTGTCGCGTCCAGTTCGTTGAACTGAATTGCTTGAGGACAAGCAATATGCTAAGCTTGGGGGAGTTGATACGTCTCAAACGTATCTACTTTTCCAAACACTTTTGCTATTGTTTTGCCCTCATTCTCGCATGATTTGAACTAAACTAACCCGGACTGACGCTGTTTTCAGCAGAGCTGCTTGTATGGTTTTATTGTGTGCATGAAAATGGATTTTTAGGTGTCTCAGAAAATTCCAAGAAAAATCACAGAAAATCCACGCACCCAAAGGGCCATTGTGCCAGAAGTGGGGCCAGAGGGCAGCCAGGGGGGGCCCAGGCGCCCTGCTGGCGCGGCCCCACCCCCGGCGGCGCCAGGAGGCCGCCTGGGAGGGTCCTCCCCCCTCTGGTGCCCTACCTTGGCTCCTATTTATTCCCGTGGCGAGGAAACCCCAGAACAGAAGTCGTTTTTCCAGTTTCCGTCGCGGAGCCGCCGCCACCCTCTGTTCTTCTTCGGGAGGGCTAATCTGGAGGCTGATTTGGCCTCCGGAGAGGGGAGATCGTCGCCATCGTCATCATCATCACCACTCCATCCTCCCTCCATGACTTCTCCTTTCATGTGTGAGCAATTCCCTGCTGTAGGCAAAGGGGATGGTAGGGATTGGATGAGTTAGATCATGTAATAGTTTATCAGATCATTGGGGGCATGTTGCCTATCATCTACATTGGTGTTTATCATCTTTGCTTCAACTTGTTGCTCTTAATGCTTGTCACTTTGGGCCCGAGTGCCATGTTTTCAGATCTGAAACCTATGTGTTTGCATGAATATATTTGTGTTCTTGATCCTATCTATGAGTTGTTTGCACCTATTATGGTCCGGAACCGGCGATCCCAAAGGTGACAGCTTGGGACACCAAAGGGGATGGTCCATAATTTGAGGATTCCATGTATCCATTGAGTTTATTGCTTTGTTCCGGTGCTTTTTGACAGGAGTACCTTAATCTCCATAAGTTCCTTTTGGCCCCGTTCATAGTGGGATGGTAGGACAAAAGATGTTGTGCAAGTTCTTATTGCAAGCACGTACAACTACCTGTGGGATACATGCCTAATGTTTGATATTTGCCTAGATGATCATTACTTTTCTGTGTGCCTTGCCCCAAGTTAGATTCATGATGTATCTCATCCATGCAGCGCCCAACCATCCATCTCCCTAGCCTACAGTGTTTCAATCATGCTGGTTATTAGTTGTTACTTTTGCTGTTTACTTTTGCTGTCACCACTATCACTATCATATCACCGTTACCACTTATCTTTTGTTGCAAGAAAGTATATTTCAGGTGCGGTTGAATTGACAACTCAACTGTCAAAGCTTATAAATACTCTTTGGCTCCCCGTGTGTCGAATCTATAAATTGGGTTATTCTTACCCGTGAAGACTATCTCGATCCCTTACGTTTGAGGGTTATCAAGCACTAGAGCAACCAACAAACTACTCCAAAAGATATAAGTGAAGATCAATGAGTAGTTGAATAATTATGTAACTATGTGAAGACTCTCTAACATTTAAGAAATTCAGATCTTGAGATATTATTCAAACAGCAAGCAAAACAAAATAAAACAAATTGACGGTCCAAGCAAAACACATATTATGTGGTGAATAAAAATATAGCATCGAGTAAAGTTACCGATAGACGAAGACGAAAGAGGGGATGCCTTCCGGGGCAACCCAAGCTTAGGCTCTTCCCACTCCTTATTCCATAGTCCATCGAATCTTTACCCAGAACTTGAAAACTTCACAACACAAAACTCAACAGAAAACTCATAAGCTCCATTAGTATAAGAAAATAAAGCCACCACTTAGGTATTGTTGTGAACTCATTCTAAATTCATATTGGTGTAATATCTACTGTATTCCAACTTCTGTATGGTTCATACCCTCCGATACTACTCATAGAATCATCAAAATAAGCAAACAACACATAGAAAACAGAATCTGTCAAAAACAGAACAGTCTGTAGCAATCTGTAACTTTCGAATACTTCTGTAACTATGAAAATTCTGAAACAAATTGGTGAAAGTGAGGAATTTGTCTATTAATCATCTGCATGAAGAATCAACTTAAAAGCACTCTCCTGTAAAAAAATGGTAGCTAATCTCGTGAGCGCTAAAGTTTCTGTTTTTTACAGCATGATCGCATAAACTTCACACAAGTCTTCCAAAAGGTTCTACTTGGCACAAACACTAATTAAAACACAAAACCACATTTAGACACAAGCTAGATGCAATATTTATTCCTAAACAGAAGCAAAAGCAAAGAACAAAAATAAAGTTGGGTTGCCTCCCAACAAGCGCTATCATTAATGCCTTTTAGCTAGGCATGATGATTTCAATGATGCTCACATGAAAGATAAGATTTGAAACATAAAGAGAGCATCATGCAGAATATGACTAGCACATTTAATTCTAACCCACTTCCTATGCATAGGGATTTTGTGAGCAAACAACTTTTGGAAAGGATAATCAACTAGCATAGGAAGGGAAAACGAGCATAACTCCAAGATTTTAAGCACATCGAGAGGAAACTTGATATTATTGCAATATGTAGAAGCATATGATCCTCTCTCATAATAATTTTCAGTAGTATCATGAATTAATTCAACCATATAACTAACACATAAAGCATTCTTTTCATGATCTACTTGCATAGAAATTTTACTACTCTCCACATAAGCAAAATTCTTCTCATTCATAGTAGTGGGAGCAAACTCAACTAAATAACTATCATGTGAAGCATAATCCAATTGAAAATTAAAATCATGATGACAAGTTTCATGGTTATCTTTATTTTTTATAGCATACGTGTCATCACAATAATCATCATAAATAGGAGGCATGCTTTCATCATAATAAATTTGCTCATCAAAACTTGGGGGACTAAACATATCATCTTCATCAAACATAGCATCCCCAAGCTTGTAGCTTTGTATATCATTAGCATCATGGGTATTGAAAGAGTTCATGCTAACAATATTGCAATCAAGCTCATCATGCACATAGTTTATGCCAAGCATTCTATGTAATTCTTCTTCTAGTACTTGAGCACAATTTTCCTTC
Source organism: Secale cereale (assembly GCA_902687465.1). Classification (NCBI taxonomy): domain Eukaryota; kingdom Viridiplantae; phylum Streptophyta; class Magnoliopsida; order Poales; family Poaceae; genus Secale; species Secale cereale. The sequence goes on along the minus strand of LR738710.1, from coordinate 223,931,576 downwards.
CCATCATTTTCACGAAAGATATTAAAAATATGAAGCATATGAGGCAACCTTAATTCTGTTCTTGTAGTTTTGTTTTATAAACCAAACTAGTGATAAAACAAGAAACTAAAAGGTTCGATTGCAAGATCTAAAGATATACCTTCAAGCACTAACCTCCCCGGCAACGGTGCCAGAAAAGAGCTTGATGTCTACTACACAACCTTCTTGTAGACGTTGTTGCGCCTCCAAGTGCAGAGGTTTGTAGGACAGTAGCAAATTTCCCTCAAGTGGATGGCCTAAGGTTTATCAATCCGTGGGAGGCGTAGGATGAAGATGGTCTCTCTCAAACAACCCTACAACCAAATAACAAAGAGTCTCTTGTGTCCCCAATACACCCAATACACTGGTAAATTTTATAGGTGCACTAGTTCGGCGAAGAGATGGTGATACAAGTGCAATATGGATGGTAGATATAGGTTTTTGTAATATGAAAATATAAAAACAGCAAGGTAGCAAGTGGTAAACGTGAGCATAAACGGTGTTGCAATGCGTTGAAACAAGGCATAGGGTTCATACTTTCACTAGTGGAAGTTCTCTCAACAAGGATAACATAATTGGATCATATTACTAGCCCTCAACATGCAACAAAGAGTCACTCCAAAGTCACTAATAGCGGAGAACAAATGAAGAGATTATTGTAGGGTACGAAACCACCTCAAAGTTATTCTTTCTGATTGATCTATTCAAGAGTCTGTAGTAAAATAACACGAAGCTATTCTTTCCGTTCGATCTATCGCAGAGTTCGTACTAGAATAACACCTTAAGACACAAATAAACCAAAACCCTAATGTCACCTAGATACTCCATTGTCACCTCAAGTATCCGTGGGCATGATTATACGATATGCATCACACAATCTCAGATTCATCTATTCAACCAACACAAAGAACTTCAAAGAGTGCCCCAAAGTTTCTACCTGAGAGTCAAGACGAAAACGTGTGCCAACCCCTGTGCATAAGTTTACGAGGTCACTGAACCCGCAAGTTGATCACCTAAACATACGTAAAGTAGATCACGTGATATCCCATTGTCACCACAGATAAGTACATGCAAGACATACATCAAGTGTTATCAAATCCTTAAAGACTCAATCCGATAAGATAAATTCAAAGGGAAAACTCAATTCATCACAAGAGAGTAGAGGGGGCGAAGCATCATAAAATCCAACTATAATAGCAAAGCTCGCGATACATCAAGATCGCTCCATCTCAAGAACACGAGAGAGAGAGAGAGAGAGAGAGAGAGAGAGAGATCAAACACATAGCTACTAGTACATACCCTCAGCCCTGAGGGTGAACTAGTCTTCCCTCGTCATGGAGAGCACCGGGATGATGAAGATGGCCATCGGAGAGGGATTCCCCCTCCGGCAGGGTGCCGGAACGGGTCTAGATTGGTTTTCGATAGCAACAGAGGCTTTCGGCGGCGGAACTCCCAATCTAGGTTATTTTCCGGAGGTTTCAGTATATATAGGAGGTGTCGGAGTCGGGGACAAGTAAAGGAGGTCTCCGGGCTGTCCACGAGGTAGGGGGCGCGCCCAAGGGGGAGGGCGCGCCCCTACCCTCGTGGGCAGCCCGTGGACCTTCTGGTCCTCCTCCGGTACTCTATGGGATTCTTCTGGTCCAAAAACGTCCTCCGTTGAGTTTCAAGTCAATTGGGCTCCGTTTGATATTCCTTTTCTGCGATACTCTAAAACAAGGAGAAAACATAAAATGGCACTCGGCTCTGGGTTAATATGTCAGTCCCAAAAATCATATAAAAGTGTATATAAAAGCCCATAAAACATCCTAAAAGGATAATATAATAGCATGGAACAATCAAAAATTATAGATACGTTGGAGACGTATCATCGCGGGGGAGTGTGAACCCCATGGGGAAGGGCTTGCTGCGGATGCGCGGGCCAAAGCAAGCCGGACTGACCGCACTTTCTTCCTCCACCAGAAGCGAGCGGGTGAGCTGCTCGACGCGGTGCCGGACGTTGTTATGGTTCACGGGGTCGCACAGGCCCAGCCGGCTAGCAATGGGGCCGCGAGGTGCCGGACCAGCTGAGGCCGGCCGGGCTCGCCGAGCAGACGGCGGGGGGAGTTCTGAGTGGCGCTGGTCATCGTGGGCTAGCTCGTCATCCTGTCAGTCGCCAGTCGTCAGGGCGCGATTGCGCCATGACCGACCCCTCTAGTACCGACCGAAGTGGCTCCCGCTAGGGCGCGAGGAGGATGCCTCCTGCGTGCGCCGTGGGTCGGGGTCTCTGGTGTTCTTCGAGGCGGACACAGCAGGCGCGCCTGTGTCATAACACTTCTGCTGTGAGTTCGCTGCAGTGATAAGTTCGCGGATGCGCCGCTGCCGCTGCAGCAGCTCCTCGCCCTACAGGAACTCGGCATCTGCCAAGGCCGCCTCCGCGGCGCGCATGTTCTTGACGGGGGTGTCACAGACGACTGGAGTAGCGCCCAAGGTGTGATCGGGCCCGCACCTCAGTGATCCGGCTGGACTCGGCCGCGGCCGGCATGAAGCCGTGAGCGGCATCGTTCTCCCGCTGGTCGCCGCGCGGTGGCTAGCGCCATGGCCTCGTTCAGCATGCGCGGGCGATCCTCGTCGAGTTGGGCCGCAGTGGCGGTTGCGTCGGTGTCGGTGGTGATGGGGATGTCGAGGTTCTGTAGCATTGCGCGCAACAGCTCGGCCTGGTTGGCGCGAGCCACAGCTGCAGCGGCCGCAGCAGCCTTCCCGTGCGAGGAAGAGCGGCTGGAGCCGATGGTTAGCACCTCCAGGTGGGTGTAAAGATCCGCGACGTCGCTGGAGACGATGCAGCCGACGGGAACGAGGGAGTCAGTGAAGTTGAGTACCCCGCGAGGGTACCCGTCTGGGACAAGCACGACGAAGATGCGCAGCGCGCCCAAGGGGGCAATGGAGGAACCGGTAGGAATGGCTGGGTCGTGTCGGGCGCAAGGACTAGGCCACGCGCAATGCGCTCGCCAGAGTCGGTAAAGGGCTCGTCTGAAACTTGACTCCGGGCGACGCCGTGAGCAGCCCCACGGGG
>LR738710.1:223895471-223928385 GCA_902687465.1 Secale cereale | reverse complement strand
AGGTGAGGATGCTAGTGGGTTCGGAAAGCGGGGTTGGCACGCGTAAGTGCAGGACACGAGACGTACCCAGGTTCGAGGTAACACCCTAGTCCTGCCGAAATGGGATGATATGCACAAGGGCTACAATGGTGCTTGTGGAGCTGTTTGGTGGAGGAGAAAGGAGGAGCTAGGTTTCCATCCTTGCCCCTCCTGTGAGTGTGTGTGGGTGGGTGTGTGTGTGTGTTTGCGTGTTCTGGGAGTCGAGCCTCTGCATGGAGGGCTCCTAGGGGGTCTTATAGGTTGACCCCCAGGGATACAACGGTAATGTTACATGGGCGTGAGGCCCTGGTGTCATTGTCTTGGAGCCCGTGTGAGGCCCTGGTGTCATCGTCTTGGAGCCGACGGTGGGGTCCGCCGGGTCACCAGGTCCTTCGGCGCAGGTCCCGCCGGGCGCACGGTACTGTGACCCATCTAGTCTTGCAGCATGGAGTGGTTGACACTGTTTGAGGCAGTTCGCCAGGCCGAGATGCCGTGCCCATCCGGCCCGCGCCGGGAAGCCGGCCAGCGAGCCAGCCAAATTGAGGGGCGCTGCCACCCTGATGTTTTACAAAGGGATCTGAGTTCTGTTGCCTACCTGGGGCCATCCCCCGACAGGGCTTGGAAAGCAAAATGGATCACAATGGCTGGAAGGTTGGCGTTGGTGAAGATTGTGCTATCTGCAATGACCACCTACCAAATGATGTCCATCCTTCATCCTAAATGGCTTGATAAAATGATTGATAAACTAAAAAGGGCATTCTTATGGGCTGGCTCGGACAAAGTATCAGGAGGTAAATGTTTGGTCAAATGGACTTTGGTAGAATGTGCACAACACTGACAAACCATGGCATGGGCTTCCCCTCCCGGTTGATAAGGTCACAGAAGAGTTGTTCCGAGCCTACACAAAGATTCAAATTGGTGATGGAAGAGCCACCTTCTTTTGGCACGCTCACTGGATTGATGAAATGGCGCCAAACATGTTGTTTCCCAACCTGTTTCAACACAGCCGGCTGGATAAATGTACCCTGTAAATAATCTTTCTCTTCCCCAGCCTTATATATTTTTCCTTGTACTGAACTTTCTCCTTAATCAATGAAAGCAATGCCTAATTTCCTTCATAAAAAAATTCCCTCGCACATGGTGTTAGTACGAGAAAGAGTATGGTGACCAGCCACTCGGCATACTTTCTTATCTGTTGTTGTAGCCCTCCTTGACACATTTTCTGTCACATCCCTAGCTAGTACTTGCATTAGGACCTGACTAGAGTGTGCATCATGTTTACTTTCAAAGAAACTTGAAATGGGATTAATAGAAACCCCAGCACCCCTCCCCTAACAACTAGGGTTTGCTAAAATATTTTCCAATGTACCCAAAATGCCCTTCAAAATGTTCATCATTTCTGCCTTGGACTTAAACCTCTGCCAAAAATGGTGCACAATTTTCTAGGACACTCCAGGGCTTTGGATTAAATCATATGGTATTTGAATTTGGGCATTTAAATACTTTTAAATACTTTTAAATGCTCAAATAATCATGAACTATAATGTTTCCTAATGTTCATATTATATAAAGTAGGTATGACAAGTGTCATGAGTCATAAAAATGTTTAGGCATTTTTATTAATTGAACAAAGCTGCAAAAGAAATAAAACAGAAAGAAAATAGGAAAAGAAAAATAGGAAGAGTACTTACCTGAGCCCACTTACCTGTTGGCCCAGCCGGCCCAGCCCACCAGGGGCATCACCGTCTTCTTCGTCGCGCCAGCGCACGAAGCAGCTCGGTGGCGAGCGCCGCCGATGCGCCGGCCACCTCCTGCCTGCCTGGCTGGCCCCTCGGCCCTCTGAATGTTCTAGAACGTCGCCACGGAGCCACCTCGACCGTTTCCCCCTCCTTCCCGTGTCTCTACCCTCCTCTCTTCCATCCGCCGAGCTCCCCCGAGCGAGCTCGTCGCCGACGACCGCTGACACCGCGCTCTACGCCACCACCTCGCCTCCCCGAAGCACCACTAGCTCCGCCGCATCGCCCCGAAGCTCCCCACCGACGCACCCGACGCCAGGAGCTCCGCAACGTCCTCCTCGCCGTCGTCTTCAACCTCCGGCACCGGAGATCGCCGCCGCCCGTACGCCGTCGTCCGACCGTCCCCGAGCTCACTTCGGCACCCTCTGCGACCGCTGTGAGCTCACGCTTCGAACCCCCCTCTCCACGGGCTCGTTTAGGCCTTGTAGCCGCCGCCCCCTTTGCTCACCGATGATCACCGCCGCCGGCCAACTCACCGCCGTGGCCATAGGCACCGTACCTCGTGGCTGAGCACGCCGTTAGCTTCAGTAGGTCACCAGCAAGCTAAAGCGAGCTTTAGCTCCTCCTCCCGTGCACTACAACCCCATCCCGACCAACTCCGTGCGAGCACCGCCGCGGACGAGCTCGTCGCCGTCGACTCCGGCGACCCCTCGTCCAACCAGTGGCACCGCTGGATGCGGTGCATCACCAGGAGCACACCGAGCCCATCCGCGCGGCAAATGGATGCCGGAATAGGGATTCCGACGAGTCATCGCCGTGCGAAATGGTCGCCGCCGGCCAAACTCCGGCGGGCTGACGTGGCCCGATGATTAGGAACTAACATTAATTAGTTTAGTCACCACAGTCACTGACAGTGGGCCCCCGCTGTTAGTCAAACCCAGTCAACCCTAGTTATGACCGGAATTAGCTCCTGAGACACTGACATGAGGGACCCACCAGTCAGGTTTGACCTGGACTGGCTCTGTTGACTGGCTGACGTCAGCATGATGTCATGCTGACGCAGTAAAGGTTTTTCTGGGATTTTTAGGTTTAAAATAATTCAGGAAATTCCAGAAAATACCCAAAACTTCTAAAAATCATATAAAATCAACCATAGCTCAGATGGAAAAGATTTATATATGAAAAATGATCAGAAAAATCCAATCTTTCTAATGGCACTGGTTTCATGCATGTTTGAACAAGTTAACTTGCAGTTTACATCAAAAACATGATAATGCACTTATTTAAATAATAGTTTGAACTTCAATTTGAATCCTTGATTCAAATAGGTTCAAACCCTTCTAGTTGTAGTTGCATTAGCCAACACACATGCATCTTGCCATGTCATAAACATGCATCATATTGTTGCATTTGTTTGTTAATAATTGTATCGTCGGAATTCCCTGTGTTAGGTCCTGCTCCCGAGGATACTGCCGCGTATCCAGTTGAAGAGCAGTACCCGACAACTACCTTGTCAGGCAAGCAATCATTGATCATTCCGATACAAACCCAATCTTCTCGCTCCTGCTCTCTTTTACTGCATTAAGGCAACAGTGCGTGAACTGCTACTTGCTGCGGTAGTTGAACCCTATTCCCTTGCATGACATGTCATTGCCACAGTAAATAGTTGAAACCCACTAGCATGTGTAGGAGTTGATTGAGCCATGTGATGTGTGATCCACCATGCTATTTACTTATGTTGCCTGCTATGTTTAGAGTTGTGTCTGGTCTGGTTCATCTGGGTGATGGATCAGAGTGAAATGATCTTACCGATAAGAGAAGGAAGTGTGGAATACGCTTGGTAAAGGTATCGATGAAAGGCCATGTAGGAGTACATGGTGGGTTGTTTCATTGGAATCGTCCATAGGACCCGAGATATGTGTGTGTGATTCAAGTTACAGTTACTACCACACATTGGGCCCTGAAATATGACCCCGCTCGACTTATTGACTGCCCTTGTACTCTGTCCAGGAGTTGCAACTAGTTTCTGGTGTTTATAGTTTACTGGAGGTCGTGCGCAGCGCTGACCCTCGGTGTGGGCTGTGATGCGACAGGTACGTGGCACGGTGTACCGGTTGCCCGTTTGGTGACTCGGGAACCCTGTACACATCGTTTGGGGCCGTGAGCGACACCCCGGCCGGATCTCCCCATGGATGGAACCCAAATAGGCGATAAACCTGGACGAGAGACTTGAGTGGTTGGGTAGGTCGTGGTCTACACCCACGTCGGCTTTCGCTTGAAGTCTGCCGAGCACATGTCGTGTGCAGACGCTAAGTGGTGAAAACATGTGTGAAGAAGTACACCCCTGCAGGGTTATCAATCTATTCGAATAGCCGTTGTTCGCGGTACGAACTACTTGGTTACCCTTACAGTTCATAGACAAGTTGATGGATACTACTAAAAGCCTCAAGATAAGCGTGAGTGCCGTGGATGGCTCTTCCGTAGGATGATGGAAGAGGATCCTCGGTAGTGTATTGATGTGGTGATTAGAGGACTCGTGTTCGTAATAACATCTTGCAATCTGTTGAGAGTTGTAGTATAGGTTAGCCAAGGTCAGAGCTGGCATTCTGCTATAAACTCCACTACCCCCCTTTGATAATGTTGCATGTATGATAGGTTCTGTGTAAGACTTGCTGAGTACCTTTGTACTCATGTTTGCTTAATAACTGTTGCAGAGGAGAACCCTGCCCCTGCCGATGGGTTCTACATAGACGTTGACGTCGACGAGTAGCTTGACACCCAGACGGTGATCTGGAGCTTGTGGAGGGCCTTGTAGATAGTCAGGCTACACCAAGCCTGTTTTATTTTCTAAGTTGTCTGTACTCAGACATGTAGCTTCCGCTTGTGCTTGTATGACTGAATGACTTGAGTGTTGGGTCATGTGACCCCTACCTGTATGAATATGTTATGTATGGCTCTTGGAGCCTTTTAAATAAAGTACTTTGAGTCATAGAGTTCTGTTGTGATGCAATGTTGTATTTGCACATATTGAGCATATTGCGTGTATGATTGAAATGCTTAGTATGTGTGGGATCCGACACCTAGTTGTTTTCCTTTGGTAGCCTATCTTACAGGGAAATGCCTCCTAGTGATTCCAATGAGCCTTGGTAGCTTGCTACTGCTCGGAACACGTAGGCTGGCCGGCATATGTCCTTCTTCGTTCATGTGTCTGTCCCTTAGGGGAAATGTCACGCGTTGTTCCTTTAAGTCCATGTAGCTTGCTACGACTTGGGTTCATACGTTGATGACCAACACGTTTGTTGCTGGGTCATGGATGCCTGTCTCTGTAATTTAGTGCCACTTTTGGTTTATAACTAGCCATGTCGGCCCGGGTTCTCTGTCATATTGATGCTAGCGACACTGTCATATACGTGTGCCAAAATGCGCAAACGGTCCCGGGCCAGGTAAGGTGGCACCCGTGGGGTTACCGTGCGTGAGGCCGCAAAGTGATATGACGTGTTACAGCTAGATCAGTGTGACTTAGGATCGGGGTCCTGACAGCGTTGGCATCAGAGCTGGACTGCCTGTAGGTTTCTCAAGCCAAACTGGTCGATGTTGAGTCTAGAAAAATTCTTAGTTATATGTAGGGGAATTGATTGTGGAAGGGAATGTAAGGCTCTTTTTACTCCTTTACCTTATGCCCTTCTGATCTGAGTCTGTCTATTCTTTCTACGGGGATTTAGGATTAGGCCTCTTATCCTTACTAGGTTCACGTGTTACTAATCCGTAGACTCTTAGGATTGTTGGTTTCAAGCCTCAGCTCAGTTTCTGTCCTTTGAGTATGATGATTGTTGAACCGGAACCTTGATATGGAATTGTTGAGTGGCTATGCTATCATTTGTATGATGTCTCAAATCTTTGTTTGAGCATTTACAGTTGTTATGCTGCCCGATTTCTTCCAGAAACACTAATGCTTTTGCATTATTTCATGTTTCAGATGTCTGGCCGCATCCCTCACCAAGTGGTTCGTTTGACTCGGTGCATTAATGTGCCCGGTCACACGGCCATGCTAGTTCGTGTGATGACTGAGACCGGTTATCACTGGTATCCTGAATACACTATGGAGGAACAGTACCGGGATTTCAATCAAAGTCAGTATTTCTGCACAGTCCGGATATACCCCTCATATCCCGGAGCTAATGATCCCATCCATTGGTCTTATGTACTCGGGATTACCATCGAGATGGCAGTGCAGGATGCCGCTTATTTGATGATGACCATTCTCCGTGCGAGGCATGCCCTGTTGCTGAACACTGAGTTCTGTTACATGCCAGCTTCACTCCCCGGAGAGGAAGGCTACTACACTGGTCTGTATACTGATGCTGCTCATGAAGAGCCACTGCTTCAGACTACTGTTCAGATGTTGGAGGATAGGGACCGTGAGGTCCGTGCCCTCCGAATGGAGCTGTATAACACTCGAGCCGCTCACTGGACTACTTTGACACGGCTTGCACCTGCTGTGCACGCCGGATATCTGGACATGCGGGATTTGTACCCCGTGCGGACTCGTCTGCCTGATCGCATGGATTGGCATGACGTTGGGGGTATTACACCTCCACGTGGGCGTAGGTTACCACCAGCATCGGGACCGAGACCACACCCATGCCCCTATGGTCCACAGCCTTCGAGTGCTCGCGAGTTCCAAGATCCGTCTTCACCACTTCTAGGCTACGGTGGTAATCTTTATGAGGATTACTACGCGAATGTCTGAGCTAGTCCGTGGTAGTAGTAGTATTGTAGTAGTTGTATTTCCACAGTCCTGTGCGTCTTGTGGAATATGACTTAGTGTGTATTGAATTCCGGAGGTGTAGTTAAATAATGTATAGGAGCTTGGAATGCCTCTGATGGGATGTATCGTCTTTCACCGCAGTTGTACTTTAGCCTTGGCTTGTACTAAACTTTGTATGGTGTGTATGACCACTGGTGTATATATAGCAGTTCCTATATTACCATGTTGTACGGATGAACATCTCTGCATTCTGTGTCGTCCATTACATTCTGCACTTCTATGTCAAATTTTTGCCATCCTTGTCTAAACCGTTGTTTTCTTTTCCTAGGATGGTCAACACTCGCAACACTCCTGCTGCTCAGGAGCAGGGTGAGGCTAGTGGGGCTAGAGATGGGAATCTGCCCCAGCCACCCTCTTTGGCGGAAGTTATGCTTGAAGCAGAACGGAACAAGAGAGAGACCAACCGTCTGCTGGAACGCATAGAGCAAAACACTGGGTTCCGTCAGAGGAATGACGTGGTGTCAATCCACGATTTTATCAAGATGTGTCCACCAAAGTTCCATCACTCCACTGAACCTCTGGATGCTGATGACTGGCTACGTAGTATCACCCATAAGCTACACTCTGCTCGTGTGGCCGAAGCTGACAAGGTTATCTACGCCGCCTATCATCTTGAGGGCCCTGCCAGTCTTTGGTGGGAAAACTTAGAAGCTATGCGTCCTGCTGGCCAAGTCACTACCTGGGTTGAGTTCAGTGAGGCATTCCGTGAACATCACATTCCGGAAGGTCTCATGGATCGCAAGCGGGAGGAATTCTGCAATTTCACCCATGGCCGTTTAACTGTGGATGGTTATAGTCGTGAGTTTGGTAATCTGGCACGCTATGCACCTGAGGAAGTTTCCATCGATGCCAAGAAACAGGCGAGGTTCCGCAAGGGACTCAGCCCTGAACTTCGTCGAGATCTGCGTCTGCACGAGTGCACCTCCTTCCAGAAGTTGGTTAACAAGGCTATCAGTGCTGAGACAGGCCAGACCGACTTCGAGGCCACCCGCAAGCATACTCGAGACCTTGGTTCCTCATCCGGCTCTGGCTCTCACAAGCGCCGTGTGTGGGTTCCTAACACTGCTCTACCACCCAAGTACACTCCGAGGCCATCCTATGAGGCGCCTCGCCCAACTCAACAGTTTGCACCTGCTAAGACCTATGGAGGTCCACCTTCCAACTTTGCTCCACGCACCACCACTGTGACATGTTTCAAGTGTGGAGAACCGGGACACTACATGCGTGATTGTCCCCAGAATCAGCCAGGAAAACCCGTTGGCCGTGGTAAGCCAACCGGCAAGGTGAACTATGTCAAGCCAATCCCCACTGCACGTGGTCATGTCAACTATGTTTCTGCCGAAGAAGCTTATGAGGATCCTAACGTCGTCCTTGGTACGCTTCTCGTAAACTGCCATCCGGCATCTGTTCTTTTCGATACTGGAGCATCCCATTCGTTCATATCTGAGAGCTATGCTCGATCGCACAACATGACTTTTTGTGACATGCCTACTTCCATGGTTATTCAAACTCCTGGTTCAAAGTGGCAAACCTCTAAGGTAAGCCATGGAAATGAAATCCTTGTCGATAGACTTGTTTTCCTTGCTTCTTTAATCGCTCTCAAGTCCTCGGACATAAATATCATTTTGGGTATGGATTGGATGACAACCCATTACACCAAAATTGATTGCTTCACTAGGACCGTTCAACTTACACATCCATCCGGCAAGATAGTCAATGTCTTGACTCGAATGGCTGAACGTCAGCTCTACTCTCTTAATGCCAGCCCTCTACCAGAACTCGAAGATATCGCGGTAGTCCGTGACTTTCCGGATGTTTTTCCAGAAGAACTGCCAGGAGTTCCACCTGACAGAGATGTCGAGTTCGTGATAGATCTTATTCCTGGAACTGTCCCAATCTCTAGGAGACCTTATAAGATGGCACCACTAGAATTAGCTGAGCTAAAGAAACAACTCGATGAGTCCTTGCAAAAGGGTTTCATCCGTCCTAGTTCTTCCCCTTGGGCTTGCCCCGTCCTCTTCGTCAAGAAGAAGGATGGAACGGAGCGGATGGTAGAAGAAGGATGGAACGGAGCGGATGGTTGTAGATTACCGACCTGTCAATCTGGTCACCATAAAGAATAAGTATCCGCTTCCCAGGATCAACGACCTGTATGATCAGCTCGCTGGATCCTCAGTCTTCTCTAAGATGGATTTGAGGTTGGGCTACCATCAAATCAAAATCAAGAACGGGGACATTCCTAAAACGGCTTTCGTTACTCGTTATGGCCAATATGAGTACACCGTCATGTCCTTCGGATTAGCCAATGCCCCAGCTACCTTTTCTCGGTTAATGAATTCTATATTCATGGAGTATTTGGATAAATTCGTCGTGGTATACCTCGATGATATACTCATTTTCTCCAAGAATAAGGAAGATCATGCCGAGCATTTAAGGCTGGTATTGACGAAACTTCGAGAGCACCGCCTTTATGCCAAATTCTCTAAATGTGAATTTTGGTTGCCAGAAGTAACCTATCTAGGTCATGTGATCTCTGGCAAGGGTATTGCTGTCAATCCCGAGCGAGTTCAAGCCGTACTTGATTGGACTCCCCCTGAATCGGTCAAGCAAGTTAGGAGTTTTTTTGGCTTAGCGAGCTATTGCCGACGTTTCGTCGAGAACTTCTCCAAGGTTGCTAAACCTCTAACCGAACTCCTCAAGAAAGATAAAAAGTTTGAGTGGACCCCACAGTGCGAGTCCAGTTTTCAGGAACTGAAAAGACGCCTGACATCTGCACCTGTACTAGTACCACCAGACTTTTCCAATGATTTTATAATTTATTGTGACGCCTCACGTCAAGGACTAGGTTGCATTGTCATGCAAGATCGTCAAGTGATTGCATACGCATCCCGACAGTTGCGTCCACATGAGGATAACTATCCTACTCATGATCTAGAGCTTGCAGCTGTAGTCCATGCACTCAAAACATGGCGGCATTACCTCCTTGGTAATCACTGTGAAATCTTCACTGATCACCAAAGTTTGAAGTATATCTTCACCCAACCGGATCTAAATCTCAGGCAAAGACGTTGGGTTGAGTTGCTCACCGACTACGATTTAGGAATCACTTACACTCCTGGAAAGGTCAATGTCATGGCTGATGCACTAAGTCGTAAGTCATATTGTAACAATTTAATGTTACAACAAAGTCAACCACTTCTCCACGAGGAATTTCGTAAGCTTAACCTTCACATTGTTCCTCGAGGATTCCTTTCCACCTTGGTGGCTAAACCTACCCTTATAAATCAAATCATAGCTGCCCAGAAGCGTGATAAAGGTGTATCACGACTCCAAAAGAACATTGCTAGCGGACTCGCTAAAAGTTTCTCCATGGATGATCGAGGTGTTGTTTTCTTTGAGAACCGTGTAGTGGTTCCCAAGAACCACCATCTACGGCAATTAATCCTTAAGGAGGCTCATGAATCTCCTCTCACGATTCATCCCGGTAGTACCAAAATGTATCAAGACCTACGTCAAAGATTCTGGTGGACTAGGATGAAGAGAGAAATCGCTCAATTTATTGCTAACTGCGATGTTTGCCGTCGAGTTGAAGCAGAGCATCAACGGCCTGCTGGCACCCTTCAACCTCTAGCTATTCCTGAATGGAAATGGGATAAAGTCGGTATGGACTTCATTACCGGGTTTCCCAGGTCCAGGAAAGGGAATAATGCTATCTTTGTCGTTATCGACCGCCTCTCTAAAGTAGCTCATTTCCTGCCTGTTCGGGAGAGTATTACCGCTAGCCAGCTAGCAGACTTATATATCTCTCGAATAGTATCACTTGATGGTGTACCGTTGGAGATTAACTCAGACCGTGGAAGTCTTTTCACTTCCCGATTTTGGGAAAGTTTCCAGAATGCTATGGGAACTCATCTCTCTTTCAGTACTGCTTTCCATCCGCAATCAAGTGGTCAAGTGGAACGAGTCAATCAAATTCTGGAAGACATGCTTCGAGCCTCTGTCATTTCTTTCGGTATGGAATGGGAAAAGTGTCTTCCATTTGCCGAATTCGCTTATAACAATAGTTATCAAGCCAGCTTGGGTAAAGCTCCCTTCGAAGTTCTATATGGATGAAGGTGTCGAACACCTCTTAACTGGTCAGAAACTGGCGAAAGACAATTCTTTGGCCCGGATATGATCCAGGAAGCAGAGGAACAAGTTCGCATCATTCGTGAGAGATTGAAAACAGCCCAGTCTCACCAAAAGAGCCAATATGATAGTCATCATAAGGCTGTGACTTTTGAAGTCGGCGATAAGGCTTACCTTCGGGTTACTCCTCTTAAGGGAACCCATCGCTTCGGTATCAAAGGCAAATTGGCCCCTCGTTTCATCGGTCCTTTTCGCATTCTTGCCAAACGAGGAGAAGTTGCCTACCAATTGGAACTACCTACGCACCTCTCCAGAGTTCATGATGTTTTCCACGTTTCTCAACTCAGGCGTTGCTTCTCGGATCCTATCCGCGGAGTGGACCACGAGACGCTTGATCTCCAAGACAATCTCACATATCGAGAATACCCCGTTCGTATTCTTGATCAAACCGAGCGCACCACTCGACGCCACAATATCAAGTTTCTCAAGGTTCAATGGTCACATCATTCTGAGAGTGAAGCTACTTGGGAAAGGGAGGATCGTCTTCGACTTGAATACCCCACCCTCTTTCCGGTGGAACCCGAATCTCGGGACGCGATTCTTTTAAGTGGGGGTGAGTTGTCACATCCCTAGCTAGTACTTGCATTAGGACCTGACTAGAGTGTGCATCATGTTTACTTTCAAAGAAACTTGAAATGGGATTAACAGAAACCCCGGCACCCCTCCCCTAACAACTAGGGTTTGCTAAAATATTTTCCAATGTACCCAAAATGCCCTTCAAAATGTTCATCATTTCTGCCTTGGTCTTAAACCTCTGCCAAAAATGGTGCACAATTTTCTAGGACACTCTAGGGCTTTGGATTAAATCATATGGTATTTGAATTTGGGCATTTAAATACTTTTAAATATTTTAAATGCTCAAATAATCATGAACTATAATGTTTCCTACTGTTCATATTATATACAGTAGGTATGACAAGTGTCATGAGTCATAAAAATGTTTAGGCATTTTTATTAATTGAACAAAGTTGCAAAAGAAATAAAACAGAAAGAAAATAGGAAAAGAAAAATAGGAAGAGTACTTACCTGAGCCCACTTACCTGTTGGCCCAGCCGGCCCAGCCCACCAGGGGCATCACCGTCTTCTTCGTCGCGCCAGCGCACGAAGCAGCTCGGTGGCGAGCGCCGCCGATGCGCCGGCCACCTCCTGCCTGCCTGGCTGGCCCCTCGGCCCTCTGAACGGTCTAGAACGTCGCCACGGAGCCACCTCGACCGTTTTCCCCTCCTTCCCGTGTCTCTCCCCTCCTCTCTTCCCTCCGCCGAGCTCCCCCGAGCAAGCTCGTCGCCGACGACCGCTGACACCGCGCTCTACGCCACCCCCTCGCCTCCCCGAAGCACCACTAGCTCCGCCGCATCGTCCCGAAGCTCCCCACCGACGCACCCGACGCTAGGAGCTCCGCAACGTCCTCCTCGCCGTCGTCTTTAACCTCCGGCACCGGAGATCGCCGCCGCCCGTACGCCGTCGTCCGACCGTCCCCGAGCTCACTTCGACGCCCTCTGCGACCGCTGTGAGCTCACGCTTCGAACCCCCCTCTCCACGGGCTCGTTTAGGCCTTGTAGCCGCCGCCCCCTTTGCTCACCGACGATCACCGCCGCCGGCCAACTCACCGCCGTGGCCATAGGCACCGTACCTCGTGGCTGAGCACGCCGTTAGCTTCAGTAGGTCACCAGCAAGCTAAAGCGAGCTTTAGCTCCTCCTCCCGTGCACTACAACCCCATCCCGACCAACTCCGTGCGAGCACCGCCGCGGACGAGCTCGTCGCCGTCGACTCCGGCGACCCCTCGTCCAACCAGTGGCACCGCTGGATGCGGTGCATCACCAGGAGCACACCGAGCCCATCCGCGCGGCAAATGGATGCCGGAATAGGGATTCCGACGAGTCACCGCCGTGCGAAATGGTCGCCGCCGGCCAAACTCCGGCGGGCTGACGTGGCCCGATGATTAGGAACTAACAGTAATTAGTTTAGTCACCACAGTCACTGACAGTGGGCCCCCGCTGTTAGTCAAACCCAGTCAACCCTAGTTATGACCGGAATTAGCTCCTGAGACACTGACATGAGGGACCCACCAGTCAGGTTTGACCTGGACTGGCTCTGTTGACTGGCTGACGTCAGCATGATGTCATGCTGACGCAGTAAAGGTTTTTCTGGGATTTTTAGGTTTAATAATAATTCAGGAGATTCCAGAAAATACCCAAAACTTCTAAAAATCATATAAAATCAACCATAGCTCAGATGGAAAAGATTTATATATGAAAAATGATCAGAAAAATCCAATCTTTCTAATGGCACTGGTTTCATGCATGTTTGAACAAGTTAACTTGCTGTTTACATAAAAAACATGATAATGCACTTATTTAAATAATAGTTTGAACTTCAATTTGAGTCCTTGATTCAAATAGGTTCAAACCCTTCTGGTTGTAGTTGCATTAGCCAACACACATGCATCTTGCCATGTCATAAACATGCATCATATTGTTGCATTTGTTTGTTAATGATTGTATCATCGAATTCCCTGTGTTAGGTCCTGCTCCCGAGGATACTGCCGCGTATCCAGTTGAAGAGCAGTACCCGACAACTACCTTGTCAGGCAAGCAATCATTGATCATTCCGATACAAACCCAATCTTCTCGCTCCTGCTCTCTTTTACTACATTAAGGCAACAGCGCGTGAACTGCTACTTGCTGCGGTAGTTGAACCCTATTCCCTTGCATGACCTGTCATTGCCACAGTAAATAGTTGAAACCCACTAGCATGTGTAGGAGTTGATTGAGCCATGTGATGTGTGATCCACCATGCTATTTACTTATGTTGCCTGCTATGCTTAGAGTTGTGTCTGGTCTGGTTCATCTGGGTGATGGATCAGAGTGAAATGATCTTACCGATAAGAGAAGGAAGTGTGGAATACGCTTGGTAAAGGTATCGATGAAAGGCCATGTAGGAGTACATGGTGGGTTGTTTCGTTGGAATCGTCCATAGGACCCGAGATCTGTGTGTGTGATTCAAGTTACAGTTACTACCACACATTGGGCCCTGAAATATGACCCCGCTCGACTTATTGACTGCCCTTGTACTCTGTCCAGGAGTTGCAACTAGTTTCTGGTGCTTATAGTTTACTGGAGGTCGTGCGCAGCGCTGACCCTCGGGGTGGGCTGTGATGCGACAGGTACGTGGCACGGTGTACCGGTTGCCCGTTTGGTGACTCGGGAACCCTGTACACATCGTTTGGGGCCGTGAGCAACACCCCGGCCGGATCTCCCCACGGATGGAACCCAAATAGGCGATAAACCTGGACGAGAGACTTGAGTGGTTGGTTAGGTCGTGGTCTACACCCACGTCTGCTTTCGCTTGAAGTCTGCCGAGCACATGTCGTGTGCAGACGCTTAGTGGTGAAAACATGTGTGAAGAAGTACACCCCTGCAGGGTTATCAATCTATTCGAATAGCCGTTGTTCGCGGTATGAACTACTTGGTTACCCTTACAGTTCATAGACAAGTTGATGGATACTACTAAAAGCCTCAAGATAAGCGTGAGTGTCGTGGATGGCTCTTCCGTAGGATGACGGAAGAGGATCCTCGGTAGTGTATTGATGTGGTGATTAGAGGACTCGTGTTCGTAATAACATCTTGCAATCTGTTGAGAGTTGTAGTATAGGTTAGCCAAGGTCAGAGCTGGCATTCTGCTATAAACTCCACTACCCCCCTTTGATAATGTTGCATGTATGATAGGTTCTGTGTAAGACTTGCTGAGTACCTTTGTACTCATGTTTGCTTAATAACTGTTGCAGAGGAGAACCCTGCCCCTGCCGATGGGTTCTACATAGACGTTGACGTCGACGAGTAGCTTGACACCCAGACGGTGATCTAGAGCTTGTGGAGGGCCTTGTAGATAGTCAGGCTACACCAAGCCTGTTTTATTTTCTAAGTTGTCTGTACTCAGACATGTAGCTTCCGCTTGTGCTTGTATGACTGAATGACTTGAGTGTTGGGTCATGTGACCCCTACCTGTATGAATATGTTATGTATGGCTCTTGGAGCCTTTTAAATAAAGTACTTTGAGTCATAGAGTTCTGTTGTGATGCAATGTTGTATTTGCACATATTGAGCATATTGCGTGTATGATTGAAATGCTTAGTATGTGTGGGATCCGACACCTAGTTGTTTTCCTTTGGTAGCCTATCTTACAGGGAAATGCCTCCTAGTGATTCCAATGAGCCTTGGTAGCTTGCTACTGCTCGGAACACGTCGGCTGGCCGGCATGTGTCCTTCTTCGTTCCTGTGTCTGTCCCTTAGGGGAAATGTCACGCGTTGTTCCTTTAAGTCCATGTAGCTTGCTACGACTTGGGTTCATACGTTGATGACCGACACGTTCGTTGCTGGGTCATGGATGCCTGTCTCTGTAATTTAGTGCCACTTTTGGTTTATAACTAGCCATGTCGGCCTGGGTTCTCTGTCATATGGATGCTAGCGACACTGTCATATACGTGTGCCAAAATGCGCAAATGGTCCCGGGCCAGGTAAGGTGGCACCCGTGGGGTTACCGTGCGTGAGGCCGCAAAGTGATATGACGTGTTACAGCTAGATCGGTGTGACTTAGGATCGGGGTCCTAACATTTTCCTCTAATAAAGACCATAGTATTGTGATGAGAGCAAACTCTCTGATGATTCCGAGGAGCCATACAACCAGATAGAAACATCCATGGTCTACTTGCATAACTTCCATCAGGAGTTGTAGTGTTGTACACCACCCAGGCAAATGATATGGCAAATCTCCTCTAGGCTCATGCAATTGTATATATCCAATGGATGTATCATTGATGGTAAGATGAACCCGCAATAATCAATGGTCTCCCAAATCAAAAGGGAACTCAAGATACACAGTGAAAAATTCAGAACAAAGAAGATAACCACTTTGAGTGAAGAACTGAAGCTCCGCCACCACTAGCTTGATCCAATTCTGCGAGACACAAGCATTAGCAGCAACAAAAGATATCTTCCCATCAGGTTGTATGCACCATATCTTTGTAACTAAGCACTATAGTCTGACACAAATAGCGCATCTCTTGAGTTGTAAGCCACCAAGACACTACTGCTGCACATTCTGTTGAAAAATAGGCTTGGGATCAAAGGCATGAGCTGGCTGTACGAATATAATAACAGACCACCAATCCATTAGGTACAACACATTTTCTATAGTTGCAAAAAATATGGCGGAGAATGTATTCTGAAGAAACCACCAAAATAAAATCACATTGTAATGACCAATAATTTTCCATGAAGGCCAAGGCTACTCCACAACCATCCCCATATAGTCATGTATATGCAGCACATCCAACTCTCTAGCCAAACAAGTCTCACCTGTAGTATCTAACTTCTTCACACGTCCTAGTAGGTGTAAGGACCAACCCAATGTGTTCTTGGTAATAATCAACAATCCATGCAAATTCGCACTAACAACAACCACAAATAAACCTCCAACCATGCATGGTTGTTACTCCTTGTACATGTAACAATCACCCACACCTTGAATTCCATCTTGTTGTATTTTGAAATCTTTTGTACACATTGCAGCTTCCTCAATATTTTTTTCAAACAAACATGGTGTCAACCATACACGGTTAAACTGATTGCCAATCCAAAGCCATGAAGTACTATTCCCATATCTCAGCAACCATTGCCACATATTATTTCTTGCCTGCCCAGGAGGTTGAGGGAATGTAGCACGTGAGTTTGGCCGAGGATAACAACTGAGCTCCTCTTGGCACACCTTCTTGTGATAGATATTGTGACGCCCCCGATTTGACCGTACACTAATCATGCCCGCAAATGTGTACGACCAAGATCAGGGACTCACTAGAAGATATCACAACACAACTCTAGACACAAATTAAAATAATACAAGCTTTATATTACAAGCCACGGGCCTCGAGGGATCGAATACATAAGCTTGAATACACAAGAGTCAGCGGAAGCAATAATATTAGGGTACAGACATAAGTTAAACAAGTTTGCCTTAAGAAGGCTAGCACAAATGTAGCAACGATCGAAAAGGAAAGGCCTCCTGCCTGAGACCTCCTAACCACTCCTCGAAGCCGAACTCCACGTAGAAACATCATCGGGATCCTCTCGCTCCTGGACACCAGCATCTGGTTGCGACAACCACATATAGAAAGGGGGAAAAGGGGGAGCAAAGCAACCGTGAGTACTCATCCAAATTACTCGCAAGTAAGGATGTACACTACATATGCATTGTTATCAACGAAAAGGGTAGTATCTGTGGACTGAATTGCAGAATGCCAGAATAAGAGGGGGATAGCTAGGCCTATCAAAGACTATGCTTGAGGCAGCCTCCAACTTGAAGCATGTAGAAGAGAGTAGCTGGAATAGTAACAAGTAACATAGTATAGCATAAACCTACCCGGCGATCCTCTCCTCGTCAACCAGAGGAAAAGTGATCACCGAGTTGTATCTGTCACTTGATAGGGTGTATTTTATAAAGTATCCGGTTCTAGTTGTCATGAGGTCGGAATACAATTCCGGGGTGTCCTGTTACCGTGGACACGGCTATTCGAATAGATTACTTCCCTGCAGGGGTGCACCACATAACCCGACAGGCTCGATCCCTCTGGCCGAACACACTTTCCTGGGTCATACCTGGCACAGATAAATTTTATCATGATAACGATATAACCGGGCAGGCTAGGAATGACATGATCGAGTTTAAATTCCCGAGCAACAATTACCACGAGTAGTGAGCCATAAAATAGACTCGAGTCACTTGTCGGAGTTCTCGAGTAACGGACAACTCAAACTCGGGGAACAACTGAAATTTGGGAGAAGTAATACTTGATGAAGAACTCATAAGGAGTAAAGCGGTTCTGTAATACCCTCGAGATACCAAGGGGTAATACTCGACGGCAGATCAAAGTAGAGGTTGGACTGGGGTATTGCTCTGCAGAAGACAAGTGCTTAAACTTGTACGAGAAATGGTATTTAAAGGAGAGCATGGTTGGAACCATGATTGCAAAAGGCCAAATCCCAGATTTAAGATGAACTTATATGAAGGGGGTAATTATTCTATGAGAAACTTTCATGATAAGATATGCATCATGTCCATGGGCATGAACACAAAGTTCAAGGTCAACTCCAACTTCTCCAAATGCATAACCTTTCATTCACTTCTTGTTTTGAAAATGGCATTAGTGGTGAAAGTTTTACCTGGTGAAATACCAGATAAGTATGACCCGTGAAATCTTTCGGGTTCACACGGCTTTATGGGGCATAGGTTTAACCCATCAGGGCATCTTAGGAACATATACCACAAACTTTTAGGAGTAATTATCACAAGCTCGATAGTAGAGTATGGTTGACAAAGTAGAGGATACAATTTACCAAATACATTATGTATCCGAGGAAAGACTCACAAAGTTATAGAATACGAAGGACAATGTCAGATAACCATCCAATAAGGGACCGGACAGTCCATAATGGAGATGATGTGAGCATTGGCACATAACCAGAGGAAGAAACAATGCAAATGCATTAGATCATATAAACAACTGACTAATTCAAAGCTCAAATTCGAATGAATTATGATTTCCAATTCAAGGGATCATAAGCAAATGCTCCAATTAAGGATGGATAAGTTGAGTAGGCTTAGGGGTACAACCGGTGGCAATTTGATTGCTCGAGATCCAACTCATCTTTAAAACGACGTCTGAGCGGGAAGGATGAATTCTAGGATCTGGTTGAGGATTGTGAGCATTCACAACTTATTGAATCAATGGACTCCAAATGATAATGACAAAGGATACTATGAATATTGCTAGTCATATGGGACGCAACCATCATGCAAACAGACAAGTATTTGCCGAGCAATAGCGGGCAAAGGATTACGGGAAGATCAGATAGTATTTCATTGTACCTTGTGAATCATATGAACAACGGGGAAAGAACGAATACTCGGTAAGTGCGAGGAATTATCCGTAGGGGTATTCATGAGGAAAGAACTGCAAGGGAGTAAGCTCAAATGATTCTTAAAAGTCGGAGAACAATTCGATGTATCTTGTAATAACAAGTGCAACTCAGAGTAATTGTATGAACGACAAGTGTATGTTGTTGTCCATATGGATATATTGGTAGTATGGAATTGTAACGGCAAAGGGCACAAGGGTCTCGGGAAGCATCCGAGACTATTTGTAGAATCTTCTGATGAAGCATGTGATCATCTGGAACGAAGGGCTCTTCGGGAGAATCAGTTATGAGAACCTAGTGCTGAAGTTAATAAATTCATTTAACCCGAATAGAAGAGAGATCAGAGTCCCAAGGTAAACACGAGAAATAAAAGATCCTACTACCACCCAATGGTGACGTGGGCCATAAGCCACACAGCCATGTTAGTAAAAGTTTTGCAATGACTAGACTTGACTTCGGCCAAGGAGTTAGAAAGGAGATTCCTACAGGTAGTCGGCTCTGATACCAACTTGTGACGCCCCCGATTTGACCGTACACTAATCATGCACGCAAATGTGTACGACTAAGATCAGTGACTCACTGGAAGATATCACAACACAACTCTAGACAGAAATTAAAATAATACAAGCTTTATAATAGAAGCCAGTGGCCTCGAGGGCTTGAATACATAAGCTCAAATACACAAGAGTCAGGGGAAGCAATAATATCTGGGTACAAACATAAGTTAAACAAGTTTGCCTTAAGAAGGCTAGCACAAATGTAGCAACAATCGAAAAGGCAAGGTATCCTGCCTGGGACCTCCTAACCACTCCACATAGAAACATCCTCGGGATCATCTAGCTCCTGGACTCCAGCATCTGGTTGCGACAACCATGTATAGAATGGGGGGAAAGGGGGAGCTAAGCAACCATGAGTACTCATCCAAAGTACTCGCATGCAAGGATCTACACTACATATGCATTGTTATCAGCGAAAATGGTAGTATCTATGGACTGAGCTGCAGAATACCAGAATAAGAGGGGGATAGCTAGGCCTATCGAAGACTATGCTTCAGGCAGCCTCCAACTTGAAGCATGTAGAAGAGGGTAGCTGGAATAGTAACATGTAACATAGTATAGCATAAACCTATCCGGCGATCCTCTCATCGTCAACCTGAGGAAAACCGATCACCAGGTTGTATCAGGCACTTGAAAGGGTGTGTTTTATTAAGTATCCGGTTCTAGTTGTCATGAGGTCGGAATACAACTCCGGGTCGTCATGTTACCGTGGACACATCTATTCGAATAGATTACTTCCCTGCAGGGGTGCACCACATAACCCGACAGGCTCGATCCCTCTGGCCGGACACACTTTCCTGGGTCATGCCCGGCCTCGAAAGATCAACACGTCGCAACCCTACCTAGGCCCAACAGAGAAGTCAGCACGCCGGTCTAAATCCTATGCGCGCAAGGGTCATGGGCCATCGCCCTTTGTACTCTGCACGTTGCGAACGCGGCCGGTGAGCAGATCTAGCCCCCTTATACAAGTGCGGGTGTTCCAGTCCAACCCGACGCGCGCCGCTAAGTCGCTGATGTCCGAAAGGCTTTGGGTGATACCACGATGCCGGTTGCCCATATCTTGTCCCGTGTGGCAGTTAGTGCGTATAAGGCCAATGACCCAACTCAGATAAAATATCCAAACTCGTTAAGCGTGTTATTACGAAATAACCACGGACAACGACCAGGGCCAGGCCCACCTATCTCCTAGGTGGTCACAACCTGGCCTGCCGCTCCGCCACAAGAATCAAGTGGGGGCCGTTGGGAACCCAGGCTCATCGCTACCTGGATGGAACCACATGTCCCGTCAGCCTCCACTCCGTAAGTCACCTGCGGGTACTCTACGAGCCGACTCGACTTTAGTCACCATGGTTCTGTGGTAAGTTAAAGTAAATGTGTGTCCAAACAGCAAGGGGGTAACCCGAGGAATCACCCTCGATGGATTCCCACTCGATGTAACCGTCAAGGTGGACTTGGAGGAATCACCCTCGATGGTCCACACTTGAGGGGTTGCACGACAAAGTCCATTACCAGAATGGTGAAGGAGGAAACATCCTCGATAACCACGACCGAGTAGCTACACTACAGGGTTAACATCATAAGTGCTGACGAGGTACCACCCTCGGCACTCGAAAGTAACTCTGCAGAGTCATACAACTAAGGGGGTGATGTGCGGTGTCGGGCCTGGACATCAGTCACGTTGATCGAGTCATCGAACATAAAGCAGGGCAACTGGTACAAGATGGGGGTCACTGATGGATCACTAACCAACCTATACTAAGCAGTTTAGTATAGCAGAAAAGGTATCAGCAGTTATAGTGACAAAGACATGCTATGCAGCAGAATAGGAGCTATTGAATCAACAATATTAGCAAATCTAATGCAAGAATAAGAGAGAAGAGAATGGGCGATATCTGGTGATCGAGGGGGGGGGGGCTTGCTTGGAAGCTCTGTTGAGAAGAAAGGGTCGTCAGTGACGTAGTCGATCACAGGGGTAGCATCGGTCTCGTGGTCGACCGGAAAGGAGTAACAGAGGGGGAACACAATAAATAATAGAGCAAAGCATCGCAAAGTATAACAAGGCAATGCGTGGTGCTACATGTGATCTAACGTATGTCTAAACGATATAGGTGAAGGGGAAATTCAACCGGGAATGTTCTCCCGATTCTAGACCTGTGTGAGACAGATGACCGGAGGGGGATGGTTCCATGTTCAGATAGTTAGAGGCATGTGACGGACGAACGGACCCCGCATTCGGATTTGTCTCGTCGTTCTGAACAACTTTCATGTACAAAGTATTTTCATCCGAGTTACGGATTAATTTCTATGATTTTTCAAAGTTTTAACTAATTTTCTAAATTTCTGGAATTTATTTAATTCGAAAATAAGTTAATATTTAATTACTATGGGTACACTCCGTGAACCCAGCAAATGCGACAGAGAGGCTGACTGGTGGGTCCAGTCAACTGAGTCAGCCGCTGACAAGTTAGGCTTATCCATTAGAATAGTGGAGTGGTCCCACCTGTCATTTTCTCAACCATTTAATCGGTGGTTAAATTTAACCCAGGTCTAATTAGAGGGAAGGCCCCACATGTTAGGGAGTAATTAGGTTAGTTAATTAGCAAGTTTAATTAACTTATGGTTAATTAGGAAGCGGTTCCAGCAGTCAGTGGCACTCGACGTCATTAGTGGCTGGGTTAAGCGGACACGTCAGCGGCGCCGACGTTTAGCCACCGGCGACCAAAACACGGCTGCGACGCACGGGTTTTCGTCGGAAATCGGCTACAGACCACCAAAACGGCGCTAGGGGTGGGAGCGAGGGAGGTCCCAAGCGACGCCGGCGACGCGCAACGGCCATGGCCGGAGCTCGGCGAGCTAGGTTTCAGGGTTGCAGCATATGGCGAGGCGACCAAAGGGCACCAGATGGTTCCTGGGGAGCCCAGGAACACGAGGCAAGGCTCGGGCACGAGTCCTGCGAGTTGTGGCCACGGCGGAGAGTCAAACGGCGGTGACGAGTTCACAAACGCGGTAGCGGGGGTAGCTAGTGGGGGAGCTTGAGCTCATGGGAAGAGGGGAGGATGTGGGGGGCTCACAGAGGGCCGACAGGGGGCTCAGGGGAGCCAGGGGTGCCAGAGTCGAGGGGATTGACGGCGAGGTAGCGGCGGCGTCCCGCGAAGGGAATCGAGGTAGACGGCATCGAGGCGGCTCGCCGGCTCCAATCCAATGGCTCAGGCGATGGAGGAGATGATGGCGGTCCTCCTGGACAACAGCTCAGGTGCCGGGGAGCTCGGTGGTCACGTCATCGAGGTCGGTCATTGTCGTGGAGTTGTCACAGCAGATGTCCTTATGGTGAGGACTTAGTCGTGAGGCCAGCGCATCTATGTGGTAGCTTGAGAGGGATTGATCGGAATCGAGAGACGCAACGCAAGACAATGATTTAGACAGCTTTGGCCCCGGGAAACATCATCCGGTAATAGGCCTACATGCTCTTTGAGGCTGGGTCTCATTATGATCCTCATGGATTCGCCGCATAAGCTGACTCTCCTTATTGTGTCTAAGCCTAGAAATTGTTTCTTGTTTCCTTGTCCCTCTTGGGGAGCCCTGCCCGTCCATATATATCTTGAAGGGGTGGGTTACATATGGAGTCCTAGTAGGATTAGGACTAGCCTATTCTCTATTACAAACCGGATACAAGTCCGAGTCTTGATTCCTTGTAAAAGAAATATTCCTCACGCCTTTCATCTTAAGCCAGCCCACTAGAGTATAAGCCGGCTTGTTGGGCCTTGGTCCTTGTCGCCTGTCTGATCCGCCCGCCGGGTCACCAGTGAGTCACAATGTCCAGGTGATTTGCCTGTAAACCGCCATGGCCGAGCGGATCGCCAGTGAGTCGCCAAGCTCCAGTCGGGTCTCTGGTGAGTCGCCAAGTCCGGTCGGGTCATAGTTCCGGCCGGGTCATACCGCGGGGTATATCCCCGACAGTCATGGCGGCGGTGATTCGACCAAGAGAGAGAGAGAGAGAGAGAGAGAGAGAGGAGAGCAAGCAATGTAGAGGGGAAGAGGGGATAGGGTTTGACCACGGGGTCGGGGGGTGACCTAGTAGGGCGCCGGGGTCGACAGATGGCCGGCACGTCGGCCTAGCGCGGCTGCGGCCGACGGGATGCCCGCCACGCCTCCGTTTTGTTTTCCTTTTGTTTGTTTTTTTGTTTCTCTTTTTCTTATTTTTTTTCTTTGTTTATTTTCTGTTCTTTTATTAGTTGCTGTTTATTCTAGTGTGAAAAATATACCAAAGTGACACCTACATTGATGTTACCAATTATGCCACTGCCACATTAATTTGCTACTCAAACTAAAATAGTTTTGTAATTATTTATTATTTAAAAGTATCTAAATAATAGTTTCACCATTGTTTTATTTACTACAGTGCATTTAAACACATTGTAGAGGTGTGGTTCCTTCACCAATATTATTTGTGATTTATTTGTCATATCCAGAACATTTTAGTTTTAATATTTGAAAACTTTTACCGTTCGACTTTATTTTGAAGTTGAATTTGAATCGGTTTTGAACTAACGTGAGATTAGCAACAGTAATCGAAGTGACGTGGCATCATTGCCAGAGGGTTACTGTAGCTTGATTACCCGGGCGTCACAATCCTCCTCCACTACAAGGAATCTCGTCCCGAGATTTAAGAGGTAGAGTAGGGGGAAGGTCTGGTTACGATATTCTAACGGATCTTCTCGAAGAAGTTAATCCCTTTTGTTGATGTCTTCAACTCTTTATTCCAATGCTTCATGATGAAGTTGTCATCCTTTCTTTGGGAACTACATCGTACTTACGAATAGATAAGGGGCAGCTCCACAACGATAGAATGTTACAAGGGAAAATCATATGGGGGTATCCCAAGAATGAACACATGAGTATCTCTCGAGTTGAACATATGAAGCCCATCGAGAGCAAAGTAAGAAGATATCATAAGAGGTTTGAAGCGGATAGACAATCGTCGTTGCCTAAAACACGGTGTGAAAGGGGTTCCAGAGCAACGCAAATAAGTATTGCGTCTGATACCAGAATAGATCACTAGGAAGGTGGCTCGCGAATTGCACACGATGCCAAGCGTGAGGAATAACCTTGGAAATGGGGGGTGTACACGAGAGTTGGGTTTTGATCCTGTGGAACAATGGGTTATGGGCCCACCATGTGGGTTAACTGTAGGAAGGGTGGTGACATCTTGCACGATCATGTAAGCAAGGCATGTCAGAGGATAGCATGTCAGTTATGCCGGCAACAACATCGATACCAAGGGCGAGGGACAAAGAGAACCATTTTCCTGCTCATTGAACGAGGCAGACCAATAGGCAAGGTTCTCGTCCATCGGCCGTTACCGGGATGTCATCAACAAAAGTAATAGGGTCTTCCGACAGAGTTGTACACCGAAGTGTTTACATAATCATAGAATTAGTACTGGTTAGATTATAAGTAGACCTCAAGAAAGGTTAAACAAACCAACAGAAGGAAAGTGTGATTATCAGTCTAAACAGATCAATGGAAAGAAAAAATTGTTTAAACACAAGTGATAGGAGTATATCATTCCCAACGATAAGCAGGGCATGCTATACGTGAGAGAAGATCAAAGACATGAACATTTGGATAAAAGGGTTAATAAGAATCATCATATGTACCCATACACGGTGTTTGGATAACTGATCAAGAAACATTTAGCATTGTGTTTCAAATGTTCCTTGTGAAAATCAGGATACCACATACATGCTTCGAGATAGCATTGACATGGTCTGCAAGCAAAGGTCAGGCTTTGGATACACCAGGATCCATTGGAAACAACTTATAAAATAAGTCATACAATTTCAGCAAGGGAAGATGAGGATGTGCCCAACGGTCACAGCAACAATCCCTCGAGATTTCCACATAGATGAATTTTCACAATCAAGCGAACAAGGCGATAGCATTGGACACACCAGGGTATACAATGAAATATGTTCGTGGAGAACATCCACAATTAAGCACTGAACGAAATGCACCTGGAAATATGGACCAAGTAGCATGATCGATGTTAGAATGGAGATTCAATAACCAGAAGGGTTGGGATGAAACTATCGACCATTCACTTCAAAGCAATAGGGTTGCCAGAAGTTTTGGTATTCACACATGACAGTTCAATGGTCGGCATTATGGTTAGAGTCAACACGGGGACCAAGATAAGAACGGGGATGGCAACAAGTATTACTATATCAAGAATTAATAGTTGTAGCAATTCTCATGACATCCTTGACATAAAAGATGGTAATACTCAAATGTAGAACATAACGTGGGTTGGATAGCAAGGAACTCAAGGTGCAACACAAAACATGAACAAGTTTGTATTGGAGGGGAGGCAATAAAGTTGTCGATGATAACACAACTCATCGAGGGGGCAAGGATGGTATTTCCCATCATGAATTCGATTGATATCCTGGAAAATCTTAGAATGTTGATGATGATTACGACACACTTCTCGAGAGATCTCATGAAGATGTAATCGGTCGGCGATGACATCAAGTCAAAGGAATGATGAAGCGAAGAGTTATTGGAACCAAGGGTACGACATCAACTCGGAATCAAGCTTGCTATTCAAGGTGAAACGATAAGACGAGGAAATCGACGTAAGCTTAGCTCTTCGTTGAAAGTTGTGCTCCGGGAATAAGGACCGGGTGGCACAGATAAATTTTATCATGATAACGATATAACCGGGCAGGCTAGGAATGACATGATCGAGTTTAAATTCCCGAGCAACAATTACCACGAGTAGTGAGCCATAAAATAGACTCGAGTCACTTGTTGGAGTTCTCGAGTAACGGACAACTCAAACTCGGGGAACAACTGAAATTTGGGAGAAGTAATACTTGATGAAGAACTCATAAGGAGTAAAGCGGTTTTGTAATACCCTCGAGATACCAAGGGGTAATACTCGACGGCAGATCAAAGTAGAGGTTGGACTGGGGTATTGCTCTGCAGAAGACAAGTGCTTAAACTTGTATGAGAAATGGTGTTTAAAGGAGAGCATGGTTGGAACCACGATTGCAAAAGGCCAAATCCCAGATTTAAGATGAACTTATATGAAGGGGGTAATTATTTCTATGAGAAACTTTCATGATAAGATATGCATCGTGTCCATGGGCATGAACACAAAGTTCAAGGTCAACTCCAACTTCTCCAAATGCGTAACCTTTCATTCACTTCTTGTTTTGAAAATGGCATTAGTGGTGAAAGTTTTACCTGGTGAAATACCAGATAAGTATGACCCGTGAAATCTTTCGGGTTCACACGGCTTTATGGGGCATAGGTTTAACCCATCAGGGCATCTTAGGAACATATACCACAAACTTTTAGGAGTAATTATCACAAGCTCGATATTAGAGTATGGTTGACAAAGTAGAGGATACAATTTACCAAATACATTATGTATCCGAGGAAAGACTCACAAAGTTATAGAATACGAAGGACAATGTCAGATAACCATCCAATAAGGGACCGGACAGTCCATAATGGAGATGATGTGAGCATTGGCACATAACCAGAGGAAGAAACAATGCAAATGCATTAGATCATATAAACAACTGACTAATTCAAAGCTCAAATTCGAATGAATTATGATTTCCAATTCAAGGGATCATAAGCAAATGCTCTAATTAAGGATGGATAAGTTGAGTAGGCTTAGGGGTACAACCGGTGGCAATTTGATTGCTCGAGATCCAACTCATCTTTAAAACGACGTCTGAGCGGGAAGGATGAATTCTAGGATCTGGTTGAGGATTGTGAGCATTCACAACTTATTGAATCAATGGACTCCAAATGATAATGACAAAGGATACTATGAATATTGCTAGTCATATGGGACGCAACCATCATGCAAACAGACAAGTATTTGCCGAGCAATAGCGGGCAAAGGATTACGGGAAGATCAGATAGTATTTCAATGTACCTTGTGAATCATATGAACAACGGGGAAAGAACGGATACTCGGTAAGTGCGAGGAATTATCCGTAGGGGTATTCATGAGGAAATAACTGCAAGGGAGTAAGCTCAAATGATTCTTAAAAGTCGGAGAACAATTCGATGTATCTTGTAATAACAAGTGCAACTCTGAGTAATTGTATGAACGGCAAGTGTATGTCGTTGTCCATATGGATATATTGGTAGTATGGAATTGTAACGGCAAAGGGCACAAGGGTCTCGGGAAGCATCCGAGACTATTTGTAGAATCTTCTGATGAAGCATGCGATCATCTGGAACGAAGGGCTCTTCGGGAGAATCAGTTATGAGAACCTAGTGCTGAAGTTAATAAATCCATTTAACCCGAATAGAAGAGAGATCAGAGTCCCAAGGTAAAGACGAGAAATAAAAGATCCTAATACCACCCAATGGTGACGTGGGCCGTAAGCCACACAGCCATGTTAGTAAAAGTTTTGCAATGACTAGACTTGACTTCGGCCAAGGAGTTGGAAAGGGGATTCCTACAGGTAGTCGGCTCTGATACCAACTTGTGACGCCCCCGATTTGACTGTACACTAATCATGCACGCAAATGTGTACGACTAAGATTAGTGACTCACTGGAAGATATCACAACACAACTCTAGATAGAAATTAAAATAATACAAGCTTTATAATAGAAGCCAGTGGCCTCGAGGGCTTGAATACATAAGCTCAAATACACAAGAGTCAGGGGAAGCAATAATATCTGGGTACAAACATAAGTTAAACAAGTTTGCCTTAAGAAGGCTAGCACAAATGTAGCAACGATCGAAAAGGCAAGGTCTCCTGCCTGGGACCTCCTAACCACTCCACATAGAAACATCCTCGGGATCATCTAGCTCCTGGACTCCAGCATCTGGTTGCGACAACCAGGTATAGAATGGGGGAAAAAGGGGGAGCTAAGCAACCGTGAGTACTCATCCAAAGTACTCGCAAGCAAGGATCTACACTACATATGCATTGTTATCAGCGAAAAGGGTAGTATCTATGGACTGAGCTGCAGAATACTAGAATAAGAGGGGGATAGCTAGGCCTATCGAAGACTATGCTTCAGGCAGCCTCCAACTTGAAGCATGTAGAAGAGGGTAGCTGGAATAGTAACATGTAACATAGTATGGCATAAACCTATCCGGCGATCCTCTCATCGTCAACCTGAGGAAAACCCATCACCAGGTTGTATCAGGCACTTGAAAGGGTGTGTTTTATTAAGTATCCGGTTCTAGTTGTCATGAGGTCGGAATACAACTCCGGGTCGTCATGTTACCGTGGACACATCTATTCGAATAGATTACTTCCCTGCAGGGGTGCACCACATAACCCGACAGGCTCGATCCCTCTGGCCGGACACACTTTCCTGGGTCATGCCCGGCCTCGAAAGATCAACACGTCGCAACCCTACCTAGGCCCAACAGAGAAGTCAGCACGCCGGTCTAAATCCTATGCACGCAGGGGTCATGGGCCATCGCCCTTTGTACTCTGCACGTTGCGAACGCGGCCGGTGAGCAGACCTAGCCCCCTTATACAAGTGCGGGTGTTCCAGTCCAACCCGACGCGCGCCGCTAAGTCGCTGATGTTCGAAAGACTTTGGCTGATACCATGACGCCGGTTGCTCATATCTTGTCCCGCGTGGCAGTTAGTGCGTATAAGGCCAATGACCCAACTCAAAACAAATATCCAAACTCGTTAAGCGTGTTATTACGAAATAATCGCGGACAACGACCAGGGCCAGGCCCACCTGTCTCCTAGGTGGTCACAACCTGCCCTGCCGCTCCATCACAAGAATCAAGTGGGGGCCGTTGGGAACCCAGGCCCATCGCTACCTGGATGGAACCACATGTCTCGTCATCCTCCACTCCATAAGTCACATGCGGGTACTCTACGAGCCGACTCGACTTTAGTCACCATGGTTCTGTGGTAAGTCAAAGTAACTGTGTGTCCAAACAGCAAGGGGGTAACCCGAGGAATCACCCTCGATGGATTCCCACTCGATGTAACCGTAAAGGTGGACTTGGAGGAATCACCCTCGATGGTCCACACTTGAGGGGTTGCACGACAGAGTCACATTGCCGGAATGGTGAAGGAGGAACCACCCTCGATAACCACGATTGAATAGCTACACTACAGGTTAACATCAGAAGTGCTGACGAGGTACCACCCTCGGCACTCGAAAGTAACTCTGCAGAGTCGTACAACTAAGGGGGTGATGTGCGGTGTCGGGCGTGAACATCAGTCACTTTGATCAACTCATCGCACATAAAGCAGGGCAACTGGTACAAGATGGGGGTCACTGATGGATCACTAACCAACCTATACTAAGCAGTTTAGTATAGCAGATAAGGTATCAGCAGTTATAGTAACAAAGACAGGCTATGCAGCAGAATAGGAGCTATTGAATCAACAACAGTAGCAAATCTAATGCAAGAATTAGAGAGAAGAGAATGGGCGATATCTGGTGATCAAGGGGGGGCTTGACTAGAAGCTCTTTTGAGAAGAAAGGGTCGTCGGTGACGTAGTCGATCACAGGGGTAGCATCGGTCTCGGGGTCGACTGGAAAGGAGTAACGGAGGGGGAACACAATAAATAATAGATCAAAGCATCGCAAAGTATAACAAGGCAATGCGTGGTGCTACATGTGATCTAACTTATGTCTACACGATAGAGGTGAATGGGGAATTCAACCGGGAATGTTCTCCCGATTCCAGACCTGTGTGAGACAGATGACCGGAGGAGGAATGTTCCATGTTCAGATAGTTAGAGGCTTGTGGCGGACAAATGGACCGCATATTCGGATTTGTCTCGTCGTTCTGAGCAACTTTCATGTACAAAGTATTTTCATCCGAGTTACGGATTAATTTCTATGATTTTTCAAATTTTAACTCATTTTCTAAATTTCTGGAATTTATGTAATTCGAAAATAAGTCAATATTTAATTACTATGGGTACACTCTGTGTACCCAGCAAATGCGACAGAGAGGCTGACTGATGGGTCCAGTCAGCTGAGTCAGCCGCTGACAAGTTAGGCTTATCCATTAGAAAAGTGGAGTGGTCCCACCTGTCATTGTCTCCACCATTTAATCAGTGGTTAAATTTAACCCAGGGCTAATTAGAGGGGAGGCCCCACATGTTAGGGAGTAAATAGGTTATTTAATTAGCTAGTTTAATTAACTTATGGTTAATTAGGAGGCGGTTCCAGCAGTCAGTGGCACTCGACGTCATTAGCGGCTGGGTTAAGCAGCCACGTCAGCGGCGCCGACGTTTACCCGCCGGCGTCCAAAACACGGCTGCGACGCACGGGTTGTCGTCGGAAATCGGCTACAGACCACCAAAACGGCGCTAGGGGTGGGAGCGAGGGAGGTCCCAAGCGATGCCGACGACGGGCAATGGCCATGGCCGGAGCTCGGCGAGCTAGGTTTCAGGGTTGCAGCGTATGGCGAGGCGACCAAATGGCACCAGATGGTTCCTGGGGAGCCCAGGAACACGAGGCAAGACTCGGGCATGAGTCCTGCGAGTTGTGGCCATGGCGACGAGTCAAACGGCGGCGACGAGTTCTCAGACGTGGTAGCGGGGGTAGCTAGTGGGGGAGCCTGAGCTCAAGGGAAGAGGGGAGGATGTCGGGGGGGGGGCTCATAGAGGGCCGACAGGGGGCTCAGGGGAGCCAGGGGTGCCGGAGTCGAGGGGATCGACGGCGAGGTAGCGGCGGCGTCCGATGAACGGAATCGAGGCAGACGGCATCGAGGTCACTGGTTGATCACTAACCAACCTATACTAAGCAGTTTAATATAGCAGATAAGGTATCAACAGTTATAGTAACAAAGACATGCTATGCGGCAGAATAGGAGCTATTGAATCATCAACAGTAGCAAAACTAATGCAAGAATAAGAGAAAAGAGAATGGGCGATATCTGGTGATCAAGGGGGGGCTTGCCTGGAAGCTCTGTTGAGAAGAAACGGTCGTCGGTGACGTAGTCGATCACACGGGTAGCAACGGTCTCGGGGTCTACCGGAAAGGAGTAACGGAGGGGGAACACAATAAATAACAGAGCAATCAAAGCATCACAAAGTATAACAAGGCAATATGCGGTGCTACGTGTGATCTAACATATGTCTACACGATATAGGTGAATGGGGAATTCAACCGGGAATGTTATCCCGGTTCCAAACTTGTGTGAGATAGACAACCTGAGGGGGGATGTTCCATGTTCAGATAGTTAGAGGCATGTGGCGGACGAATGGACCGCCTATTCGGATTCGTCTCGTCGTTCTGAGCAACTTTCATGTACAAAGTATTTTCATCCGAGTTACGAATTTCTATGATTTTTCAAAGTTTTAACTAATTTTTGAATTTTCTGGAATTTATTTAATTCGAAAATAAGTTCATATATAATTACTATGGGTACACAGAAGTGTACCCAGCAAATGCGACAGAGAGGCTGACTGGTGGGTTCAGTCAGCCGCTAACAAGTCAGCCTATCCTTTAGAACAGTGGAGTGGTCCCACCTGTCATTGTCTCAACCATTTAATCAGTGGTTAAATTTAACCCAGGGCTAATTAGAGGGGAGGCCCCACATGTCAGGGAGTAATTAGGTTAGTTAATTAGCTAGTGTAATTAACTTGTGGTTAATTAGGAGGCGGGTCCCAGCAGTTAGTGGCACTAGACGTCATTAGCGTCTGCGTTAAGCGGACACGTCAGCGGCGCCGACGTTTAGCCATCGGCGACCAAAACACGGCGACGACGCACGAGATGTCGTCGGAAATCGGCTACAACCACCGAAACGGGCGTCGCTGGTCGCGTTCGAACGCGCGTGAAGTACCGCGTCCAACAATGCTAGGGGTGGGAGCGAGGGAGGTCCCAAGTGACGCCGGCAACGGGCAATGGGGATGGCCGGAGCTCAGTGAGCTCGGTTTCAGGGTTGCAGCGTATGGCGAGGCGACCAAAGGGCATCAGATGGTTCCTGGGGAGCCCAGGAACATGAGGCAAGGCTCGGTCACGAGTCCTGCGAGCTGTGGCCACGGCGGAGAGTCAAACGGCGGCGACGAGTTCTCAAACGCGGTAGTGGGGTAGCTAGTGGGGGAGCTAGAGCTCAAGGGAAGAGGGGAGGATGTGGGGGCCTCATAGAGGGTCGGCAGAGGGCTCAGGGGAGCCAGGGTGTGCCGGAGTTGAGGGGATCGACGGCGAGGTAGCGGCGGCGTCCGACGAAGGGAATCGAGGCAGATGGCGTCGAGGTAGCTCGTCGGCTCCAATCCAGTGGCTCAGGCGATGGAGGAGATGATGGCGGTCCTCCTGGACAGCAGCTCGGGCACCGGGGAGCTCGGTGGTCATGTCAGCGAGGTCGGTCATGGCGGCGTTGATTCGGCCGAGAGAGAGAGAGAGGAGGAGGAGAGCGAGCGATGTAGAGGGGAAGATGGGATAGGGTTTGACCAGGGGGTCGGGGGGTGACCTAGTAGGACGCCGGGGTCGACTGATGGCCGGCAGGTCGGCCTGGCGCGGCCGTGGCCGGTGGGATGCCCGCCATGCCTTTGTCCAGTGAACAGTGGTAGAAGGAGAGGGGGGTTGGGCTGGCCCGTGCGGGTGGCTTGGGCCACTTGGCCTAGCGGGGGGGGGGGGGGCTGT
>LR738710.1:223837674-223895372 GCA_902687465.1 Secale cereale | reverse complement strand
GGGGGGTCTATTTTCCTTTTGTTTGTTTTTTGTTTCTCTTTTTGTTATTTTTCTTTATTTCTTTTATGTTCTTTTTAGTTGCTGTTTATTCCAGTGTGAACAATATACCAAAGTGGCACCTACATTGTTGTTACCAATTATGCCAGTGCCACATTAATTTGCTACTCAAACTAAAATAGTTTTGTAATTATTTATTATTTAAAAGTATTTAAATAATAGTTTCACTTCTGTTTTATTTACTATAGTGCATTTAAACACATTATAGAGGTGTGGTTCCTTCACCAATATTATTTTTGATTTATTTGTCATATCCAAAACATTTTAGTTTTAATGTTTGAAAACTTTTACCATTTGACTTTATTTTGAAATTGAATTTGAATCGGTTTCGAACTAACGCGAGATTAGCAACAGTAATCGAAGTGACGTGGCATCATTACCAGAGGGTTACTGCAGCTCGATTACCCGGGCATCACATATATCAACCAGCAACATCTCCTGCAAATAAGCACCAGACCCAACAGTACCCTAGCAGGAAGCTATCTGGAGAACATCTAATTTCATAGAGCATAGTGCCATTCGAGTCTCATTCCTCATTCCCCCGCGTGACAATGAGCAGATGCACAAAAATTTCAGGATAAATAACGGTACTTGAATGCGTACCCGTGACTGGAGATGGTACCAAGGTAGTCCAACCCTTGATACTAAACCCCAGAAAAAAGATGCTTCATGGTGCCCAATGGGGCCTGCATGTCCGCTCCCAGGTGAGAACATCAGGGACGCCACAAGTGTGAAGGGGAGTGGTGGAAATGTCGAATAGGGAACCACCTCCCTGCTTGATGCAGTGGCGGCGCTCGCCGGCGGCTCGAGAATGTCGTTGCAAGTTGTATTAGTACGCTTGTCGATGAATGAAGGCCATGGTGCTGGCCTGATCACCTGCCCTTGTGGCTTCAACCCCAGTATCAGCTCTGGCATCGACACGGGCATCAATATGTAGTCGGCGACGAAGCATTTCAACAAACAACAGGTGGGCGTCGTCATGACAAGCTGGAGGTTAGGAACCAATGTCCGCGGCGGGGTTGGTGTGGCCACTGGTGTGCTCCATAGGACCTTGGGCACAGACATGGGACCTTCATCGTCATCGCCCTGGACCGGATCACCCGTCGAGCAGGTGGCGGGTGTTGGTGGCGAGGGCCTCGCTGAACACAGCAGACATGTCAATCTTGGGGAAGAGGTAGACTGCAACGGAAAAGTGGCGGGAGATTGGGAGCAGAGCAAGGATCGGGCGGCGAAGATGCATTCGTTCATTAATTTTCGAAATAATGTGTCGCTCATAAGAACTGCAAAATATACGTACAATCGATTGTAGTAACCAAACAAACATCACTGGGTCGGCACGGGGTCGGCAAGACAGCTTCTCCGTTGATGTCAGGGGCAAGCGGCTGAACCTGGCCGAAGAAGATCAACGGTGGCAACCCCGTGGAGGATCGATGGTGCTCAAGCGGCGGGAAAGGAGGCGACCAAAGGCAGAGGCATTGGGAGTCAAGCTGGCAATGGTTAACCGTTACTCGTGTCCCCACGGGTAATTAATCTATTAGGGGACGGGGATATGCCAATTGTTATACCCATGGGGAAGCTATTGGGTGAACAACCTTACCCAGCGGGTAAACAGGGATGGGGACGGCATGGAATTACCCATACCCGTTACCCATCTTACCCGTCATATTCCCGCCCACTAGAAACCCCAAATTTTCGACCTCCCGCCTGAGTGTCCGAAATTGGGCCAAAAAGCCCAACACACGCGCCCACACGACCACACCTCTCCACTCCCTAACCATAGCCTCCCACAGTCCCCCTCTCCCTCAGTCGCCACTTCCCCCTCACCACCCCGATCCAGAGTTCCAGACCAGAGGGCAGAGGCCGAGCCCCCCAGTCCCCGATCCAGCCACTGCAACCTCCGGCGCCGCCCTATCCCGTCCTCATCCCTCCGGCCACCCATCCATCTTCTCGCCATTCCACCCGCAGTGGCATAAAACGGCGCCCGCACGAGCTTCTATTCGTCCGTCTCCTCCCACGGCCGGACCTGTGCGGGGTGGCGGACGGGCTGGTCGTGGGACTGGGAGAGGAGGAGGGCGGCCCCCCCAAACCGAAGCCTCCATCAAGCAGTATCCCTCCCGTCACCGGCTGCGGCAAGACTCCATCGAGTCCATCCTCATCCATCACCGGCAACGGCAAGCCTCCACCGAGTCCAACCTCGACCATAACCAACAGGAACACGAAGATTAGGTGAGAATCACTCACTAAAAGATAGGAGTGTTCTTTTCATATGGTAGTGTTGTTTCAAGTTGAGTGTTGTTTCAAGTTGCCCGCTGTTTGGGTGAGAATCACTCACTAAAAGATAGAATCAATCACTCACTAAAAGACATCAGATTTGGTAGTGTTTTCATATGGTGCTGTTTCAAGTTGAGTGTTGTTTTATTAGGAGCATGTCTATTGGTATATGGTATATCGTGATGTTTTCATATGATAGTGTATACATAGGATGATGCATTTTTTATTATTTTGCTGTCTTGTTTACACTTTTTTTAGTATATGTCGATGTCTTGTTTACATAGTGGTAGCATGTCCAGTGGTATTCTTTCCTAATGCATAATCATGTTAACTGTAGAATGTCTAGTGGCAGCATGTCGACACCACCAACAGAAAGTGGTGGCCAAGCTGTAGTTGCATATTCGGGGACAGGAAGTGTACCACAAATTGATCACATGGAAGAGGAAGAGGATGATTTCTACGAGTTTGTTGATTATCATGATTTTGCAGATCCTATTTTTGTTTCTGATGAAGAGGAAGATGGGACTGGAGGGGATGAAGCGGGAAAAGATGGGGATGAAGAGGAGGAGGAGAACGTGGAAGTTGCTTCCAAAAGAAAACTTACCTCGACTGTGTGGGCAAAGTTCAAGAGAGTGAAGGTTGCGGGACATTGAAAGGCAAAGTGTGTTTATTGCAATAAGGAGCTTGGAGGAGAACCAAAGAATGGGACCAAGCATCTTCATTACCACTTAGGTATTTTTGTTCTGAAAAAGTTCAAGATCAAGGGTAAAACCCTTAATCAATCTTCTTTGAGGTTTAGTTCTGCAAACCAAGGAAAAATATCTGTGGAGAATTACACATTCGATCAAGATCTTGCTAGAAAGGAGCTAGCATCCATGATTGTGGTGCATGAGTATCCCTTATCTATAGTTGATCATGCAGGTTTTCAAAGATTTGTTAGTGCCCTTCAGCCGTTATTCAAAATGGTGACAAGAAACACAATTAGGTATATTTATGTTAGCACGCTTATCTTGTTTGATATGCATTTCTATATAAACTTCAGTATCTGACTAGTGTGTAATTCATTCATAGAAAGGATATTATGGATGCATACAAAGCTGAAAGGAATAAGGCTATTGATTATATGGCTGGAAATAAATCAAGAGTGGCTATTACTACTGATATGTGGACGGCCGACAACCAAAAGAAAGGTTACATGGCAATTACAGGCCATTTCATTGATGATTCTTGGAAGCTTAGGAGTGTTATCATGAGGTATATGTTGTTGTTTTATTATATATAGTGTTGTAGTTCCATACATAGTGTTCTAGGTCCATATATAATGATGTAGTGCATGTTCTTGACAATATAAGCTCATGTTCTGGTCATTATATGATGTTGTCACTTCCACTGTAAGAGAGGGGTCAGACAAGGGGATCCCATTGAAACCCTTATATCTGAGGATCCTTAAGATAGCTTCATGTTCAATGGTAGTCACTTCCACTGTAAGAGAGGGGTCAGACAAGGGGATCCCATGTCTCCTTTGCTTTTTGTTCTTGCTGCTGACCTCCTACAATCTGTGGTGAATGACATTTGCAGTAGAGGCATCTTAACTCTACCAATCCCTACAAACTGTCCACATTACCCAATTGTTCAATATGCAGATGATACTTTAATTGTTCTTCCTGCTATAGATCATCAACTCATTGCCCTGAAGGACATGCTAGATGTTTTTGCAGCTTCAACTGGACTATCAGTAAACTTTGCTAAATCTATGATGATCCCCATCAATTTATCTGCTGAGGAGGCACACAGGTTATCCACATTATTAGGCTGTCAGCTTGGCACAATGCCATTTACTTATTTAGGTTTGCCTATGGGTACAACTAAGCCTACTGTCCAAGACTTGCTCCCTTTGGTGCATAGAATTGAAAGAAGGCTCTCTGCATCTTCCTGTTTCCTTAATCAAGGCTGCAGACTACAGCTTCTTCAGTCTGTCTTATCTTCTATGCCTATATATTTCTTTTGCTCTCTGGACATCCCAATTGGCATTCTTAAACAAATTGAAAGGATACAGAGACAGTGTTTGTGGATAGGCAATTCTGACACACCAAAGCAGTCTCTTGCAGCATGGAAATTGGTTTGTTTACCAAAGGATAAAGGGGGTCTTGGAGTGCTTAACCTCAAAGTGCACAATGAAGCTCTGTTGATGAAATTTCTTCATAAGTTTTACAACCATCATGATATCCCTTGGGTAAGCTTGGTCTGGGATTCTTACTATCATGATTTTGTGCCTCATTCAACTATTCTTTGTGGATCTTTTTGGTGGAGAGATGTTTTCAAATTATCTGCCAAATATTTGTCCATTGCCAAACCTCACCTTGGTAATGGAACTTCCATACTTTTCTGGCATGATCCTTGGATGTCTGCCCTCAATGGAGAGCCATTGAGCAATTATTACCCCAGGCTATACTCTTTTGTGATTGATGGTCATCTTTCTGTTGCTCAAGTTTTGGCTCAGGATCTTTTGGGATCTTTTCATATGCCTCTATCCACACATGCTTTTGATGAACTGCAGCATCTGCAAAATGCTTTGAGCTCTCAGGGTACTTCACAGGACATGGATAGCTGGATTTGGCCTTTTAATAAAGGATCCTTTAGGCCCAAATCATACTATACTCAGGTTCATCAACAAATTGTTTCTGACCCTATCTTTTCTTGGATATGGAAGAGTGCCTGCACAATGAAGATCAAAATGTTTGGTTGGCTTCTCCTTAGGGACAGGCTCAACACCAGAGATATGCTTCAACGCAGACATTGGCATGTGGATGACCTAACCTGTGTTCTCTGTCCTCATCTTATACATGAAGATGTCAGCCATCTTTTCTTCTCCTGCATATTCAGCCAAAGAGTTTGGAACTATTTGCAAATCTCATGGGATCCTACACCTGGTATGAGTACCTACCAAAAGGGCTTGCAAAGCAAGGACTGACTTTGGTCAACCTTTCTTTACTGAAGTGGTTTTTACTGCTGCCTGGAATATTTGGATTACCAGGAATGGAAAGGTCTTCAGGAATGTATCTCCTCTTTTTAGGCGATGGAGGCACAACTTTATTCATGACATGACTCTCTTATCTCATAGGATAAAATGTAAATATAAGGATAGCTTCATGTATTGGTTAGCTAACTTACCTTAGCCCCTTCTTTTCCTCAACCTTTGTAAGTATCTCTAACTTTGTTGTATTTTCATTCTTTTATAAATAAATAAAGTGGGCTGTGGGGCTTTTGCCCTGCAGTATATAGTCAAAAAAAATACGTGCTGCTGTTTTATTAGTACATAGTGTGGTAGTTCCATATATAGTGATGTAGTGTGGCAATTCCAGTCAGCATTGTTGCTTCAGAATCTGCATTCAGTACAAGTGGTAGAGTTCTATGTGACCATCGTTGTAGTCTTACTCCTGAAATGTTAGAGACTCTAATGTGCTCAAAAGATTGGATACGGAACAAATATAAAGGTGTGTGTTTGGTTACTATATTCATACTGATCTTGCTGTCATGTTTCTTTAGATGCTCACTTGTACTGACTTGTTTTTATCTTAGATGGCAATAACACTAACTCGCCAAGTTTCTGGACTTGTCTCCAAGACAATCAAGAGTGAAGTACTTCCTCATCGCTACAAACTAATGTGCATAATTCCCAAGTTTTAAATTATGTGTGATCTCATGGTATGTTCTCATGTAGGTTGTGCCCCCACCTGATTTCGAAAGTTGTGCTTGAGTGCTTGACTCTTCATGAAGAATTGAGATTTCGATGCTGCCATGTGAACCATTGATGGCTTGCTACTGTTCTTTTGGTTCCAAAGACTTGTTTGCTTAAATTTGTGTGTGAACTTTTAATTGTAATGCCCTTATTGTAAGATTGTGAACTGCTATGTGCTTGTGGTCGTGGGTGAAACGTGAGATTTGAGTAGTGATTATGTGCTGAAATGCTGCTATTTTATATGAAATCTGGATGTTTATTATGCTGAAATACTGTTGTTTATTGTGCTGAAATGCTGCTGTTTTTATGTTGAAATGCTGCTGTCTATTGTGCTGAAATGCTGCTGTTTTGATGTTGAAATGCTGCTGTTTTGATGTTGAAATGTTGCTGTTTATTGGGTTGAAATGCAGCTATTTTTTATGTTGAAATGCTACAGTTTTTTAGTGTGAAATGATGTTGTTTTATTACAAAATGTTGTTTGGTCCAGTTGAAAGGATGTCCAGTAATGCTTTATATTTGTTGAAAGAATGTACATGAATTCTACAACATTTGTGACAATGTGTTGTTTGCTTCTATTGAAATGATGTCATTGAATGTGAATGCGGGTATGGGTTTCCCCGTGGGGATGATATGTCCGATGGGGACGGGGATAGGGAAATTTCTTTCCCCTTGCGCGGGGATGGGGATGGGGATGGGGATAAGATGGTTTCACGGGCATGGGTATGGGGGCCAATACCCGCGTGGGTATTCCCCATTGCCAGCGTGAATTGGGAGGGGAGGAAGACGAGCGAGGATATTTTCCCTTTTTTCTTCGAGCGAATGCGAGCGAGGATGGATACTAACGGCCCAAGGGCCTGAACAGATTTACATACATACACTCACGAAAAAGCCCAAGATGCCTGCCCTAGGGCCAGGCCAGACCTGGAAAGGGTTGTAAGACGTACGTGGGCAGGTGCAACAGGAGCAGCTGCACAGGGCCCCCAAAATAATGGGGCCTCAATTTTTTAAAGTAGTACTACTACATTATTACTAGTCTTTACCTACTAATAAAGGACGGAGGCTTTCATAGTTCTTCATACGTCGCCTCTTTATATCCATTAATTTTAAAGATTGACGGTTGAGATTTAAAGTATGTCTCGAGTTGATGAAAATTACCCACCAATGCCACCCGTAAGTGAGAACAAAAAATGATTAGTTTTTTTACTCGCCTGTCATAGTTTTCTCGCTTGCCCGTCGATGTTTCTCTTAGAAAACAAGAACAATTTGTCATCACGTCAAATAAAAAGAACAATTCGTCAAAACAGAACAATATGTCACTGGGTAATAATCACGCGGGTCCACCTCGAGCGGAAAATACGGAGAAGCGATTGAGGCGATTGCGTGGCGATTGGCTCGATAGCTAGGGTTAGGGTTTTCCGAACGGTGGTGGCGAGGAGATCGGCGGCACGCATAAGGACGGCGGCGTCTCTAAGCGGGCTCTGAGCCGGTGTGGGAGTTCTCGGCGGAGAACCATGGTGGAGAAGAAGAAGGAAGGT
This sequence comes from Secale cereale, assembly GCA_902687465.1. Lineage (NCBI taxonomy): Eukaryota > Viridiplantae > Streptophyta > Magnoliopsida > Poales > Poaceae > Secale > Secale cereale. The sequence goes on along the minus strand of LR738710.1, from coordinate 223,887,770 downwards.
GAGGCGATGGCAAGCGGCGCGACGACGGCATCTGGAAAGGAGGCGGAGACGAAGGCGAGCACCCCGAAAGAAGCCCCGACACCACGCCCGGTGGCACAGAAGGAGGCGATCGAGACTGCGATACAGACGCCACTGGGCTCCCATAGCAGGAACGCATCCATATCCCCAGGCCTGACGGCTCGTCTAGGGGGTTTAGTGCTGACAGAAAAAGAGGCTAAAGGGTTTGTGTTCAAGGAGTCCGAACAGGAGCAGGGGAGGCCGGCGAGATGGTCGGCGATTGGCAAAGCTTTCACTCCAAGGCCGATGGATAAGACCGCGCTTGAGAAATCGATGACGAGGGCTTGGAGTCTTCACAGAGAGGCGCAGTTTAAGATCATTGGCAGGAACCTATTTGTGGTAGTGTTCGGCAGTGAAGGAGACTGGAAACATGCCCTTAACAATGGCCCTTGGCAATTTGACTTCAATGTGATGGTGCTAAAGGATTATGATGGAGCAACGAGACCATCTGAGATGACGTTCGATTCGGTGGATGTTTGGGTCAGGGTAGATGATCTCCCTCTGGATAAGCGATCCAAGGCTTTCGGGGAGGGACTTGGTAATTGGCTGGGGAAGATCGTCAGGGTAGATGTGGAGAAGGATGATTTTGCAAAAGGCTCGGAACTGACATTTAGAGTGAAACTGCCCATTGGGGAGCCATTGGTGAGGGGGTTTTACCTGAAGAAAACGGAAGATGATGAGGAGAAGACGTGGTTTGATTTTAAATATGAGAAGATCCCACACTTCTGTTTTGACTGTGGCTGTCTGGTGCATGGGGAGAAAGGATGTGTACCGTCGAAGGATCCGGAGCAACAATGGGGAGGTTGGCTACGAGCTTCCCCGGGGCGTTCTTGGGGGCAGAAGGAGGGGCCAGTTCGGGGTCAATCATGCAGTGCGAATAGCTTCGGAAGCGTCAGATCAAGTGAGGGGGACAAACTCAGCAAAAAGACAGGGTCTGTCAGAGACATACCGACCAAGCGTAACCTGCAGAAAGACTTTAATACTCCGGCTATCTCGCGCACTGGCGGGGATGGTCCAAGAGAATTTGATGAAGGGAATATGTCTAATAAGCAGAAGCAGGTTCAATCTCCATGCAAAGAGAGAGATTTACGGGAGGACTTGGAGCAAAGGAGGGAAAGGGAGATGAGGTCTAAACTGAGACAAAGGCAACTCGATAGACAGGAAGAGCTACGAGCCAACTATAGATAGTTCGAGCAAGGAAGGCATGTGGGGGCTGGTCCGTCTAACCAGAGGTGGGGGAGCGAGAGGAGACAAGGTTACTATGTGAGAAAACTGAGAACATAACACAGGAATGAACACCGCAGCCCGGAAAGCCCTAGATATGAAGTGAAGGGGGAGAGGAAGAGGAGAATGAAACAGTATTGGGTTGTTAAGGGTGAAACTGGGAGGCAAGTGGGGGATGAGCCTTTTGTCAGAGAAACTAGGCAGAAGACGGCGTCGGTTCTTGATCGTATTGAGGAACACAATGATTCATCGGCGGACCCTGCGAGGCAGGGCCGCCGGTCACAATGAGTTTCTTGGCCTGGAACTGTCGAGGATTGGGGTTGGACTCGACAGTAGGCGAGCTGCGTGACCTGGTTAGGTCCTACAACCCAGCGGTGGTGTTCTTATCTGAGACAAAAATATCAGCAAAAGCTATGGAGAGGCTCAAGTGGAGTCTAGGTTTCAGTGGTGGAGTAGCGGTGAGCTGTGTGGGCAAAAGTGGTGGGTTGGCTCTGTGGTGGCGAGTACATGTCAATATGACAGTCAGGCCGTGGAGCCAGTACTACATAGATACAAAAGTGGAGATGGATGGGAAAGTGTTTAGATTCACTAGAATCTATGGAGAGCCATGTGTAGAGAAGAGGGCGAAAACGTGGGAGGTTTTGAGGTACTTGAGATCTCAGGATAATTGGCCGTTGCTCTGTGTTGGAGACTACAACGAAGCCATGATGCAGAAAGAACAGAAGGGTGGTAAACCCAGATGTATTAGACAGATGGATGCCTTTCGAGACTCTTTGGAGGATTGTGGGCTTGCTGATATGGGGTTTTCAGGGTACTCGTTTACATGGGATAACAAGATGCAGGAGGCGGATAACATCCAAGTCAGACTAGATCGGGCTACGTGTTCGGCTTCATTTATGCAGATGTTTCCGGCGTCGGAGGTACAACATATAATTACAGAGGAATCCGATCATCAGGCTCTAGTAGTACGGATTGCGTCAACACTGGTCGACCGATCAGCGAAGGTGCAGAAACAGTTTGCGTACGAGGCTGCATGGTCTAAACATGCGGATTACGAGGCCATGGTAGCCAATGCATGGGAAGGGGCACGTGCGACCAATCATGTGCAGCCAGGAGTTGGAGCGGTATGCAAGCAACTCAACTTGATGGCCAAGGTCATGCAAACCTAGAGCAGGGAGGTTTTTGGGTCAATCAAGAAACAAATTGGGCACCTAAAATGGCAACTCAAAGATGCAAAGGAACGGGCTTTGCGGACTGGGTATAGACAGGAAATAAAAGACATCGAAGACCAGCTACATGATCTGTATGAGAGGGAGGAGATTTATTACAAGCAAAGATCAAGAGTGGAGTGGCTGCAATATGGGGATCAAAATACCCAGTACTTTCAGAATAGGGCCTCGCACCGGAAGCGGAAAAATACTGTCAAGGCGTTAATGAGAGAGGATGGAACGAAGTGCACTGACGATGAAGGTATGCGTGCAATGGCTGCAACGTTCTACGAGACGTTGTTCACATCAGAGGGGTCGCGGGAAGGACAATGGATTCTTCATCATATCAATCCGACAGTGACGGATGAGATGAACGATAGGTTGACCGCTCCTTTTCTAATGAGGAGATTGAGAAAGCTCTTTTTCAGATGGGACCAACAAAAGCTCCGGGACCAGACGGATTTCCAGCTATGTTTTACCAAAGACACTGGTCATTGGTAAAGGAGGAGGTTTGCGAAGCGATCAGGGATTTCTTGGCTGGGAGGACGACGACAGAAGGTTTTAATGATACCATTATTGTGATGATACCCAAGATGGCATCTCCGGAGATGCTCACTCAGTTCCGACCGATTAGCCTGTGCAACGTTCTATATAAAATTGCCTCCAAAACTTTGGCAAATAGACTCAAGGAGGTGCTACCGATATTGATTGCAGAGGAACAAAGCGCTTTTGTCCCAGGGAGATTAATCACGGATAATATTTTGGTGTCTTATGAGTGTGTTCATGCTATCAGGAAAAGAAAGAGGAGGAAACCACTATGTGCGATCAAGCTGGATATGATGAAGGCCTACGACAGGGTGGAGTGGACTTTTTTAGAACAAGTGATGGAAAAATATGGCTTCTCTTCTCACTGGAGAGAGATGATCATGAGGTGTGTCAGGACAGCTAGGTTCTCGGTCAAGCTTAATGGTGGACTGTCACACAATTTTCTCCCTTCGAGAGGTCTCCGACAGGGGGATCCATTGTCACCATATCTGTTTCTCTTCTGCGTGGAGGGATTCTCAGCTCTTCTAAAACATGCTCAGGAGGAAAAAAGAATCAAGGGTGTATCGTTTGGGAGCACTGGCCCCATGGTCACTCATTTGCTTTTCGCTGATGATAGTATTGTGTTTTTGGAAGGCTCCCAGGATAATTTTCTTTGTCTCAGGGCTATCTTGCAGGATTATGAGGTGGCTTCGGGACAAAAAGTAAACCTGGAAAAATCGGCTATCTTTTTCGGGAATGGCTGTGCGGAGGAGGAAAAGGTGTCTCTAAAGCAAACTATGGGTATTTCCTCAAAGGCCCTAAGTGAGCGTTATTTGGGGTTACCAACTGTTGTAGGGAAATCCAAAGAGGGATCTTTCAAATATGTAAAAGAGAGTGCGAAGGGGAAAGTGTCAGGATGGAAGGGTCGGGGCCTATCAAAGATGGCCAGAGAGGTGTTAATCAAATCGGGGTTACAGTCTACTCCTACTTTCACTATGAGCTGCTTCCAACTCACCAAGAAAATGTGCGGGAACTTATCTTCCATTTCTTCAAACTTCTGGTGGGGTGAAGCCAATGGTGAGAAAAGAGTACACTGGATTGCATGGGACAAAATGTGTTCCAGGAAGCAAGATGGAGGCTTAGGGTTTAGGGATATGGAGGTGTTTAACCAGGCTCTGCTTGCAAAGCAAGCTTGGAGGTTGATGCAAGCACCAAATTCTTTGTGTGCGCGAGTGCTCAAAGCGAGGTACTACCCGAATAGATCCATTCTCAATGCAACTTGCCCCGATGGAGGATCCTTCACTTTCAGAAGAATCATATACGGCCGGGAGCTGCTGCGGGAGGGACTGATTTGGCGAGTTGGAGATGGAACCAAAGTACGCATTCATCATGACAACTGGATCCCGCGCAAAGGAAGCCTGAAGCCTTTGGGCCAGGTGTTCGTCCCGGGTATTACTAGAGTGAGTGATCTGTTTAATGCCTCCAACACTGGTTGGGATAGAGAGAAGGTGCATAATATGTTTTCACCAGGGGAAGCATGCGATATCATGCAGATAACTGTGGGGGGGCCGGAGGTTGAGGACTATATCGCATGGAATTACACCAAAAACGGTGAGTTCTCGGTTCGGTCAGCCTACCACTTCGGGATGGAGCAGAAGAAAGCAAGGAAAGGGAACCAGGGGTCGTCGTCTTCGGTCGCGAACCATAAAGCGTGGACGAATCTGTGGGACACGGTAGCGCCGGGAAGAGTAAAAGTGCACACATGGCGCCTGATCCGAAATGGTTTGGCAGTGGGAGCGGAGCTACACAGACGCAAAATCAAACCCGGAGTTTTTTGTATAGCATGCGGAAGGGAAGAAACAAATGTTCACAGGTTTTGGCGCTGCCCCCACTCGATGATGTTCTGGAAAAAGGTGTACTCGGAATTGGGAACTCCGGAGGCGATCCCGCCGGTTTCAGTTTGTTCTCAGAGTGCGCTATCTGAATGGCTCATGACTTGGTTTGCAAATGCTTCAGATGATCAACGAGCCATAATGGTGCAGGGGCTATATGCGCTGTGGATGGCAAGGAATAACACGCGTGAAGGAACAAGAATAGAGGAGCCGGGGGAATTGGCTGCGATGGTCAGAAGGCTTATGGAGGAGTGGCAGCAGGTGAATGGAAGAGAGAGCAAGATCCCCCGTGTCACCCCGGTCGAAAACTGGACAGTCCCGAAGGATGGCTGGACCAAAGTCAATGTAGATGGAGCTACTGGTCCGGGAGGTGGAAGGGGGGCAGGGGGTGTGGTTTTCAAAAATGCAGAAGGGGCCTTCATACATGCGACATGCAAGTATTTCCGTGATGGTGGTGACCCAGCGCTGATAGAGCTTCAGGCGTGCAAGAGAGCGGTGCAACTAGCGGAGGACTTCAACGTAGCCAAACTTCATATCGAGATGGACTGCCAAGATGTGGTACGCAAGCTACAGAGCGCAGAAGCTGATCTCTCTACATTGGGACCACTGATCAAGGAGGTGAAAAACATGCTAGCGTTGAGGGAATGGAAGATTTCGTGGGTCAGGAGGACGGCAAATGGAGGTGCACATAAACTCGCAAAAGAGAGTCTTGCTAATAATTTGAGTAAGGTCTGGGTGGGTGATCCCCCAGAGTGTATTTTGCAAATCTTGTCGGCAGAAATCCCTGCCATTTATGCTTAAGTAGAGACGTTCTTTGAGTTTCAAAAAAAATAATCTCAACGTGAGAAAAAGAGAAGATCCCCAAAATCGCTGGCTGCTCAACTCCCTGCGGCGACACACCGACCGATGTGCTCTCCTTTTCTCGACCTAACCCCAAGCCCATCCTCCTTCGCCGCATCACCTCGCTCATGCCGCTGTGGCTAACCAGTCTAGCCCTAGGCGGCTCCATGGGCGCTGGAGTCTTGGGGACGTGCTCGACGGTGTCGCGTTCCTGCACCTGTGCCGGCATAAGTGGCAACAAAGTAGAGAAATTATACAAGAAGGTCTTCATGAAGCCAAAAACCCACCGACAAGGATTAGTTCAAGCTGCCTTCAGGCCACCATGGCCGATTGCTATGATTAGGAGAAACACGAGCACCACGACGACTGAGATAGTGGGGTTTAGGAGTTGGAATGGATCGGATGGAAACGGCTGCGCCGACGGCGGCTGGGACAATGAGGATCGGGAGTTTGAAGAGGATCATGGGGAGATGACGGCTGCGGTGGGCGGCTGGGCGCCGTGGTGCTCAGCATCCCGCCGACCTCGACTGCACCGCCTCGATGCCCACCTGCGCATGTCCCGTTCCGCTCGCGACACATCCCTTCCTTAGCCGCCACCCCTCTCCCTTCCAAACACAGAGCTTGCTGCACAACCAACGAACGGGCTTGCGGAGGAGAAGAGTTCCATGCGTGTGGGAAGCCAGCTGCTCCCCCATCTTCAGACCTGACCAGTGTGCATGCGTGCGTGCGTGCGTGCGCGTGCTGCATGTGTTGCTGCACTACATGTCTACAGCTGCAAGTATGCTCGACCATGTGATGAGATCCCAATCGTTATTGGCCCTAATCGTCTTTGGTAGTGCCATGTGTGGACTGTTGCTTCTACATTTTTTTTTAGAAAAGGGGCATTCCCCGGCCTCTGCATCAAACTGATGCATACGGCCATCTTATTAATAAATAAGGTCAAGGTCTCCAAAGTATGCGAAATCAAAGTACATAATGCTCAGACTGAGCTAGAAAAAACGTGGGTACCCCACAATCGGATGCGTTAATGTAAACAGGGCCTAGACTCCTAGCCTATTACATGACCGCCATCCAAACCGGCTGAAGATAGCCCGAGCTACCATCTCCCATCGGATAGACCCAGTAACCAAACGCTCCCTGGCATCCATCGGAGTGAGTAGCGACCACAAACGGATCAAAGCAGTGGCCCTGTGAATAACCTGCAAAAAATGAACATTTGTTGATCTGTTAAAAACCAAATCATTCCTGCACTTCCAGATAGCCCATAGTAATGCACAAACACCCACACGTATATGGCTCGCTGATTCTTTCGCGACTCCATTCAACCACGTCCCAAAAAGCGTGGTGATACTAGTTGGTGGAGTGATATTAAAGGCTATATGAACCGAACGCCATAAAATTTTAGCCATAGGACAATCGAGCAAGAGGTGTTGAATGGATTCATCCTTCTCACAAAAGCTACATCGCAAAGACCCACCCCAGTTGCGCTTGGCTAGGTTATCCTTAGTGAGAATAACTTGTTTATGCACAAACCACATAAACACTTTAATTCGTAGGGGCACCTTGACTTTCCAAATGTGAGCAGACCTAGGGATAGGCACCGAATCAATTAAATCTAAATACATCGATTTCACTGAAAACATCCCGTTCTTAGTCAGTTTCCAATGAATACGGTCTGCCTGTTGAGTCAACTGAACATCCATCAGTCTTCTCACCAAATGGAGCCAAGCTTCCCAACGGTGTCCAACCAGCGCCCTTCGGAATTGAATATTAAGAGGAGTTGACTGTAACACTGATGCAACGTAATCTTCTTTACGTTGAGCAATGTTGTAAAGAGAAGGATATTGAGTGGCTAGGGGCGTCTCTCCCAACCAAGTATCCTCCCAGAATCTTGTGGAGCCCCCATTGCCAACCAAGAACTGAGTTCTATTGAAAAAGGCCGACTTTACTTTCATCAGTCCTTTCCAAAAGGGTGAATCAGTTGGTCTAGCTGTCACCTGAGCTAGTGTCTTGATTGTAAGGTATTTGTTATGTAAAATCTGGGCCCAAGTGGCTTGAGTCTCAGAGAGTAACTTAAACAGCCACTTGCTGAGTAAGCACCTATTTTTAACCTCCAAATTTTCAATTCCGAGACCACCTTGATCCTTCGGTCTGCAAATAACATCCCATCTAGCCAACCTATACTTGTGCTTCACCTCATCACTCTGCCAAAAGAACCGCGACCGATAGAAATCGAGTCGTTTCCTCACCCCTACTGGGATCAAGAGAAAGGACAGAAGAAACATGGGCATACTCGTAAGTACCGAATTAATTAAAATCAGTCGGCCCCCGTACGACAAAAGCTTGCCCTTCCAGCAGCTAAGTTTCTTCTCGAAGCGGTCTTCTAGACTCTTCCACTCTTTATTAGAGAGTTTCCGATGGTGGATCGGAATGCCAAGGTATGTGAACGGTAACGACCCTACCCCGCATCCAAAAAGCTGCATGTAGGCTTCTTGTTCATCTTTGGCTCTTCCAAAGCAGAACAGTTCACTCTTATGGAAGTTAATCTTTAACCCCGAGAGTTGCTCAAAAAGGCAAAGCACAAGTTTCATATTTCTCGCCTTATCCAAGTCATGCTCCATGAAAAGAATCGTGTCATCCGCATACTGTAGAATAGAGAGTCCTCCATCCACTAGATGAGGAACGAGACCACCTACCTGTTCATTCTCCTTTGCTCTACCAATAAGGATTGTTAACATGTCTGCTACAATGTTAAACAAGATAGGAGACATCGGGTCCCCCTGTCTTAAACCCTTGTGAGTCTGGAAGAAATGACCAATATCGTCATTGACCTTTATTCCGACACAGCCTTGTTGAGTAAAGGAGTCCACCTGTTTTCTCCAGGATGGATCGAATCCTTTCATCCTTAAAGCTTGCTGAAGGAACGGCCACTTGACCTTATCATATGCCTTTTCAAAGTCCACCTTGAAAATAACCCCATCAAGTTTTTTCGTGTGGATTTCTACATGTGCTTCCCGTAGCCAAGGATGATGGGGAGAAGGAGAGGTGGGAAGGAAGGGAAGGGTAGGACAAACTCACGAGGAGGAGCAGTGCATCATCGATTGCTTCAAGTCAGACTTACTAATTCACGTTGTGGCGTGTCTTGAGTTTCACATATTGGTCTTCTATCTACCGGCCAGTTAATTAATTGTTAGACAAATTTTGCTAGATGTAGCCTATGAGTGGACTTGAGGATGGATTAAGGTTTGAAGGTGATACAGGCATGTCCGCATGTGTATTGATGAGAGGACCACGAGAGGTGCGTGATACAGACTTAACTACATATGATTCTACATTAAGGAAGCCTCAAGTTCTGAACGTGATACAACCTTGACTATATTTATGATAAACTTCAGAAGTTGATCGATTGACTGTTTTTGTGACATGTGATTGATCTGACTTGACTCGCATATACAAGTTAGATTCAAATATTCATGTGTCATTAATCCGGTTTTGGATTGCAACACTATTCAAATGGTTATAACGTCCATATATGATTGACTGATCAATAATGACAATATATCTTGCTATTAGAAATGCAGCTAAGCAAGGCTAGCAGTACTGTAGATAAGCAAGGGTAGCAGTACTGCACATAAGCAAACATAGTAATAATTTGAAGATCCTGATCCTACAGCATCAAAGTATATTCTGGTTTTTATAACCCGTAACAGAGTATGTATAGGAAAGTATACTTTTTGTGAAAGTATACTTCACTTACGTGTTCATGTTCAGATTCTTCAGGGTTCTGTTCACATGAAAGAAACTTCTGAAAACCATTTTGTCAAATTGGCATGGATATGTATTCTCAAACACTAACATCAAGTTTTCATTTCTTTTGTTAAATCATTCCTTTTACTGTCAGCAAGCTGGACCTGATGCTAAGGACCTTATAAAGTTCTAACCAAAGATGACAACATGGACACAATCATATTTTAAAGTGTTTTTTTTCAGACACGCGTCATCAAGCTGTGTGTCGCTTTGTACTAGAAGAAGGGTGAAAAGGTGAGAAATAGTACAAACTGGGGGCATATAATCATGCTTTTTCATGTTTCACATTAATCCATGTGCACGTCCTGGTGTTACCATCTACTTGAACCATATCAACAACCGTTGTGTCAAGCATACTGTCAGATATAAGCTGCTACTTTTTTTTGAATTATTTGGTAAAGGTGAGATTTTGAAAATATATGTCTCCATTATGTTTGTTGTTACTGAACTTGGGATATGGCATGCAACGGTGCCTCAAGTTATGTTCAAGGTGAGAGCTTCATGTACATAGTACTGACTAATTCTCATCAAAAAAAATTGTTATGCATCTTGACAGTTGAAAACTCATATGTGAACACAACAAAATGTAGCTTTCAGGCAACAAACTATACATTTTGCTGAAAATTCACAATATAGTTAGGCCCGCAAATTTCACTTAACCTATTTGTTACATCTCTGATATTGTTAGTTGGTTGTCAAAAATATCTTACCTTCAATATTTTCTGTATTTTCATACACACATCCTACTTATCTATACTTATGCCAGTTGATCGAGGAAGGTAAAGTTGTGGAAAGGAAGTAAAAGAATTACTGGTGCTCCATGTTAAACAGAGGTTCCTTCATACTAATCAATCTTTTCATGTATCTTCATCACATAAGAGTTGTAGTTTTCCGGATACCTCACACAAGTAACATTAAGTTTCTCAAAGAAAAAAAAATAGCACAAGTTTGGCAAGTTTAACAAAGTTTATCTGCATTCTTAAATATTTTTTTTACGTTTTAGGGAAACTCTGGTAAGCATTAAGTTCATACTATCCCTAGAGAAGAGGGTAACCTTATTTGGTATGTTTGTCATAGTGATGCGGAGTAGCACGCAAAGCAGATTATGTGAAATGAGGAACATCTAACAATTCTCCCGTTGCAACGCACGGGCATATGTGCTAGTACTAATCAGAGACTAAGAAAGTCATGTGCCAACTTGCTGACGTGAGCCCATGGCCCAGTCATATCACAGCTTCACCTTCACGGGACTAGAAGCAGTCTGCATACGCCGGAATCCTTTGTCTCCTCGTCTCTTCCCTCAGTTGTTCTCTAGTGGATTCACTGTTTTTGGAAACAGAGCCATTGATGGCTATGAACTGCTGGTTCGTTTGGGTAGTAGTACCTCATACTTATAAATTGGGTGGATTTGTATTGATTTTGAGATCTTTTACAGTACATCAAAACAATATCAGCCGTCCATTCTCAGCCACTTAATGGACTAGATCCACCAATACTACTGGATGAGATAGGTCGTATTTTTTGTCTTAAGGGGTAAACTTGGAACAAACACAAAATAGATACCAAATGGTCTGAAACTATGCAGGCAAAATCAGATGCGCGCGTGTTTTCTTCTCCCGCTCTAACCGGATGCAATCCATCCATTCAGGGACTGTTGGCGCAGGTTCGATCGATTGAGTACTTTTCAGTCAAGATGCAATGAAGAGACTGGTTGTACGTAGTCCTTTGATCCTCGCCGGCCGGTGTGCTGAGAAAATCCCCAGATACAAAACTACACAAGCTAGCCTCTCAGATTGATCGATTATGTCCAGAACGCATGCACATGCACTACGGACGTGACAAGCTGATTTCTTTCCGACGATCACGCATAGTATGTACGTAGTTACGTACGCCAGCCGGCGGCTGCACACAAACAACACGGGCGCACAGCGTCGATGACTTTTGCCGATGGACAAACAGATAGGAGAGACGAACAGCGGTGACAGCACGACGAGGCCAAACGACGGTGATCGTGGCGAAGGATTCTACGATTATATATCAAACAATAAATGACAAAACTACCCTGCTAATCAACGGCTGAGATGATTCAATACTACTTGGTCCTAGAGGTAGTATGATGCACCGTAAAAAATCTCTTGATTTTTCGTTCGCTCTTTCAAAGTTTCATCCCCTCGGGAGCAGAGGAACGAGACTTTCTTTTTTTCTCTTGGTCGAGGTGCAGAGCAATTGAAGTCCTATGTGCCATCATTTCTTAATGGTGTGCATCCCTCAACAATAAATAACCATAGGTTCTTTGTCCCTTTTTGTTTTGCACACCCTTGTTCTCAAGTAAATTTGCCGCTCTTTCATGAATTTTTCATCCGGTTGGCATTATAATTTACTGAGATGTGTTTTAGACATAGGCACGATTCTAAGAGTACAAGACAGATCAATAGTTTAAACCTAATAACTATTTTTATTGGCCTGTAAAAGGGGCCTAAATTGTGATTTCGCACCGGAGCCCAGATTTCTGAAGTACGACCGAGCAGTCGAGCACCTTCAGAGGTAGCACTGGTAAGGAGGAAGTTAGCAGTTAAGAATAGTTCTGTGCAGGATATACCAACTTGTGCAACCTCCTATGCCAGATTTCCACCATATATGTTACCCTTTCTCCATCCCAAGGTATCATACCTCTGTCACTTTTTCATGGGGCCTTTAACTACAGTGGTATAAAAATGTTTTACACAACTTATGAGAAGAGCTGGTGATGATCATAACGAAAATGCTGTAGCTGCTTCTGGATCCTATATTTGGTCAGACTTTGCCTGCCCTATGTTAGCATTAATCTTGGTATCTTGATATCTTGTAGTAGTATGTATTTAGGTGTGTTATATCTGGACGTGTGTGCTGTGCTCAGTCCAAGTCGTGGGAGTAGCCGGTCTGCATGTGTGCATGCCGAGCAGAAGTTTGAGTTAGTTAGTGACATGAAGAAGAGGTCCTAGTGTAAATTGTAGTCAAGTTAGTTAGCTCTTTGCATGTAACTGTCCGATTCCTAGAGTGATTCTAGGAATGAGAAGTGGTCATGTCTAGTTAGTGCGTGAGTTAGTCGATTAGTGGTGGCAGGTATCGTGAGTCTTGTTATTAGCCCACACATGTAATCTGGTTTCCTATATAAGAGAAATAGAGAGAGAAGAAGATGCAGCCGTGAGGGCAGCACCAATATGTTGTCTCTGTGTTCACCAAGGAAGAGTGTGTTTGGGCAAAACCATTTGGAGTTCTTCCTTGGTTATGCGCGCTTGTGTGTTCACGAGAAAGCTAAGAGAGATTGAGTGCAGAAAAGAGGGAGCTGCACAATTCAGTTCCACCACCCTACCCTATCAATCTTTATTTAGTTTTAATTTATGCAGATTGTATGGTGCAACTATTATAGAATATACAATGGTTGCAAGAATAGTGAACTTTTGATCCCAAAATAGCCACATACATTCTCAATTATGTTGCCTCGCAGTAGTGCGGAAATGAACTAAGATTACCTAAACATTACTCATCAGTTAAGGACGTTGATTTGCTACACTATTAAATGGATACTATGAAAGAATAGATGTTAAATACAAATGGTAATAGAAGTTCGATCCATGGATACAGGGTCGGCCCTGGGCATGTGAAACGTGTGTGGTTGCATAGGACCTCTAATGTACATACAATAAATACATATAGTACGTACATACAACGAGTACTTAATATTGAACAAGCACATACTAGTGAAACATAGCAAAGAGTCCAATATCCAACAATTTAACCTAAAACATGAAGATACAATGATCCATGATGACAGGAACGAAGAAGCTGGACACCTATCTCGGAAACAAATTGAAATAAGTCTCCTAACTACACCCTGAGCATGACTAAGGCGGATCGTCCACTGCGCGAGCTTTAGTAGTTAGGCACTGACTATAGTGTGCTCTGTATATACCAATGTCCCAAGAATGTCCTAAGCGGTTTCACCTTTTAGCTTCTCCTGCCTAGCTTGAGATTTGAGTCTCTACTCCGGTTGTCTTCTATAGTGAGTGTGGGTCATTATAGCCAAGGCCAATCTTGTTTTGCTGCTCCTTGATGTTAGAGTGAACCCATAGACCAAGAAAATAGGACGACAACTTCAGGCTCAATGGCGAAGGCACACGCACACGCATGCTCACACTACATGAAGCTTTCATATAAATCACCACATTACTAGTGAAAATGTGTTACCTCTAGGAGCCAAATATATAGAAATCATTAAGTGTCTAAGGAAAATAAGAGACCCAATTTGTAATAGCAAGTTCACACTATAAAGCAATTTTACTTCGAATGCAAGTATCCCTCTTTGTTGAACGCTTTACAAATTGTACTAAAGGGGGTAATATCATTTCAGTACTAAGTACATATCGTATGCACATCATCAACATATTATTGTACCCATCATAATATGTTCCACATATTTTACTAAAAAAATGTATAAAGCAACATAGCCATTATTAGGTACCAAACTCCTCGTGTACTCCAGATTTTTCTATTTGCATATATCTAATCGTGAAGTTCATTATCAAGATACATATGTGTACCCCACATTTATTAAGATAATTATGACACACACATCATATAGCCACTTTAATACAAGATTCAGAAATTAATCCAAGAAGACATGATTTTTTGTCATTTATTATTTAATCGCATTTAAGTTGAATTGATTTAGACATGTTTTAAGACGTATTTTTATTGAGAAATGTATATTTCCATCTTTAAATTCACCATAATAATTAGCTATCAATGTGAGTTAGGAAAAAATAACTTCTAAACAAGTATTACTATTTAGTATAAATATTGATATATATATTTGCCTCGCACCGAGCTCAATATTTGTTGGAATGTCCATGCAAGTTGCTTACCAGGGTACCGTGTATCCGGTGGCGGAAGACAGAACGCCTGCAACAACGCAAACACCAAAATTTAGCTATGTGTTCCATCAAAAGAAAAATTAAGCTATGTACTCATTTAAGCATCGTAAGGTAAAGATTCAAGTAAGCTCCGTGTATCCACCTATGATGCCGAGAACAGTGTGCGTGATCTCACGAGGCACCGCCATATGCTCGGCTAGGTGTTGTTGTCCACACACAAAAATACAGAACACGTTAGGCTAGACTGTAGAAATCACAACAAGCCAACTTAAAGCATAGCAGCAAGATGCACAGACGAACGGATCTAAGAACATGAGGCGCCGTTCTTCAAGAAATTAGACAAGAGGAACACACACACACACACACAAGCATGTACGCATGCAAGATGGACTTGCACTACGGAACACATGGATCGGAAGCATACAAAGACAAAATATTTGTAGATCGAAGAAGGGAAATCAACTAAGGGTGGCTCAACAATATTACTCTCCCATCTTCCTTTCTTTTCTTTTTCTTTTCTTTTTCTTTTCTTTTCTTTTCAGTGCATATAGCTATGGGGAGAGGGAGGGAAGGAAGAAAAATGTGGAGCAAGGAAGAGGGACGAGGGGAAAAGAACCTGCGCGGATCGACAACAGAGAAATGGAAATGTGGCGCCCAGAGCATGACGCTCGGTGTAGTTTATATAAACGACAAGCTTTGGTACAGCTCTGCACGCCGATGGGGCCCATGCCTCTACCTGTTGCTGTAACAGACGCACTAGTTCCCAATGCTTATGCATTCATGGGTTTTTGTCTCTCCAGTGCTTATTCTTGTTTACAGGCTTCTTCTCTTCTTTGTGTTCAGCCCGCCGAGCTAACTTGCTGAGCACGTATATCAAAGAACTACAAGCTGAAAGGATCGAGAAGAGGCGTCTAGAAGGGGAGTGAATAGACTCTTAGCAAGAAAAGTGACAATTTTTAATTTCTTCAAGTTGTGGTGAAGTTTTAGCACATGTTTAAACATTCACAATACATATCAAGCAAGCATGACAAGAGTATGTGGGTATTGGAAAGTAAAGCATGCAATTTTGACTACTTGACTAAAATAAAAACCTAACATTTTCCCAATTTTAAGTCTTGCCAGATTTTAGCAATTATGCACAAAGTCAAGCAATAAACCTACACATGCAATTCTAAGAGTATAGCAACAAAATGTAAAGCAATTGCATATGAAGGTAAAGGGAGGAGTTTGAGGGAGCAAATGCAATGTAGACACGGAGATTTTTTAGCCATGGTTCCGATAGGTGGTGCTATCGTACATCCACGTTGATGGAGACTTCAACCCACGAAGGGTAACGGCTGCGCGAGTCCACGGAGGGCTCCATCCACGAAGGGTCCACGAAGAAGCAACCATGTCTATCCCACCAGGGCCATCGCCCACGAAGGACTTGCCTCACTAGGGTAGATCTTCACGAAGTAGGCGATCTCCTTGCCCGTACAAACTCCTTGGTTCAACTCCACAATCTTGACGGAGGCTCCCAAGTGACACCTAACCAATCTAGGAGACACCACTCTCCAAAAGGTAATAGACGCTGTGTTGATGATGAACTCCTTGCTCTTGTGCTTCAAATGATAGTCTCCCCAACACTCAACTCTCTCACACAGATTTGGATTTGGTGTAAAGATGATTTGAGTGGAAAGCAACTTGGGGAAGGCTAGAGATCAAGATTCATATGGTAGGAATGGAATATCTTGGTCTCAACACATGAGTAGGTGGTTCTCTCTCAGAACAATGAGTAATGGAAGTGTAGGTATGTTCTGATGGCTCTCTCCACGAATGAAGAGTGGGTGGAGGGGTATATATAGCCTCCACACAAAATCTAATCGTTACACACAATTTACCAAACTCGGCGGGACCGAATCAGTAAAACTCGGTCAGACCGGTTTAGTTCATAATGTGACCATTAGGCATTTCGGTGGGACCGATATGGTCAACTCGGTAGAACCGATTTCATTAGGGTTAGGGCATAACGTAATCTCGGTGAGACCGATTACACAAACTCGGTAGGACCAATTTTGGTAATAAGCTAACCACAGAGTTGGTCAAGCAAACTCGGTGGGACCGATTCGCTCGTTTTGGTTGGACTGAAACGTTACGCAGAGGCAACAAATAGTTTGCAAGGCTAACTCATTGAGACCGATTCTTACATCTCGGTTAGACCGAAATGTTGCAAATAGGAAACAGAGAGTTTACCTTCCCATCTCGGTGAGACCGAATTGATTAGGGTTTCTAGAAGTGGCTATGTCAACTAAACTCGATGGCGCCGGATATAAAGTTTCAGTGGGGCCGAGTTTGACTTTTGGTTTGGAACATATGTGGATGCGAGAAAGTGGTTGAGGGTTTCGGAGCATATCACTAAGCACTTTGAGCAAGCAAGCCATTAAGCAACACATCATCCCCTTTTAATAGTATTGGCTTTCCTATGGACTCAATGTGATCTTGGATCACTGAAATAGAAAATGTAGAGTCCTGAGCTTTGAGCTTGAGCCAATCCTTTGTCCTTATCATCTTGAAGGGGTTCCACGTCCTCTAGTCCATGCCACTCCATCTGTTGAACCTTCCTGAAATATTACAGATGAAAGCATTAGTCCAACAAGAGATATGTTGACATTAATTACCAAAATCACCCAGGGAGCACTTGTGCTTTTAATCTCCCCCTTTTTGGTAATTGATGGCAACATACATCAAAGCTTTAGATAAAGATACGAAGAATAACAAGTACAACTTCGGAAGGACATGTAACATGCATAGGCTCCCCCTACATGTATGCAATCATGTAAATATGGAATATAAAAGCATGTGAAAGCATAAACATGACAGAGCAAGCAACGAGTTACATGTATCTTGGCTATATGCATCAGAGAAAATGATAAGAATATATGAAGTGTATCCTTATGTTCATGATTCCTTCTTGCAAACAATATGTACATTATCAAGAAATCTTCATGCACATGAGTGTGATGCATATACTTACCTTGTGATCTTGAGCTGGCTTATGAAGAGATGAACCTGAGTAAACAAGTTAAGATAACACAGGTACATCTACTAGACAGAGCAACAAAAGAACCACAAGAGTACCAAGATTGGGATAAAATGTATAGAGTGAGTACTGGGTACTCTTGAATACAGACATGTTCCCAAAGGTAAAAGATATGCAATGAATTTAGGGACTTCTAGATATTGAGTCCTGGGAAGGAAGTCTTTCTCCCCCTGAATCTTATATTGGATAACAGAGACATAACATGGACATGTCTTTCCCCTCTTAAAGACATGTGACTTCTCTCCTCTTGAACACCAAGCATCTGGGGCATGTGATTCCTCTCTCCCCCTGTTTGAAGTATTCTCTCATTAAGCTTTGATGTGAACTCTCTCTCCCCCTTTGACATCAATTTCCAAGAAGGGATCTTCTGGCGTGTGAGTCAAAATAGGTTTGGTCCTTGAGTCACAGAGCAGAGCAGTATATAAAATGTGATGTTGGTAGAGGACAAGTGTCATTGAGTGGAGCTAGAACTAAAATGCAGGAACAAGTAGCAAATTATCATTTCTGTAGTGAAATCGGTGACACCGAGTTGTATTCTTTGGTTGCACCGAACTGGTTCGGTTGGACCAAAAATGACAAACCGGTTGGACCGAGTTCAACACAGAAAAAGAGCAATAGTCACCTCAGCTCACTAGGCAAATAAGATCTCACAAAGATTTGCAAGGAATTAACTGAAGGATTTGCAATGAATTGGATGCAAAAAATACAGAACAAAATAGAGAAAAGAAAATCTAGAGGAAGTTTTTTTGTTTTTGTTTAAAAGAAGAGGAACAAAATGCAAGGAACAAATGCACAAACTTAGAGAAAGACTAGAGAACTTCATCCAGAATTGGGCGGTGATAAAATCACCTATGTTAGAGTATATTGACTTAGGAGTCATGTGAAGACACTTGATCATAGGTCATACTCGTCGTTTAAGCTCAAAATGGGGTTGCCAATTTTCATTTAAGCATTTTGATGTATTCACATCTTGTTGAGCTGCTTTGACCCATGACTTGAGGTAAAGATTCTCTCAGATGGAATGACATACCTTGGGTGGTGGTGTTGATCTTGATCATGTAGTTGAACTTGTGTGGGTTGCTCAAGGTTGATGTAGCTAATCAAGAATTGGGAGCACCACTTGTAATTTGAGTTCATCTACCTACATGGGTTAGATTTTCAAGGAAGAGCACTTGTGTATCCATAATGACAATCATGAAACTTGATACCAAATGAACTTTGATATATAGAAATTGTCAAAGGATATGTTGAAGGGTTTCATGCTTCCTTGTCTTCAACCACCACGGTGTAGGGACTTGGTGATGTAGAGATTGCTCAAGATGTGAGTGAGTTGCAATCCCATGGATTTAGATTCATCCATGTGCCTAAAAGGGTTAGATAGCATGCAAGGGTACAAATGTATCCACGACATATGATCATCATCATAAGAGAAATATCAAGGATTAGTCAAAGGCTTATGCCCAAATGGAGTTACTACTCCAAGTTTGAAGCATCAATGATGTTCAATTCACCTCTCAACCTGCAAAACACTTTCTCATCAAGTGGTTTAGTAAATATATCCGCTAATTGCTTATCGGTGCAAACATGTTTAAGATTGATATCACCCTTAGCAACATGATCTCGAATGAAATGATGACGAACTTCAATATGCTTAGTTCGAGAATGTTGCACAGGATTATGAGCAATCTTAATAGCATTTTCATTGTCACAAAGCAATGGAACGTGTTTCACATAGATCTCATAATCTTTAAGAGTTTGGGTCATCCAAAGTAATTGAGCACAACATGAACCAGCAGCAATGTATTCCGCTTCGGCGGTGAATAAGGATACCGAGTTTTGTTTCTTGGAGGACCAAGACACAAGAGATCTACCAAGAAATTGACAAGTACCCAAAGTGGACTTTCTATCAACCTTCTCTCCGGCATAGTCCGAATCGGAGTAGCCAACAAGATCAAAATAGGACCTCTTAGGATACCAAATGCCAAAATTTGGTGTATGTATTAAGTATCTCACTATCCTTTTCACAGCCTTAAGATGACATTCTTTAGGGGCCGCTTGATATCGTGCACACATGCACACACTTAGCATAATATCGGGACGGCAGGCACATAGATATAGCAATGAACCAATCATAGAGCGATAAACCTTTTGGTCAACCGGTTCACCATCCTTAGTCAAGTCAAGATGTCCACTAGTAGGCATGGGTGTAGTCATACCTTTGCATTCTTGCATGTTGAACTTCTTGAACAAGTCCTTGGTATACTTTGTTTGAGAAACAAAGGTACCCTCCTTAGTTTGCTTGATTTGCAAACCAAGAAAGAACTTGAGTTCACTCATCATAGACATCTCAAACTTTTCCGACATTAGTTTTCCAAACCTTTCACTAAAATGGGGGTTAGTAGAGCCAAATATGATATCATCAACATAAATTTGGCACACAAATAATCCACCATTAACCCTTTTAGTATAAAGTGTGGAATCTATTTTTCCAATCTCAAAACCTTTTTTAATAAGGAACTTGGTCAATTATTTATACCATGCTCTAGGAGCTTGTTTAAGACCATAAAGAGCTTTGTGAAGTTTGTAAACATGATCGGATTTCTTAGGATTGACAAAGCCAGGAGGTTGTTTAACATAAACTTCCTCCTCAACTTCACCATTTAGAAAAGCACTTTTAATGTCCATTTGGTACAAGGTGATATCATGGTGATTAGCATAAGCAAGTAAGATGCGAATGGACTCAAGTCTAGCAACGGGGCATATGTCTCACCGTAGTCCATACCTTCGACTTGAGTGTAGCCTTGGGCGACGACGTGCTTTGTTGCGGACGACTTGACCATCTTCGTCTTGCTTGTTGCGAAACACCCATTTGGTACCAGTGATGTTGTGGTTGTTGTCGGGCTTCTCGACCATTGTCCACACTTGATTTCTCTCAAAGTTATGTAGTTCTTCGTGCATAGCGTTCACCCAATCTGGATCATCAAGAGCATCTTCAACCTTCATAGGTTCAAGGTTAAATATGGAAGAGTAATGTTCACAAAAGTTAGCTAGGCGAGATTTAGAGCGTGTGATTCTCCCGGTTTGGATATCATTGTATATTTTATCTACGGGATGATCTCTATCAATTCTTGCTCTAACTCGTGAAAGCTTTTGCTTGGATTGGGGTGGAACATCCTCTTCATCGTCTTCTTCTTCTTCTTGTCCTTATTCATTGTTGTTGGTGTTGTTGTCCCCTTGTGGAGGTGGAGAAGGAGGTCGATGAGGTTCATCTTGATACACCTCCTCGTTTCCTTCGTCATCGCGTGTCCCACTTGTGGATGCCTCCAAGTCAACTTGTGGTTCACCTTGTTGTGAGGTAGAAGCTTCCACATGGATGAACGAAGTACTCTCTTTCACCTCCGTTGGATGGATCTTGTCAATAGACAAGTCTTGAATTGCTTCCGAAGGATCTTTATCTCCTACATCAATTGGCAATTGCTCTACTTGCGAGCCATTAGGTTCATCAAACTTCACATCTACCGTCTCTTCAACCTTTCGGGTGAAATTGTTGTAGACACGGTAAGTGTGAGAGTTTGAGCCATAACCAAGTAGGAAACCTTCATGAGATTTAGGAGCAAATTTAGAATGACGATGCTTATCAAGAATGTAGCACTTTGAGCCGAATACTCGAAAGTATCCAACTTGGGGTTTGTTACCGATGAGAAGCTCGTATGCCGTATTGCCGAGAAGCTTGTGAAGATACTAGCGATTGGTTGCATGACAAGCTGTCTCAATCGCTTTCGCCCAAAAGTGTCTTGGCGTCTTGTACTCGTCAAGCATCTTCTTGCCATTTCGATGAGTGTCCGGTTCTTCCTCTCAACAACTCCATTTTGTTGAGGCGTGTATGTAGCCAAGAACTCATGTGAAATCCCTTCTTCCTCAAGAAAGGTATCCACATTTGCGTTCTTGAACTTCGTTCCATTGTCGCTGTGATGGCTTCTCGCCCCTCGTTGGTTAGCCCAAGTGGAAGGTTGAGATGTAGCGTAGCGGCAAATTTCCCTTGGCAAAGATACCAAGGATCGAATCCCGTGAGACTCCGAGGGTCGACAAGTAGGTGTCAACGGCGCCAGAAACTTAGCGGTTGACGGGACCTGCACACAGATACAGATAACTTTGCTCCCAACGAGTACAGAGAGGTTGTCAATCCCTCCGGCCTTGTTGTTTACAAAGGATCAAACACAAGAGATAATAATGATAGCTATGACTGCAACTAGTAAATAAAAACAGGAAGTAAATAGAAGGTGTGATCAGTGGTGGTAATATGGACCGGGGTCCCATGATGTTCACTAGTGATGTCTCTCTCCCAGAAGATGATAAAACAGCAAGGCGAGGTAAACAAATTATAGCTGGGCAATTGACAGGATTATGTGCGCAAACCAATGCTAACTATGCTGCAAAGAAAGGTAGAGGCTCAAAAGCATGGGCGGTACGCCAAGGCAAGTAGACCGAAATCCATCTGCATCTACTACTAATCATCCACCTTGAGATATCTATCCAGAACATCTCGCTGGTATTAAGTTGCGAATCCCACCCAAAGTGTAAACTCAAAGCAACAGACAACTACATTAAAAGAACTTTGCGTAAAGTAAACAATCCTTGCACCCGCAAGTACAAGCACCGTTGTTTTCTCCCTTGTGGCAACAGCACATCCCCTAGACTCATGTTTCTGTCACTCAAGCTAGTCATCAGGGGGCATGAACCCACAATCAAGCATAACGCTCCCTCTTGGAGTTACTACCTACTACTTGGCCAAAGCAAAAAACAGCAACGGAGAACATGCAAGAATTACTCAAGAACAAAGATATAAAAGAGGTGAATCAAATATATTACTCAAACACAATCTGAACATAGTCTCATAATCCATCAGATCCCAGCAAACTCAGCAAAGCAACAGCAGAAAGATTACATATGTGCCTCGATCATGTAGGGCAGCTCACGAGGTCTAAACCATGAAGAGCAAAGAGGGGAGGAGAACATCACATAGCTACTCATCATGGACCCATGGTCCAAGGTGGACTACTCACGACTCATCCGGGAAGCGTCCATGGTGGTGGTTCTCCCCTCCGGCAGGGTGCCGGGAAGAGTTCTCCTGATGCTCCCGATCTTGGAAGCGCTGCGGCGGCGGAACAGAGGCGAGATCGCGAAAAAGGGTTCTGTCCTCGAGGGTTTCGGGACGAGAGGGATATATATGCGAAGGGGGGCAGCCAGAGGCGGAGCTGGGGCCCCAGGCGCCCCCCTGGCGCGGCCAGGGGTGGGGCTTGTTGGAGATATGCCCTAGAGGCAATAATAAAAGCATTATTATTATATCTCCTTGTTCATGATAATTGTCTGTTATTCATGCTTGAATTGTATTGTACGGAAACAGCGATACATGTGTGAATACATAGATCATAATGAGTCCCTGGTAGGCCTCTAGTAGCCAGCTCGTTGATCAACAGATGGTCACGGTTTCCTGACTATGGACATGAGATGTCGGTGATAACGGGATCACATCATTAGGAGAATGATGTGATGGACAAGACCCAAACTTGAGCATAACACGAGATCGTATAGTTCGTAATGCATAAGATTTCCGGTGTCAAGTATTTATTCCTTAGACCATGAGGTTGTACAACTCCCGGATATCGTAGGAGTTCTTTGGGTGTGCCAACCGTCACAACGTAACTGGGTGGCTATAAAGGTACGCATCGGGTATCTCCGAAAGTGTCTGTTGAGTTGGTACGAACCGAGACTGGGATGTTGTCACTCCGTATGATGGAGAGGTACCTCTGGGCCCACTCGGTAAGACATCATCATAATGAGCTCAATGTGACTAAGTAGTTAGTCACGGGATGATGGATTACGGATCGAGTAAAGAGACTTGCCATAACGAGATTGAACAAGGTATTGGAATACCGACGATCGAATCTCGGGCAAGTACCGTACCGATGGACAAAGGGAATAACATACGGGGTTAAGTGAATCCTTGACACAGTGGTTCATCCGATGAAGATCATCGAGGAACACGTGGGAACCAACATGGGTATCCAGATCCCGCTGTTGGTTATTGACCGGAGAGTCGTCTCGGTCATGTCTACGTGTCTCCCGAACCCGTAGGGTCTACACACTTAAGGTTCGGTAACGCTAGGGTCGTAGAGATTAATGCACGTGGAAACCCGAAAGTTGTTTGGAGTCCCGGATGAGATCCCGGACGTCACGAGGAGTTCCAAAATGGTCCGGAGGTAAAGATTGATATATGAGAAGTCCAGTTTCGGCCAACGGGTGATCTCCGGGGGTCACCGGGAGCGTCCCGGGACCACCGGAGGGGCCCCGGGGGTCCACCGGGTGGGGCCACCCATCCCGGTGGGGCCCCTAGGCCGCGAGGGGATGTGTGCAGCCCTCTGGGCTGGCGCACCACAGGGTGGCCCACCTCCCCATGCGCCTAGGGTTAAAACCCTAAGGGGAGGGGGGCCACCACTTGCCTTGGGGGAGGGGGACTCCTCCCTGGCCGCCGCCCCCCCTTGCAGATCGGATCTGCAAGGGGCTGGCGCCCCCCCTGGCCCCCTATATATATGTGGGGGGGGGAGAGGGCAGCCGCACCTCAGCCCTGGCGCCTCTCCCCCTCCCGTCACACCTCCCAACTCCAACGCAGGGCGACCGGCGAAGCCCTGCTGCGATCTCCACTGCATCCGTCATCACGCCGTCGTGCTGCCGGATCTCTGACGACTTCTCCTCCCGCCTTGCTGGATCAAGAAGGAGGTGACGTTGCTGCACCGTACGTGTGTTGAACGCGGAGGTGCCGTCCGTTCGGCGCTAGATCATCGGTGACGAAGAACGTGAAGAGTACGACTACTTCATCCTTGCTTCGTTGAAAGCTTCCGCACGCAATCTTCATAACGGTATGTAGATGCACTCTTAGTTACTCGTTGCTAGATGTCTCCATAGTTGGATCTTGGTGAAGACGTAGAAATTTTTTGAATTATGCTATGTTCCCCGACAGTGGTATCAGAGCCTAGGTTTTATGCGTAGCATCTTGCACGAGTAGAACACAAAGCAGTTGTGGGCGTATGATCTTGTTCAACTTTCTTACCGTTACTAGTCAATCTTGATTCGGCGGTATTGTGGGATGAAGCGGCCCGGACCGACCTTACACGTACGCTTACGTGAGACTGGTTCCACCGACAGACATGCACTAGATGCATAAGGTGGCTGGCGGGTGTCTGTCTCTCCTACTTTAGTCGGATCGGATTCGATGAAAAGGGTCCTTATGAAGGGTAAATAGAAGTTGACAAATCACGTTGTGGTTTTGGCGTAGGTAAGAAACGTTCTTGCTAGAAATCCTATAGAAGCCACGTAAAACTTGCAACAACAATTAGAGGACGTCTAACTTGTTTTTGCAGCATGTGTTTTGTGACGTGGTATGGCCAAGAACGAAGATATGATGAATGATATATGTGATGTATGAGATTGATCATGTTTTTGTAATAGGGAATCACGACTTGCATGTCGATGAACTTGACAACCGGCAGGAGCCATAGGAGTTGTCTTTATTATTTTATGACCTGCGTGTCACTGAATAACGCCATGTAATTACTTTACTTCGTTGCTAAACGTTAGCTATAGTAGTAGAAGTAATAGTTGGCGTGACGACTTCTTCAAGACACGATGATGGAGATCATGATGATGAAGATCATGGTGTCGAGCCGGTGACAAGATGATCATGGTGCCCCGAAGATGGAGATCCAAGGAGCAAGATGATATTGGCCATATCATGTCACTATAATTGATTGCATGTGATGTTTATCATGTTTTTGCATCTTGTTTACTTAGAACGACGGTAGTAAATAAGATGATCTCTCACTAAAATTTCAAGTAATGTGTTTCCCCTAACTGTGCACCGTTGCTAAAGCTCGTTGCTCCGAAGCACCACGTGATGATCGGGTGTGATAGGTTCTAACGTTCACATACAACGGGTGTAAGACAGATTTACACACGCGATACACTTAGGGTTCACTTGATGAGCCAAGCATGTACAGACATGGCCTCGGAACACGGAAGACCGAAAGGTCGAACACGAGTCGTATAGAAGATACAATCAACATGAAGATGTTCACCGTTTTTGACTAGTCCGTCTCACGTGATGATCGGACACGGACTACTCGATTCGGATCGTGTATCACTTAGATGACTAGAGAGATGTCATTCTGAGTGGGAGTTCATTATAATTTGATTAAGATGAACTTAATTATCATGAACTTAGTCTAAAATTCTTTACAATATCTCTTGTAGATCAAATGGCCCATGCTCCAGTTTCCCTCAACTTCAACGCGTTCCTAGAGAAAACCAAGCTGAAAGACGATGGTAGCAACTATACGGATTGGGTCCGTAACCTGAGGATCATCCTCATAGCTGCCAAGAGATCATATGTCCTAGAAGCACCGCTAGGTGATGCACCTGCTCCCGATGCTGACCAAGACGTTTTGAACGTCTGGCAGTCGCGTAGTGATGATTACTCCCTGGTTCAGTGCGGCATGCTTTACAGTTTAGAATCGGGGCTTCAAAAGCGTTTTGAGCACCATGGAGCATATGAGATGTTCGAAGAGCTGAAAATGGTTTTCCAAGCTCATGCCCGAGTCGAGAGATATGATGTCTCCGACGCATTCTACAGCTGTAAGATGGAGGAGAACAGTTCTGTCAGTGAGCACATCCTCAAGATTTCAGGATTGCACAACCGCTTGTCTCAGCTGGGAATGAATCTCCCAGATGAAGCGGTCGTTGACAGAATCCTCCTGTCGCTCCCACCAAGCTTCAAGAGCTTCATGCTGAACTTCAATATGCAGGGGATGGAGAAGTCCATTCTCGAAGTATATTCAATGCTGAAATCAGCGGAGGTAGACATCAAGAAAGAACATCAAGTGTTGATGGTCAATAAAACCACTAAGTTCAAGAAAGGCAAGGGTAAGAAGAACTTCAAGAAGGACGGCAAGCAAGTTGCCGCGCCTGGCAAGCCTGTTGCCGGGAAGAAGCCAAAGTATGGACCCAAGCCTGAAACAGAGTGCTTTTATTGCAAGGGAACGGGTCACTGGAAGCGGAACTGCCCCAAATACTTAGCAGACAAGAAGGCCGGCAACGTCAAAGGTATATATGATATACATGTTATTGATGTGTACCTTACCAGCACTCGTAGTAGCTCCTGGGTATTCGATACCGGTGCAGTTGCTCACATTTGTAACTCAAAACAGGAGCTGCGGAATAAACGGAGACTGGCGAAGGATGAGGTGACGATGCGCGTCGGGAATGGTTCCAAGGTCGATGTGATCGCCGTCGGCACGCTGCCTCTACATCTACCCTCGGGATTAATTTTGAACCTGAATAATTGTTATTTAGTACCAGCTTTGAGCATGAACATTGTTTCTGGATCTCGTCTTATGCGAGATGGATATTCTTTCAAATCGGAGAATAATGGTTGTTCTATTTATTTGAGAGATATGTTTTATGGTCATGCCCCGCTGGTCAATGGTTTATTTTTGATGAATCTCGAACGTAGTGATACACATATTCATAGTGTAGATGCCAAAAGATGTAAAGTTGATAATGATAGTCCCACATACTTGTGGCATTGCCGACTTGGTCATATTGGTGTCAAACGTATGAAGAAGCTCCATTCGGATGGACTTCTAGAGTCTCTTGATTATGAATCATTTGACACGTGCGAACCATGCCTCTTGGGCAAGATGACCAAGACTCCGTTCTCCGGAACAATGGAGCGAGCAACCAACTTGTTGGAAATCATACATACCGATGTGTGCGGTTCAATGAGTGTTGAGGCTCGCGGAGGCTATCGTTATGTTCTCACCCTCACGGATGACTTGAGTAGATACGGGTATATCTATTTGATGAAACACAAGTCTGAGACCTTTGAAAAGTTCAAGGAATTTCAGAATGAGGTTGAGAATCAACGTGACAGAAAAATAAAGTTCTTGCGATCGGATCGTGGGGGTGAATATTTAAGTCATGAATTTGGCACACACCTTAGGAGCTGTGGAATTGTTTCACAATTGACACCGCCCGGAACACCTCAACGTAACGGTGTGTCCGAACGTCGAAATCGTACTCTGTTGGACATGGTGCGATCTATGATGTCCCTCACCGATTTGCCGCTATCTTTTTGGGGTTATGCTTTAGAGACTGTCGCATTCACTTTAAATAGGGCTCCGTCAAAATCCGTTGAGACGACTCCGTATGAACTTTGGTTTGGCAAGAAACCGAAGCTGTCGTTTCTGAAAGTTTGGGGTTGCGATGCTTATGTCAAGAAACTTCAACCTGAAAAGCTCGAACCCAAATCGGAAAAATGCGTCTTCATAGGATACCCAAAGGAAACTATTGGGTACACCTTCTACCACAGATCCGAAGGCAAAGTTTTTGTTGCCAAGAATGGATACTTTCTGGAGAAAGAGTTTCTCTCGAAAGAAGTGAGTGGGAGGAAAGTAGAACTTGATGAGGTGACAGTCACCCCTCCTGGACCGGAAAGTAGCGCAGCGCAGGAAACTGTTCCTGAGGTGCCTGCACCGACAAGGGAGGAAGTAGATGACAATGATCATGAAGAAACAGATCAAGTTACTACTGAACTTCGAAGGTCCACAAGGACACGTTCTGCACCAGAGTGGTACGGCAACCCTGTCCTGGAAATCATGTTGTTAGACAACGGTGAACCTTCGAATTATGAAGAAGCGATGGCGGGCCCAGATTCCAATAAATGGCTTGGAGCCATGAAATCCGAGATAGAATCCATGTATGAAAACAAAGTATGGACTTTGGTGGACTTGCCTGATGATAGGCACGCCATAGAAAACAAATGGATATTTAAGAAGAAGACGGACGCGGATGGTAATGTGACCATCTATAAGGCTCGGCTTGTCGCTAAGGGTTATCGACAAGTTCAAGGGATTGACTACGATGAGACTTTCTCTCCCGTAGCGATGCTGAAGTCAGTCAGAATCATGTTAGCTATTGCCGCATTCTATGATTATGAGATATGGCAAATGGACGTCAAAACAGCATTCCTTAATGGCTTCCTCAAGGAAGAGTTGTATATGATGCAACCGGAAGGTTTTGTCGATCCAGAGAACGCTAACAAGGTATGCAAGCTCCAGCGCTCGATTTACGGGCTGGTGCAAGCATCTCGGAGTTGGAATATTCGCTTTGATGAGGTGATCAAAGCGTTTGGCTTTATACAGACTTATGGAGAAGCCTGTATTTACAAGAAAGTGAGTGGGAGCTCTGTGGCATTTCTCATATTATATGTGGATGACATATTGCTGATGGGAAATGATATAGAATTCTTGGAAAATGTAAAGGCCTACTTGAATAAAAGTTTTTCAATGAAGGACCTTGGAGAAGCTGCTTACATATTAGGCATCAAAATCTATAGAGATAGATCGAGACGCCTCATAGGTCTTTCACAAAGTACATACCTTGACAAAATATTGAAGAAGTTCAATATGGATCAGTCTAAGAAAGGATTCTTGCCTGTTTTGCAAGGTATGAGATTGAGTAAGACTCAATCGCCGACCACGGCAGAAGATAGAGAAAAGATGAGTGTCATTCCCTATGCCTCGGCAATAGGTTCTATCATGTATGCCATGCTGTGTACCAGACCTGATGTGAACCTTGCCATAAGTTTGGTAGGGAGGTACCAAAGTGATCCCGGTACGAAACACTGGACAGCGGTCAAGAACATCCTGAAGTACCTGAAAAGGACTAAGGATATGTTTCTCGTTTATGGAGGTGACGAAGAGCTCGTCGTAAAGGGTTACGTCGATGCTAGCTTCGACACAGATCTGGATGACTCTAAGTCACAAACCGGATACGTGTATATTTTGAAAGGAGGGGCAGTCAGCTGGTGCAGTTGCAAGCAAAGCGTGGTGGCAGCATCTACATGTGAAGCGGAGTACATAGCTGCTTCTGAAGCAGCGCAGGAAGGAGTCTGGATGAAGGAGTTCATCACCGACCTAGGAGTCATTCCAAGCGCGTCAAGCCCGATGACTCTCTTCTGTGACAACACTGGTGCTATTGCTATTACCAAGGAGCCCAGGTTTCACAAGAAGACCAAGCACATCAAGCGCCGTTTCAACTCCATCCGGAATTATGTTCAGGATGGAGACATAGATATTTGTAAAGTGCATACGGATCTGAATGTAGCAGACCCGTTGACTAAACCTCTTTCACGAGCAAAACATGATCAACACCAGAACTCTATGGGTGTTCGATTCATCACAATGTAACTAGATTATTGACTCATAGTGCAAGTGGGAGACTGTTGGAGATATGCCCTAGAGGCAATAATAAAAGCATTATTATTATATCTCCTTGTTCATGATAAAGTCTGTTATTCATGCTTGAATTGTATT
Organism: Secale cereale; assembly: GCA_902687465.1. Classification (NCBI taxonomy): domain Eukaryota; kingdom Viridiplantae; phylum Streptophyta; class Magnoliopsida; order Poales; family Poaceae; genus Secale; species Secale cereale. Next base: position 223,857,797 of record LR738710.1, on the reverse strand, counting down.
GTACGGAAACAGCGATACATGTGTGAATACATAGATCATAATGAGTCCCTGGTAGGCCTCTAGTAGCCAGCTCGTTGATCAACAGATGGTCACGGTTTCCTGACCATGGACATGAGATGTCGGTGATAACGGGATCACATCATTAGGAGAATGATGTGATGGACAAGACCCAAACTTGAGCATAACACGAGATCGTATAGTTCGTAATGCATAAGCTTTTCGGTGTCAAGTATTTATTCCTTAGACCATGAGGTTGTACAACTCCCGGATATCGTAGGAGTGCTTTGGGTGTGCCAATCGTCACAACGTAACTGGGTGGCTATAAAGGTACGCATCGGGTATCTCCGAAAGTGTCTGTTGAGTTGGTACGAACCGAGACTGGGATGTTGTCACTCCGTATGACGGAGAGGTACCTCTGGGCCCACTCGGTAAGACATCATCATAATGAGCTCAATGTGACTAAGTAGTTAGTCACGGGATGATGGATTACGGATCGAGTAAAGAGACTTGCCATAACGAGATTGAACAAGGTATTGGAATACCGACGATCGAATCTCGGGCAAGTACCGTACCGATGGACAAAGGGAATAACATACGTGATTAAGTGAATCCTTGACACAGTGGTTCATCCGATGAAGATCATCGAGGAACACGTGGGAACCAACATGGGTATCCAGATCCCGCTGTTGGTTATTGACCGGAGAGTCGTCTCGGTCATGTCTACATGTCTCCCGAACCCGTAGGGTCTACACACTTAAGGTTCGGTAACGCTAGGGTCGTAGAGATTAATGCACGTGGAAACCCGAAAGTTGTTCGGAGTCCTGGATGAGATCCCGGACGTCACGAGGAGTTCCGGAATGGTCCGGAGGTAAAGATTGATATATGGGAAGTCCAGTTTCGGCCAACGGGTGATCTCCGGGGGTCACCGGGAGCGTCCCGGGACCACCGGAGGGGCCCCGGGGGTCCACCGGGTGGGGCCACCCATCCCGGTGGGGCCCCTAGGCCGCGAGGGGATGTGTGCAGCCCTCTGGGCTGGCGCACCACAGGGTGGCCCACCTCCCCATGTGCCTAGGGTTAAAACCCTAAGGGGAGGGGGGCCACCACTTGCCTTGGGGGAGGGGGACTCCTCCCTGGCCGCCGCCCCCCCTTGCAGATTGGATCTGCAAGGGGCTGGCGCCCCCCTGGCCCCCTATATATATGTGGGGGGGGAGAGGGCAGCCGCACCTCAGCCCTGGCGCCTATCCCCCTCCCGTCACACCTCCCAACTCCCACGCAGGGCGCCCGGCGAAACCCTGCTGCGATCTCCACTGCATCCGTCATCACGCCGTCGTGCTGCCGGATCTCTGACGACTTCTCCTCCCCCCTTGCTGGATCAAGAAGGAGGTGACGTTGCTGCACCGTACGTGTGTTGAACGCGGAGGTGCCGTCCGTTCGGCGCTAGATCATCGGTGACGAAGAACGTGAAGAGTACGACTACTTCATCCTTGCTTCGTTGAAAGCTTCCGCACGCAATCTTCATAACGGTATGTAGATGCACTCTTAGTTACTCGTTGCTAGATGTCTCCATAGTTGGATCTTGGTGAAGACGTAGAAATTTTTTGAATTATGCTACGTTCCCCGACAGGGCTGCGCCAGGTGGCCGCCTGGGCCTCCCCTGGCTCCCCTCAGGCCCATCTTTGGTTCTTCGCGAAGTTTCCTGTACGCTGATTTTTCCTGTATTTTTCCTGGAATTTTTGGAGCACTTTTAATATGGGGGAAACCTGAAATAGAAAAACAGCAGAAAACAGGAACTGGCACTGTGGTGCACTGAGTTAATAAGTTAGTCCAAATATGATCAAAAGTTTATGGAAGTGCATCAATATCATAGCAATATCACACAAAAGAAGCATGGAGCAAGCAGAAATTATAGATACGTTTTGGACGTATCAACATCCCCAAGCTTAATTCATGCTCGTCCTCGAGTAGGTAAATGATAACAAGCATAATTTCTGTGGTGACATGCTACCAACCATATAAGAACTTTTTAAGTAAAGCAATCAAGGCATGTAATTCAATTCAAGTCATAACAAGCAAGAGTCTATATTAGCATTGTAACAAGCAACATAAGAACATAAAGGTGCAAGAGCTCTCGCTGTCCGTGACTCGAATGTCTCCAAATGGTGTTTGCATGCAAGAAAGGGGATAGGGATATACGAGAGAGTAAAACATAGTTTTTGTATTGTTGAGAACTTAATCTACTAAAGTTTCACACTTGGTCTTCTTTGGAATCTTATCTTGACTCATCCCCAGACCACTAGCCAGGTACAAGTCAAAATGATCCACTCCCTTTTGATATTTTGAGAACTCATGCAATGGATGAGCGTAAGCAAGAAAGTTGACACTTAGGATGGCAAAGAGAGAAAAATGATGAAGGGGGAAGACAAAAAAGGTGTGAAAGGCTCACATCAATGAGGACAATCATAGGCGAGAGAAAGCCAAATGATAGATATGATCTGAGGAGTAGGGATTGCCATGCAACGGATGCACATATGAGCTAAGGTAAGCTCTCCAATGGAACTAGTGGGGGTGCATCCAACTTGCTCGCTCAAGAAGACCTAGAGCTCTTTTGAGGAGGCTTATCATTGGAATATACAAGCCAAGTTCTATAGTGTGAAGGTCCCCACATAGCTATATGCATGAATGATAATCTCTATGGAGTACAAGGTATAAGATGGAGTACGAGTGTGGATCTCTCAAAAGGAATAGTAGTGTGCCCCCTTCTCTCTTTTTATTTCTTTTTCTCTTTTTTCTATTTTTATTTTTTATTTTTTTGTGGCCTCAATGGCTCTTTCTATTTAACTCTCATTTGTCCTCTTTGGGATCTTTTGATTTTGTCCTCTTTGGGATCTTTTCCTCACTTTAGGGGCAACACTCTATATATTACAAGAAGTATAGAAGATTTTTCACACTTTACAAAAGTACTCAACATAAAGAAGATGAAACTATCATGATGTATGCAAATGTATGCCTCTGCCAGTGTAGTAGGATATGCAATGATACTAGCGCGTCATGTAGCAATGATTCTGGCAAGGCCCAACTAGCATGCGGCTCATCGATCAAGCAAAAGCATGTATGACATGAAGATCAAGTCATGAGAAGATGGATGTTGCATGGCAATGTATCTCGGAAAGGCTATGGAAATGCCTTGATAGGTAGGTATGGTGGCTGTTTTGAGGAAGGATATAATGAGGCTTATGATGACAGAGCGTATCGTGCCAAGGATTTGGATGCACCGGCGAAGTATGCGCCAACTCTCGAGGTGAGAAAGGGCAATGCACGGTACCGAAGAGGCTAGAAAAATATGGCTAGGTGGAAGTGTCAACTTTCGAATACTCACATTAGTCCGAAGAACTCATGCACTTATTATCGGTAACTCTCATTCTAATTAGGAGGTTCACAAAGAGACAAGTACCCCGAGGAGGAGTGTATGGGGGTTTGGTTATCCTTGCGCATCCTCGACTCATTGTACGTGAGTGTACTCTAATATTCGATCCCTCCAAAGATTAGTGATCCATCTAGTAGCTAAAGTTCTCAACTATTTTGTAGGTTTTCGAAAATAAACACAGATTGCCCAAAATACGCAATCTATCACTAATAGGCTAAAGCTCTTGACACCAAAAGTTCAGACATTACTCATGGCAATACCTCAAAACTATTGCAAGTTACTACTAAAATTAAATAGCAACCTCAGTTACCTACTTTAAGTTAAGACACACAACTCATTGCAACATGCAAACTCTCTTAACAAGATAAACATGAAAACTCAAGAGAGTTCAGCAACCAACTAAACAAAAGCTCTTTAAAAAGAAAAGCATGAAAACTAAGAGCTAAACATGACAATAGCTATGGAAAGACAAAAACACACACAACAAAGATAAGCATGAAAATCCTATGTTGTGTTCTAGGTTGAAGTGGAGCGTGTTTCTCTCCCACACAAAGAAAGTTGGGTTCTAACTTGTTATGAACAGTAAGCAAAGCTAAAGAAAAATAAAAAAAGGAAACTAAGAGCAAGACGCTCCAAGCATAGCACATAACGCATGTAGTGATAAAATTATAGTGGAACGAAAGACGAACTGATAATTGTTGATGGAGAAGGGGATGCATGGGGGCATCCCCAATCTTAGACACTTGAGTCTTCTTGAATATTTCTTGGGGGTGCACGGGGGCATCCCCAAGCTTGAGCGTTTGACCCTCCTGAATCTTCTTTTATCATCTTCCCTCGCACACTTGAAAACTCCCTTCATACATAACTCATCATAATCTGATTAGCGAGGTTAGTACCCACAATAAAATATTTTTTTCCCTACTAGAAATAAAGATAATCTTGAAGAGCTACTATTTCTCAAGATTGCCAAATTTTTTGCAAAGAAAAAGCAAGCTCAAGGTTTGCAAAACGAAGAAAAGGCAAAACATGACAGAATCTGTGAAAAACAGACCAGCAGGTAGTAAATAATTTTTTCTGGTCACTTCTGCAACTCAAATCAAAAAACTCAGAACAGACGCTCGAAAGCCAATTGTATAGAGCACTCTGTCAAAAAAATTCAGATCAAAAAGATGACCTGGTGATTTTATTCGAATTTTTCTGTCCAAGGACAGAATCTGTTTTCTGGACAACACGTCACAACTTTTGAACTTTCTTGCAATCGGAGGCTAAACTTGGCACAAAGCTGAAAAGAAAAGATACAATGATGACGCTACTGTAGTAACAAACATCAAGACACAACAAAAGCAAAATAAAACCTAATTCATTGTGGGCTGCCTCCCAAAAGCGCTTTCTTTTATGCCTTTAAGCTAGGCATGATGCAAAAAGAGAAGATGAAGTTTTATCAAGAGTAAGAGAATAGCTAGCCCGTGTAACGGACTCAAAAGGCAACTTAATATTCTTTTTAGGGAAGTGTTCCATCCCTTTCTTGAGAGGGAATTGGAATTTTATATTCCCCTCTTTCATGTCAATGATAGCACCAACGGTGCGAAGAAAAGGACGTCCCAAAATAATTGGACATGAAGGTTCACATTCAATATCCATTATAGTAAAATCAACGGGAACATAATTGTCATTGACAATGATAAGAACATAGTCGATCTTCCCCAAAGGTTTTGTTTACGGAAGAATCAACAAGACGAACACCAAAAGAACAAGGATCAAAAGGTTTCAATTCAAACATATCGTACATTCTTTTGGGCATAACGGAGGTACTACCTCCAACATCACATAAAGCATAGCAAGAGAAGTTATTCAACTTAATTTTGACTATGGGATCCCAACCATCTTCTAGCTTCCTAGGGATGGAAGTCTCAAGCTTGAGCTTTTCTTCCCTAGCTTTGGTAAGAGCATTGGTGATATGCTCTGTGAAGGCAAGATTAAGTGTGCTAGTGTGGGGATCTCTAGACATCTTGTGAAGAAAACCAATAACTTCAGAAAGGGAGCAATTATCAAAATCAAGGTCACTACTATCAAGTAAAGTGGTAGTGGTGTCCTTTAGGCTCACTTGTTTGGTAGCTTCTATGGTCATAGGAGTTTCTTCTTCTACGGTTGAGGTCATAGCATCACCATTAATAGGTCCAATGGGACTAGGAGCGCATTGGGTGCTAAGAGTTTGGATATCCTCAACAACTTGGATAGTAGCAACAGTGTGGTGGGTAGGAAGGCTCTTAATTCTATCTTCTTCCTCCTTCAGGGGTGCAACCACTTCAGGTTTAGCTGCCATTTGGTTTATCAAAGTGGCTTGTGTGTGGGACATATTGGAAACTTGGGTCTCAGTGATGGTGAGCCTAGTCTGGAGGTTAGAAATCTCAATATTTAGGCTCTCCAGTTGTCTACCAATGTCTTGCAAGATAGCAGTATGCTCATCTAATTGCCTCGAGAAGGTCTTGTTTTGTTCATATTGGGTGCACATGTAGTTCTTAGTGGCCTTCTCTATTTCTAGAAGTTTCTCATAACTAGGCATGTCTCTATCTCTAGGGGTGGAGTTCTTGGTTCTGGGATAAGTATTGTTGTTCCCATAGGAATTAGAGGGGAACGGTCTAGGGTTGCTACCAAAATTACTCCTATAAGCATTGTTATTGAAATTGTTTCTAGAGATAAAGTTCACATCTACTTGATCTTGAGCAATCAAAGAATTTAAAGGAACATCATGAGGATCAATAGAAGATTGATTGGAAAGTAGAGACATGATCAAGTCAACTTTTTCATTTAGGGAGGAAATCTCCTCGACAGAGTTTACCTTCCTACCTGTTGGAGCGCGTTCGGTGTGCCATTGGAAATAATTGGTCATCATCTCGTCGAGAAGCTTCGTGGCAGCACCAAGTGTAGTTGACATAAAGGTTCCTCCCGCGGCCGAATCTAACAAGTTCCGCGAGGTAAAGTTCAAGCCTGCATAAAAAGTTTGGATAACCATCCAAGTAGTCAAACCATGAGTAGGGCAGTTCTTGACAAGAGATTTCATGCGTTCCCAAGCTTGGGCAACGTGTTCATTATCCAATTATTTAAAATTCATTATGTTACTCCTTAATTGGATAATTTTAGCAGGGGGATAGTACTTCCCAATAAAGGCATCCTTGCACTTGTCCCAAGAATCTATACTATTCCTAGGCAAAGATTGAAACCAGATTTTAGCTCCTCCTCTCAAGGAGAAAGGAAAAAGCTTAAGCTTAACAATATCACCATCTACTTCTTTGTACTTTTGCATATCACAGAGCTCAACAAAATTATTTAAGTGCAAAGCAGCATCATCTCCAGCACCGGAGAATTGATCTTTCATAACTAGGTTCAGTAAAGCAGGTTTAATCTCATAAGAAGGTGCTGAAGTGGCAGGTGTAGCAATAGGCGTGCAGATAAAGTCATTGTTGTTATGACTAGTGAAGTCACACAACTTGGTGTTCTCGGTGGAACCCATAGCAGCAGCAAGCAAGCTAACTATTTTTGTGATTTTTGGTAAGGGACACTAAAGCAAAAACTGAAAGGTAAACTAACAAGACTAAAAAGCAAAGATAAAAGATAGCGTGCAACTCCCCTATCTTGAAGAGTGGAGTCCCCGGCAACGGCGCCAGAAACTTGCTTGATGGCTTCTCGCCCCTCGTTGGTTACCCCAAGTGGAAGGTTGAGATGTAGCGTAGCAGCAAATTTCCCTTGGCAAAGATACCAAGGATCGAATCCCATGAGACTCCGAGGGTCGACAAGTAGGTGTCAACGGCGCCAGAAACTTAGCGGTTGATGGGACCTGCACACAGATACAGATAACTTTGCTCCCAACGAGTACAAAGAGGTTGTCAATCCCTCCGGCCTTGTTGTTTACAAAGGATCAAACACAAGAGATAATAATGATAGCTATGACTGAAACTAGTAAATAAAAACAGGAAGTAAATAGAAGGTGTGATCAGCGGTGGTAATATGGACCGGGGTCCCATGAAGTTCACTAGTGATGTCTCTCTCCCAGAAGACGATAAAACAGCAAGGTGAGGTAAACAAATTACAGCTGGGCAATTGACAGGATTATGTGCGCAAACCAATGCTAACTATGCTGCAAAGAAAGGTAGAGGCTCAAAAGCATGGGCGGTACACCAAGGCAAGTAGACCGAAATCCATCTGCATCTACTACTAATCATCCACCTTGAGATATCTATCCAGAACATCTCGCTGGTATTAAGTTGCGAATCCCACCCAAAGTGTAAACTCAAAGCAACAGACAACTGCATTAAAAGAACTTTGCGTAAAGTAAACAATCCTTGCACCCGCAAGTACAAGCACCGTTGTTTTCTCCCTTGTGGCAACAGCACATCCCCTAGACTCATGTTTCTGTCACTCAAGCTAGTCATCAGGGGCCATGAACCCACAATCAAGCATAACGCTCCCTCTTGGAGTTACTCCTACTACTTGGCCAAAGCAATAAACAGCAACGAAGAACATGCAAGAATTACTCAAGAACAAAGATATAAAAGAGGTGAATCAAATATATTACTCAAACACAATCTTAACATAGTCTCATAATCCATCAGATCCCAGCAAACTCAGCAAAGCAACAGCAGAAAGATTACATATGTGCCTCGATCATGTAGGGCAGCTCACGAGGTCTAAACCATGAAGAGCAAAGAGGGGAGGAGAACATCACATAGCTACTGATCATGGACCCATGGTCCAAGGTGGACTACTCACGACTCATCCGGGAAGCGTCCGTGGTGGTGGAGAAGCTCCCGGTGGTGGTTCTCCCCTCCGGCAGGGTGCCGGGAAGAGTTCTCCTGATGCTCCCGATCTTGGAAGCGCTGCGGCGGCGGAACAGAGGCGAGATCACGAAAAAGGGTTCTGTCCTCGAGGGTTTCGGGACGAGAGGGATATATATGTGAAGGGGGGCAGCCAGAGGCGGAGCAGGGGCCCCAGGCGCCCCCCTGGCGCGGCCAGGGGTGGGGCCGCACCAGGTGGCCGCCTGGGCCTCCCCTGGCTCCCCTCTGGCCCATCTTTGGTTCTTCGCGAAGCTTCCTGTACGCTGATTTTTCCTATATTTTTCCTGGAATTTTTGGAGCACTTTTAATATGGGGGAAACCTGAAATAGAAAAACAGCAGAAAACAGGAACTGGCACTGTGGTGCACTGAGTTAATAGGTTAGTCCAAATATGATCAAAAGTGTATGGAAGTGCATCAATATCATACAAATATCACACAAAAGAAGCATGGAGCAAGCAGAAATTATAGATACGTTTTGGACGTATCACGCTGTGAACCTTCTTGATCTTCACTTCAAATCGATTTTGGGCCTTCCTAGCAAAGTTTGTGAAGATCTTTTGTACCTGCGATTTATCATCAAGAAAGAACACCCACGTAAATCTTTAAAAATCATCAACAATGACTAATCCAAAAGAGTTACCACCGAGGCTTTTGTAAGCATTGGACCAAAAAGATCCATGTGAAGTAGCTCGAGCGGTCTTCTCATGGGCATAATGGTCTTCACGGGATGACTTCCTCCAACTTGTTTTCCTGCTTGACAAGCACTAGAAAGTCTATCCTTGTCAAATATAACATCTTTAACACCAAGGATATGATCACCTTTAATAAGCTTATCAAGATTTCTCATGCTGACATGACCTAACCTTCTATGCCACAACCAACCTTTAGAAGATTTAGCAATAAAACAAGTGTGAGGTTGGTCTTTCTTAGTGAAGTCAACAATGTATAGGTCACCTCTATGAATGCCGATAAAGACCATATTATGATTATCTCTACGAAATACTTGGCAATCAACATGAGTGAATAGCACATTTAAACCAAAATCATCTAATCTAGACACGGAGAGAAGATTATATCCAAGAGATTCTACAAGCATGACATTCTTGATTGAGCTATCGTTGGATATGGCCACCTTACCAAGGCCCACAACTTTACCCTTAGAGTTGTCACCAAAGGTAACATACTTTCGTGGACCATCATTTCTAGCAAGCTCATCAAACATGTCCTTATCTCCGTTCATGTGGTCCATGCATCCACTATCAAGCACCCATTCCTTTCCTCCGGCTGCGTAACCACGAAGATTTGCCATAATACCAAAATGTCTCATTTGTTCATCAAGATCATAGTCACTATCCTCATCCTCATCATAGTATCCATGTTCCACATCGTCATGTGATGGATCAATTCCTAGAGAGAGTGATTCATTAGAAGTATGATCGTAACAATGTTCATCTCTATGAATTCTAATGACTTCGGAAATTATATTGCTAATAATTCCAACATATCCTTTGGCACGCATGAGATCACAAAGCTCACTGCTTGATGGCTTCTCGCCCCTCATTGGTTACCCCAAGTGGAAGGTTGAGATGTAGCGTAGCGGCAAATTTCCCTTGGCAAAGGTACCAAGGATCGAATCCCGTGAGACTCCGAGGGTCGACAAGTAGGTGTCAACGGCGCCAAAAACTTAGCGGTTGACGGGACCTGCACACAGATACAGATAACTTTGCTCCCAACGAGTACAGAGAGGTTGTCAATCCCTCCGGCCTTGTTGTTTACAAAGGATCAAACAGAAGAGATAATAATGATAGCTATGACTGCAACTAGGAAATAAAAACAGGAAGTAAATAGAAGGTGTGATCACCAGTGGTAATATGGACCAGGGTCCCATGATGTTCACTAGTGATGTCTCTCTCCCAAAAGACGATAAAACAGCAAAGCGAGGTAAACAAATTACAGCTGGGCAATTGATAGGATTATGTGCGCAAACCAATGCTAACTATGCTGCAAAGAAAGGTAGAGGCTCAAAAGCATGGGCGGTACGCCAAGGCAAGTAGACCGAAATCCATCTGCATCTACTACTAATCATCCACCTTGAAATATCTATCCAGAACATCTCGCTGGTATTAAGTTGCGAATCCCACCCAAAGTGTAAACTCAAAGCAACAGACAACTGCATTAAAAGAACTTTGCGTAAAGTAAACAATCCTTGCACCCGCAAGTACAAGCACTATTGTTTTCTCCCTTGTGGCAACAGCACATCCCCTAGACTCATGTTTCTGTCACTCAAGCTAGTCATCAGGGGGCATGAACCCACAATCAAGCATAACGCTCCCTCTTGGAGTTACTACCTACTACTTGGCCAAAGCAATAAACAGCAACGGAGAACATGCAAGAATTACTCAAGAACAAAGATATAAAAGAGGTGAATCAAATATATATTACTCAAACACAATCTGAACATAGTCTCATAATCCATCAGATCCCAGCAAACTCAGCAAAGCAACAGCAGAAAGATTACATATGTGCCTCGATCATGTAGGGCAGCTCACGAGGTCTAAACCATGAAGAGCAAAGAGGGGAGGAGAACATCACATAGCTACTGATCATGGACCCATGGTCCAAGGTGGACTACTCACGACTCATCCGGGAAGCGTCCATGGTGGTGGAGAAGCTCCCGGTGGTGGTTCTCCCCTCCGGCAGGGTGCTGGGAAGAGTTCTCCTGATGCTCCCGATCTTGGAAGCGTGGCGGCGGCAGAACAGAGGGGAGATCACGAAAAAGGGTTCTGTCCTCGAGGGTTTCGGGACGAGAGGGATATATATGCGAAGGGGGGCTGCCAGAGGCGGAGCAGGGGCCCCAGACGCCCCCCTGGCGCGGCTAGGGGTGGGGCCGTGCCAGGTTGCCGCCTGGGCCTCCCCTGGCTCCCCTCTGGCCCATCTTTGGTTCTTCGCGAAGCTTCCTGTACGCTGATTTTTCCTGTATTTTTCCTGGAATTTTTGGAGCACTTTTAATATGGGGGAAACCTGAAATAGAAAAACAGCAGAAAACAGGAACTGGCACTGTGGTGCACTGAGTTAATAGGTTAGTCCAAATATGATCAAAAGTGTATGGAAGTGCATCAATATCATAGCAATATCACACAAAAGAAGCATGGAGCAAGCAGAAATTTATAGATACGTTTTGGACGTATCAACATCCCCAAGCTTAATTCCTGCTCGTCTTCGAGTAGGTAAATGATAACAAGCATAATTTCTGTGGTGACATGCTACCAACCATATAAGAACATTTTAAGTAAAGCAATCAAGGCATGTAATTCAATTCAAGTCATAACAAGCAAGAGTCTATATTAGCATTGTAACAAGCAACATAAGAACATAAAGGTGCAAGAGCTCTCGCTGTCCATGACTCGAATGTCTCCAAATGGTGTTTGCGTGCAAGAAAGGGGATAGGGATATACGAGAGAGTAAAACATAGTTTTTGTATTGTTGAGAACTTAATCTACTAAAGTTTCACACTTGGTCTTCTTTGGAATCTTATCTTGACTCATCCCCAGACCACTAGCCAGGTACAAGTCAAAATGATCCACTCCCTTTCGATATTTTGAGCACTCAAGCAATGGATGAGCGTAAGCAAGAAAGTTGACACTTAGGATGGCAAAGAGAGAAAAATGATGAAGGGGGGAGACAAAAAAGGTGTGAAAGGCTCACATCAATGAGGACAATCATAGGCGAGAGAAAGCCAAATGATAGATATGATGTGAGGAGTAGGGATTGCCATGCAACGGATGCACATATGAGCTAAGGTAAGCTCTCCAATGGAACTAGTGGGGGTGCATCCAACTTGCTCACTCAAGAAAACCTAGAGCTCTTTTGAGGAGGCTCATCATTGGAATATACAAGCCAAGTTCTATAGTGTGAAGGTCCCCACATAGCTATATGCATGAATGATAATCTCTATGGAGTACAAGGTATAAGATGGAGTACGAGTGTGGATCTCTCAAAAGGAATAGTAGTGTGCCCCCTTCTCTCTTTTTATTTCTTTTTCTCTTTTTTATCTTTTTTTATTTTTTTGTGGCCTCAATGGCTCTTTCTATTTAACTCTCATTTGTCTTATTTGGGATCTTTTGATTTTGTCCTCTTTGGGATCTTTTCCTCACTTTAGGGGCAACACTCTATGTATTACAAGAAGTATAGAAGATCTTTCACACTTTACAAAAGTACTCAACATAAAGAAAATGAAACTATCATGATGTATGCAAATGTATGCCTCTGCCGGTGTAGCAGGATATGCAATGATACTAGCGCGTCATGTAGCAATGATTAGGGCAAGGCCCAACTAGCATGCGGCTCATCGATCAAGCAAAAAGCATGTATGACATGAAGATCAAGTCATGAGAAGATGGATGTTGCATGGCAATGTATCTCGGAAAGGCTATGGAAATGCCTTGATAGGTAGGTATGGTGGCTGTTTTGAGGAAGGATATAATGAGGCTTATGATGACAGAGCGTATCGTGCCAAGGATTTGGATGCACCAGCGAAGTATGCGCCAACTCTCGAGGTGAGAAAGGGCAATGCACGGTACCGAAGAGGCTAGAAAAATATGGCTAGGTGGAAGTGTCAACTTTCGAATACTCACATTAGTCCGAAGAACTCATGCACTTATTATCAGTAACTCTCAATCTAATTAGGAGGTTCACAAAGAGACAAGTACCCCGAGGAGGAGTGTATGGGGGTTTGGTTATCCTTGCGCATCCTCGACTCATGGTACATGAGTGTACTCTAATATTCGATCCCTCCAAAGATTAGTGATCCATCTAGTAGCTAAAGTTCTCAACTATTTTGTAGGTTTTCGAAAATAAACACGGATTGCCCAAAATACGACATCTATCACTAATAGGCTAAAGCTCTTGACACCAAAAGTTCAGACATTACTCATGGCAATACCTCAAAACTATGGCAAGTTACTACTAAAATTAAATAGCAACCTCAATTACCTACTTTAAGTTAAGACACACAACTCAGTGCAATAGGCAAACTCTCTTAACAAGTTAAACATGAAAACTCAAGAGAGTTCAGCAACCAACTAAACAAAAGCTTTTTAAAAAGAAAAGCATGAAAACTAAGATCTAAACATGACAGCAGCTATGGAAAGACAAAGAACACACACAACAAAGATAAGCATGAAAATCTTATGTTGTGTTCTAGGTTGAAGTGGAGCGTGTTTCTCTCCCACACAAAGAAAGCTGGGTTCTAACTTGTTATGAACAGCAAGCAAAGCTAAAGAAAACTAAAAAAAGAAACTAAGAGCAAGACGCTCCAAGCATAGCACATAACGCATGAAGTGATAAAATTATAGTGGAACGAAAGACGAACTGATAATTGTTGATGGAGAAGGGGATGCATGGGGGGCATCCCCAAGCTTAGACGCTTGAGTCTTCTTGAATATTTCTTGGGGGTGCACGGGGGCATCCCCAAGCTTGAGCGTTTGACCCTCCTGAATCTTCTTTTATCATCTTCCCTCACACACTGGAAAACTCCCTTCATACATAACTCATCATAATCTGATTAGCGAGGTTAGTACCCACAATAAAATAATTTTTCCCTACTGGAAATAAAGATAATCTTGAAGAGCTACTGTTTCTCAAGATTGCCAAAAGGTTTTTGCAAAGAAAAAGCAAGCTCAAGGTTTGCAAAACGAAGAAAAGGCAAAACAGGACAGAATCTGTGAAAAACAGACCAGCAGGTAGTAAATAATTTTTTCGGGGAACTTCTGCAACTCAAATAAAAAAACTCAGAAGAAACACTCGAAAACCAATTGTATAGAGCACGCTGTCAAAAAAATTCAGATCAAAAAGATGATCTGGTGATTTTATTCGAATTTTTCTGTCCAAGGACAGAATCTGTTTTGTGGACAGCACGTCACAACTTTTGAACTTTCTTGCGATCGGAAGCTAAACTTGGCACAAAGCTGAAAAGAAAAGATACAATGATGATGCTACTAGAGTAACAAACATCAAGACACAACAAAAGCAAAATAAAACCTAATTCGTTGTGGGCTGCCTCCCAAAAGCGCTTTCTTTTATGCCTTTAAGCTAGGCATGATGCAAAAAGAGAAGATCAAGTTTTATCAAGATAAGAGAATAGCTAGCCCGTGTAACAGACTCAAAAGGCAACTTAATATTCTTTCTAGGTAAGTGTTCCATCCCTTTCTTGAGAGGGAATTGGAATTTTATATTCCCCTCTTTTTCATGTCAATGATAGCACCAACGGTGCGAAGAAAAGGATGTCCCAAAATAATTGGACATGAAGGTTCACATTCAATATCCATAATAGTAAAATCAACGGGAACATAATTGTCATTGACAATGATAAGAACATCGTCGATCTTCCCCAAAGGTTTCTTTACGGAAGAATCAACAAGACGAACACCAAAAGAACAAGGATCAAAAGGTTTCAATTCAAACATATCATACATTCTTTTGGGCATAACGGAGGTACTAGCTCCAACATCACATAAAGCATAGCAAGAGAAGTTATTCAACTTAATTTTAATCATAGGATCCCAACTATCTTCTAGCTTTCTAGGTATGGAGGCTTCTACCCTAAGCTTCTCCTCCCTAGCTTTGATGAGAGCATTAGTGATATGCTCCGTGAAGGCAAGATTAAGTGTGCTAGTGTGGGGATCTCTAGACATCTTGTGAAGAAAACCAATAACTTCAGAAAGGGTGCAATTATCAAAATCAAGGTCACTAATATCAAGTAAAGTGGTAGTGGTGTCCTTTAGGCTCACTTGTTTGGTAGCTTCTATGGTCATAGGAGTTTCTTCTTCTACGGTTGAGGTCATAGCATCACCATCAATAGGTCCAATGGGACTACGAGTGCATTGGGTGCTAAGAGTTTGGATATCCTCAACAACTTGAATAGTAGCAACAGTGTGGTGGGTAGGAAGGCTCTTAATTCTATCTTCTTCCTCCTTTTCTCTAGCCCATCTCTCTTTAAGTTTAGCCATCATCCTAATGTTTTCATTAATTTGCACTTGAATAGCATTCATAGGAGTGGTCTTCCTCTCCTCAAGAGGAGAAGTTCTAATTTTAAGCAACTCTACCTCATGGGCTAAATTGTCTACCTTCGAAAAGAGATTATCTAGTTTGTCTAGTTTTTATTCTACACTCTTATTGAAGGCCTTTTGGGTAGTGATGAAGTCTTTAAGCATAATCTCTAGTTCAGAAGTGGAGTTCTTGGTGCTAGGATAAGCATTGTTGTTCCCATAGGAATTAGAGGGGAACGGTCTAGGGTTGCTACCAAAATTACTCCTATAAGCATTGTTATTGAATCCATCCATAAAGCCGCTTTAGAGTGCCTAGAAGATCCATGCACCTTTAGTTGACGGCTGAAGATCATGGCTTCTTTAGTGATTATACCCTTTTATTAAAAGGGATGATTTGAAAATTGATTATACCCGCTGATGTACCTCATAGAGGAAAGATCTCCCTCCTCATTAACTATGTTACTTATTTCCTCATAGCCTCTTGATGCAAAAAACCTATTCTTTCAAGGAAAAGACCTTTATAATTCAGTGTAGTTTTTCACTGACTATTCTAGTGTAGTTTGACTCAAGTATACGTTTTCTGAAGTCTCAGATTGCATGCATTTCTTAAACAGTATTGCACACTACTAACTAAAAAACTAGTACTTTACTGACAGGAAGTTAATAAGTATATAATATGCAAACAATCCCTCGCTTGGTAGTTTCCTTTCTTTCCTACCACGCAATCAATCTCTTGCTTACTTAAAACTCTAGTTTTGTCGGACAACCTTGCTTCTTTCTTATAGCAAAGTGCTGAATCCATAAGCTTTCGTCGGAGCCTGCCACCAATCAGTCTAAATTAGTTACTTAATTCCTTAACTACCTAGCTTGCAGAGAATAAAGTAGGCTTTGGCTGAGATACGTAAAGGAGGAATAGTCAACTATACTCCGAATGTGCTTTGAGCAGACAGATATGTAGGTTGCTAGGAAGGAGGTAAGCGCTTGTCTTTCTGATGTCAAGAAGTAAGAAGAGGTAAAACTCCTAAAAAACAACTTGATCTATGTTGAAAGTTTATGTCAGCAAGCAAAGAGATTGCCTAGGGCGAAAGCAAATAAAAAAGATAATAAGAAAATAAGTGTTTCAAGCCTAAGCAAAAGATAGAATGTTGTATTGCCATAACCTATGTACTTAAGCGAACTAGCGAAGAAAGGCGAAGAATGGCTTTGTTCAAGCCCAAGTCAAAATCTATCTCTGATAAAGCATTCAATCTTTCATCTTTATATTCATTATCTGCAAGTTTCGAGTCCTTCTTTGACTTTCTCCTTCCGGCACTTTTTAGTCATAGTAAGGACCTTATTTGTTGAATGATCGGTTTTATCCTCGAAGTCTTTCTAGCCCGCCCGTGCCAAACTAGTCTTCTTTCAAAGATGTGGATCCAACAAAAGTGTAGATCCAATTAACAATTAACCGCAAATAAGGGTTTTAGGAGAGTCATTATCTCCCTATAGGCACACCGGTGGAAGAAACTCCTAAAGCAGGGAAGCACGATCTTGTTGCTTCTTCTGTTCTTGTGGATCCACGCCTGTGGTTAGCGAGGCTACAGAACACAATAAAATAGCATTGATAACCAGAGAGATCCGCGGGCCTATTACCAGTTTTGGCATGTTAGTAGTTTTGGTAATAATGTTAGCCATTTTAGGCCTATCAAATTCAATGAACATGTTTTGCATGGAGTCGATAAAGACAGTGATATGATTGCCGCATAATAATAATGAGTCAGTACCAAAGAGTACGAGGATAGCCCAAGCCTTCCACAAGTTCCTCGCTAAACAGTGTCTCATCTACGCTTCATTTTATACGTTTTTATAAAGAAAAAGGCCACGATAGACCATCTGATGCTAGCTCCTCAAATCATTGGCCAGAGAGGGAAATGGGTACAGCAAGTCTCCCCTCATCTACCAGAACGTGTTTGGAGTTATCTTCGCTCCCACGCATGGCTAGACAACCGAAAAACAGCCTAGCAAAGATGACTTCTCTTGGGCCAAAGGGAGTTCAAGGTGCCTCCTAAACAAAAGTGAAAGGTTGTGTGTGTGTGCTTTGTGCGAGATCATCGACCTTCTGTTGGCAAGTTGGATCCGCGGGCAGTGAGGTGTATATTTATTGATTATGCATCTAGCCAAAAGGGATATCAATGTTGGGATCTTATTGGGAGGAAATTATACGCAAGTATGGATGTAACCTTTCGGGAACATGAGCCATACTACACAACACAGGTAGAGGTGATCTTAGTAAGTTCTTGGAGGAATTCTCTGCTAGCACCGAGGGTGATAGTCGAGAGGGGGAGAATGAAGGGAATGCTGATGCTAATGGGGAGATTGCTCAGCAGAGGCTTATAGAAGAAGAAAAGAACCAGTCGTGATAGGGACTATTCCTTGCCCTACCTAGTGTGGCTTGGAGATGTAAGCCTGTTTTCTTCTCTAAGTTGCCTGCAGCCCGAAAGAATGGAAGAGGATTTTTCGTATCACTGATTTCGCAATATTGTTCGATCTAAGCACGGGAGCAGAAAAGAAAGGGAAAGAGAAGATCAATTCCGAGGTTATGGATGCTCAGGAACATGCTTCTCTCTCAGTGGGTCAATATTAAAACAACTTTCTGGGAGAAATCCTTGCAGCTGCTTATTCAGCCCAGGCATCACCATTCAACAAGTGTCATCCCTACATAGTATTGTTGGTCATGAGCATCAGGCAGTGTCAATATCTTTGGAAGGATTTTGGCGGTGTATGTGGATGATATTGTGATTACTGGAGACGATGTTGAAGAAATCAAATGTTTGAAGGCAAGACTGGGAGAAGCATTTGAGGTAAAGGATCTTGGACCTCTTCGATACTTCCTTCGGATTGAGATTGTTCGGTCGAAGAAGGGGGTAACATTAAGTATAGTGAACAGGTAGCTGATTGTTTTACTAAACGAGTAGGTCCTTGTGACGGTTTAGCAATTTGTAACAAGATAGGCATGTTAGATATCTTTAGCCGGGGGAGTGTTGAGTATTGGGCTGGGCTGTATAGTGTGTGTTAGGCCCCATGGCCCATGTACCTTGTATGTATAGCAGCACATAGGAGCAATGGAAGAGATTGATGATCACTCATCAAATAATACCCATGAAACGAATCCAGACTCAGTGAGTGGTGAAGACCACTGACCCCAATAGGAATACGGAAGACCTAATTATTGAAGAGAATAGTACAATTAACAACTAAACCTAAAGGGATCCACTTGTCACAGAAGCAGACTATAACTAATAGGAAGCGCCTATCTCTTACTTGATATCTGATTGATCTTGCAGAGCCGAATTGTTTGAACTTGATCGACCTTAAACGCTAGTTCAATTCCAGGACGACATCATATAATATACGCGAGGCTCAACCAATGATTTTGATTAGACACTTCTCCTTGTTGAATGAGAATGAAGGAAGAGTGCCGAACGACTAAAGCTAACAGCCAGCCCGGATACCTAAACTGAAGAGGATGTCCCACCATAGCAAGATATGATACAGACCAATTAACTGGTAAGCCAACCTTCCCCATTGCTTTTCTTTCAACTAACTAGAAAAAGAAGGGGGCTCTTACGCGACTAGGCCGAGGAAACCTCCACTACTGACTGAACTGAAACACATCATCCCATCCATTCCATCAAGTAAGTACGGGTCCCCAGTGACATATTAAAGAATGCCAACTTTCTCCCAACCGGTCTGTGAGAAGAAATGCCTAGATACTCGGTATGAGGAGAGCTCGGTAAGCAGGCAAAGAGCAGGGTTTGGTAGGCTGAGCCTCTTCTGGGGCAGGAAATTGGTCTATACCCACAGTTGCTTTTGTTTTTTCGTATGGCACTCTTAGGGTGATTTGCGAAGTTGTTGTTTCTGACTGTAGCCTGTAAGAAAAGAAGTGTGTCTGCATCGATCGCATCAAGATTAATCTATGTTATTTTTCATACACATTTCATTTCACTGGGCTGCGGTTGGCCTTAGCTTTAGTAGCAGGGTTGGCGCTTTCTTTTCAATGAGGGAATGGCTGGCGCTATCACCCATGGCACCTTCATCCTCAGCAAGAAGTGAGTAGTTGGCATTTCCGGTTTCCGAACAAATGGATACAAATTGACCTTGTGGACCCGATGATACCACGCCTGGGAGACTTGAAGAAGAATAAGAAGAAGAAGGCGGATTCAATTCTTCAAGTCAAAGTCAAGGGCTACTGGCAGTTTCCTATCAATAACGATCCTTTGGATCTATAATCATTGAAAGAGGTCTCTATATTACAACAATTGAGAGTTGCCTCTTGCTATCACTACCTCGTACCAATCAAGGAGCTCTAAAGCATGCTGAGCTGGCCGGGCGGGATCACTAGCTTCCGGTAATATGTGCTTGTCACTTCACTCGAGCCTTGAGAGAATCCGCCAAAGCCTATATCTACAAAAACGAAAGAGAACGAAATAAGCAAATCTGAATAAGTTGATAGGAGGGAGTGCGGTGTTCTGTTCAAGATTTCTCTCAAGCCTAAACCTTCAAAGCTAACTAGTAGGCTTTGGATCCATGGCTCTGACCTGGTGGAAGGTACTCTCCAGTAGCAAAAGTGAGTTCTACGAAAAACAGTGATTCTGCTTTCCTCCGCAATTTGGCCCATAGTAAGAAAAGGTAAGGTTGCGTAAGATATGGGAACTCGTAACCGACTATCGAACACAACTGAGAGTTCACTACTGGTCAAGTACACCAATTCCGCTCATGTTAAACTTACTGGAAAAAAACTCTAGTAAAATGGTAAGATGAATCAGTCAAAGGCAATTCAA
>LR738710.1:223827674-223832674 GCA_902687465.1 Secale cereale | reverse complement strand
TGCGCTCATCCCTTGCTTGTTCTTTCGGACTAGCACTCTTTCCCTCTCTTTGAAGTAGATTTCTCAGCTCCACGAGTCAAACGAAATAAGGCGAAAGGCCCACTACTTCTTCATTCATGGCTTATTGATTTGATTGATCCCCCTTTCGTATTCATTCGACCTGAGGTGAGGTTGGAACAAGAGTTTTCATAAAAAGAATGGTTCTTTTATGCAATTATGAACGGGCAGGCCTCTTGTGGATTCCTCCAACTCTATGAATGAAGGGGGGAGTATGAGGAAGGCCGATTTTCTTTCTATATGAAGATGAAAAAAGGATCAGGGTCAAACATTTCTTACTTTTGTTGAGTATGACTGAATGAGGAAGAGCTCCTTATGTGGTATCACTTTACCACCATCTGAAATGCGCGAAACTCCGATTGGTGGAAGCCAGTCCATGAAGATTCTCCCTTCTCTTACGTGAAATTCCCCTCTTTCGGTAAGCATCCAGTATCTCAGCAACCCACATAGGCCTTCCCCGAAACCCCCCAGTCACTAACGTAAACAAAGTAGAAAAAGCACCAATTTCTGTACCGGTTCCGGAAGAGCGAAGAAAAAGGGGATGTTTTGTTAATGGGAACAAGGAACTGTTTATAGCTGTCGCGATATAAATAACTATACTCATCCGAGCCGCAGGAACATGTACATACGAAATAGGTGAATTTCCACCTTGTTGAAGATCTGGTGGTGCTACCCGAAGACTTAAATGAATAGCCATCGCTGTTAAGAACAACCAATGCCTTATGTGTATTGGATCCGCTCTTCTGTTAGCATGAACACATGAATGAGATTCTATTCCTCTTCCTTATTCTTCCTAAATAGAACCCCCCAACCTAGGTGCGGAAGTAAAATAAATCCTTGTTTGTACATCGCTGAACTTACATACCCGGGCCCGGCTCAACATTCTTTTAAAACAATCGAATAACGGCTTTTCCATGACTTGGCCATTCAATCTTGTGAACTAATCGAGACCGAAATTGGATAAAGAGATACAAAAGGAGAGGAATACCCAATCGATGAAAGAACATGAAACCCTTCTGTTTCTATAGAGGTACGGGAAACGGTTGGGGGCAATAAAGTAGGTGAAGTGGTTGGATTTTGCGAGCTGTTCCAACCACTGCTGGATGTGATTCCAAGAGCCGAACGAGAATGAATACCACACAGAAGAGTCAAGACCGGGCTCCCTAATAGAATGTTTAACCGATCCATTCCGGATCGATCGAATTGGTACGGAAGTTGTAACATGGGAAAAGCACAGAAAACACGACTTATTTGAATAACCCGGTGACCTACCAATTGTAGAAGTAGGATTTTTGGCAAGCAATAAGCACTTAAATAATACAATTCGAGTGTACCAGATTCTTTATCATTTCGAGGAAAAGGTTCGGGAGGAAAGGGAAACAACAGAGGGATCCGAATCGAACCTAAATGGGAATGACATGAAAAATCTTTTTCAAAACCTATCATTAAGGGCGTGACGACGATATACGAGAGGAATAAAAAAAACTCGTGATTGGTGTGGAGGGGAAGATCTGCTTATGAAATTGTTCAAGAAAGAGTCGTCTCATTTCCTTACTTCTGCGTTCTTTCGAATTCATTCACTTCGACGGCTGGCGCTACGCTAGCTTTGCATGATTAGCTCCGACAGAACAGGTACTGCATTTCCTTAGTTGGATCTGCTCTTTCTCTCTCGTGCAGTTGTTGCTTCCGGCTATTTATTCAGTCATCAATCAGCATTGATCCGGGTAGTTAGTCAGTCTCTCTCTTTTTGCCCGTCCTTCTCTATCGATGAAATTCCTAATTCAGGGAGTTCGCTTTCCAATATCTAAATGTTCATGCAAAGCAACAAACGAAATGCAAGAACTGTCACGCAGAAGTCACACAGTATGCTGATCGTTCTGAAATGATAAAAAGTATGGGATTTCATAAGAGATTCATACATAGAGATCTAAACTCATGGAAGGGCCCGGCCAGCAAACGAGATCTCTTACATCCAAAGGACCATGCCAATCGAAGATGAACCATTCACCGAGCCGAGTATGTGCAAGACAAGACACGGCTAGATAAGTCAAATAGAAGATATTGCTTTTACACGAGCAACTCTTTTCTTCATGTGGGTACAGCCCACTTTTCCTTTGATGAAATGCGAACACAAACTTCAGGAATCCAAGAAAGAAGTAAAGATCGAAATCGAAGCATTGTCATTGGGTTGAAGATCAATTCATATCGACAAGACTTTCCATTCATCTTTTTGTTGATATTTGGATTCCGTTTTCAAATAAAGTCATCTTGTAGTTAGAAATCACCTTTAGAATCATCAGCCTCTGTCCCTACACTGACTCGCTTATCCGGGATCGATCCTCACTACGGTCCTTTATTTCGAAACGAGGATAGGTCTCTCGCGGAACGAGGTGTAGATTGAGAAGAAAGATGAGCGTATGGTCCATACTCACTCGGGTTCAAACTTATTTTGCAGGGAGAAATGGGTACATGCCTGTAGATCTTCTTCTCACAGCGAGCACTTGATTACGGAGCCTGATTCTATATATTATTTATGGATTATTATAGAATCTATCTTTTTCTTCAAATCATAGTGGGAATCCTATTACCGATACCTAAACGTTTTCTTTGTCGAAACAGAAAGGAGGGAAATTGGATAACCGACGACACGAGTTTCCCGTTCAACGTTCCGCTTCGCTCCACTGTTAGATAGGCAATTCAATAGTTACCGACGAAAGGAGTTCCCCTTCTCTTGGCCAATTGACGTTCTGCTTCAATAAGTCATGACCTTCACTCTCCTCAAGTGAGGAGGGCATATTGTTTGACCAACGAAAGCCTCACTAGTTCCTTCTTCCCGTTCACTATTCCCGTAGCCTGATACGAGTTATTTAGTTCGTGTCTCCTTGTTCTTGGGAAGAACCGAAGGTTCATTCGCGGCACTCGTAGACATAGTTGTATTTCAGACCCTCTTCTTTCCCTAAAAAGCTAATAAATCAAAACAAGAGAAAAGCAGATGCGAAAGCTCGAGTCGAAGAGTGGAGGTCGCTCGGTAACTCGAGTCGATCAGTCCCATTCATTCTTGCCCGAAACAAGTGGGCTATTCATTCCGGTGCCACCTTTGTTCAATCGAGTCCATGTTCTCTATTTCCCAAAACCCATTCGTTCACCGACCCGTGGACCAGAGGTTTAAAGCTTGGAATTGAGCTTTCTAGCTTTCTTTAGTACAATCTTTTTGCGAGAGCAACCCCGGGTTCGTTCCTAAGACTACACTCACAGCTTTCTCTGTTCATGTTCCGGCATAGGAGATCTAGTGGTAGGATAGGGGACAGAGCTTTAGGGCTGCAGTAAACCTCATATGCGCGTGGCTCATCATAAGACCTTAGCCTGATGTCCTACCCAAAGACTTCAAAGGTAGTCACAGGACAACCTTTCCGAGTTCTAACTTCCAAACCTATAACTTGGTTTGCTTGCCTGCTTCCTATCTGACCTATCAATCAAAGAAATGTTCTAGTTCCGCGATACGAGCTTGACTGTCGCTCTGAGACAGTAGATTTCTTGGTTGGGGGTCCCTTTATCAAAGGCTCCCTTCCCTACTGATCATACAACAAATGAAGGTGGTTAGAAAGATGGCACATCGATCTTCTGTACACCCTGTTCGTGCTGCGGAACGCAGAAAATCCGCCTTCCTTGGAAAAAAAATTCCTGACTCCGAAGTATCAAAGGAGACTTGGGTGGCGCCTTCTGAAGAGCCCTTCATTCTGTGACTCAGATAGGCTAGGATTCGTGTCTCAGCCGGAAGGGGTCGTAGGACTGACTCAGACAAAGCGTTAGAAGTACGATCTCCGAATCTATAAGCTTTGGCCTGCCTTCTTCCCTTATCTAATCTCTTAGGTAATAAGAAAGTGGTGTTAATTGTCACGCTAAGGAGCTGACCAGTGACATTTCTATCTCAATTGAAGTCAACCTTACTATACTCGCTTGTAGGAGATCATCGCTCAGAAGGGCGTTCTTTCGCTAGAAAAACAAGAGTTTGAAGATCACCCAACCCACGAAAAGGTCAGAACTCTCGATCTAGCCCCACTTTCTATAGCAATTTATCAACATGTTGTTTCGAATGTCCTTGAAAAGGCCTACACACATACCCTGCCACTCGATGTGTAGTGGGTTTGTTCAGTAGAGATGGGTAGAGCGCACAAGTATTGGAAGGAAAGTTTCACCCTTCTTAAAAGAGAAAAAGTCTGTATTGAACTATGATTTGAATTCCTTTCTTATTAGTTTCCAAGTGCAAAATGTTCATTGCCTTGATCAGAGCCTTTAAGCCTTTTAGAAGCGAGCATTTCCGCAGCTTCTATTTTTCCTAAAGCTAATGAACCGAATGGAAGAGAAAAACTTGGAATAAATAATAAAGAAGGAACCAACAAGAAAATAAAGAATTGTTCCAACCTCGGCTCGGGGTCTGTCTGGAAATGGAAAATAGTTCTCTCTCTCATCTGGTCTCGCCACAGTGACAAAAAAAACAAGTGAATAATTGGAATAGAACGCAATCGTCAACCAAAATCGGGTAGGATGTATTATAAAAGAAAGCCTTGCCTCACTCGCAAGTGAGGACCTCACCCCTCCTTCCTCATTTATTGAGAATGGAAAAAGACAATGTTCATTGCTTCCTCAAAACAAGAGTTCCACGGGCGGCTGCTCCTGAACGAGCTGCTCATGCTCAAACTGATCAACATAAAGTGGAAAGTGTAGTAGAGATATTACTCGCAGTATGAGAAGGAAGAGAAGATCTAACCTCTCTACTTGACACCTCTGAACCAACTTCATTCCTAGCTAAAACAGGAAAGCTGAAAGTACTCAAGCTTCAAACTCCTTGCTAACCGATAAAAGGAATAATGCTTCAAGGACTATATGACTAGCTCTTATACGAGTTCCTGGTAAACCACTACTTGCGTAAAGTACTCCGCTCG
>LR738710.1:223796978-223811978 GCA_902687465.1 Secale cereale | reverse complement strand
TTAGCGCATTGGACTCGAAATCCAAATTCTGCTAGCTGACAAAGAAAAAACAGAATATAACAGAGAAATATTGGTTCTGACTGGTTGGTAAAAGGACTCTAAATCCTTTGAGTGGTTCGATTCCACAACAGAACAAAGAATGAAATGAATGAATTACCACGCTTTCCGCCGGCTGATAAAGAACTTTTTGATGATCGATTGCTTCACCCATGATCTGATGATCTTGCTATAACATAACGATACTGCATTTCCCCTCTTCCTTGTCTCTACTTACTTGTTCATTGCTCGACTCGAGGGAGGGGCTCTATATAGCTGTTTTGCCTTCTTTCTTGGACTCTCAGGTGAGCGCTTAGGCCAAGCCACAATTACCAAGGCATGATTGAATCCGCCAAAGAGAAGGGAATAGATGATCTCACTAGAAAAAGTTGCGTAACCCCCCCGTTTTTTTGGCATGATTTCAAGATTTTGACCTGATTTATGAGAAAAGAACTTCGTTTTGCATTAACCCGAAAGAATCTCCTTATAATTGAGTGTGCAGTAAAGGGGGTTGTTACACCAAATCCCTCTGGTGAAGCTCTATCCAACTGCTTGTTAATAGCGGATTGGGTATTGGTCGATCGAAAGCTGTGATACGCAAAATCCTCAGCAGAATGAAATGCGGACTACAATTAAGTTAGTTGAAAAAGAGAGTAAGGAATGGGACCGTCAACAGGAACTCTTGAATTGAGGGTTTTTCACACTACCTATAGAGAGATTGAACCAACACGGTGCCCACGGTAACTCCTCCACCCGTACTGTTTGCTTTCGTGGGGCTTTGCTGCGCTTTGGATCTTATCAGGTGGCAACCACCTTCGGTTCTAGACTCTGGCACTTCCCCTGGCTGTGGCACTTTCACTGCCGCCTACTCCTACTATTGGGTCGGTTGTGGTTGGTGTTTTGATTCAAAAGTGGAGAATAGATTGTTCATTGCGAAGGAAATCAGAAATCTACATACAAGGGTCAAGATGTAAGCTCAAGTTAAGTGGACGGGTCCAAAGATCAGGGAAAAGGGTAGACCAGGACATGGTTGCAAGGGCTATATATCTATATAGTTACAAATGAATGAAAACGCCATGCTTAAAGCCAAAAGAATAAGCTCTTGATACGGATCTCTTTCATCTTGTAAATAAAGTAGGGGCGTCCCTAACTACAGCTTCCTACCATAAGTCAGACATTCAGCTAATACTGAAGAAATCTTCTTCTGGGGACACCTCTCTAAAATAAGAATGATGGCGTTTTTGATCTTATGCGTTTTCTGATCGAGAAATGTGAGAATGTAGTTAGGCTCTTGATAAGAAATATGATAATGGGGTATATAGGTGTTAGGGGTTTTGTCAATAAAGGTGAGAGTTCGGCACATCTGTTTACCTGACCTGTTCCTTCTATATTGGTTAGATCTGTACGAAGCAATAGATAGTATGTTCTTCCATAGTCGATGTCGGAAAAAACATCGCGCATTTATCATATCCTTCTTGTACAGTCATCCACATAACTCTCGTCATAGTCGCACTGGGAGTGAACGATACAAACGATGAAGCTCCCGAATTGGCATAATTGATGTATAAGAAGACATAGGATCTGTTGTCCTTGGAACCGGGCGCGGCCCTCTTTCCGCTATTATGAGCGAGTTTTGGGTTAGCCAGAGCGGGCCAATAGGGATAAACAAAGTATGGAAGTAGTTGTGAGGTAATCAGATTGAACAAAGCGTGCTCTCGATGCTCCCGCAGTTGACTCATTTCCCGACGTTCTTGTTGCTCGAAGCAAGCTCCAAAAGCTGTGCTTAAGGCTGTTGTTGTTCCTGGGCAGGATTCGCCGCCAGACGAAAGGAATGAAACATGTTGTGTCTGTTTCAGATCGAGATTGTGATGTGTGATGAACGCAGCTCGGTTCTTCCAATAAGCCAGGCAGGCGAAGGGCTAAAGTGGTAGTCATAAAGCTACCTATGAGGGGTACGTTTTCTGCCATTATGCTGACATATAAGTTATCCAAAGGAGAGTTCTAAAACGCGTATTATAAGTCAAATAGTAGAGTTCGTGGCTACTGCCAAGTTCAAGTTCGTAACCGCTAAAATCACATTCCCATGGAAATGATCAAGAACTTACTTCTTTTGAGATGGTTGTTCCCGAGAT
The DNA here is from genome assembly GCA_902687465.1 of Secale cereale. Lineage (NCBI taxonomy): Eukaryota > Viridiplantae > Streptophyta > Magnoliopsida > Poales > Poaceae > Secale > Secale cereale. The sequence continues at coordinate 223,809,810 of LR738710.1, read as the reverse complement.
CCCACTTTTTGGCTTTTTCCTTCAATACATCATTTGGAAGCTGTCGCATATCTTGTCCTCAGAGACACCTAAGCCCGCCCTTGTGTCACAGCATGTCTTAAAAAGAAGGGTACTAAAGCAAAGTTATGGGTCTAACTACCGGTCATCGACAGAGTCTTCCTAACCAGCTTATAAAAAATATATGTGAATCAACCAGAACAAAGTGTTAGAGAAGCTGCAAAGGAGCAGTCTTATTCCCTTTCATAGTAGAAATGCGAGGACTTATTCTTGTTATTCGACAGGCTCATCCCTCTATCTACAACAACTCTTATCTCTGGGTTCTGACCCTCCTTCAACTGGGGATCAATCTGAAAGCGAATCCCGTTGACCAACTCATTGGGCTCGTGAATCCACCGCTGAAGCTTCGGAATTAGACCTAGGGTCACAAAAACTTTCTCGTTCACTGGAATCTAAAAGGGAATCAAAATGCTTAATGTGGTTGGGGAGGAAAGCTGCTTATAAGTCCTCCTCTTCTCTCGCCAATAGAGTTACAGTCCAGTGTTCTTGAAACAACATACTAGGCAGTTGAGAAAGAATCAAAAAGATTGGTCACCTTAGGGCGGAACTTACGGATTTGAATCGTTTTAGTCAGGAGGATACCCATGCCCAATGGACTTAACACAAACTTAATCTTGTTCTGGTCGTTACAACCTAGTGGTTGGCGCCCTTGCAAAGCGTAGTGCTTCTTTATCCAATTTGGACCCTATACTTTCTTACTTTCTAGCAATTAGGTAGAGCCTCGTCCAGGCTGTTTTAGAACTGAAGTCTCGTAGCGACGGTCAGATCTTCAATAATGAACTCAATGGGATCTTCCACCATAGTATGCTTTCTGCTCCTGAAGTGAGACATTTACAATTGCCCCTTCTTTTTAGTCAACTTCGGGTTCGTCAGGTAGTCACCGCGCTCTCAATTTCTTGGACTTGAATGCCTTGCTTCTTAACCACCTTGAGTAGAGTTGGGGGATACCAGACCATGTGAGGCATCATAAACTTGGGTTTTCTTTTCTGGAAAGTCTCGTGCAAGAGAGGATCAAAGCTATCGAAAGTATCAACTGCAACGCCAAACCTTTTGGATTGAGGGTCAGGAGAAAGCAAATCCCTCAAAGAGTTGAAGTTGACAGCCGTCTTTCAAGTGGAGGTGCAACAAAGAAAGCCATCCATCTTAGCAGGAAGTATGTCTATCTACCCTAGGAAGTTAAGATTACAGGTACGAATTCACAAGTAAGGAAGTGCCTAAAGACTAATTGCTGTTTTCAAGGATCGCCGAAGAGCTTGATTCGAGAGTTGGGAATGCAGCATCAGATATCCATTCATTTCATCAGGAAGCACGCCTATCTGTCCAAGAAAGTTAAGATCATAGATTCAAATCGGAGCGGGGCAAGTAAGCAACAGCTTGCAGTTATTGAGAGCAGGGTCCTTAGACAGCATTGCTTGGTTCATCGCAACCACTGTTTGATTCTATGGCTATGTAATCGAGGCTAAAACCTGCTTTTCAATAGGTTGACGATAGATCATACCACAGGCACCTAATTGTTCATTCCGGAGCTCGAGAAAGGACGAAAGAACAAGTCGAGCGAAGCCCGATGAAAGGACAATAGAGTAGATTCGCAGACTCAGAGAGATGGGATTGGTACAATCAACACGAGGGTTTGCAGGTCTTTCTTATGGAAGTTTCGACTGGTCATGGATTTCTTTGTCTACAACAGAAACTGGTAATCGCTACCCAGTACCTTCTCTTCGAAAATAGGCACGAATTAACTCGTACATAACATAAAAAGTGATGTTCACTAAGTTAATAGATCGAACGAACTGTTGTGTTGCGAGCGAAAACCAAGAGTTGGGGCTTTTCTAGAGAGGGAAGAAGATAAGTTGTGTGCTCCCTACAAAGCCCGTTAGACCCACTCATGATAGATCACCTTACCTTACGACACTGAAATGCTATGTGCCCTAGTCAATAGGGCTATATAAGCACATGTTATTAGCTCCCCTTTTCGTAGGAATAGCTCCCCTTTTCGTAGGAATAGCTCTAGCGCTCGCTACGCCCTCACCTTTTCAATCCCATGTTGATGTAGAGTATACTTCAATTGCTTCGAACAAGAGCTAGGTGATCATCGACTGCTTGGGCGTTGCTGGATAATAGGATAGGGGATTCAATGAAAAGGATGAAATGGAAGAGATTCAATGGAATACAAGTATCTTTGCCTTCTTCGCTTATTCAATTTGCCCAATGTCCCAAGAATAGGTTGAGTGAGAAACCGATTACTGTCCTTCCAACTCTTCACAGAGCAGTAGATTCGGGTGCATCATCACATGTTACTGGTATGTTGGATGACGATCGGAATTCAAAGAAGAAAGAAGAAGGATTGGGGCCCGACAAGAGATAAGAATAGATAGAGTGTAATCAAAGCAAGGGATAACGGTCAAGTGCACATTTCATTCATGTCAAGGCTATCTGAAAAGCAAGGGAAATCATGATTCATTGGCAAATCAGACAGATTTTAGAGCTATACTTGGCTAAAGCATAAGACAATACTGCGGTGAAAGCCTTAAGCCAGGAAAATCTCCAAATGTTAATGAATTATTGACCCTAGTCTAAAGGTACCAGTATCTTTCCCAAGCACCAACTCGCTTTCTATTTTATATGTGGGCTCCCTTTTCCTTGTGTGAAAAGTGCCAACTTCTTAGTTTTCGTACTTGAATTCGGAATTGGCAAAACTTGATCCTATTTGACCTACTGTATAGATAGCCCTATTTAATAAGTTGCTCCTATTTTGGTATTTTGTGAAGGGGTTAGTGGAGGAGGTAATGGAGTAGGTGTTTCTGGTCGTGGCTTCGGTGGTACTGGTCGCGGGACGGGTAGCTCGACGGTGGTAGGTGCTGGTCGTGGGGGAAAGCCCAGTCACGTGGTCGTGGTACTCCGACTGAAAAGAGGGGAGGTGGTAGGAACAGTCTAAGGGGCTAGGTTTGAATCGTTAGTACTAGTAGGAATCGCTTCTTCTACCCTTCTCTTATTCGCATTTCCTGCTTACTATTGAAAGAAAAGCTCATGGAATGCAAGGAGTGCAAATAGTGAGTTGACTGCTATAGTATGTAGTGCTTAATGACAGGAATCTAAGGACAAGAGAGTATGGTCGAAATAGTGCTTGTTACTCACTCGCTATTTTGGTGCTGGTTTGACTAATTAGCTTTCGTAGTGCCCTCTTTTCGTAGATTGGAAGGACCCTCGCTAGATATGTTGGTGTAGGGAATTCCCGTTCTCTTTCGTAGATAGGAGGGGCATGCGTGCTTACAGCCTGTTCTCACATATAGATAGTGGGACATGCGTGCTTAGAGATAGTCGAAGGTGTAATCTTTCAAAAAGTAGTAATTAAAAGAATCGCAACTCGCTCTGGATGGATATTTAGGTACCCTCGCCCTATTATGGATTTTTACTAGTGTATGGAAAGAGAATCGTGTGCCCCATACATAGGAAAGATAGAATCATCCTACTGCATTCCTTCTCCGGTCCTTTCATGGCCTATGCTGTTCAAAGGCTAATACAGAAATAGGATTACTTACGAGCTGGGATGGGATGTAGAGTATAGCCCAGAGTTTCTTAGTAGGAATACAACCTTAATGGAATTCGGAATGGGACTTTAGCATTTCCCTCCAGCAGCACTTTGTTTGGGGATGGTTGATTGCTTTTTGATTCTCTAAATCAAACCGGATTGGAATGCAGGTATAAACCAGCAGCAACCAATAGAGGAGTCAGCCGGTTATGATGCAACAACAGGTAGACCACTCAGAGACTGAATACAGCTAACATTAGCAGCAAGTGCACCATCACTAACAGGAATCGTAATGGTCTCAAGCATGTGCTTCCTTTCTTCTTGAAGGACCTTGTTTTAAACTTTCTTAATGTCAGGAAGTAGAAGTACGGTGAAATAGATCGAGTATCAAGTATATTAGTGTGTAAGGGTTTCAATGCAGACTTTGATGGGGATCAAATGGCTCTTTCTGGAATTGACTTTTGAAAGCCATCAACCAGAGAACGAAGAATCACTGTGTCCGCCGCAAGAGCAAGAGAAGAGAAAGGACACGACCTCTAAGCGAGTGCGAGGCGAGATCTGCGAAACCAATTTGATGCATCCAACGGGCAGCAGTATTGAGGCGACGTGGCCTACCTGAGTGTAGTCACCACAATTTGAGAGTCCATCATAATTTTTTCCCTCACCTTATTCTGCTGAGCTCTATTCTCCTCCGCAATTCTCTTCTCGTTCGCATGAGCAAAATTCAGAGAACTAGTTATTTTCCTCTTGTGCCCATACAATTGGTTCCGCTTTGCTCCGCATCATCTGGAATCTCGCGCGATTCGTCTCGAGATAAAGATACCTTACCATTAAAATCATCTTCTTCCCGTTGCTATTTCTTTTCGCACGCCTCGCTTCATACGGAGTACCTGATATCATCTACCACTCTTTCCAATCTTGCCCTCAGCGAACTGGTCGACTCAAAATCCGCCCCAGCTTTACCATCGGCCTTCGATTTCATTTCTTCGCTTTTATAGAGCTTTTCCTTTTACCTAATGCCGGCTACCGACAACTCTTGCTATCCAATCCTGACCCAATGTACTCCATACTGAGGGGTATGGCGCATACCCATACCCATGACCAACCTGTAAGGTGTTCCCTAGTGAACTGAATTTCTGGGAACATCAATAGAAAAATGACTGTGCACTCTAATTTGGTAGAGAAATATATTACAACATTGTTTAGCTGTCTATACTCTGACTCTGCATTCAAATAGGGGTCAAAATGCTTGGTGTCCAACCAGATATCCACAGAGAATAGTCAGTATTAGTTTACCATTTTCTAGTACATATTTCTAAACCAATTGCATCTCTGGTAACTCTGAAATTACTTGAATCAGTATTGCTATGAGATCCCCTCTCCAGTACTGCATGTTCCCTTGCCGCTCCAGTTGGTTTACTCCCAGAGACATGATTAGTACCACCAGAGCTTGAATCAATCATTCCATCCCCAACTCCTACATCAGAAACAACAGTGAGAAAAAACTCTTCCATTCTATCTATGGTAGATAAAGGAGCTTCAAAGCCGTAGCCATCCTCATGGCCTTTTCACCCTACAGCCGTTGCACTTTTTTTATTAAATGAAATAGTTCGTTTTCTCGCTCTTAACTCGAAAGTACTAACTAAATAGGGGCACGGAGAAATAAAGAAGTGTGGGGGAGAAGCAGCCGAGCTCATTCCCTTCCATTCCTGCTCTATAGTAGGGGTTATGTCCCCCTTTCCTAGTGAGAGCAATATGCAATGCTGCTACGAATAGAGATAGTGCCCTATCCACTGCAAAACGGTACTCTGCTTCAACCACACGGTATGGCTCCCTCATTTCAAACCAAGCTGTAGACCGAGTAGGAAACAGCTAAAGGTTCCGGTCCAAAGGTAAGAAGATCCATTGGTTGGAAATCCGTATCAATTGTTACTGGTTCTCCCGTTCTTGGTACTGTGTCATGTGACTCTAAAGCCCCAACTAGGCTAGATCGAGATCTTGGTCCTTGCTAGGCTTACTCGCGTAAATAACCCCCATGTCTTAGGTGTTCTCGGGGGTAAGCGAGTCAGTACAATCGGTTGCACAACCGTCCAGTCCATATCATAATTGTCATAATCAATCATATCAGTAGGTGGCATACTTGCCTGCTCAAGTCCATCTACTATGGATGTGGGCTTGGACCAAGCCATCCCCAAACACTGAACCGGATCTTGAAAACGGGACTGAACTGAATCCGACTTCTTGGTAGCCCAGTGGCTTTTGGTCCCCATCGGAAAGTGCTGAATGGATTGCTCCTTGCCCAACGACAAAAAGAAAGAAATTTAGGAGAGGATTGATAGGTTTAAGCATTCAGGGCTGGTCGCTCTTATGGATACCTGTGAGCTAGAGTCGGGAATCGAAAAGGAGACAACGGAAGCCGTACAGATCTAGTTGGGAATGCTGTTCATGCAGTGGAGAGCGTAAATGACCGGCCCTTGAGGCGCGAGTAGACTTATCATATAGAAAGGAAAGAGATAAGCGGAGGGAGGATGGTTTGATGATAGCCAAGATCTCCATCTCATTTGTCACTCTCGTATTCTTAATAGGAATCGGCAAGCAGATACAACCACTAGGCCATTGCCATTCGACTAGTCTATCAGAGTATCCTACGAAGTCAGGTCCAGTAGGCGCAGGATGCGCTAAGCCATTCGATCTTCCTGCTGGTGGTCCACCATAGAGCTCCTATGTAGCCGTTTGTTTTCTCGCTTAACTAATTTGTATGAGGCGATACAGCTGAGATCAGCCAACGGTTCGAGCACTTAGCACAATGTGCCACTTAACCGGACGAGCGCAAGACCGGGTCTACCTACCTTATGACATTTATGAAAAACGAACGTTGTATTAAGGGGTTTCTATCAGTTAGTAACAAAGCCGGCAGTATCCTTGAATTCAGGGGTCAGCTACGGGAGGTATGTCTCCATGTGTGCCGAAGAAGCGTCTATCATTATACGCTGTTTATCCAATCAAAAACTTCTTCGTTTAGTTGGTAGAACCCACGCCAATATCATATTGACTCTCTCTCGTCCAATAAGAGTTTCCGAGAGTTACTTTATTCAAATTCTCTCCTTTCCAAAGCTCCACAAGGAAAAAAGAGTAATAGGACAACAATATTGCTTTCATTTATTTTGAGTTCTTTCTTTGTTGAGATGGAAATCGACGTTCTTTTGAAAAGGGCTAGGTAGTTTGCGCGCAGGCAAAACTTCTTCATGAAAGGTCCAAAATAGACTTGGATTTCATGGGTTTCTTAATGACTAGTCGTTCGTTTGAAGCCTTAAGAAACCGGCAGAGAAAGCGGCAGTTTTTTTTTCCGAATGACCTTATTTCGAGAATCAACTAACCGACAAATCCGTAACCCAGGTGATTCGCTGCCTCCCTCTCGCCAAAATGGGATGAATCTTCTCATGCAGCTTTTTGATTATTCAGGGCGCAGCGAAGCCAATTTCCATCAAGGCAAGGGGGTAAATAAGGGGGAAGAGGAGTTGTAACGATAGAAAAGAGAAATGACTATAAGGAACCAACGATTCTCTCTTCTTAAACAACCTATATACTCCACACTTAACCAACATTTGATAGATTATCCAACCCCGAGCAATCTTAGTTATTGGTGGGGGTTCGGTTCGTTAGCAGGTATTTGTTTAGTCATTCAGATAGTGACTGGCGTTTTTTTAGCTATGCATCACACACCTCATGTGGATCTAGCTTTCAACAGCGTAGAACACATTATGAGAGATGTTGAAGGGGGCTGGTTGCTCCGTTATATGCATGCTAATGGGGCAAGTATGTTTCTCATTGTGGTTCACCTTCATATTTTTCGTGGTCTATATCATGCGAGTTATAGCAGTCCTAGGGAATTTGTTCGGTGTCTCGGAGTTGTCATATTCCTATTAATGATTGTGACAGCTTTTATAGGATACGTACCACCTTGGGGTCAGATGAGCTTTTGGGGAGCAACAGTAATTACAAGCTTAGCTAGCGCCATACCAGTAGTAGGAGATACCATAGTGACTTGGCTTTGGGGTGGTTTCTCCGTGGACAATGCCACCTTAAATCGTTTTTTTAGTCTCCATCATTTACTCCCCCTTATTTTAGTAGGCGCCAGTCTTCTTCATCTGGCCGCATTGCATCAATATGGATCAAATAATCCATTGGGTGTACATTCTGAGATGGATAAAATTGCTTCTTACCCTTATTTTTATGTAAACGATCTTGTAGGTCGGGTAGCTTCTGCTATCTTTTTTTCCATTTGGATTTTTTTTGCTCCTAATGTTTTGGGGCATCCCGACAATTATATACCTGCTAATCCGATGCCCACCCCGCCTCATATTGTGCCGGAATAGTATTTCCTACCGATCCATGCCATTCTTCGCAGTATACATGACAAAGCGGGAGGTGTAGCCGCAATAGCACCAGTTTTTATATCTCTCTTGGCTTTACCTTTTTTAAAAGAAATGTATGTGCGTAGTTCAAGTTTTCGACCGATTCACCAAGGAATATTTTGGTTGCTTTTGGCGGATTGCTTACTACTAGGTTGGATCGGATGTCAACCTGTGGAGGCACCATTTGTTACTATTGGACAAATTCCTTCTGTCTTTTTCTTCTTGTTCTTTGCCATAACGCCCATTCCGGGACGAGTTGGAAGAGGAATTCCAAAATATTACACGGATGAGACTCATCGCACCGGATCCTTAGACGGATGAGACTGATCACACCTGATCAGTGATCAATTCTGGCACAATGAATTTACGAGTTATTTTACACAATGAATTTACAAGAAGATTTGATTGATTAGGAAATTCCGGTTTCACCAAGCTGGTATTAATCTCAATGAGAGGGACTTGTTGGTCAATACCGAAAGAACCTACTTATGGTGGTACCACCGTTTCCGGTTCGGCCAAAACAACAACGATGTCATTATTATGAGGAAACTTAAGACATTGGTGTAGGCTAGAAGGTAGCACATCAACATCTCATGAAACCTTTCCTAGAAGGAAGCTCTTTACTGATAGGCTAGCCTAGGCTTTGATTCGTGGTTTACTTCAACACTGGGATGACACTCTTCTTAAAAGCAAAACCGGTCGCATATGTCGTTTTCTCGCTTCACTATATGATAATAACTCCTAGTATGGCACCCAATACTGAATGGATAAGCAATTGGGGCTGGTGGTTCCCACTGTAGAATGTACCAGCACTGGGTCAAAGAGGCCTGCTAGGTGAGAGCCTTTCATAGGATGTGCCGAAAAGCCTATCATATCAACTTACTTATACGGAATGGAATGAATTTCACTCCCATTCCTTGGAGTTGAGGGTGAGCACTTGTCTTTTATACCGGTTTCTATACTAAGTCAGGAGCGATAGCGAAGCCGCCTATAGGAGTCGAAGGACGAAAGTCCGTTAGACCTGATGAGCCTCCAAGCCATAGCAACCTCTTGGGGAAATTACGAGCACCGCGTTGCAAATGCACGAGATCAAAGAAATCTAGCGAAGCTGTGGATGAGGCTGGCTAATGGGACGGTCATCTTTCGAACCAAAGTAAAAGGCACTTAAGTTTCATCAGATTCAGACTTACGGTCAGTGCTGAAACCAATGGCCGAACATCCCACTTAAGATAAGAGCCCAACCCACTTCCTTTTTTAGGACTCTGTTTTGCAAGGACTGAGGCATCAAAATCTTTAGCAGATCTTCCTTCTGCTTGATCCTTTTTCTACAGGTCGGGATGTCATCAAAGCCAGGGCTTCTCGCCTTTCCTTTTGACGGCTCCTATCCCTAGACACCGGCCCCCGATACCAATACTAGAGATTTGCCTTGGCTGTAGTTCAAAGAAGTTCTTCGGCTTTGGGAAGATGCGAACCTTATACCATTGTCCTTGGACAGATATGAACCTTACGCGGGCAGCGGATGAGCATATCCCTAGAATACCTGCCTATCCTACCTAACGCTGGATTTCACCTAACGCAAGAGCTAGTACTACGATGCGAGCTCCTTTTACGAGTGATACCTTTGTCTTTGGTGCTTGAGTTGTCCTACTGGTCCTCGATTTCGGAAATGACATATTGAACCGGTATCTTTAGCATATAAAAAATCCGGCATACCCCTTTGACGGCATCCCTCCTCTAAAGCTGCTTCCTTCCTTCAAGCAACGCATTCGCGAACCAATACGTAGTACACGACGTAGTAAATCAATTCAATAATGCAATCCGGGTTAAAGAAATGAAATGGTTGTTGCCTTCTCGGACAAGAAGGATTTATTTTACGAGCGCTAGAGGGACGAGCTAGATACCTTTTCTATATGACGAGCGCTAGAGAATAGAAATATCATACTTTTTGCGTTGGATCATCCGATGAAGTGGATGCATACATGTACCTCAAGTGGCATTTTCCTTGTGGTGTAATGTGTTCCCATATGGTATATGTAGGTTACAGAACCTTTTCTCTTCCAATTTGGATACTAATTTCTTCTTCAATAGAACCATCCGCTTTCTTTTGAATCTTGTATACCAATTGAAATCCCATAATGTTTTTGGAGTCGGTGTAAGGAGCTAGAACCCATGTTTGATTTTGGGCTAGGGCATCTTGTTCTTTCCTAGCCAGTCCCAAGAAAAGGACTGGAGACATAGCTTACTCTCTTATTAAGCAGTAAGTAAAGAAATTTATAGACAAGCAAGCCAGTGAACCAATTCCATATGCTTGTTCTGCTTGTCCGAAAGAGACTTCACTATTCTAGTTACGTTACGAGTTTAGGAAAAAACCACAATAAGTAGCTTTCCCCCCTTCCGATGCTTGTTTTGCTTTCTACTTGTGAATGAACCCATTCCGTTTTTTGAAAGAAGCAAGCATAAAAGGCTATCGACAAAAGTGGTACGCCACAGAAAGTGCAAACAAACTTATCAAAACCCGGTGAGTGAATGCCTGTGCCTATGAGCTTTTACGAAAGCCCAGGCTTTTCTCTGATCCAGTGAGTGAAATCCAAGCCTATTCAAAAGCCTATTGAAACTTTCCTTGCTTTAAGGCCTATGACCACCTATTAGGTTTACTTTACTAGGGCTCCTTCATTCCTTTATTCAATTCACTATGTAACCTTTATACAATTCACTATGTAACGAAGTTGATAAGCTCACGCAACCCTTTCTAGAATATTTAATGTATAGAATATTTAGTGTATAGAACTGCCACTAGTACAGCTATCTACAAGAAAAGGAAACGATCAAACAGCCTACACCTATTCCATTGGTTTGGTTAACTATTCTGGTTCTAACCTTGAATCCTATCAGGTTCTAATCAGAAGATCTAAGATCTTAGCCGTCGAGCTCTAACGTTTGGTTTCTTCCGACCTCTCCCCAAGTTGGGTTAATGACATAGTTGCAGGGAAACAAGCCTCTCGAGGGAGGTTCTGTATCTCCCCCATGTCCTAATGAGGAGGATAAATCAATTGGTTCGAATCCACCTCGTGAGAAAGACTGAGCTATCTCGTACTTTTGAAGTTGTTGATGATCAACCGAAGTGAGCAGCCTATCTCGAATAGGAGACGTAGTGTTCAATGCGCCTCAGTTGGGGAACTTCTATCCAGCTTCTGGTGATTCACCCTCCACTTTCACTTTATCCTTTGGACCAGGGCCAGCAACTTCCAAAGAAGGGGCATATGCAAGCGGCGGGAGACCGTGGATACCTTTTTTTTATGTCTCATTTTGGTTGAAATGGGTAAACAGCTCGTAGAGAAGGAAGCCCTCGGTATCCTGATATTTCTGAACTCCGCGAAGAACAATTCCATGAATATGGATAAGCAGAAGTCTTTGGGCTAGAGCGCACTAAAGAAGACGAAAGTGATGACTTGCCAGCGTTGGATGTTTCTCTCCTCTAGCTCTGTGCAAGCTGAACTCCTTGGCGAAAAGGGAGTATGCCAGTGGGTAGCTCTTCTAGAACCTCCGTTTGAGTTGTTGATGTACGATTTCCTATGCCGATGCCGTTTCTATACTCAGAATAAAAGCCTCATAGCGAAGTCGAAGTAGATTATCCAACCGAATGCCATTGACTTTAGTCTTTAGTATCTGCCAGTTCCGGGTATGTTGAATCTCCAGAGGGATTTCCTCGAGGCGAAGGGCCAGCTTCTCCGATTGATCTTGAATTTGGATATGACTGCGCTAGAGCAAGGTAAACCTAAGGCCTAGGCCTGACGATGAAGGCCAAAAGTGTAAATTCTTTCCTAATGAGCCTGTGTCCGAGGGCTTCAAATATGTGTCCCTCATACCTGCCGATCCTTCCGCAAAAGGAAGATGTTTTGCTCGAGCAATGCGTTATATCCAGATCGATGAGACAGATATGGGACTTCTACTAAGAGAAAAAAGGATGCGATTCTAAGGCCTATTTCTAATGGCGAGAATTGGCGATAGGGACACTTGACGATAGATCGGCTTACCGATGGTTATAATGGTAGTAAAGAAGAATGCATTCATTCTGGGTTACTCGAAAACGTATGCAAGCCCAGATCTTTCCGTAGGAAATATTATCAATTGGATGGCTGTTTACAATTACTTTCTTATCACCTCCTGCCTGCCATAACTGTTATAAGGTTTACTGACATGGTGAGTGGAGTCTCGAAGCAATAGATATTCATAAATCTTTCCTTCTCCTGCTCATCCCTTGCTTGTGGGAAGTGCCATATGAATTTGCATGGGAAAGAGAAGGCACCGATTTCACTCCCTTCGGTCGGGGTACGCCCGAGCCAGTGAAAAACGAAGTGCACTTTTGGAAATGACGAAATTGCTCAGTCAACTACGGAATTGTGAGTGAAACAAGAGAGCGGCGCCTAAGGTGGATACCTAGGCAAGTCGCAGTCAGAGACAAGGCAAGCAAGAACCCCGGTATCTGCTGCTTCATCGTTCGTACTAACCAAAAGATCAAGATGATGAACTGGCCTCGGGGCACAACTTGAGAGGTACGCCAGTACCATAGCTCGTACAAGTAAGAGGTTTTTCAACATGGGCAGCAGATTAAGTGATTTATTATTGGAATACGGGTATTATACACCATTTCTTTGTTCCATATTCTATGCTTTGCTGGTGAGAAAGATAAACTACTTTGGATCCCCGACAACCATGACATCTTCTCAACGAAATCCGCTTTTGATCAGGGGAATCCTTAATCTAACACTAGGTTTTCCCTCAATCTAACAACCGGGGACCTATCAAAGATATCACCTATCCCTATTCGAAT
>LR738710.1:223258627-223488627 GCA_902687465.1 Secale cereale | reverse complement strand
ATACACTTTTATATGATTTTTGGGACTAACCTATTAACCCAGAGCCCAATGCCAGTTGCTGTTTTTCCCTTGTTTTTGATTATCGCAGAAAAGGAATACCAAACGGAGCCCAATTGAATTGAATTTCAGCGGAGGCAGTTTTTGGACCAGAAGAAGCCCAGAGAGTACCGGAGGAGGACCAGAAGGTCCACGAGCTGCCCACGAGGGTAGGGGGCGAGCCCCCTGCCTCGTGGACAGCCCGAAGACCCCCTTTACTTGTCCCCGACTCCAACACCTCCTATATATACTGAAACCTCCGAAAAATAACCTAGATCAGGAGTTTCGCCGCTGAAAGCCTCGGTTGCCACCAAAAACCAATCTAGACCCGTTCTGGCATCCTGTTGGAGGGGGGAATCCCTCTTCGGTGGCCATCTTCATCATCCAGACGCTCTTCATGATGAGGAGGGAGTAGTTCACCCTCGGGGCTGAGGGTACGTACCAGTAGCTATGTGTTTGATCTCTCTCTCTCTCTCTCTCTCTCTCTCTCTCTCTCTCTCTCTCTCTCTCTCTCTCTCTCGTGTTCTTGAAATGGCACGATCTTGATGTATCGCGAGCTTTGCTATTATAGTTGGATCTTATGATGTTTCTCCCCCTCTACTCTCTTGTGATGAATTGAGTTTTCCCTTTGAAGTTATCTTATCGGATTGGGTCTTTAAGGATTTGAGAACACTTGATGTATGTCTTGCATGTGCTTATCTGTGGTGACAATGGGATATCACGTGATCTACTTGATGTTTGTTTTGGTGATCAACTTGCGGGTTCATTGACCTTGTGAACTTATGCATAGGGGTTGGCACACGTTTTCGTCTTGACTCTCCGGTAGAAACTTTGGGGCACTCTTTGAAGTTCTTTGTGTTGGTTGAATAGATGAATATGAGATTGTGTGATGCATATCATATAATCATGCCCATGGATACTTGAGGTGACAATGGAGTATCTAGGTGACATTAGGGTTTTGGTTGATTTGTGTCTTAAGGTGTTATTCTAGTATGAACTCTATGATAGATCAAACAGAAATAATAGCTTCGTGTTATTTTACTACAGACTCTTGAATAGATCGATCAGAAAGAATAACTTTGAGGTGGTTTCATACCCTACAATAATCTCTTCATTTGTTCTCCGCTATTAGTGACTTTGGAGTGACTCTTTGTTGCATGTTGAGGGATAGTTATATGATCCAGTTATGTTATTATTGTTGAGATAATTTGCACTAGTGAAAGTATGAACCCTAGGCCTTTTTTCCTAGCATTGCAATACTGTTTATGCTCACTTTTATCATTAGTTACCTTGCTGTTTTTATATTTTCATATTATAAAAAACCTATATCTACCATCCATATTGCACTTGTATCACCATCTCTTCGCCGAACTAGTCCACCTATACAATTTACCATTGTATTGGGTGTGTTGGGGACACAAGAGACTCTTTGTTATTTGGTTGCAGGGTTGTTTGAGAGAGACCATCTTCATCCTACGCCTCCCACAGATTGATAAACCTTAGGTCATCCACTTGAGGGAAATTTGCTACTGTCCTAAAAACCTCTGCACTTGGAGGCCCAACAATGTCTACAAGAAGAAGGTTGCGTAGTAGACATCAAGCTCTTTTCTGGCGCTGTTGCCGGGGAGGTGAGTGCTTGAAGATATATCTTTAGATCTTGCAATCAAACCTTTTAGTTTATTGTTTTATCACTAGTTTAGTTCATAAAATAAAACTAAAAAATGGAATTAAGGTTGCCTCATATGCTTCATCCTTTTTATACCTTTCGTGGAAATGATGGGAAGGAAAATTGTGCCCAAGTACTAGAAGAAGAATTACGTATAATGCTTGCCATAAAATATGTGAATGATTGAGAATGATTGCAATGATGTTAGTGTGAATCCATTGAATATCCATGATGCTAATGATATGCAAAGCCACAAGCTTGGGGAAGCTATGTTTGATGAAGATGGTATTTTTAGTCCCCCAAGTTTTGATGATAATATTTATTATGATGAAAGCATGTCTCCTATTTATGATGATTATTGTGATGACATGTATACTATAAAGAATAAAGATAACCATGAAACTTTTCATCATGATTTTAATTTTCATTTGGATTATGCTTCACGTGATAGTTATTTTGTTGAGTTTGCTCCCACTACTATTGATGAGAATAAATTTGCTTATGTGGGGAGTAGTAAAATTTCTATGCAAGTAGATCATGAAAAGAATGCTTTATGTGATAGTTATATTGTTGAATTCATTCATGATGCTACTGAAAATTATTATGAGAGAGGATCATATGCTTCTACGTATTGCAATAATATTAAGTTTCCTCTCTATGTGCTTAAAATCTTGGAGTTATGCTCATTTTCCCTTCCTATACTAGTTGATTATCGTTCACATAAGTTGTTTGCTCACAAAATCCCTATGCATAGGAAGTGTGTTAGACTTAAATGTGCTAGTAATATTCTTCATGATGCTCTCTTTATGTTTCAATTCTTATCTTTTATGCGAGCATCATTGAAATCATCATGCCTAGCTAAAAGGCATTAAAGAAAAGCACTTGTTGGGAGACAACCCAATAAAGTGCCAAGTAGAACCTTTGGGAAGACTTGTGTGAAGTTTATGCCATCATGCTGTAAAAAACAGAAACTTTAGCCCTCGCGAGATTAGATACCTTTTTTACAGAAGAGTGATTTTAAGTTGATTCTTTTTGCAGATGATTAATAGACAAATTCCTCATGTCCACCAATTTATTTCAGAATTTTTAGAGTTACAGAAGTATTCTAAAGTTACAAATTGCTACAGACTGTTCTGTTTTTGACAGATTATGTTTTCTATGTGTTGTTTGCTTATTTTGATGAATCTATGAGTAGTATCGGAGGGTATGAACCATAGAGAAGTTGGAATATAGTAGATATTACACCAATATGAATTTATAATGAGTTCATAACAGTACCTAAGTGGTGGTTTTATTTTCGTATACTAACGGAGCTTACGAGTTTTCTGTTGAGTTTTGTGTTGTGAAGTTTTCAAGTTTTGGGTAAAGATTCGATGGACTATGGAATAAGGAGTGGCAAGAGTCTAAGCTTGGGGATGCCCAAGGCACCCCAAGGTAAAATATCAAGGACAACCAAAAGCCTAAGCTTGGGGATGCCTCGGGAAGGCATCCCCTCTTTCGTCTTCGTCTATCGGTAACTTTACTCAATGATATATTTTTATTCACCACATGATATGTGTTTTGCTTGGAGCATCATTTTGTTTTATTTTATTTTGCTTGTTGTTTGAATAATATCCCAAGATCTGAAATTCTTAAATGATAGAGAGTCTTCACATAGTTACATAATTATTCAACTACTCATTGATCTTCACTTATATCTTTTGAAGTAGTTTGTCATTTGTTCTAGTGCTTCACTTATATCTTTTTAGAGCACGGCGGTGGTTTTATTTTGAAGAAATAGATGAACTCTCATGCTTCACTTATATTATTTTGAGAGTCTTAAATAGCATGGTAATTTGCTTTGGTTATGAATTTAGTCCTAATATGATAGGCATCCAGGATGGGTATAATAAAAAGTTTCATATAAAGTGCATTGAATACTATGAGAAGTTTGATGCTTGATGATTGTTTAGAGATATGAGGATGGTGATATTAGAGTCATGCTAGTAAAGTAGTTGTGAATTTGAGAAATATTTGTGTTGAGGTTTTCAAGTCCCGTAGCATGCACGTATGGTAACCGTTGTGTGACAAATTTTAAGCATGAAGTATTTCATTGAGTGTCATCCTTTGTGTGGAGGTCGGGATCGCGCGATGGTTAACTCCTACCTACCCTTCCCCTAGGAGCATGCGTGTAGTACTTTGTTTTGATGACTTGTAGATTTTTGCAATAAGTATGTGATTTATTTATGACTAATGTTGAGTCCATGGGTTAAACACACTCTCACCCTTCCGCCATTGCTAGCCTCTCTTGTGTCGCGCAACTTTCGCCGGTACCATACACCCACCATATACCTTCCTCAAAACAGCTACCATACCTACCTATCATGGCATTTCCATAGCCATTCCGAGATATATTGCCATGCAACTTTCCACTGTTCCGTTCATATGACATGCTTCATCATCATCATTCACATAGAGTCATATTTTGTTCTAGCTTCGAGTTGTAATCTTAGTGTTGTAAGTAAATAAAAGTATGATGATCTTCATTATTAGAGCATTGTACCGTGTGAGGAAAAAAAGAGAAAGGACAAAACAAAAGAGATGGCCCAAAAAAGAGAGGGGGGCTAAAAAAAGAAAAAAGAAAGAAAAGCCCCTCCAAGAAAAGGAGAGAAGGGACAATGCTACTATCCTTTTCCACACTTGTGCTTTGAAGTAGCACCATAATCTTCATGATAGAGAGTTTTTTGTTTTGTCACATTCATATACTAGTGGGAATTTTCATTATAGAACTTGGCTTGTATATTCCAACGATGGTCTTCCTCCAAATGCCCTAGGTCTTCATGAGCAAGCAAGTTGGATGCACACCCACTTAGTTTCTTTTGTTGAGCCTTCATACACTTATAGCTCTAGTGCATCCGTTGCATGGCAATCCCTACTCACTCACATTGATATATATTGATGGGCATCTCCATAGCTCATCGATACGCCTAGTTGATGTGAGACTATCTTCCTCTTTTTGTCTTCTCCACAACCACCACTCTATTCCACATAGTGCTATATCCATGGCTCACGCTCATGTATTGCGTGAAAGTT
Source organism: Secale cereale (assembly GCA_902687465.1). Classification (NCBI taxonomy): domain Eukaryota; kingdom Viridiplantae; phylum Streptophyta; class Magnoliopsida; order Poales; family Poaceae; genus Secale; species Secale cereale. The sequence continues at coordinate 223,483,853 of LR738710.1, read as the reverse complement.
GAAAGGTTTGAAAAAATTAAAGTGTGAAACAATTGCTTGGCTGAAACTGGGGTTGTGCATGATTTAAATATTTTGTGTGATGAAGATAGAGCATAGCCAGACTATATGATTTTGTGGGGATAACCTTCTTTGGCCATGTTATTTTGAGAAGACACGATTGGTTTGTTAGTATGCTTGAAGTATTATTATTCTTATGTCAATATTAAACTTTTGTCTTGAATCTTTCGAATCCGGACATTCATGCCACAATAAAGAAAATTGCATTGATAAATATGTTAGGTAGCATTTCACATCAAAAATTCTGTTTTTATCATTTACCTACTTGAGGACGAGCAGGAATTAAGCTTGGGGATGCTTGATACGTATCCAACGTATCTATAATTTTTGATTGTTTCATGCTATTATGTTATCCTTCTAGGATGTTTTATGGGCTTTTATATACACTTTTATATGATTTTTGGGACTAACCTATTAACTCAGAGCCCAGTGCCAGTTGCTGTTTTTCCCTTGTTTTGAGTATCGCAGAAAAGGGATACGAAACGGAGCCCAATTGAACTGAAATTCAGCGGAGGCAGTTTTTGGACCAGAAGAAGCCCAAAGAGTACCGGAGGAGGACCCGAAGGTCCACGGGCTGCCCACGACGGTAGGGGGCGCAACCCCCTGGGAGCGCCCCCTGCCTCGTGCACAGCACGGAGACCCCCTTTACTTGTCCCCGACTCCAACACCTCCTATATATAATGAAACCTCCGGAAAATAACCTAGATCGGGAGTTCCGCCACTGAAAGCCTTTGTTGCCACCGAAAACCAATCTAGACCCGTTCTGGCATCCTGCCGAAGGGGGGAATCCTTCTCAAGTGGCCATCTTCATCATCCCGACGCTCTCCATGATGAGGAGGGAGTAGGTCACCCTCGGGGGTGAGGGTATGTACCAGTAACTATGTGTTTGATCTCTTTCTCTCTCGTGTTCTTGAGATGGCACGATCTTGATGCATCGCGAGCTTTGCTATTATAGTTGGATCTTATAATGTTTCTCCCCCTCTACCCTCTTGTGATGAATTGAGTTTTCCCTTTGAAGTTATCTTATCGGACTGAGTCTTTAAGGATTTGAGAACACTTGATGTATGTCTTGCATGTGCTTATCTGTGGTGACAATGGGATATCATGTGATCTACTTGATGTATGTTTTGGTGATTAACTTGCGGGTTCAGTGACCTTGTAAACTTATGCATAGGGGTTGGCACACGTTTTCGTCTTGACTCTTCGGTAGAAACTTTGGGGCACTCTTTGAAGTTCTTTGTGTTGGTTGAATAGATGAATATGATATTGTGTGATGCATATCATATAATCATGCCCACGGATACTTGAGGTGACAATGGAGTATCTAGGTGACATTAGGGTTTTGGTTGATTTGTGTCTTAAGGTGTTATTCTAGTACAAACTCTATGATAGATCGAACGAAAATAATAGCTTCGTGTTATTTTACTATGGACTCTTGAATAGATCAATTAGAAATAATAACTTTGACGTGGTTTCGTACCCTACAATAATCTCTTCGTTTGTTCTCCGTTATTAGTGACTTTGAAGTGACTCTTTGTTGCATGTTGAGGGATAGTTATATGATCCAGTTATGTTATTATTGTTGAGAGAACTTGCACTAGTGAAAGTATGAACCCTAGGCCTTGTTTCCTAGCATTGCAATGCCGTTTATGCTCACTTTTATCATTAGTTACCTTGCTGTTTTTATATTTTCATATTACAAAAACCTATATCTACCATCCATATTCCACTTGTATCACCATCTCTTCGCCGAACTAGTGCACCTATACGATTTTCCATTGTTTTGGGTGTGTTACTACTAGAAAAAAGCTCATTAGTGGCGCACCACTTTTGGGTATTAGTGGCGCACCTCTGGTGCGCCACTATTACCACGCCACTAGTAATGTGTATTAGTGGCGCACCAGAGGTGCGCCATTACTAATCCAGATATCAGTGGCGCACCACCTGGTGCGCCATTGGTATCCCCCCGGGTGCGCCACTGATAATGTATAGGGGTGGCCTGCTGGTGCGCCACTGATATTTTTTCAGAATTTTTTTTTTCAAATTTTATTCCAGAATTGCTACAGGTGCGCCACTGATATTGCTACAGGTGCGCCACTAGTAACAAATTTTTTTTTCAAATTTTTTTCCAGAATTTTTTTTTCAATATTTTTTTTCAATTTTGGCGGGATTTTTTTTCCTTAATCTCGGGTCACTATGGCTTAATCTCGGGTCAATATGGCTTAATCTCGGGTCAAATCGCACTCCGTGGTCAAACTTCCCGGAAGGTCACCCATCCTACACTACTCCAGCCCAAGCACGCTTAACTTCTGAGTTCTATCCAACCCCAGCACCAGCTCACTTAGCAGGCACTTGTTGATATATCTATCATATCAATCCTATTAAACCTTGTTGATGTCTAGGAGTTTGTTCATGTTCATGAGTGTGATGAAATTTTGAAAAAATATTTCAAACTTCCTGGTCATTTTACATATCATATTTTGAATTTTTTTTTTAAAAACTATTTTTTTGAAAAAAACCATTTTTTTTAAAAAAAACCATTATTTTTCAAAAAAACTATTTTTCTTCAAAAAAAACATTTTTTCAAAAAAACCATTTTTTTTCCCAAAAAACATTTTTTCAAAAAAAAATATTTATTCCAAAAAAAGTAATTTTTCAAAAAAAAAATTTCAAAAAAAAAACCTATATTAGTGGCGCACCACACCCACGGTGCACCACTACTATTTTTGAATTTTTTTGCCTCTAGATCTTAAAAGCCCCGTATCTTTTATTCGGTTAGGTTTTTGGGGATTCTAAGAATCTTCAACGGGGTTCCCCCGTTGAATTCGGATGTAACTTTTCGAGTAGATGCTTTTTCATATAAAAAACTTTTTCATCGGAGTTCGTATGCAAAAGTTATGCCCATTTTACAAATTCTCGAGAGATTTTGCAAAAAAAAGTCGAAATTCATGTTTGTAAATTTTGCTAACAACTAGACCACAAATCACATTGGAATCTTATTTTTTTTATTTTTTTGACATTTCTATCATTTTCTTTTTTTTAAACTGAAAAGGCGGTCCACGGGGGGGGTGCATTTGGTGAAAATGCGTTAAATCTGAAAAATGATAGAAATGTTAGTAGTGGCGCACCGTGGCAGAGGTGCGCCATTACTAGTTAAAACTAGTAATGGCGCACCTCTGCAACGGTGCGCCACTACTACCTTTGAAAAAAAAAATTTTAAAAAAAGTTAGTAGTGGCGCACCGTGTGGAGGTGCGCCATTACTAGTTCAAACTAGTAATGGCGCACCTCCACACGGTGCGCCACTACTAACTTTGAAATTTTTTTTTAAAAAAAAAATGTTAGTAGTGGCGCACCGTGTGGAGGTGCGCCATTACTAGTTAAACTAGTAATGGCGCACCTCCACACGATGCGCCACTAGTATGTCTGGGGAGGGGGGTGTGCACAGAACAAACTTACTAGTGGCGCACCACACACCAGGTGCGCCACTAGTAAAAAAATAGTAATGGCGCACCTGTTTATGGTGCTCCACTGCTATATAGCAGTGGCGCACCACATCCACGGTGCGCCACTAATAGTGATATTACGGATAGCCCTTTTTCTAGTAGTGGTTGGGGACACAAGAGACTCTCTGTTATTTGGTTGCAGGGTTGTTTGAGAGAGATCGTCTTCATCCTACACCTCCCACGAATTGATAAACTTTAGGTCATCCACTTGAGGGAAATTTGCTACTGTCCTACAAACCTCTGCAGTTGGAGGCCCAACAACGACTACAAGAAGAAGGTTGCGTAGTAGACATCACTCACATAGGCAATCATTAAACTTAGGATCACTAGTACTTATCCTATTCAAGGTAATAGACTTATGGAGAATCTAATCCAGATTATTCAAGAAATAATTTGGGAATCGTTCTTCTAGGAATCTCCAGATGGTGTAAGCACAATCTAGAGCAGGTAAGTTAGCAATCAAATTTTTGGGCAATCCTCTAACAATAAGATTGATAGTTGTAAGATTGCGAATCATGTCAAGATCCTCATCGGGTGTGGGATGCAAAGGATCAACAATGCGAGCATAAGGAGTGGTAATGTACTTGTTCACATGATATTCATTGAAAATCTCAAGCATCTCATTTTTCCATTCATGGAAGTACTCTCCATCAAGTATAGGCACTCTATGTCTAAGACTCCCCAACGTAGACTCATCCATCTTCCTCCAACCAAAGAAATGGAGACCAAAGCTCTAATACCAATTGAAAGGGTCGAGAAGAGGCGTCTAGAGGGGGGGGGGGTGAATCGACTCTTAGCAAGAAAAGTGGCAGTTTTTAATTTCTTCAAGTTGTGGTGAAGTTTTAGCACATATTTAAACATTCACAATACATATCAAGCAAGCATGACACGAGTATATGGGTATTAGAAAGTAAAGCATGCAATTTTGACTACTTGACCAAAATAAAAACCTAACCTTTTCCTAATTTTAAGTCTTGGCAGATTTTAGCAATTATGCACAAAGTCAAGCAATCAACCTACACATGCAATTCTAAGAGTATAGCAGCAGAATGTAAAGCAATTGCATATGAAGGTAAAGGGAGGAGTTTGAGGGAGAAAACGCAATGTAGACACGGAGATTTTTTAGCCGTGGTTCCGATAGGTGGTGCTATCGTACATCCACGTTGATGGAGACTTCAACCCACGAAGGGTAACGGCTGCGCGAGTCCACGGAGGGCTCCACCCACGAAGGGTCCACGAAGAAGCAACTTTGTCTATCCCACCATGGCCGTCTCCCACAAAGGACTTGCCTCACTAGGGTAGATCTTCACGAAGTAGGCGATGTCCTTGCCCGTACAAACTCCTTGGTTCAACTCCACAATCTTGACGGAGGATCCCAAGTGACACATAACCAATCTAGGAGACACCACTCTCCAAAAGGTAATAGACCGTGTGTTGATGATGAACTCATTGCTCTTGTGCTTCAAATGATAGTCTCCCCAACACACAACTCTCTCTCACAGATTTGGATTTGGTGGAAAGATGATTTGAGTGGAAAGCAACTTGGGGAAGGCTAGAGATCAAGATTCATATGGTAGGAATAGAATATCTTGGTCTCAACACATGAGTAGGTGGTTCTCTCTCAGAACAATGAGTAATGGAAGTGTAGGTATGTTCTGATGGCTCTCTCCACGATTGAAGAGTGATGTGATCATTAGGCATTTCGGTGGGACCGATATGATCAACTCGGTAGGACCGATTTCATTAGGGTTAGGGCATAACGTAATCTCGGTGAGACCGATTACACAAACTCGATAGGTCTGATTTTGGTAATAAGCTAGCCAGAGAGTTGGTCAGGCAAACTCGGTGGGACCGATTCACTCGTTTTGGTTGGACCGAGACATTACGAAGAGGCAACAGAGAGTTTGCAATGCTAACTCGGTGAGACCAATTCTTACATCTTGGTTAGACCAAAATGTTGCAAATAGGAAACAGAGAGTTAACATTCCCATCTCGGTGAGACCGATATCCCTATCGGTGAGACCGAATTGATTAGGGTTTCTGGCAGTGGCTATGTCAAATGAACTCGGTGGCGCCGGATATAAAGTTTCGGTGGGGCCGAGTTTGACTTTTGGTTTGAAACATATGTGGATGTGAGAAAGTGGTTGAGGGTTTTGGAGCATATCACCAAGCACTTTGAGCAAGAAAGCCATTAAGCAACACCTCATCCCCTTTTAATAGTATTGGCTTTCCTATGGACTCAATGTGATCTTGAATCACTGAAATAGAAAATGTAGAGTCCTGAGCTTTGAGCTTGAGCCAATCCTTTGTCCTTATCATCTTGAAGGGGTTCCACATCCTCTAGTACATGCCACTCCATTTGTTGAACCTGCCTGAAATATACTAGATGAAAGCATTAGTCCAACAAGGGATATGTTGACATTAATTACCAAAATCACCCAGGGAGCACTTGTGCTTTCACAAGCGCAACAGCTGCTTGTGGCTATTGTTTGCCTTACCCTTATGAAACGCCCACGCTCAAGCGGATCATTTTATAGTTGTGTATGATTTCCTTTCTTGTGAACTAATGATGCATTTCGAGAAATTGCTGAAATGTTGTCTGATCTTGCGGTGGCAGCTAGATAGGATCACCCATCTCTTGAAATTTCAGACCGTGGCGAACCCGTCCACCCACGTCCTCCACAATCATGTTATCACTAATCACACAAGTTGTCATTGTTTCCCACAGTGTCTCTGAGTCTCATAGTTTAGCAGGTTCACGAACAACTGCAAAACGAGTCTGGAGCACTCCAAATGTCCTCTCCACATCCATTCTGGAACCTACTTATTTTTGGACAACATGACACTTTTTGTTACCCCTTGGATTGGAGATGGTCTTGACGAACGTCGTCAACGGAGGATAGATACTATCAAAAAGATGGTACCCCATGTTATAGTCACTAGCAAGCAGAGGCGCGGCGGCACGCCAGTATTGTATTTTTTTGTAAGAGAAAAGGTGCCAGTCGGTTTGAGGGCGAGCTGGTAATAATAGATTCTTTTATTAGTGTCGATAAAAGCTGAAAAACCACAGAAAATAGTGTTTTAATCTTGTAAGGAATTCTGGCATACCAAATTGTCATTCAATAAAATGGTCATGTTTCTTCTTTTCACTCCATTCGTTGGTAAATTGTTTTTTCTCACCTCTGAAAGGTGTTACTCAATTCAGTTAAGTGCATGGTCTATTTGTGTTTCTACTTGCAAGCATTTTTTTAATTTCGCTAGGTAATGTTATTCCATAAGTTAAGCACATAGTCTATTTTTATAGATGTAAGCACTTTTTAGGATTCATGAATAATATTTTAAAGGTTTGAACAAATTTCAAGTTTAAAATATTAATAAATTGCAAGGGTGAAACATTCTAAATGAGGGAAATAAGTGGTTGTGGACGTAGCTAGACGTGTGTTTGGCGTACATGTAGCACGTGTACGGAAAAATATAGCTCGACATAAAACTAGGCTGATTGTAGACACGTCGTCATATGTTTTTTTAACCGAGCCAACATTGCGAAAAGCTATATGGGCCAGATTCGATGGCTATACTATGGTGAAAATCTATAGCTACTAACACTCGGAATGGTGAACCAAACGAATGAAGAAAGAAACACATGTTTCAACACATGAGAGAGGGGATGCCCAACGCGTCAAACTCGGAGGCATCAACTATAGCTAAAGATGCAATATCTTTTGTCTTGTGTCGTGTGAAGCTCACATGAGTGTATAAGTTTTATAGATCTGCACATGTCTTCTATGATCCGCATGTGTGAAAACATAATGAAATAGCTTGCTTTACAATGATATACCTGTTATAAGGGACAATCTTCGATCTTTTGTTCCTCACGGCATGCGTGAAAGCCTAATGAAATAGCTTGCTTTATGATGAAATACCTGCTATTAGGGGCAGTCTTCGATCTTTTCGTTCCTCATGGAGTTTGAGCTGGAGCCGGCGGACGTATTCAATCTTTTGTGTTGGTAAACATAGAAAGAGTTGACATTGAAAGCGGCTAGAGAAATTTCAAGTTTATGTGTATATCTGCAGTGAATGAAAATGTGCTAGAGATGATGAGATAAAAAAGAGCTTGTATTCTCTTTACCTTACGACTATTTCTGCTACCTTTGTCGTTTGATCTGAAAATAATGCACGAGCCTTCGCTATATGAATAAAGTGCATGGACAAAAGAAAGAAGGTGTATCTAGTGATTGTTTCTTAAAGATAATTTGCTAAGAAACCAAAGATAAAATAGGGAGTTGAGAGCATATATCTAATGATGATAATTTCTTGCAAATAGTTTGCTAAAGAGCCAAAGATATAAAGATTTAAAATACTTTGAGGAGACTTGCAAATGAATAAGAAGACAAAAATAATCGTGATGAAAATGAGGCAAAAATAGTAAACAATCGTAAATAGCCAATGCATGGAAGATCATACACCTTTATGTTGGTTCGCCCTTGGCGATCAGTACCAGAAGCACATAGTAGTCAACTATGATTTATAGAAATTGTCGATGAAAGACTGAAAGAGTTGTACAAAATTCTTAGGTTATATATGGGTAGTAGGGCGGTAACCATGATAGTGGATGCGGACATGAGTAATACTACATCTACAAAAGGTTACTTTTTTATAAACAAACTGATGCGGAGGATTATGATTGATAATAGGTGAATGAAGGGGCACATCCCAGTTCAATTCATGGGGCTAGAGAATTATAGTTCGAAAAGTTAAGTAAACGTTTCTAGATTCTTTGCAGATCTAGCATTATTCATGAATAGATATGTGTTGCCACTTGTTGCATGTGAAATGTGTACATATGGGTGCTATGTCAAAACAGATGGTAGAGGGAGTACTAAATGTGCCACGGATTTTGGGAACAACTGGCGCGCATGTAATTTTTTGAATTTTTATCTTTAAAATGGAATGTACTTTTTTTAGACAATTCACGAAGCTTTATTACGCCGTCGTCATCTGAACTGGGACGAATGAAAGGTTTCCGGGGTGGCCTAACCACACACGGCGGCCCGCCCCAAAATGTTAAGCATGCTTCGCTAAATCGTGAGCATCCAAATTGGAGCTCCTAAATTCATGGACGAAGTTACAAGAAGTAAAAATACTAGAGTATTCTATGATTTCATGTACGATCGCTCCGTACACTGCCCCACTCTTCTGCTTGATGCTATCAATCACCACCTTACAGTCTGAGGCAATATGGATAGCCTGCAGCTGTAGATCTTCCGACAAAGTCAAAACTTCCCTAACCGTGAGTGCTTCTAGGGTGGTAGGATCAGTAATCGCTCTGAAACCCATGGTCGAAGCACCCAAGATCATTCCTTCAACGTCTCTAGCTATAACGACGACTGTACCAACTCCTCGCCTCTCTGCAACTGCTGCATCGACATTTAGTTTCGCCATATTGGCCGGGGGCTTCAACCAATGATCCGGTCTAGGTGCCGAAAAACGGACCCTCGCTATCACGACCTTGGCCTGTATCTGAAAATCATCACTGCATCATTGAATAAAGAGGTGTGTGGATAAAGGAGGTTGATGGATATCCTCATAGTCAACTTTTCTCTTCGCACCCCAGACTGCCCATAGAGTGATGGCCATCCGCATGAGCTGGTCCGGATTAAGAGTTTCGTTGAGAGCAAATAGCCAATCCCGCGGGTCATCACTATCATGTTGGCACATTTTCTGGCCAGTTCTTCATCCGAGAGCGCCTTAATATGGTAAAGTGATTTCACAACTAAATTGGGGAATTGACTGGGCCAACAATGCGACTAGCCCAGCAATGGTGGGCCCATGTTATATCATTCGTTGGACCATCGAGCCATAATGTTTTTGTTGGCCATTGGCCGGAGAAAATTTAAAAAACAGAAAAGAGTGTTTTAATCCTGTAAGGAATTCTGGCAGGACAAGTTGTCGTTAAATGAAATGGTCAGTTTTTTTTTTCTCTATTTCATGGGTAATTGGATTTTTTTTCTCATCATTGAAAGGTGTTACTCAATTGAGTTAAGTGTCTGGTCTATTTTTGTAGCAATGCTACACGTAAGATACTCTTTCTACGATTTTTGCACGGCGATTCACCATGGGAAATGCTAATAATCAACCGGCGGCTGGCTCGTCCGCATCCACCACCTCCTTAAATTGCCACGTGTCTTTCTTGGGGCCACACTTAGTCTTTATTTCCTTTGGCTCAGAAGCATGTGTGTGTTCGCTGCTACAGTGAATTATCACCATAGCAACACAGGGAGCTTTGCGGAAAATTTCTGCAACACGGGTCATGTTACGGAAATTTTTGCAATATAGATCAAGTTGCAATTTTTTTGTGTGCAATAAAGGCCTGTTGCAAAATAATTATTTTTGCAACAAAGGCTTTGTTACAGTTTTTCCGGCTACACAGGCCTTGTTTCGGAAAAAAAAATGCAACGGATCCGATGAATTGAGCGTCTGAGTGTTACCCATTTATCGTTGCAACATATGTCATATTGCGGGAAATTTCTGCAACAAGAGTCATGTTGCAGAAACTACTTTGCAAGAGAGGCCGTGTTGCAATTTAGATTTTTTTGCAACAGAGGTTTTTTTTTGCAATAGGTCTTGTTGTAATTTAGTTTTTTGCAATAAAGGTCTCGCTGTAATTTTTTTTTCTGAAACAGAGGTCTTGTTTCGGCTTTTACTGCAACATAGACCTTGCTGCGGAAACTATCGTAATGGAGATTGAGCAGCGGCATAGCAGTGACCATGTTGACCGAAAGAAATAAAAAAAAACCACTCCCTAGAGACACGTGTCGTACGAACGAGCCGGCGGATGCTCGCGTGCGATCTGCCGGTAGAAGCCAAGAGTTTTCCCTGTTGTATTGTAATGAGGTTCTGCAATAGAATCTATGTTGAAAAAAAATGTGCAAAAAAAAGTTTCGGAAAAAAATCCGCAACACGACCTCTGTTGCAAAAACATTATGTAATAGGATCTCTGTTGCAAAAGTTTCTGCAACATGAGCTTTGTTGCAAAAGTTTCCGTAACATGATGTCTGTTGCAGAAGTTTCCGCAACACTGTCGTTGTTGCAATTCTAAGAACGCGTCTAAGTAATAGGTTGACACTAGATCTAACGGCTGCCAAGCCGGCGGATATTTTTTAAATATCCGCCGGCCGATGCGTAGAGTCTCCCATTCACCATAGCCTTTCATCTCGTCGGCCGCATAGGGCTAGACCTTTGGAACCTTGATCGCATAAGAATTGAAAATTTAAATATCCTGGGCAAAGTAGTTTCACTATTTTTTTACCTACAAGCATTTTTTCAAATCTACCTAGAAAATGTTATTCAAATAAGCGCACAGTCTATTTCTTTATGGATATAAGCATTTTTTATTTACAATTTTTTTTGAAGGGTTGGACAAATTTGAAGTTTAAAATAATAATAAATAGCAAGGTTGAATCATTTTACAGCAGGAGAATAAGTAGTTGTGGACGCAGCTAGACGTGTGTTCGAAGTAGACTTGTCATGTGTATGAAGTAGACTTGTCATGTGTACGACAGAGCTGAAGCAGTAGTCCATCCGCACCGCTTAAGTAATACTCCCCCATTTCTTTTTAGTCTGCATATAAAATTTGATTAAAGCCAAACTTTGCCAACTTTGACTAAGTTTATAGAAAAAATATATCAAGATTCACCGTATGAAATCAATATTATTAGATACATCATGAAATTAATTTTCATACCATATAGTTTTAGTATTGTAGATGTTGATATCTTTTCTTACAAAATTAGTCAAACTTTACAAAGTTTAACTATAACCAAATGGTATAAGCAGACTAAAAAGAAACGGAGAGGATATTTTGTTTCTTAAATTGCTCGATATGAAACTGGATTGTACACATATGGTCATATGTTTATTTAATTAGGCCAACAACAGATAAAGATATATGGGTCAGATTCAGTTGATATACTTGGCCAATGATCTGTAGGTATTAATACAAATGGTGAAGAAACAATTTAGGGTTTTAATAAGCAGTTCTATTAGTCCATAATACATTATCAAGTTTCTTAGACCAATTCTTTCTAGATCTATTAACTGTTTTTTACAGGATAAAATTTATTTTCCTATTGCTCAATTCAACTTGACCACTAGACTGAGAATGATAAGGTGATGCAATTCTATGGTTAACATCGTATTTAGCAAGAAGTTTACGGAATGCACCATGAATAAAATATGAACCACCATCAGTCATTAATGATCTAGGGACTCCAAACCTCAGGAAAATAACTTTTTAAGCATTTTAATTAAGGACAGTAAAACTGAGCCTAAAGCGAGCTCTCTCAGCGATTTGTGTTTCTGACCGTGCATTTTCATCATCTCGACGTTGGTGGTCATTAGATCAACATGTCCCGCACTAAGTGAAACCTGGACCAACTGTCCTGTGAGTTGCTGCTTCGGAGGCCGAAACGAAGGCCTCTAGTGCAATGAGCGGTCGGCCAGCCGCCAGCCCATTCCACGCTGCTAGGCTTCGCTAAAGGGGATCCAATGGATGCGAGGCACACAGAGAGCAGCGACCGTGTCCATCCATCCAGTCCTTTGTCTAAAAAAATCCATTCGTCCTGATTCGAGGCGCATCGGAGTAACCATGTACAATCCATCCAGTCTCGATGGCTGGTGTGCGTCGCTCGATTGGAACTGGATCCACCAGAGATGCGGGATGGGATCGAAGTCGATGTGTGCGCTCGATCGACCGGGGGGAGCGGAGCAGCCCTCGCGTGTTGGTCGTCGCAGTGCGTGCGATCCGACCTTCGTCGTGGCCTACATTGCGTTCAGGGGGTGGGGGAATGGAATCCCAGGCGACAACACGAGGCGGTGGCGCGAGCATTGAACCATCCGTTGTCGATCCGAGTTCGTTTGTTGGCGATTCCTTAATTAAATTGCAGTTTCTACACGCCATTACTAGTAATCATATGTGTCGCTCGAGTCCTCTAGTAATAAAGAGCTACTCCATCTGTAAACTAATATAAGAGTGTTTACATCATTAAAATAATGATCTAAACACTCTTATATTAGTTTACAGAGGGAGTATGTTACGCACCTCCATATAATTCGTTTTGCTGCTCTTTGTCCATTCCCCTCCAGCCCTCCCACAAAATATTCTCCCGCGACCATGACTGATGCTTACTCGTCTTCCCCGTGGCATGTCTGACATACTTCCTACTACCTCTTCCTTTCCACAAACTTGTGCATATCCATGTTCTTATTAAGACTGTTCTTTTTGTTCCCAAATGATTGCAGGTTTTCTAGCTCATTGGAGTTTGCTTGCGGTGGACTTGATCTTCGCTGGTTCTGCTTGACTGCAAGGTGAAGCACTACCCCAGTGCTCCGTGGTGCTGTTCCTTCAATCTTGCATGGCCCTCACCCTTCGCAGTAGTAGGCGACACCAGGAGATGACGATGGCAGCGTTGCCAGCTGCACTCATGCGCCTCTTCCCCGTCAGACTAACTTTCGTCCTTGGTGACTCATGGCGCGGCCTCTATCTTTATGATTTTCTTTTCCACCCGATGATTACATTGTTTACTGCCAATCTAAAGTATGTACAGTAATTATATATAGTGGGAGGTGGTCAATTGATTTGGCCAGATATTGGAGAATGGTATCGATTTTTTATTCCAAATCCTTCGGTTGATAATCTCTAATGGCTTCCCGACAGGTAATTACTTCACGTGTACTGCTATGTCTTATCGCTTCATGTTTTACCATCTATGTTTTTACCCCATACGATTGCTCACCTAACATGTTTTGGTGTTATTCATAACATGTTGCTATTTGCTACTGTATGTGACAGGTTATTTAGAACAGTAGAGTAAAATGCGCAAAAAAAGGTAGCCGTATTGTTCTAGAGGAGGGGTGAAGCCTCAATATGGTCTGCTCCTATCCATAAATGAGAAAACGAGGGTACGCCAATGACATACCTTAGCTTTATAGAAGGGAGAAAATATGTACAAGAGCTTTACAAATGCGCTAGTTGGTGGTCACAAGCTGACCAAAACCAAGCCTCCACCCCACTCCTAATGTTACTCTACTACTCGGGTATAGGCCGTCCTCCAAATGCTCCTGCCGTAGTCCAAGTCCTCAGATCATCGAAGGTCAGGTCCACAGTCTCCCATTCATTCATGATTTGGCTTGATCCAGACACTCTCGTGTTCCTCTGCTTCCAAAGTGTCCAGCAAATGAGCATCACGAATGTGTCAAATCCTTTTCGATTTTGCTTATGTATGCGTTTTCTAGCTTTCGTCCACCAATTCACCAAGCGTGACTCATATGTTGGGCAAAGCTCCGTCGTCAATCCCATCCTGGTCATGCAACTGTACCACACTTGCCTTGAGAACATACATTGCTGCAAGATGTGGTCAACCGTGTCTTCCTCTTGATCACAAAAGTAGCATTTTGACGTTTGGTCTTGCAACCCGTGTCTGGCCCTCCTATCGGATGTCCACAGTCGATATTGCACAGCCAGCCACATGAAGATTTTACACGCAAGTGGCGCCCAACATTTCCAAATCGCTCCGAAGGAGTGAAATCTAACTTCTCCCTCACAAAGCATCTTGTATGCGGATGATGCGGTGTAGACTCATGTCTCATTCCAAGCCCAAATGGGGCTATCCTCAGTTTGAGCATCCAATTGAACCTCCGATACGACCTCCCAAAGTCCGATGAACTGGGTAAGACCATCCGTGAAAGGTCACCCGCAACATCGTTCATCCAATTATGCGTGCGCACCGCATCATGCACCAGCCTCCTGTTGGCCACCTGCGTACGTACTGTCGCCACAACCAAGGGAGCTAGCTCTGTGATGGTTGCACCAAGGAGCCACCGGTCTTTCCAGAACAAAATTTTGTCTCCCGCTCCAACCTTCCATTTAACCAGGCTCCCAAAAGCTTGAGCTCAATAATCTTGCGGACATTTGTACATATGTATGTGGATTTTCAAGACATGTACATGCTTTGCATCATTCCAAGCATAAGGTGAGTTTCTTTCTAGAATTTGAACCGAATATGAATCAAGCTGCAAGGAACTTCACTTCAAGAGATCTCAGATCCATGCCTAAAACTGAAACTTATCAGTTCTTCAAAAACTAATAGTATTTCACAATTTTCTCACGTTTTTGTCGCCTTCCATGTAGATGCAGCCTTTTCCTTCTGGGTTGTTCATGTGCAGCTTTGTCTAACTTACAGTATTGAATTTTCATCCAGATTCTCACCGATGGAACCACCAGCTAATAAAATGGGGAAGAAATGCGTCCTCTATTTGTTCATACCATGCACGAATGGATAATGAAGTAAGTTATTTACTCTTAAGTTACACATAAATCTAAAGTAGTTTTCTTCTATTTTCTCCCTACCATGCACGAAAGAGTAGTTATTTACTCTTCAGTTACACATATCATCTAAATAGTAGTAATTGATATCCTATAAAAACCTTAATTTGGACCCATCAACTGATAATCATGCAATCAGTTAACCTCGTTGATCACATGCCATCCCTCTATTTATATACATGTTTGTAGCTAAAAAGTAGCAACTGACATCCTACAAATATGATTAATTTCCACCGGCCATTAACAATTCTGCATCCATTTAAATCGTCTGCTACATGCCATCCCTCTGCTTATATAGAACGTCTGTAGTAGATATTCGAACGCTCAACAATTCCTACTCGTAGGTACCACGCCTACACTCTCCTTATGTATTACGCTGGTGCTGTGGGAAATCTGGCTGGAGTGAAACCAATTCATTTTCAGGGAAAAACATGCATCGGTTGCTGACATGGTTGCCGACAAGCCGTCCAACTATGGCGCCAAGCTGGAGCAAAGTGCTTACAACTACATTTTGCAGAGCCACCGACAGCAATTGACTAATGTAACTTTTCATTTTTTGGACCCTTTGATCTTTGGATCTACGCCATGTATTTGCTTTTCACACATTGCTTCCTGCTTAATATATGAATGCCGACAGCGCTCGATTTTAAAAAAACACTCTCCTTATGTATATGTGTCTGCTTTGCACTCAAACGTAGATGAATCAATCTGGGGATGAGTCTCATCCAAGGATAGCTTAAAGCATAGAGCATGCATTAGATGATACGTTGAACCACAATGAATCTACTCACTCCTTCTCAAAGGTACCGGCTATTGAATACTCTCTTATGCTTGGTACCTTGCACCTTTTCCTTCATAGATCCTTTCTCAACTTTATTTGTAGATATGTCATGTGGTGACATAACCTATGCAAGAAACCTTCAAGCCACCGATCCTAAAGCTAATGTCCAACTAAGTACGAGGCATACAAGGATCCTTCCACGTTTAATTCCTTTCACATAATTAGACCCAAGTTCTTCACTTGGAATTTATTATTAAGCCAACATATGTTTTTGTTTCCACCTAATTATGAAACCAAAATTTGTATATTGTCAGGAAAGATTGGAAATAACGTACATGAATTCTATGAAAGGAATTGGACGTGTAATGTTTTAGATCGTATAGTCCCAGTATTATTAAGCCATCATGTACTTGAAGTTATTTGTGCCCTTAGACTGTTGCATTTAGCAAATCTAAGGACATGCCCTTCCTTCAGTTATGCACTCATAAGTATTTGGAACATTTGAACGTGCAATCATGTGAGAACATAATACTTTCATTTCTGTTCTCATTATAACCATTCAGGGACCTTGACTCTGATTTGTCCATTGTGATCTTACATTAGAAAAAAACATGCTTCATACGGTGTATCCTATGAAGACGCATTTGTCCGCTTTGGGTTCGAGCTTTTCTGGCTGAAGCCTTTTGACATAAGCATCACAGCCCCAAACCTTAAGAAATGACAGCTTAGGTTTCTTGCCAAACCATAGTTCATACGGTGTCGTGACTACGGACTTAGATGGTGCCCTATTTAAAGTGAATGCAGCTGTCTCTAACGCATAACCCCAAAACAATAGTGGCAGGTCAGCAAGAGACATCGTAGAATGCATCATATCCAATAAGGTACAATTACGACGTTCGGACACACCATTACGCTGTGGTGTTCCAGGTGGCGTCAACTGTGAAACAATTCCACATTGTCTTAAGTGATTACCAAACTCACAACTCAGATATTCTCCCCCTTGATCGGATCGTTGGAATTTAATCTTCTTGTTACGATGATTCTCGACTTCACTCTGAAATTGCTTGAACTTTTCAAACGTTTCAGACTTATGCTTCATTAAGTAAATATACCAATATGTACTCAAAGCATCGATGAAGGTGAGGAAATAACGATGCCCACCGCGCGTGTCAACACTCATCGGACCGCACACATCAATATGTATGATTTCCAACAAGTCACTTGCCCGTTCCATTGTTTCGGAAAACGGGATTTTTGTCATCTTGCCCATGAGGCATGGTTCACATGTGTCAAGTGATTCAAAATCAAGAGACTCCAAAAGTCCATCGGCATGGAGTTTCTTCATGCGCTTTACACCAATATGACATAGGGGGCAGTGCCACAAGAAAGTGGTACTATCATTATCAACTCTACATCTTTTGGCATCAATGTTATGAACATATGTATCATCACTATCGAGATTCAATAAGAATAAAACCCTCGCAATGGGTGCATGACCATAAAAGATATTACCCATATAAATAGAACAACCATTATTCTCTGATTTAAATGAGTAACTGACTCGCATTAAACAAGATCTAGATATAATGTTTATGCTCAACGCTGGAACTAAATAACAATTATTCAGGTCTATAACTAATCCCGATGGTAATCGAAGAGCGAGCGTGCCGACGACGATCACCTCAACCTTGGAACCATTCCCCCACGCGCATCGTCACTTCGTCCTTTGCCAGCCTCCATCTATTCCGCAGTTCCTGTTTAGAGTTGCAAATGTGAGCAACTGCACCGGTATCAAATACCCACGCACTACAACGGGAGCTAGTTAGGTACACATCATAACATGTATATCATATATACCTTTGTTGGCCCCCTTCTTCTTAGCCAGATACTTGGGGCAATTCCGCTTCCAGTGGCCAGTTCCCTTGCAATAGAAGCACTCAGTTTCTGGCTTAGGTCCATCCTTGGGTTTCTTCACAGGAGGAGCAACTGCTTTGCCACCTTTCTTGAAGTTTCCCTTCTTTCCCTTGCTCTTCTTGAAACTAGTGGTTTTATTGACCATCAACACTTGATGCTCCTTCTGGATGTCTGACTCAGTGACTTTCAGCATCGCGGACAGCTCGGAGACTGGCCTATTCATCCCTTGCATGTTATAGTTCAACACAAAGCTCGTGTACCTAGGTGGTAGCAATTGAAGAACTCTGTCAGTGTAAGTGCATCTAGTGCCACCCTTAGTTGGTTTTGGAGTATTGACGACAAACCTGGTTGAGGGACTAATGTGCTTGTGAGAATTACAGGATAACACAGGTAGTAGTCCCCCATTGATTCGGTTTACCTACCAGAGATGACCCCTAAAAATGTATGAAGACATTGACGACAATGGTGGTATATGAAGATATTCATATTGAAGATTATGACGAGAGAAGACATTATGTGAAGACTATGGAGCACAAAGACTTAGACATTTCGTTGTTTCCTTTTCTTCTTTGTTGAGTCATAGGAACCACCGTACTGCTAAGTGGGGTCCAAGTGAACAAAGTCAGAGTGACTGAAGTGATGCTCAACCAAATCCTATGTCTTCGAGCGAAGACAATGAGAGCAAATTTTATCCAGACCTGGATGAGTAAGCTTAACGTGTAGCCCAAGTAAAGTTGTCGTGTGTGTTTGAAATCTGACCGTTGGAACATGTGTCAGTTCCTTAGTGACCCAGGGTCACTTCGGACAAATCAGGTCGGGTTGCCCAGTGGCTATAAATAGCCCACCCCCTACACCATAAATTGGTGGCTGCTCAGAGTTATTACACGGCTTTTGTCGTTTGAGAGCAACCCACCTCCGAAGCATTTGAGAGAGAGATCCTTGCGAGGACAAAGCCCAAACACCCAGAGCCAAAAGAGTGTTAGGCATCACTGAAGTCTTTCTATCTGTGTGACCTGAAGACTTGTTACACTTGAGGACTGTGGTTCCTCCAGCCGGTTAGGCATCGCGTTCTGAGCATCCAAGAGTCAATGTGGATTGCCGGTGAACAAAGTCTTTGAAGGTTTTGAAGTCTACCTTGAAGACTTACCGGAGTGATTGGGCGAGGACTAGGTGTCCTTAGCTCAAGGGGAATAAGGTGAAGACGCGGTCTTCTGAGTTAAATCTCAGCCTCCCTAACCAGACGTATAGTTGTCACAACAACTGGAACTGGTCTAACAAATCACTGTCTTCCCCAAGCTACTGGTTCTATCCTTTCCTTCTCTTTACTTACTGTATCTCTTTGTGAAGTCATTGCATGCTTGCCTTATCTGTTTGACTTCACTGTGTGACTACTTGTTCTGATTGGCTTCATTCAATCTTCCATCCTGATCCATACTGCCTAGCTGCTATCATTCTTCATGATTTCACTTCATTGAATACTCGACTATGGCTTGTCTAGTGTAGTCTACCTTCCGCTGCATATAAATAGGATCGGTTCTATCATTTGTCTTCGAAACTTCCATGTATTGAAGCTTTCCATAAAAATTGCCTATTCACCCATCTCTAGTCGATATACAACACTTTCAATTGGTATCAGAGCAAGGTACTCCCTTGTTCTGTGTGATTTGGTTTAACCACCTGGAGTTTTAGTTATGTCGACCACAGGAATGAAGACTGTGTCTTGCCCCATGTTTTACGGTCACGAGTATCCCAAGTGGAAGGCCATGATGAAGAAGCATCTCATGGCGATAAACAGTGAGTTGTGGACCGTCACTGAGATTGGTCTTATCGATCTGTGCAAGATGGCAGAAGCTGATGACATTCGCAAGTTCACTCTTCTCAACCTCACAGCGAAGGACGTCATCTGCTCCTGTGTGTCTCAAAATCAGTTCAGGAACGTCATGCATCTCGATCATGCGAAGCTTATCTGGGACCGTCTCTCTGAGGTCTATGAAGGTCATCGAACTCATGATGATCCCTGGTATGAGGATTTCAACGAATCTCTCAAGACAATGACTTTCGATCCAGAATCATCATCCTCAGCACCAAGTCTTATAGCAAAAGGTGCCAAGGTAACCGAATGCTACCTATCTGAGTCTAGTGATGATGAATCTGGTGATGAATTTGGACCCAGTTATGTCAAACTTGCTTCCCTTGCCACTAAACAACAAATAGCTTTGGAAAAATCTCAAAAAATGCTTAATAAGAGCAATGATATGTTGGGTGAAGAAATGGATCAGTCGAAAGCCTTGGCTGAAAGTCTTCAGAGACTTCAGACTAGATTTGACACTCTTCAAAGTCATCATAACACTCTCTTATCTCATCATGAGAAGCTCTCTTATGAAATTCTTCAAAGAAAGCAAGATCTTGAAAAGCTAAGCGTGAGTTATGAAGATCTTCAGAAGGAGCGTGATTCATTACTTGCTCAACAAATCAGCGCTTCTCAGGAAGAATTCATTACTCCATGCTTGAAATGGATTGAACGTGAGACTGCTAATTCTTCACCTGAATGCTCAAATGCTTCAAATGCTACAAATTCTTCAACTGCCTGTGCTATCACTAATTCCTCATCTGAGGACATTGCTAGTATCACTGACAATGCAGGGCTGAAGGAATTGTACATAACAGGGATGTAAAAAAGCCTCAAAGGGCATCAGACTTTATGTGACGTCCTCAAAAAGCAGATTCTGAACCGAAACCCTAGGAAAGAGGGTGTAGGGTTCGAGAGGAAAATGAATGTTGATGGTTCATACTGGAAGCCTGAGCAGTACCCCAAAACCACATGGGTTGCTGCAAAGGAACCTTTAGTGGATCCGTCTACCTTATATGGCTTCACTTGTGCTAATCCTATTATCATTGATGAATCCTTTGATGCAAACTATAAACTGTTTAAGAATCAGAATGGTGAAGTGTTTGCCAGGTATATTGGTACTAATTGCAGGAACGGGCAACCTATGAAGAAGATCTGGGTTCCCAAAGGTTGTCTTGAGAAGCTTCCAGTAAATGTCATCATGACACCACCTCGGAAGAAGACAAACCCCAGACCAAAGGCTTCATACGGTCCTAAGGCTTCATACAGACAGAGGACTCACCTGAGTCACCCTAATGCCAATATTTTGCAGGGAAGTAATACTCAGACTCATGAATATGAGCGTGTTTCCTCAAACCGCTATATTCACAAAACAAAGAACTTTTTTGCTTATTCTTATGAGTATTATTCTCCTACTGCAAGACTATTTGCTAGGGCTCCAAAGCCAAAATTCTCAGATGCTGCTCTTAGACTCATTGCTTCTAAGCCACCCCTGAAGATATGGGTGGTTAAGAAGAATTAACTTTCTCTTGCAGGGAAAGGTCTCCAGACGAAAATCAAAGGCGTCTGATGCTATTGCTGGGGACCTAAAACAACTTGTAGGGCGCAAGATCAAATACCCAAATGGTCTTATAATGTATTTTGTTCCTGTACCGCTTGCCAATCATCCTATCAGTCCTAACTTGGATCTAAGCTTTCATAATCCGCTTGTACATCGAATGTTTATGCTTCACAATGTCTTTTCGTGAAGCCTATCCCCCTAACTGCATTATAGGGTATGACACCAAAGACTTCAGAATGGATTATGGACAGCGGATGCACTAATCATATGACTGGAGATCGAAGTCTTCTTATGGACTCAACCTTACGTCCATCTGACAAGAGTCACATCACATTTGCTGATACTGGTAAAAGCAAAGTATTGGGTCTAGGTAGAGTTGCAATCTCAAGGGATCAACACATGGATAAAGTCATGCTTGTTGAATCCCTTGGTTTCAACTTAATGTATGTCTCAATGCTTTGTGACTTAAACATGATTGTGATATTTGGAAAATATCGTTGCCTTGTACTAATGGAATCTGACAAGTCTCTAGTCTTTGAAGGATATAGGAAAGGTGATCTATACATGGTAGATTTCTCAGCTGGACCGCAGATGGCCGTATGTCTTCTAGCAAAAGCTTCGAGAGTGCTGGCTCTGGCATCGGAATCTAGGACATGCCGACATGAGGAACTTGTACACTCTCGCGAAGAAGAAGCACGTCGTAGGCATCGAGGGCGTCAAGTTCAAGAAAGATCATCTGTGCGGTGCCTGCGAAGCTGGGAAGATGACTAGGGCCAAGCATCCCTCGAAGACAATCATGACTACATCCAAACCCTTCGAGCTGCTTCACATGGACTTATTTGGCCCTACTACTACTCCACGTTCACTACTACAGCTTGTCTCTATGGCTTCGTCATCGTTGATGATTATTCAAGATACACATGGGTGCATATAATTCTCTACAAGAATGAAGTGCAAGATGTCTTCAGACGCTTCGCCAACCGTGCCATGAACAACTATGGCGTCAAGATCAAGCATATCAGAAGTGACAATGGAACTGAGTTCAACAATACCGGCCTTGATCTTCATCTGGATACAATGGGAATCACTCATGAATTATCAACTCCGTACACACCTCAGCAGAATGGCATCATAGAGCGCAAGAACAGAACCCTAATTGGCTCGAACGATGCTCGATGAATACAATACACCAAGAAAGTTCTGGCCCGAAGCTATTGATACTGCATGCCATATCATCAATCGTGCTTATCTTCACAAGCTTCTGAAGAAAACGTCCTATGAACTCCTTACTGGCAAGAAGCCAAATGTCAGTTACTTCAAGGTATTTGGAGCTAGGTGCTGGATCAAGGATCCACATCACAAGTCAAAATTTGCACCAAAAGCACATGAAGGTTTCATGCTCGGCTACGGAAAGGACTCACACTCCTACAGAGTCTTCAACATCTTTCTCTATAAAGTAGTTGAAACTGTGGATGTGCGGTTTGATGAAACGAATGGCTCACAAAGAGAGTTCCTCCCAAATGTGCTGGATGAAGCTCCACCTAGTGAATCTATCAAGCTAATGGGAACAGGTGAAATCATGCCTTCTGAAGCACAGCCTGACGAGGAACTCATCATTTCTGCTCCAAATCAACCTGAAGACAATGCTCGGCCTGAAGACAATCCTCCTGATGATGACAATGACCAGCAAGAGCAAAATCTTCGTCCAGCTCATCCCCGTGTTGCAAATGAAGTACAAGTTGAGAAGATAATTGACAGCATAAATGCACCTGGTCCACTCACTCGTTCAAGAGCAACACAGCTAGCAAATTTCTGTGGGCACTTTGCATTTGTCTCAATATCTGAACCCAAGAAAGTTGTTGAAGCCTTCATGGAACCTGAATGGATTCAAGCTATGCAAGAAGAGCTTCAATAGTTTGAGCTGAACACCGTATGGGAACTTGTCAAGCGTCCTGACCCCCGCAAGCACAACATAATAGGCACAAAATGGATATACCGCAACAAGCAAGATGAGCATGGTCAAGTTGTCAGAAACAAAGCTCGTCTCGTTGCTCAAGGATACACTTAGATAGACGGGATTGACTTCGATGAAACATTTGCTCCTGTGGCTAGGCTTGAAGCCATTTGCATACTGCTAGCCTATGTAAACCATCACAACATCCTTCTGCATCAAATGGATGTGAAGAGTGCTTTTCTCAATGGCAATATTGAAGAAGAAGTGTATGTTGCACAACCACCTGGCTTTGAAGATCCAAAACATGCTGATATGGTATACAAGCTCAACAAGGCACTGTATGGCCTCAAACAAGCCCCTCGTGCTTGGTATGACACACTCAAAGACTTCCTGAAGAGCAAAGGCTTCAAACCTGGTTCCCTGGATCCCACACTCTTCACGAAGACATATGATGGTGAACTGTTTGTTTGCCAAATCTATGTGGACGACATTATCTTCGGCTGCACTGACAAAAGATACAATGATGAGTTCGGTCACATGATGCAAGAGCAATATCAGATGTCAATGATGGGTGAGCTGAAGTTCTTCCTTGGTCTTCAAATTCGTCAGCAAAGCAATGTCATCTTCATATCTCAAGAGAAATTCCTCAAAGATTGACTGAAGAAGTTTGGTATGCAAGACTGCAAAGGATACACGACGCCTATGCCAACTAAAAGTCATCTGAGTCCCGACGCCAATGGTAAAGATTTCGATCAAAAGGTATACCGCTCCATGATTGGTTCTTTACTTTATTTATGTGCATCTAGGCCAGATATAATGCTTAGTGTTTGCATGTGTGCTCGATTCCAAGCGGCACCAAAGGAATCGCATCACATAGATGTGAAGCGAATTCTTCGATATTTGGCTTACACCCCAACACTAGGATTATGGTATCCAAAGGGCTCAGAGTTTGATCTAGTTGGATTCTCAGATGCTGATTATGCCGGTGACAAAGTTGATCGCAAGTCTACATCAGGCACATGTCACTTTCTGGGACGATCACTTGTCTGTTGGTCTTCAAAGAAGCAGAACTGTGTATCACTCTCCACTGCTGAATCTGAATACATTGCTGCTGGATATTGCTGCGCTCAGCTTCTCTGGATGAAGCAAACTCTCAAGGACTATGGTGTCCATCTGAAGCATGTGCCACTCTACTGCGACAATGAAAGCGCCATCAAGATTGCCAACAACCCAGTTCAGCACTCGAAGACAAAGCACATTGAAATTCGTCATCACTTTCTCAGAGATCATGTCATGAAGGAAGATATTGATATCATACACGTCAACACTGAAGAGCAGCTGGCAAATATCTTCACAAAGCCCTTGGATGAGAAAAGGTTTTGCAAGTTGCGGTGTGAGCTAAATATCTTAGAATCCTCAAATGTCCTGTAATCAGGCACACATCCTAACACTTATGCATGCTGATGACTTAGATGTGCAACACACGAAGTAAAGTATGTCTTCAATCAATGAAGACTTACATTCTGAGTGTGAATACATTAACGCGGAACTTGACTTCGGAGCGCCATGATAATTGTGCGCCGTTTCTGGGTCTAATACTTCCTATACGGTGGGTAACGCCACCACCAACTCTTTGTTTGAAGTGTTTCTCTTGGCGTTACATTTGCATAGTCTTCGCTTTTGGTTTATCTTCATATAGGACATATATAGACTCGTGTTCTGTCCTCTACAACATTCACTTATAGCTATGTCTTCTTATTTGAATCTTTTGAACTAAGTGAATGTGATCGGACCCTAACCTCTTTGTGCTTTCTCACCTCAAACTCTATCTATCCAAATTATATGCATTCTGTTGGAACCGTCAAATATCTTCTCTGCGTCCTTGTCATCGGAAGATACAGAGACAAACTTTAAATCTGTTTTTAGTGCTCAATCCTTTATGCCTGAAACCTGGAGAAGCCGGAACGACCACCCCGACAGTCCATGCGTGCGTGGGATCGTGGGACAACTCCCAATGTGTTACATGTCCGCCACGTGCCCCTCAGATGTGAACAGCTAGGGGCACCTATGTAATTGCGCTGTGCCATCTCCCATCCTTATAAATGCCCGTCCCATCACGGTCAAAAAACTCTTCTACCACCTCTCCACCTCGACCAACCCTAGCGCCTCCGCTAGCTCTCGACGACGCCAGAGACGAAGCGCTTCGCTGTCGCGACCTCGTCGACGCCGTCTTCACGGCGGCCGCGGACATCGTCTTCTCCGCCGCCGCCGTAGGTGTCCTCCGTCGCCAAGTTAGGGCACGGAAGATCGAACTGCTCAGCATCCACTTCTTCTCCGTCTAGCAGTTCATCGTGTGGTAAACTAAAACTCTCTTTTTACCATCTTCTTGATCCAATAGATTCATCCTCTTTACCAAAAGAAGTTTCTGTCTCCACTTATTTGGATCTATCCTGACTGCATCTCATATTTTGCCTAGTACATTCACATATGCTTCACACATAATTAGATTCCTCACTTGTACCTATTCTTGGATTCGTACAAATCTGGAACCAACTCTCAACATAAAAGTGAATGTCTTCGCGCTATGAGGTCAATGTCTTCCAAACTGATTTATCTTCAAAATCTTCTGAGAATGCATATGACCTCTTCCCCTTCCCTCGCATCTCTAATGCTGTCACAGGTACATGTGCGTGGGAGAATCCCTTGGTTCTCATAGTCTGCATTCATTTGCAGAATTCTTACAACATCACATTAACTCTCCCGAAGCCAGTTCCTGTCTGACCAGTAGACGGAAGCCTTTGACAGTGTTGAAGCCTTTCAGTTTGAAGCCTTTCAGTTTGAATCCAATGGCAACTGAGAAATCTGTTAAGAAGGGTGGCAGACAGCACCGTGGAAACACCTCCAAAGATTTGCCTCCTAACCTCATTGAAATGTACAAGACTGATCCAGAGGAGGACTACAATCAGAGGAAGACTCGAATCCAATGGATTCGAAGATATTGGGCAGAACAATGGTTCAAGTACAGGTTTCTGACCCAAGAGTATGCTGAGAAGAATGCTATCAAGCGACCATGGGGAGACATTCTTTACAAAAATCTTCCACCCAGGACTCAAGCTGAAGCCATTGCTCAAGGCTTCTATCCTTGCATGGTCAGAGGACCACAACCAGCAGATGCCGACCCATCTTCACTGCTATGGTGTCGCGACGACAATCTGCTCAAGAGCAATCTTTAGTATGCCAAGAACTCGGCCAAGGAAAACAAGAAGACTTGGGGATTAGACTTCAATCCTGGCCCCTCTGCGCCTCGTGCCGATGGCACACGAGACGCTGAACCAAATCTGGTTGGGCCCTTCTACAACTTAGAAGGTCTCATCAGTCATATAAGGGTTCAAGGGGCGGATGTGGATCAACCTCCAGACAACGCTGATTCTGATGAAGCACCTGCATCTCCGAAGCCAAAGAAGAAGAATAAATCCAAGGCTTCGAAGACCACCCCACCAATAGCTTCAAGAGTGAAGCCTTTGGCCACTGCTCCACCCGCACCAAGTGTGCAATCTGAAGAGCACTCTCGCATCTCCATGAGCAAGAAGCTAAAGAAGAAGCCCTTGCACAACCCCAGTCCATCTCTGACTCCTGATGATGTTCTGAAGAACGCGAATGAAGCCATTAATCTGTCAAGTGATGAAGATCTAGCTGATGACGCTCTTGAGCAATTGATCAAGAGCAAGCAAGATGCAGAAATCTTAAATGATTTGCCCCTCTTTGACGTGGAAGTATTGAACAACTTCATTGATGAGTGGTTTGACACCCCCAATCTCAGCTTTGACGATTTGCAACTTCCTGTTGGCCTAAGCGTCTCCTTCAATGGCGCCATTGCTTCTGAGCTAGCTCTTGCTCAGAGAATTGTTGAATTGAAGCAAAAGATTGACTATGAAAAGGCTCAGTTCAAGAAGCATATGGCCAAGCTCAGCGTCGAAGATATCCAGAATTTCAAAGTCATGATGCATGAGCTCAAGGAAGTCTTTCACAAGAGGCGTGAAGAAGCTAAAGGTTCTCGTGAGCGCATCAAGGCCTTGGCTGCCAAGTGTGTTCAAGCTTACAATGAAGCTGAAAAGCGCAAGGCCCTTGGGCGTCCTGGCATCGACCCCAGGATGGCTGCCAAGAAGAAGAAGAAGCCAACTGTGGCCCAAGCTGAAGAATCTAGGCAGGAAGAACCTAGCATTGTCTTCCCTGCCAGCATGACAGGCACGAAGCCTAAGGCCCCTACAATTGCTTCAGAGCTCAAGAAGACAAAGGTGGCTGAAGTTGAAGCCTGCAAGCGCAAGAACACCACCGATGATGCTCCACCCACCAAGAAGCAAAAAATTAAGAAGGTCCGGGCTGCTCCCACAGAGCCCCTTGTCGTCGAGCCAATCTTTGTTGCTAGTCCTGCATCTGCACACCAAGAACGTCGCATGACTATTCATGAGCCTGCTCCCACAGAGGCTCCTGAAGACATTCTAGCTGTTGACCCCACCGTAGCTGAAGACATTGGTACTCAAGACAATGTTGAAGATGATGAAGTCCTTCCTCAGATCGAATACAATGTGGTATCATCGCCTGTTCTCACGAACAGCAAACGCATCAGCATTGGTCGTCCATTGACGCCAATTGCTCAGGATGACTCTTGGGCTGATCACCCACAAGGCACACTAGTGACTCCCCCTACTCAAGTCACCAGTTCGGTGCTTGAAGATGAAGACTTTGAGGCCCAACCAACTCCATCTCCACAAGCGTCGCCAGCATTCCGCAGGCTTCGCACAAGGACCAAGGCCTCAAGTCGATCCTCCTAGCGTTCCAGAAGGAGATGTGCACCAAACTGCTTCACAACAAGTGTTTCCTAAAGCCTCTCCAACTGCGAACCTCCCTGAGTCTGAAGCCAAAGCGGCTGAAGATATTCCGACTGCACCAGCCGATGAAGAACAACCAAGAGAAGAAGAAGCACGTGTTGCCACACCCCCTGTTCTCGAGGAGAACGTGTCCGACCCTCCAGCTTCTGAAGTGGAGGCTACAAATTCTGAGGCTGTCACCACCACCACTGAAGCCAATGACGTTGTCATGGCTGAAGCTAATGTGGCACCTGCATTCATTGTGGTGCCTGAAGTGATGGCGCCTGAAGCCAGTGCCGCACCTGACGCCACTCAGCAGCCCGAAGCCAATGCCACTCCTCCTGTTCCTCCTCCAAGGCCACACACCATCGAGCAAGCATACGACAAAGATGACCAGCTCATCTCTGTCAAATGGCATATTCCGGTTCCTCCGCCTGCTGCTGGTCCTCAATTTGATTACCACGTCAAGCACATGCCTCAGGTTCCGAAGCCAAAGCCAAGACTGCCAAGGTTCCCAGGTACTGCCACTTTGCCAGGGTCCTTCAATGCTAATGGCTTCATTGCGCACAACACTTTCTTTAATAGCGCCGAGAACCCCTACTCCAAACTAAGGATTTCATCAGATAGGTTCTGGAGCCATCAACAGCGCAGTTATTACTCACGAGTTCTTTATGATCAAGGCACATCTTCCCTCATATGCGTCTTGACACTTAAGCCATTACTGGATTGCCCTGTCTTGAAGAAGCTCTTGATTGCTTCTGTGATGCTGGCCTGCTCAACTTTGTGACTGACAAATAGCAATGGAATGAAGAGCTGCTTCTGCAATTCTATGCAACCCTCCACATTCGCGATTACAGCAGGGATCCGAAGACATGGGTCCTTGAGTGGATGGCAGGAAATGTCCATCATGAAGCCAAAGCCCTTGACCTCACTGAGCTAATTGGCCTGCCCACTTCAGGAGAACTATATGAACCTGGCTGTCAACTACACAGCAAAGCTTTGGAGAGTATCTTTCAGAAGCCCAAGCCCAACATGAGTCAAATGTTGAGCATGATGAAGCCTTTGCCACTCGATGTTGAATACCAAAGGAGTTCTTTGTTGAAGACCTTGAGTATCTGCCACGCACCATATATCATATCCCCAGGCAAACTCTATGGCCTGTCAAAGGACACTCTTCATCAGCCAAGCTTGAAGGCACAATGAAGACATTGGTCTTCTATATCTTCAATGGCATCAGCTTCAATGTTCAAGACTTCTTTATCAGGCAGTTGGCTGTATCCGGCTCTGATCTCTTTGGACTTAAGTTCTACGATCCATGGATCATGCGCCTCATCAAGCTTCACTCTGCTATCAACTATCAGCATTCTGCTCGCAACCATCACATATTCTTGCCAGAGGTTGATATGTCAACTGAAGCCATATACCAAGAGCCTGCCAAAGAGCCTGTTAGTCTTCACAATGCTGATCACCAAAGCTTCGCTCAGCCAATGGAAGGAGTTCCAGCAGTCATTCGTGTTTATCCCCTTGCTGGACGTACTCGCTTACCTCACCATGCAGAGACTGAAGCTACTGAGAGCACCATTTCCCAAAGGCCTCAGAAGAGATCTCGCGTTCTCAATGACCGAGAGCTTCTCGTTGCTTTACATCAGAAATAGGATAAGCATCACTACTGGCTGAAGTGTCAGATGCAAAGCCTCTTGGTGGATGTCAATCGTATTCGCAACCTTGCCACCAAGAATGCCTTTGATGCTCATGAAACCTGTCGGAGGTCATGGAAGAGTTTGACATTGCTGAGTGCTGAAGCAGATCTTCAAGACGATTGCTTCACTGAAAGATTCAAGTTTGACCACACTCCCCCAAGGAATGTTGTTTTGCGTCGAACTCCGTCTCTTGAAGACTCTGACTATTCCTCCTCCGCTGCAACGGTGGATGCCAGGGTGATCGATGATCAAGATGATGCTACCTCACCACCTCCTACAGCGCGTGTCGACACTGCACCAACTACCTCTGCACCGCCAAACACCAATGCCGACCCTGCATCTTCTCCTACTCCAACTGGGAATGAGTAGAGGCTCTATGTCTTCAAACCTTTTTGGTCCTTACTGAAAAAGGGGGAGAAACATATGAGTTGATAGTCTTCAAGCGGGTCCATATGGGCGGGTGCTTTATAGTTTGCCTAGTGTTTACAACTCTCGTTTTTGCTACATTTGGTTCTTTGAGTTGTAACACTTAAACTTGATGGCCGTCTGCTACGTTTTCTGATACTCTGTAATGCGATGATAAATTCCGCGTGTGCTACGATATATTCCGCACTTAGTCATTTTGCAGACGTCCATTTCTCATTATGCATATCATTATATTCGAAATATCAATTATGCATGATGAATTGTCTTCATAAGTAGAAGAAGATCTCCACAAGTACAACCTGCCATGTGCATTTGCATTCAAAAGCAAATTAATTATATGCACATCTTTAGGGGGAGCCTTTTGCTACTTATGATGACAATACCTTTATCCTTTACAATTTCACATACTTTGATCCCCGTTGAAAACTTCAACCAGTTTGTCATCAATCACCAAAAAGGGGGAGATTGTAAGTGCATCTAGTGCCACCCCTAGTTGGTTTTGGAGTATTGATGACAAACCTGGTTGAGGGACTAATGTGTTTGTGAGAATTACAGGATAACACAGGCAGTAGTCCCTCATTGATTCGGTTTACCTACTGGAGATGACCCCTAAAAATGTATGAAGACATTGACGACAATGGTGGTATATGAAGATATTCATATTGAAGATTATGACGAGAGAAGACATTGTGTGAAGACTATGGAGAGCGAAGACTTAGACGTTTCGTTGTTTCCTTTTCTTCTTTGTTGACTCATAGGAACCACCGTACTGTTAAGTGGGGTCCAAGTGAACAAAGTCAGAGTGACTGAAGTGATGCTCAACCAAATCCTATGTCTTCGAGCGAAGACAATGAGAGCAAATCTTATCCACACCTGGATGAGTCAGCTTTACTTGTAGCCCAAGTAAAGTTGCCGCGTGTGTTTGAAATCTGACCGTTGGAACACGTGTCAGTTCCTTAGTGACCTAGGGTCACTTCAGACAAATCAGGTCGGGTTGCCCAGTGGCTATAAATAGCCCACCCCCTACACCATAAATTGGTGGCTGCTCAGAGTTATTACACGGCTTTTGTCGTTTAAGAGCAACCCACCTCCAAAGCATTTGAGAGAGAGATCCTTGCGAGGACAAAGCCCAAACACCCAGAGCCAAAGAATGTTAGGCATCACTGAAGTCTTTCTGTCTGTGTGACCTGAAGACTTGTTACACTTGAGGACTGTGTTTCCTCCAGTCGGTTAGGCGTCGCATTCAGAGCATCCAAGAGTCATTGTGGATCGCCGATGAACGAAGTATGTGAAGGTTTGGAAGTCTACCTTGAAGACTTACCAGAATGATTGGGCGAGGACTAGGTGTCCTTAGCTCAAGGGGAATAAGGTGAAGACGCGGTCTTCTGAGTTAAATCTCAGCCTCCCTAACCAGACGTACAGTTGTCATAGCAACTGGAACTGGTCTAACAAATCACTGTCTTCCCCAAGCTACTGGTTCTATCCTTTCCTTCTCTTTACTTACTGTATCTCTTTGTGAAGTCATTGCATGCTTGCCTTATCTGTTTGACTTCACTGTGTGACTACTTGTTCTGATTGGCTTCATTCAATCTTCCATCCTGATCCATACTGCCTAGCTGCTATTAGTCTTCATGCTTTCACTTCATTGAATACTCGATTATGGCTTGTCTAGTGTAGTCTACCTTTCGCTGCATATAAATAGGATCGGTTCTATCGTTTGTCTTCGAAACTTCCATGTATTTAAGCTTTCCATAAAAATCACCTATTCACCCCCCCCCCTCTAGTCGATATACAGCACTTTCAGTCAGTGATCGCCTCGGGCGGGAGCTCAATTCCCAACTCAGCCAGATGGTCGTAGTACCCAGACATTCTGAGTATGTGCTCACTGACAGAAGTGTTCTCCTCCATTTTGTAGGTGTAGAACTTGTCGGAGGTCTCATACCACTCGATCCGGGCATTTTTCACGAAAATAAAATTCAACTCCTGGAACATCTCATATGCTCCATGATGTTCAAAATGCCTTTGAAGTCCCGGTTCTAAGCCATACAACATGACGCACTGAACTATTGAGTAGTCATCAACACGGGACTGTCAGGCGTTCATAATGTCCATAGACCCGGGAGCGGGTGGCGTACCAAGTGGTGCATCAAGGACATAAACCTTTTGGGCAACCGTGAGGATAATCTTTAGATTATGGGCCCAGTCCACAAAGTTACTTCCATCATCTTTCAGCTTAGCTTTCTCTAGGAACGCATTGAAATTCAGGGGAGCTACTGCGTGAGCCATTAATCTACAACATAAATTTTTAAAGACAACTTAGACTATTTTTCATGATAAATGAGTTCAATTAATCTTCTTACTTAAGACCTTCCACTCAAATCAACATCCCTCCGGTTGTCCGAGTGTAACACGATCCAAATTCACCAACCCAAGTCCGATCATCACGTGAGATGAGGTGGTTTCAATGGTGAACATCTCCATGTTGATCATATCTACTATATGACTCGTGTTCGACCTTTTGGTCTCTTCTGCTCCGAGGCCATGTCTGTACATGCTAGGCTCTTCAAGTTTAACCCATGTGTTCCGCATGTGCAAAACCGTCTTGCACCCGTTGTATGTGAACGTAGAGTCCATCACACCCGATCATCATGTCGTGCTTCGAAACGACGAACTTTTGCAATGGCGCACACTTGGGGAGAACACAATTTTATCTTCGAATTTTAGTGAGGGATCACCTTATAATGCTACTAGCGTCCTAAGCAAAATAAGATGCATAAATGGATTAACATCACATGCAAATCATAAGTGAGATGATATGGCCATCATCTTGTGCTTTTGATCTCCATCTCCAAAGCGTAGGCATGATCTCCATCGTCACCGGCATGATACCATGATCTCCATCATCGTGCTGCCATCGAGGTTGTCACGCCAACCATGCTTCTACTACTATTGCTACCGCTTAGCGATGAAGTAAAGCATTACAAAGCGTTTAATGATTGACACACAAGTCATACAATAATTAAAGACAACCCTATGGCTCCTGTCGGTTGCCGTATTCATCGACATGCAAGTCGTGATAAACTATTACAAAACATGATCATCTCATATATCAAATATATCTCATCATGTCTTTGGCCATATCATATCACAACATACCCTGCAAAAACAAGTTAGACGTCCTCTAATTTGTTGTTGCATGTTTTACGTGGCTGCTACGGGTATCTAGCAAGAACGATTCTTACCTATGCAAAGCCACAAAGGTGATATGCAAATTGCTATTCAACCTTCTACAAGGACTGCCTTCGTCGAATCCGATCCAACTAAGGTGGGAGAGACAGACACTCGCCAGCCATCTTTATGCAACAAGTTGCATGTCTGTCGATGGAACCGGTCTCATGTACGTGGACATGTAAGGTTGGTCTGAGCTGCTTCATCCCACAATACCGCTGAATCAAAATAAGACTAGGGAAGAAAGCAATCTTAATATCAACGCCCACAAACTCCTTTGTGTTCTACTCGTGATGTCATCTACGCATAGACCTAGCTCATGATGCCACTGTTGGGGAATGTTGCATGGGAAACAAAAAAAATCCTACGAACACCCAAGATCAATCTAAGAGATGCACATCTACAAGAGGAGAGTTGGATCCACATACCCTTGTAGATCGCAAAGCGGAAGCGTTACTAGAACGCGGTTGATGGAATTGTACTCGCGGCGATTCAAATCGCGGAAGATCTGATCTAGCGCCGAACGGACGGCGCCTCCGCATTCAACACACGTACAGCCCGGGGATGTCTCCTCCTTCTTGATCTAGAAAGGGGGAAGGAGAAGTCGAGGGAGAAATCCGGCAACACAATGACGTGGTTGTGGAGCTTGTGGTTCTCCGGCAGGGCTTCGCCAAGCACTGCAGAGGAGGAGGTGAAGGAGGGAGAGAGGGCCACTCCAGGGCAAGGGGATTGGTGTGTTTAGGCCCTCCCTCTCCCCCACTATATATAGGAGGCAAGGGGGAGGGGTGGGGCGCAGCCTTGGCCCCTCCTCCAAGGAGGGGTGAGGCCAGGGAGGAGTCCTCCCTCGCCAAGGCACCTAAAGGGGTGCCTTCCACCTTTAGGACTCTTCCTCCTTCTTCCCTCTTGGTGCATGGGCCTCTTGGGGCTGGTGCGCCTGGCCCATATAGGCCAAGGCGCATACTCCTACAGCCCATGTGGCCCCTCGGAGCAGGTGGACCCCCGGACCCCTTTCGGCACGCCCGGTACAATACCGATAATACACGAAACTTTTCCGGTGACCAAAACAGGACTTCCCATATATAAATCTTTACCTCCGGACCATTCTGGAACTCCTAATGATGTCTGGGATCTCATTTGGGACTCCGAACAACTTTCGGTTAACCACATACAATTCCCATTACAACTCTAGCGTCACCCGAACCTTAAGTGTGTAGACCCTATGGGTTCGGGAACCATGCAGACATGACCGAGACACCTCTCCGGCCAATAACCAATAGCGGGATATGGATACCCATATTGGTTCCCACATGTTCCACAATGATCTCATCGGATGAACCATGATGTCAAGGATTCAGACAATCCCGTATGTAGTTCCCTTTGTCCATCGGTATGTTACTTGCCCGAGATTCGATCGTCGGTATCTCCATACCTACTTCAATCTCATTACCGACAAGTCTCTTTACTAGTTCCGTAATAAAATATCTCGCAACTAACTCCTTAGTCACATTGCTTGCAAGCTTCTTGTGATGTTATATTACCGAGAGGGCCCAGAGATACCTCTCTGTCATACGGAGTGACAAATCCCAGTCTTGATCCATGGCAACTCAATAGATACTTTCGAGATGCCTGTAGAGCACCTTTATAGTCACCCAATTACGTTGTGATGTTTGGTACACACAAGGTACTCTTCTGGTGTCAGTGAGTTGCATGACCTCATGGTCATAGGAACATATACTTGACATGCAAAAAACAATAGCAATAAACTGACACGATCATATGCTACGTTCACAATTTGGGTCTTGTCCATCACATCATTCTCCTAATGATGTGATCCCATTATCAAATGACAACGCATGTCTATGACCTCGAAACCATGGCCATCTTTGATCAACAAGCTAGTCTAGTAGAGGCGAACTAGGGACATGTTGTTTGTCTATGTATCCACACATGCATTTGAGTTTCCAATCAATACAATTATAGCATGGATAATAAATGATTATCATGAACAAGGAAATATAATAATAACCATTGTATTATTGCCTCTAGGGCATATTTCCAACAGTCTCCCACTTGCACTAGAGTATTAACCGGAAACCGTAATACATGATAGACCACAACATGTCCCTAGTGAGCCTCTAGTTGACTAGCTAGTTGATCAATAGATGGTTATGGTTTCCTGACCATGGACATTGGATGTCGTTGATAACGGGATTACATCATTGGGAGAATGATGTGATGGACAAGATCCAATCATAAGCATAGCACAAGATCGTGTAGTTTGTTTGCTAAGAGCTTTTCTAATGTCGAGTATCATTTCCTTAGACCATGAGATTGTGCAACTCCTGGATACCGTAGGAATGTTTTGGTTGTATCAAACGTCACAACGTAACTAGGTGGCTATAAAGGTGCACTACAGGTATCTCCGAAAGTGTCTGTTGGGTTGGCACGAATCGAGACTGGGATATGTCACTCCGTATGACGGAGAGGTATCTCTGGGCCCACTCCGTAATGCATCATCATAATGAGCTCGATGTGACTAAGGATTTAGCCATGGGATCATGCGTTACGGAACGAGTAAAAAGACTTGTGTTGGGGATCGTTGCAGAAATCAAAAAAATTCTATGCATCACCAAGATCAATCTATGGAGAAACTAGCAACGAGAGAGGGGAGTGCATCTTCATACCCTTGAAGATCGCAAAGCGGAAGCGTTACTAGAACGCGGTTGATGTCTACTACGCAACCTTCTTCTTGTAGACATTGTTGGGCCTCCAAGTGCAGAGGTTTATAGGACAGTAGCAAATTTCCCTCAAGTGGATGACCTAAGGTTTATCAATCCGTGGGAGGCGTAGGATGAAGATGGTCTCTCTCAAACAACCCTGCAACCAAATAACAAAGAGTCTCTTGTGTCCCCAACACACCCAATACAATGGTAAATTGTATAGGTGCACTAGTTCGGCGAAGAGATGGTGATACAAGTGCAATATGGATGGTAGATATTGGTTTTTGTAATATGAAAATATAAAAACAACAAGGTAACTAATGATAAAAGTGAGCGTAAACGGTATTGCAATGCTTTGAAACAAGGCCTAGGGTTCATACTTTCACTAGTGCAAGTTCTCTCAACAAGGATAACATAAATAGATCATATTACTGGCCCTCAACATGCAACAAAGAGTCACTCCAAAGTCACTAATAGCGGAGAACAAACGAAGAGATTATTGTAGGGTACAAAACCACCTCAAAGTTATTCTTTCTGATCGATCTATTCAAGAGTCGATAGTAAAATAACACGAAGCTATTCTTTTCGTTCGATCTATCATAGAGTTCGTACTAGAATAATACCTTAAGATACAAATCAACCAAAACCCTAATGTCACCTAGACACTCCATTGTCACCTCAAGTATCCGTGGGCATGATTATACGATATGCATCACACAATATTAGATTCATCTATTCAACCAACACAAAGAACTTCAAAGAGTGCCCCAAAGTTTATACCGGAGAGTCAAGACGAAAACGTGTGCCAACCCCTATGCATAGATTCCCAATGTCGTGGAACCCGCAAGTTGATCAGCAAAACATACATCAAGTGAATCAATAGAATACCCCATTGTCACCACGGGTATCCCACGCAAGACATACATCAAGTGTTCTCAAATCCTTAAAGACTCAATCTGATAAGATAACTTCAAAGGGAAAACTCAATCCATTACAAGAAGGTAGAGGGAGAGAAACATCATAAGAT
Source organism: Secale cereale (assembly GCA_902687465.1). NCBI lineage: Eukaryota > Viridiplantae > Streptophyta > Magnoliopsida > Poales > Poaceae > Secale > Secale cereale. The sequence continues at coordinate 223,446,881 of LR738710.1, read as the reverse complement.
CCAACCGTAGTAGAAAAGCTATACATCAAGATCGTGCCATCTCAAGAACACGAGAAAGAGAGATCAAACACATAGCTATTGGTACATACCCTCAGCCCCGAGGGTGAACTACTCCCTCCTCGTCATGGAGAGCACCGGGATGATGAAGATGGCCACTGGTGAGGGATCCCCCTCCGGTAGGGTGCCAGAACATGTCTAGATTAGTTTTCGGTAGCTACAGAGGCTTGCGGCGGCGGAACTCCCGATCTAGGTTATGTTCTGGAAGTTTGGGTATATATAAGAGGTGTTGGAGTCGGGAACAAGTCAGGGGGGTCCCCGAGGCGGCCACGAGATAGGGGCGCGCGCCCAGGGGGGTAGGGCATGCCCCGACCCTCGCGGTGGCCTCGGGACTCTTCTGGTCCATCTCCGGTACTCCGTGGGCTTCTTCTGGTCCAATAACAATCTCCGTGAAGTTTCAGGTCAATTGGACTCCGTTTGGTATTCCTTTTCTGTGATACTCAAAAACAAGGAAAAAACAGAAACTGGCACTGGGCTCTGGGTTAATAGGTTAGTCCCAAAAATCATATAAAAGTGTATATTAAAGCACATTAAGTATCCAAAACAGATAATATAATAGCATGGCACAATAAAAAATTATAGATACGTTGGAGACGTATCAGCGGTTGGTGGAGTCATACACGCAGCGATTCAGATCGCGATCGGTTCCGATCTAAGCGCCGAACAACGGCACCTCCGCGTTCAACACACGTGCAGCCCGGGGACGTTTCCTCCTTCTTGATCCAGCAAGGGGGAAGGAGAAGTTGAGGGAGAACTCCAGCAGCACGACGGCATGGTGGTGGAGCAAGCGGGACTCCGGCAGGGCTTCGCCAAACCTACGGAGGAGGAGATGGTGTTGGGAGGGGGAAGGTGATGTCTACTACGCAACCTTCTTCTTGTAGACGTTGTTGGGCCTCCAAGTGCAAAGGTTTGTAGCATAGTAGCAAATTTCCCTCAAGTGGATGACCTAAGGTTTATCAATCCCTGGGAGGCGTAGGATGAAGATGGTCTCTCTCAAAAAAATCCTGCAACCAAATAACAAAGAGTCTCTTGTGTTTCCAACACACCCAATACAATGGCAAATTGTATAAGTGCTCTAGTTCGGCGAAGAGATGGTGATACAAGTGCAATATGGATGGTAGATATAGGTTTTTGTAATCTGAAAATATAAAAACAGCAAGGTAACTAATGATAAAAGTGAGCACAAACGGTATTGCAATTATTCGAAACAAGGCCTAGGGTTCATACTTTCACTAGTGGAAGTTCTCTCAACAATGATAACATAACTGGATCATATAACTATCCCTCAACATGCAATAAAGAGTCACTCCAAAGTCACTAATAGCAGAAAACAAACGAAGAGATTATTGTAGGGTATGAAACCACCTCAAAGTTATTCTTTCTAATATATATATTCAAGAGTCTGTAGTAAAATAACACAAAGCTATTATTTCCATTCGATCCATCCTAGAGTTTGTACTAGAATAACACCTTAAGACACACATCAACCAAAACCCTAATGTCACCTAGATACTCCATTGTCACCTCAAGTATCCGTGGGCATGATTATACGATATGCATCACACAATCTCAGATTCATCTATTCAACCAACACAAAGAACTTAAAAGAGTGCCCCAAAGTTTCTACCGGAGAGCCAAGACGAAAACATGTGGCAACCCCTATGCATAGATTCCCAAGGTCACGGAACACGCAAGTTAATCACCAAAACATACATCAAGTGAATCGATAGAATACCCCATTGTCACCACAGGTATCCCACGCAAGACATAAATCAAGTGTTCTCAAATCGTTAAAGACTCAATCCGATAAGATAACTTCAAAGGGAAAACTCAATCCATTACAAGAAGGTAGAGGGGGAGAAACATCATAAGATCCAACTATAGTAGCAAAGCTCGCGATAAATCAAGAGGGTGCCATATCAAGAACACGAGAGAGAGAGAGAGAGATAGAGAGAGAGAGAGAGAGAGAGAGAGAGAGAGAGAGAGAGATAGAGAGAGAGAGTGAGAGAGATCAAAGACATAGGTACTGGTACATACCCTCAGCCCCGAGGGTGAACTACTCCCTCCTTGTCATGGAGAGCGTCGGGATGATGAAGATGGCCACCAGTGAGGGATCCCCCCTCCGACAGGGTACCGGAACAGGGCCCCGATTGGTTTTTGGTGGCTACACAGGCTTGCGGCAGCGGAACTCCCGATCTAGGTTTCTTTTCATGGGTTTCTGTATTTATAAGAATTTTTGGCGTCGGGATCACGTCAGGGGGGTCTCCAAGTCGTCCACGAGAGGGGGCGCGCCCAAGGGGGTAGGGCGCGCCCTCCACCCTCGTGGATGGCCCGGGACACTTCTGGCCCAACTCTTTTACTCCGGGGGCTTCTTTTGGTCCATCAAAAATCATCAAAAATTGGCACATCAATTGGACTCCATTTGGTATTCCTTTTCTGTAAAACTCAAAAACAAGAAAAAAATAGAAACTGGCACTGGGCTCTAGGTTAATAGGTTTGTCCGAAAAATCATATAAAATAGCATATAAATGCATATAAAACATCCAAGATGGATAATATAATAGCATAGAACAATCAAAAATTACAGATACGTTGGAGACGTATCAGAAGGGCTGCGCCAGGCCAAAAGTGCGGCTGCCCTCTCCCCCCTCCACTATATATAGGGGCAAGGGAGAGGGGGATTTCCCCCCAAGCCAAGGGGGTGCACCCCTTAGGGTTTCCCCTCAACCCTAGGCGCATGGGCCTGATGACCCACAAGTATAGGGGATCTATCGTAGTTCTTTCGATAAGTAAGAGTGTCAAACCCAACGAGGAGCAGATGGAAATGATAGGCAGTTTCCAGTAAGGTATTCTCTGCAAGCACTGAAATTATCAGTAACAGATAGTTTTGTCATAAGGTAGTTTGTAACAAGTAACAAGTAATAAAAGTAAATAAGGTGCAGCAAGATGGCCCAATCCTTTTTGTAGCAAAGGACAAGCCTGGACGAACTCTTATATAAAGGAAAGTGCTCCCGAGGACACATGGGATTTATCGTCAACCTAGTTTTCATCACGCTCATATGATTCGTGTTCGTTACTTTGATAATTTGGTATGTGGGTGGACTGGTGCTTGGGTACTGCCCTTCCTTGGACAATCATCCCACTTATGATTAACCTTTATTGCAAGCATCCGCAACTACAAAATAAGTATTAAGGTAAACCTAACCATAGCATGAAACATATGGATCCAAATCAGCCCCTTACGAAGCAACGCATAAACTAGGGTTTAAGCTTCTGTCACTCTAGAAACCCATCATCTACTTATTACTTCCCAATGCCTTCCTCTAGGCCCAAACAATGGTGAAGTTTCATGTAGTCGACGTTCACATAACACCACTAGAGGAAAGACAACATACATCTCATCAAAATATCGAACGAATACCAAATTCACATGACTACTTATAGCAAGACTTCTCCCATGTCCTGAGGAACAAACGTAACTACTCACAAATCATATTCATGTTCATAATCAGAGGGGTATTAATATGCATAAATGATCTGAACATATGATCTTCCACCGAATAAACCAACTAGCATCAACTACAAGGAGTAATCAACACTACTAGCAACCCACAGGTACCAATCAGAGGTTTTGGGACAAAGATTGGATACAAGAGATGAACTAGGGTTTGAGAGGAGATGGTGCTCGTGAAGATGTTGATGGAGATTGACCCCCTCCCGATGAGAGGATCGATAGTGATGACGATTGTGACGATTTCCCCCTCCCGAAGGGATGTTTCCCCGGCAGAAAAACTCCTCCGGAGCCCTAGATTGGTTCCGCCAAGGTTCCGCCTCGAGACAGCGGGGCTTCGTCCCGAAAGCTTCCTTCTGATTTTTTTCAGGGCAGAAGACACCTTATACCAGAAGATGGTCATCGGGGGCTGCCAGGTGGCCCACGAGGCAGGGGGCGCGCCCAGGGGGGTAGGCGCGCCCCCGACCCTCGTGGACGGTGGGTGGCCCCCCTCTGGTGCTTTCTTCACCCAATATTTTTAATATATTCCAAAACTGACTTTCATGGAGTTTCAGGACTTTTTGAGTTGTGCATAATAGGTCTCTAATATTTGCTCGTTTTCCAGCCTAGAATTCCAGCTGCCGACATTCTCCCTCTTCATGTAAACCTTGTAAAATAAGAGAGAAAAGGCATAAGTATTGTGACATAATGTGTACTAATAGCCCATAATGCAATAAATATCAATACAAAAGCACGATGCAAAATGGACGTATCAACTCCCCCCAGCTTAGACCTCGCTTGTCCTCAAGCGGAAGCCGATATCGAAAAATATGTCCACGTGTTTAGAGATAGAGGTGTCGATAAAATAAAATACGAACATGAGGGCATCACGATCATTCTTATAACATCAACATATACATTTTAATGTTGGATGTACAAAATCTTAATGCAAAAGAACGTCACTTCATATTGACACTTGTGATAGGGACCTTTATTATGCAGTCTGTCGCTTTTATTTCTTCCATATCACAAGCTCGTATAAAGCTTATTTTCTCCTCACTAATAGATCATACATATTTAGAGAGCAATTTTTATTGCTTGCAACAATGACAACTTACTTGAAGGATCTTACTCAATCCATAGGTAGATATGGTGGACTCTCATGGCAAAACTAGGTTTAAGGATATTTGGAAGCGCAAGTAGTATCTCTACTTGGTGCAAGGAGTTTGGCTAGCATGAGGGGGAAAGGCTCAACACGTTGGATGATCCATGACAATATACTTTATTTCGGATATAAGAAAACATAACCCATTACATTGTCTTCCTTGTCCAACATCAACTTTTTAGCATGTCATATTTTAATGGGTGCTCACAACCATAAAAGATGTCCAAGATAGTATATTTATATGTGAAAACCTCTATTTCTTTATTGCTTCCTATTAATTGCAATGATGACAAAAACTATGTTTGTCCACTCTCAACAACTTTTATTCATCATACTTTTTATATGTGAAGTCATTACTCTCCATAAGATTAATATGATCTCTTTATTTCTTTTTATTCTTTGTTTTATTCCCTCATGATCATAGTGAGATAATCAAGCCCTTGCTCAAAACTAATCTTTATTATATATAGCTCACGGACTCGATTACATAGATAAGGATCATAAAGCAAAGATCACAACTAGATCATACTAAACTTTATTCTACTAGATCAAGATATAATCAGAAGGATCGAACTAAGAAAAACGGTAAAGGTAGAAGTGTGATGGTGATACGATACCGGGGCACCTCCCCCAAGCTTGGAAGTTGCCAAGGGGAGTGCCTATAACCATGTGTTTATGTCTCTTTCTTCGGAGATGGTGGAGAAGATAGTGGTGATGATGGAGTGTCGCACATCGAGCATAGGAGATCCTCCAATTTGCGGATAATGCCCTTGAGTGTGGTGATATACTCCTTGAACAAAATATTTTCACGTGTGAGATACTTGTTTTGTATGCGAGCTAATTCAATCATCTTGAAAGCTTCAATCTCAGTTGGGGTAAGAAGATTTTGATGAGGTTGAAGGATGTCTCTTCTTCTGCTGCCGGAGCTTGATCCTCCACGGCCTTCTTGATCCTATCATCCTAGTTGATCTCCCTGGGTTCTTCTCTCTTCAGATCTATCTTCATTAGCCAAGCATCGTTGCCCTCATTGCTAGAGGAGGGGGACGACATGATGCCTGGCCTTGACAACTCTGGCAGAAAACAGCTCGAAACAAAAACATAGGATATTCGCGTGATACGGTGGTCAAAACCTTTGGGAGATTATATAACGAATTTTTACTGACCAAAAGAAGTATCGTGCAAGAAAACGGAGTCCGGAGGGCACACAAGGTGCCCACGAGGCAGGGGCACGCCCAGGGGGGTAGGGCGCGCTATCCACCCTCGTGGATGCCGCGTGTCCCTTTTGGACTACTTCTTATTTTTCCTATTTTCTTAAATATTCCAAAACAGAGAAAAATTGTCATTAGAACTGTTTTGGAGTCGGTTTACTTACCGTACCAAATACCTATTCCTTTTCGGAGTCTGAAACATTTTGGAAAGTGTCCCTTATGTATTCCTCCGGGGTTACGGTTTCAATGACATTAGTTTCAACATTTATGGGATTACCTGAGATGTAATGTTTGATTCTTTGATCGTTCATCACCTTCGGATTTGTGCCTTTGATGTTGTTGATTTTTATGTCACCGGAACGATAGACCTCCTCCATAACATAAGGGCCTTACCATTTAGAGAGAAGTTTTCTTGCAAAAAAACTTAAACGAGAGTTGTATAGCAACACATAGTCACCTACATTAAACTCACGTTTTTGTATCCTTTTGTCATGCCATCTTTTAACTTTTTCTTTAAACAATTTGGCATTTTCATAGGCCTGGGTTCTCCACTCATCAAGTGAGCTAATGTCAAATAGTCTCTTCTCACCAGAAAGTTTGAAATCATAATTGAGCTCTTTAATGGCCCAATATGCCTTATGTTCTAGTTTGAGAGGTAAGTGACATGCTTTTCCATAAACCACTTTATACGGAGACATACCCATAGGAATTTTATATGCAGTTCTATAAGCCCATAATGCATCATCAAGTTTCTTGGACCAATTCTTTCTAGATCAATTAACAGTCTTTTGCAAAATTAATTTTAGCTCTCTATTACTCAGTTCTACTTGACCACTAGACTGTGGATGGTATGGAGATGCAATTCTATGATTAACGTCATACTTAGCAAGCATTCTACGAAAAGCACCATAAATAAATGTGAACCACCATCAATCATTAAGTATCTAGGGACTCCAAACCTCGGAAAAATAACTTCTTTAAGCATCTTAATAGAGGAGTTATGATCAGCACGACTAGTTGGAATAGCTTCTACCCACTTAGTAATGTAATCAACATCAACTAAGATATGTGTGTACCCATTAGAGGAAGGAAACGGTCCCATATAATCAAAGCCCCAAACATCAAATGGTTCAATATCAAGTGAATAGTTCATAGGCATTTCTCGACGTCTACTAATATTACCAATTCTTTGACATTCATCGCAACACAAGACAAACTTACGGGCATCTTTGAAGAGAGTAGGCCAATAAAAGCCGGATTGCAATATCTTATGTGCAGTTCTATCTCTAGTGTGGTGTCCTTCATATGCCTCGGAGTGACACTTGAGTAGGATCTGTTCCTGTTCATGCTCATGTACACAACGTCTAATAACACCATCTACTCCTTCTTTATAAAGGTGTGGGTCATCCCAGAAGTAATGTCTTAAATCATAGAAAAAACTTTTCTTTTTCTGGTATGTGAAACTAGGTGGTATAAATTTAGCAAGAATGTAATTAGCATAATCAGCATACCATGGAGCAGTATGAGAAGCTTTTATGACAGCTAATTGTTCATCAGGAAAGCTATCATCAATAGGTAGTGGGTCATCAAGAATATTCTCTAACCTAGATAAGTTGTCTGCAACGGAGTTCTCAGCTCCCTTTCTATCAATGATATGCAAATCAAATTCTTGTAGCAAGAGAACCCATCTAATAAGTCTAGGTTTAGCATCTTTCTTTTCCATAAGATATTTAATAGCAGCATGATCAGTGTGAACAGTCACTTTAGAATCAACTATATAAGGCCTGAACTTATCACAAGCAAATACAACTACTAAAAATTCTTTTTCAGTGGTGGCATAATTTCTCTGGGCATTGTCTAGAGTTTTACTAGCATATTGGATAACATTTAATTTCTTATCAACTCTTTGTCCTAGAACAACACCTACAGCATAATCACTAACATCACACATAATTTCAAAGGGTAAATTCCAATCAAGTGGTTGGACTATAGGTGCAGAAATCAAAGCTTTCTTAAGTATTTCAAATGCTTCTACACAATAATCATCAAAGACAAAAGGAACATCCTTTTGTAAGAGATTAGTCAGAGGCCTAGAGATTTTTTTAGAAGTCTTTAATGAGCCTCCTATAAAAACCGGCATGACCAAGGAAACTTCTTATACCTTTAATGTCCTTAGGACACTTCATCTTTTCAATAGCATCAACTTTAGCTTTATCAACTTCAATACCTCTTTCGGAAATTTTATGCCCCAAGACAATACCTTCATTAACCATAAATGGGCACTTCTCCCAATTCAAGACAAGATTAGTTTCTTCACATCTCTGCAAAACTCGATCAAGGTTGCCTAAGCAATCATCAAAAGAAGTTCCATACACAGAGAAATCATCCATGAAAACCTCGACAATCTTTTCACAAAAATCAGAGAATATAGCCATCATGCATCTTTGAAAGGTAGCAGGTGCATTACATAAGCCAAAAGGCATACGTCTATAAGCAAAGGTATCGAAAGGGCAAGTAAAAGTGGTCTTTTCTTGATCCTCTTTTGACACAGGCATTTGAGAGAAACCAGAATAGCCATCTAGAAAGCAAAAAATGTGTGTGTTTGGATAATCTTTCTAGAATTTGATCAATAAAAGGTAAAGGGTAATGATCCTTTTTGTTAGCTTTATTTAATTTGCGGAAATCAATTACCATTCTATAACCTATAACAATTCTTTGTGGGAACAATTCGTCTTTATCATTAGGAACAACAGTAATACCTCCCTTCTTAGGGACACAATGGACAGGACTTACCCACTGACTATCACCAACAGGATAAATTATACCCACCTCTAGAAGCTTTAGTATTTCTTTCCTTCCCACTTCTTTCATCCTATGATTTAACCGTCGTTGGTGATCAACAACCGGTTTAGCGTCTTTCTCCAATTTTATTTTGTGCTGGCACATAGTGGGACTAATGCCCTTAAGATCATCAAGAGTATATCCAATGGCAGCACCGTGCTTCTTCAGATTTTTCAATAATTGCTCTTCTTCTTGCTCTGAAAGGTTAGCACTAATAATAACAGGATATATCTTCTTTTCATCAAGATAAGCATACTTAAGAGTATCAGGTAATGGTTTGAGCTCAAACATGGGATCACCCTTGGGTGGAGGAGGATCACCTAGGATTTCAACATGCAAGTTGTGTTTCAATAAAGGTCCCTGTTTAAAGAATACTTCATATATTTCCCTTCTCTCATTCATAAACATATTGTCAGGACCCCGATCCTAAGTCACACCGATCTAGCTGTAACACGTCATATCACTTTGCGGCCTCACGCACGATAACCCACGGGTGCCACCTTACCTGGCCCGGGACCGTTTGCGCATTTTGGCACACGTATATGATAGTGTCGCTAGCATCCATATGACAGAGAACCCGGGCCGACATGGCTAGTTATAAACCAAAAGTGGCACTAGATTACAGAGACAGGCATCCATGACCCAGCAACGAACGTGTCGGTCATCAACGTATGAACCCAAGTCGTAGCAAGCTACATGGACTTAAAGGAACAACGCGTGACATTTCCCCTAAGGGACAGACACATGAACGAAGAAGGACACATGCCGGCCAGCCTACGTGTTCCGAGCAGTAGCAAGCTACCAAGGCTCATTGGAATCACTAGGAGGCATTTCCCTGTAAGGTAGGCTACCAAAGGAAAACAACTAGGTGTCGGATCCCACACATACCAAGCATTTCAACCATACACACAATATGCTCAATATGTGCAAATACAACATTGCATCACAACAGAACTCTATGACTCAAAGTACTTTATTTAAGAGGCTCCAAGAGCCATACATAACATATCCATACAGGTAGGGGTCACATGACCCAACACTCAAGTCATACAGTCATACAAGCACAAGCGGTAGCTACATGTCTGAGTACAAACAACTTAGAAAATAAAACAGGCTTGGTGTAGCCTGTCTATCTACAAGGCCCTTCACAAGCTCTAGATCTCCGTCTGGGTGTCAAGCTACTCGTCGACGTCAACGTCTATGTAGAACCCATCAGCAGGGGCAGGGTTCTCCTATGCAACAGTTATTAAGCAAACATGAGTACAAAGGTACTCAGCAAGTCTTACCACAGAACCTATCATACATGCAACATTATCAAAGGGGGTAGTGGAGTTCATAGCAGAAAGCCAGCTTTGACTCTTGGCTAACCTATACTACAACTCTCAATAGATTGCAAGATGTTATTACGAACACGAGTCCTCTACTCACCACAACAATACACCACCGAGGATCCTCTTCCGTCATCCTACGGAAGGGCCATCCACGGCACTCACACTTATCTTGAGGCTTTTAGTAGTATCCATCAACTTGTCTATGAACTGTAAGAGTAACCAAGTAGTCCGTACCGCGAACAATGGCTATTCGAATAGATTGATAACCCTGCAGGGTGTACCTCTTCACACACGCTTCCACCACTTATCGTCGTTTACTCGACATGTACTCGGCAACCTTCAAGCGGAAGCCCAGCGAGGGTGTCGGCCACGACCTGACTAACTACACAAGTCTCTCGTCCAGGTTTATCGCCTATTTGGGTTCCATCCGTGGGGAGATCCGGCCGGGGTGTCGCTCACGGCCCCAAACGATGTGTACAGGGTTCCCGAGTCACCAAACGGGCAACCGGTACACCGTGCCACGTACCTGTCGCATCACAACCCACCCCGAGGGTCAGCGCTGTGCACGACCTCCAGTAAACTATAAACACCAGAAACTAGTTGCAACTCCTGGACAGAGATCGAGGGTAATTAATAAGCCGAGAGGGTCCATTGGTTTCGGGCCCAATGCATGGTAGTAACTGGAACTTGAACCACACATACAGATCTCGGGTCCTATGTACGGTTCCAATGAAACAACCCACCACGTACTCCTACATGGCCTTTCATCGATACCTTTACCAAGCGTATTCCACACTTCCTTCTCTTTATCGAAAGATTGTTTCACTCTGATCCATCACCCAGATGAACCAGACCAGACACAACTCTAAGCATAGCAGGCAACATAAACAAATAGCATGGTGGATCACACATCACATGGCTCAGTCAACTCCTACACATGCTAGTGGGTTTCAACTATTTACTGTGGCAATGACAGGTCATGCAAGGGAATAGGGTTCAACTACCGCAGCAAGTAGCAGTTCACACGCTGTTGCCTTAAAGCAGTAAAAGAGAGCAGGAGCGAGGAGATTGGGTTTGTATCGGAATGATCAATGATTGCTTGCCTGACAAAGTGGTTGTCGGGTACTGCTCTTCAACTGGATACGCAGCAGTATCCTCGGGAGCAGGACCTAACACAGAGAATACCGGCAATACAATCATTAAACAAACAAATGCAACAATATGATGCATGCTCATGACATGGCAAGATGCATGTGTGTTGGACTAATGCAACTAAAACCAGAAGGGTTTGAGCTTATTTGAATCAAAGATTCAAATTGGCACTTTAGCTATTATTTAAATAAGTGCATTATCATGTTTTAATGTATACAGCAAGGTTAACTTGCTCAAACATGCATGAAACCAGTGCCATTGGAAAGATTGGATTTTTCTGATCATTTTTCATATATAAATCTTTTCCATCTGAGCTACTGTTGAATTTATATGATTTTTTGAAGTGTAGGCATTTTCTGGAATTTCCTGAATTATTTTTAAATCTAAAAATCCCAGAAAATCCTTTACTGCGTCAGCATGACATCATGCTGACGTCAGTCAGTCAACAGGGCAGACCCACTGGTCAGTGTCACAGTTAACTAATTAACTAATTAGAATTAAATTAACACCTAAACTAGGTTTGACTTGTAGGCAGGGCCCACATGTCAGTGACCCAGGGGGGTCAAACCCGTGGTCAAACAGGTCCAACTCGCCGGCGTTTAGCCGCCGGCGAGGCCAAACACGGCGGTGAGGTGCGGGTTTCGTGCTCCGGCTGCCAAAACGACGGCGGAGCACACCTACGGGTAGCTGGAGGCAAACCGCATCGAGTGGAGGTGGTGGCTGGCCTCGGGGTCGCCGGAGATGACGCCGGCGATGAGTCCAGCGGCTGCCGGAGTTTGGCGAAGTCGAAAACGACGGTGCGGTGCTCGTAGAGGAGCGTGAAGTGGTCCTATAGCACCTACGCATGACGGTGAAGCTGATAGGCACGGTGGCCGGACCAATGGATGGCCGGAGCCTCGTTGGCGACGAGCTCCGCGGCGGTGCGTGCAGGTGAGCTCCGTGCGGTGCGTTCCAGGTTAGTAGAGAGCCAACGGAGAGGGGGAGGATGAAGCTGGGCTCACAGGGGTTGCAGTAGACGCCGGAGCGAGCCTGGGGGTGGTCGGAGCTGAGCGGGATGATGAGGGGGATCTCCGCGGCCGGAGTTGGGGAAGAAGGGGTCGGGGGCGTCTCCAGGGCGGGCGAGCGCTCGGGGCTCGGCCTGTTCGAAGCAGTCGAGGACGGCGGAGACGAAGGACACGGCGACGGGGCTCAGGGACGACGGTGGGCGCGGCTACTACGACGGTGCGAGCACGGCGGCGTCGGCCATGGTGCGGGGAGGACGAAAGAGAGGAGCTGGGGAGAGGGGGGTGTCTGCGAGGTCGGGGGCGACGTGTACGACCGATCCAGCCTCCAGGGCGGCGAGGGGAGGAAGCAGGGCGGCGGGCAGCTGCGTGGCGCGCGCTGCGGCCGCCGTCGAGCACCTGCCTGCCTGCCTGGCCGAGCCAAGCAGCTCGCTGGAGCGGCAGCTGGGCTGGGACGGCAGGTGGGCCGGGTGGGGCACCAGGTAAACTTTCTCTCTCTTTCTTTTTCATATTTCTTTTTCTGTTTCATTTGCTTTGCAACTTTGTTTAATTAATAAAAATGCCAGAACATTTTTATAACTCATAAAACTTGTCATGCCCACTGTATATAATATGAACAGCATGGAACATTATAGTTTATAATTATTTGAGCATTTAACATATTTTATAGCATTTAAATGCCCAAATACAAATACCATATGATTTAATCCAGAGACCTTGGATGTCCTAGAAAATTGTGCACCATTCTTGGCAGAGGTTTATTACCAAGGCAGAAATGATGAACATTTTTTAAGGGCATTTTGGGTACATTGGAAAAGATTTCATCAAACCCTAGTTGTTAGAAGAGGGGTGCTGGGGTTTCTGTCATTCCCATTTCAAGTTTCTTTGATAAGTAAACATAATGCACACTCTAGCTACTCCTATTGCAAGTACTAAACTAGGGATGTGACAACTCACCCCCACTTAAAAGAATCGCGTCCCGAGATTCGGGTTCCTCCGGAAAGAGGGTGGGGTCCTCAAGTCGAAGACGATCCTCCCTTTCCCAAGTAGCTTCACTCTCGGAATGATGTGACCATTGAACCTTGAGAAACTTGATATTGTGGCGTCGAGTGGTGCGCTCGGTTTGATCAAGAATACGAACGGGGTATTCTCGATATGTGAGATTGTCCTGGAGATCAAGCGTTTCGTGGTCCACTCCGCGGATAGGATCCGAGAAGCAACGCCTGAGTTGAGAAACGTGGAACACGTCATGAACTCTGGATAGGTGCGGAGGTAGTTCCAATTGGTAGGCAACTTCTCCTCGTTTGGCAAGAATGCGAAAAGGACCGATGTAACGAGGGGCCAATTTTCCTTTGATACCGAAGCGATGGGTTCCCTTAAGAGGAGTAACCCGATGGTAAGCCTTATCGCCGACTTCAAAAGTCACAGCCTTATGATGACTATCATATTGGCTCTTCTGGCGAGACTGGGCTGTTTTCAATCTCTCACGAACGATGCGAACTTGCTCTTCTGCTTCCTGGATCATATCCGGGCCAAAAAATTATCTTTCCCCGGTTTCTGACCAGTTAAGAGGTGTTCGAAACCTTCGTCCATATAGAACTTCGAAGGGGGCTTTGCCCAAGCTGGCTTGATAACTGTTGTTATAAGCGAGTTCGGCAAATGGAAGACACTTTTCCCATTCCATACCGAAAGAAATGACAGAGGCTCGAAGCATGTCTTCCATAATTTGATTGACTCGTTCCACTTGACCACTTGACTGGGGATGGAAGGCAGTACTGAAGGAAAGATGAGTTCCCATAGCATTCTGGAAACTTTCCCAAAATCGTGAAGTGAATAGACTTCCACGGTCTGAGTTAATCTCCAACGGCACACCATGAAGTGATACTATCTGAGAGACATACAAGTTTGCTAGCTGGCTAGCGGTAATACTCTCTCGAACAGGCAGGAAATGAGCTACTTTAGAGAGGCGGTCGATAACGACGAAGATAGCATTATTCCCTTTCCTGGTCCTGGGAAACCCGGTAATGAAGTCCATACCGACTTTGTCCCATTTCCATTCAGGAATAGCTAAAGGTTGAAGGGTGCCAGCAGGCCGTTGATGCTCTGCTTTGACTCGATGACAAACGTCGCAGTTAGCAATGAATTGAGCGATTTCTCTCTTCATCCTAGTCCACCAGAATCTCTGACGTAGGTCCTGATACATTTTGGTACTACCGGGATGAATTGTGAGAGGAGATTCATGAGCCTCCTTAAGGATCAAACGTCTCAGGTTTCGTACTTTAGGAACCACTAAACGGTTGCTAAAGAATACAATTCCTTGATCATCAATTGAGAAACATCCCGCGACTCCTTTCTTGATGTTCCTCTTAATACGGGAAATTCCCGGATCAACCTTTTGTGCTTTGATGACCTGATCCGTAAGGTTAGGTTCCGCCACCAAGGTGGAAAGGAATCCTCGAGGAACAATGTGAAGGTTAAGCTTACGAAATTCCTCGTGGAGAAGTGGTTGTCCTTGTTGTAACATCAAGTTGTTACAATAAGACTTACGACTTAGTGCATCAGCCATGACATTGGCCTTCCCAGGGGTGTAAGTGATTCCAAAGTCGTAGTCTGTGAGCAACTCGACCCAACGTCTTTGCCTGAGATTTAGATCCGGTTGGGTGAAGATATACTTCAAACTTTGATGATCAGTGAAGATTTCACAGCGATTACCAAGGAGGTAATGTCGCCATGTTTTGAGTGCATGGACTATAGCTGCAAGCTCTAGATCATGAGTAGGATAGTTATCCTCATGTGGACGCAACTGTCGAGATGCGTATGCAATCACTTGACGATCTTGCATGAGTATGCAACCTAGTCCTTGTCGCGAGGCGTCGCAATAGATAATAAAATTCTTGAAAAAGTCTGGTGGTACCATTACAGGTGCAGATGTCAGGCGTCTTTTCAGTTCCTGAAAACTGGACTCGCACTGTGGGGTCCACTCAAACTTTTTATCTTTCTTGAGGAGTTCAGTTAGAGGTTTAGCAACCTTGGAGAAATTCTCAACGAAGCGTCGGCAATAGCTCGCTAAGCCAAGAAAACTCCTAACTTGCTTGACCGATTCGGGGGGAGTCCAATCAAGGACGGCTTGAACTCGCTCGGGATTGACAGCAATACCCTTGCCAGAGATCACATGACCTAGATAGGTTACTTCCGGCAACCAAAATTCACATTTAGAGAATTTGGCAAAAAGGCGGTGCTCTCGAAGTTTCGTCAATACCAGCCTTAAATGCTCGGCATGATCTTCCTTGTTCTTGGAGTAAATGAGTATATCATCGAGGTATACCACGACGAATTTATCCAAGTACTCCATGAATATAGAATTCATTAGCCGGGAGAAGGTGGCTGGGGCATTGGTTAACCCGAAGGACATGACGGTGTACTCATATTGGCCATAACGAGTAACGAAAGCCGTTTTAGGAATGTCCCCATTCTTGATTTTAATTTGATGGTAACCCAACCTCAAATCCATCTTAGAGAAGACTGAGGATCCAGCGAGCTGATCATACAGGTCGTTGATCCTGGGGAGCGGATACTTGTTCTTTATGGTGACCAGATTGACAGGTCGATAATCTACAACCATCCGCTCCGTTCCATCCTTCTTCTTGACGAAGAGGACGGGACAAGCCCAAGGGAAAGAACTAGGACGGATGAAACCTTTCTGCAAGGACTCATCGAGTTGTTTCTTAAGCTCAGCTAATTCTAGGGGTGCCATCTTATAGGGTCTCCTAGAGATTGGGACAGTTCCAGGGATAAGATCTATCACGAACTCGACATCTCTGTCAGGTGGAATTCCTGGCAGTTCTTCTGGAAAGACATCCGGAAAGTCACGGACTACCGGGATATCTTCGAGTTCTGGTAGAGGGCTGGCATTAAGAGAGTAGAGCTGATGCTCAGCCATTCGGGTCAAGACATTGACTATCTTGCCGGATGGGTGTGTAAGTTGAACGGTCCTAGTATAGCAATCAATCTTGGCGTAATGAGTTGTCATCCAATCCATACCCAAAATGATGTTTATGTCCGAGGACTTGAGAGCGATTAGAGATGCTAGGAAAACAAGTCTATCGACAAGGATTTCATTTCCATGGCTTACCCTAGAGGTTTGCCACTTCGAACCAGGAGTTTGAATAACCATGGAAGTAGGCATGTCACAAAAAGTCATGTTGTGCAATCGAGCATAGCTCTCAGATATGAATGAATGGGATGCTCCAGTATCGAAAAGAACAGATGCCGGATTGCAGTTAACGAGAAGCGTACCAAGGACGACGTTAGGATCCTCATAAGCTTCCTCAGCAGAGACATAGTTGACATGACCACGTGCAGTGGGGATTGGCTTGACATAATTCACCTTGCCGGTTGGCTTACCACGACCAATGGGTTTTCCTGGCTGGTTCTGAGGGCACTCATGCATGTAGTGCCCTGGTTCTCCACACTTGAAGCAGGTCACAGTGTTAGTGCGTGGGGCAAAGTTGGAAGGTGGTCCTCCATAGGTCTTAGCAGGTGCATACTGTTGAGTTGGGCGAGGCGCCTCATAGGATGGCCTCGGTGTGAACTTGGGTGGCAGAGAAGTGTTAAGAACCCACACACGGCGCTTGTGAGAGCCAGAGCCGGATGAGGAACCAAAGTCTCGAGTATGCTTGCGTGTGGCCTCGAAGTCGGTCTGGCCCGTTTCAGCACTGATAGCCTTGTTTACCAACTTCTGGAAGGAAGTGCACTCGTGTAGACGTAGATCTCGGCGGAGTTCAGGGCTGAGTCCCTTGCGGAACCTCGCCTGCTTCTTGGCATCGGTGGATACTTCCTCAGGTGCATAGCGTGCCAAGTTGCCAAACTCGCGACTATAGCCATCCACAGTTAACCGGCCCTGGGTGAAATTGCAGAATTCCTCCCGCTTGCGATCCATGAGACCTTCCGGAATGTGATGTTCACGGAATGCCTCACTGAACTCAACCCAAGTAGTGATTTGGCCAGCAGGACGCATAGCTTCAAAGTTCTCCCACCAAAGACTGGCAGGGCCCTCAAGATGGTAGGCGCCGTAGGTAACCTTGTCAGCTTCGGCCACACGGGCAGAGTGTAGCTTATGGGTGATACTACGTAGCCAGTCATCCGGATCCAGAGGTTCAGTGGAGTGATGGAACTTCGGTGGGCACATCTTGATAAAGTCATTGATTGACACCACGTCATTCCTCTGACAGAACCCAGTGTTCTGCTCTATGCGTTCCAGCAGACGGTTGGTCTCTCTCTTGTTCCGTTCTGCCTCGAGCATAACTTCCGCCAAGGAGGGTGGCTGGGGCAGATTCCCATCTCTAGCCCCACTAGCCTCACCCTGCTCCTCAGCAGCAGGAGTGTTGCGAGTGTTGACCATCCTAGGAAAACAAAACAACGGTTTAGACAAGGATGGCAAAAATTTGACATAGAAGTGAAGAATTTAATGGATGACACGGAATGCAGAGATGTTCATCTGTACGACATGGTAATATAGAAACTGCTATATATACACCAGTGGTCATACACACCATACATAGTTTAGTACAAGCCAAGGCTAAAGTACAACTGCGGTGAAAGACGATACATCCCATCAGAGACATTCCAAGCTCCTATACATTATTTAACTACACCTCCGGAACTCAGTACACACTAAGTCATATTCCACAAGACGCGCGGGACTGTGGAAATACAACTACTACAATACTACTACTGCCACGGTCTAGCTCAGACATTCCCGTAGTAATCTTCGTAAAGATTACCACCATAGCCTGGAAGTGGAACTGACGGATCTTGAAACTCGCGAGCGCTCGAAGGCTGTGGACCATAGGGACATGGATGTGGCCTCGGTCCCGATGCTGGTGGTAACCGACGCCCACGTGGAGGTGTAATACCCCCAACGTCACGCCAATCCATGCGATCAGGCAGACGAGTCCGCACGGGGTACAAATCCCGCATGTCCAAATATCCGGCGTGCACAGCAGGTGCAAGCCATGTCAAAGTAGTCCAGTGGGCGGCTCGAGTATTATACAGCTCCATTCGGAGGGCACGGACCTCACGATCCCTATCCTCCAGCATCTGAACAGTAGTCTGAATCAGTGGCTCTTCATGAGCAGCATCAGTATACAGACCAGTGTAGTAGCCTTCCTCTCCGGGAAGTGAGGCTGGCATGTAACAGAACTCAGTGTTCAGCAACAGGGCATGCCTAGCCCGGAGAATGGTCATCATCGAATAGGCGGCATCATGTACTGCCATCTCGATGGTAACCCCGAGTCCATAAGACCAATGGATGGGGTCGTTAGCTCCAGGATATGAGGGGTATATCCAGACTGTGCAGAAATACTGACTCTGATTGAAATCCCGGTACTGTTCCTCCACGGTGTACTCAGGATACAAGCGATAACCGGTCTCAGTCAGCACACGGACTAGCATGGCCGTGTGACCGGGCACATTAATGCACCGAGTCAAACGAACCACTTGGTGAGGGGTGCGGCCAGACATCTGAAACACGAAGTAATGCAAAGGCATTAGTGTTTCTGGAAGAAATCGGGCAGCATAACAACTGTAAATGCTCAAACAAAGATTTGAGACATCGTACAAATGATAGCATAGCCACTCAACAATTCCATATCAAGGTTCCGGGTCCAACAATCATCATACTAAAAGGATATAAACTGAACTGAGGCTTGAAACCAACAATCCTAAGAGTCTACAGATTAGTAACACGTGAACCTAGTAAGGATAAGAGGCCTAGTCCTAAATCCCCGTAGAGAGAATAGACTGACTCAGATCAGAAGGGCATAAGGTAAAGGAGTAAAAAGAGCCTTACGTTCCCTTCCACAAACAATTCCCCTACATATAACTAAGAATTTTTCTAGACTCAACATCGACCAGTTTGGCTTGAGAAACCTACAGGCAGTCCAGCTCTGATGCCAACGCTGTCACGACCCCGATCCTAAGTCACACCGATCTAGCTGTAACACGTCATATCACTTTGCAGCCTCACGCACGGTAACCCACGGGTGCCACCTTACCTGGCCCGGGACCGTTTGCGCATTTTGGCACACGTATATGACAGTGTCGCTAGCATCCATATGACAGAGAACCCGGGCCGACATGGCTAGTTATAAACCAAAAGTGGCACTAGATTACAGAGACAGGCATCCATGACCCAGCAACGAAAGTGTCGGTCATCAACGTATGAACCCAAGTCGTAGCAAGCTACATGGACTTAAAGGAACAACGCGTGACATTTCCCCTAAGGGACAGACACATGAACGAAGAAGGACACATGCCGGCCAGCCTACGTGTTCCGAGTAGTAGCAAGCTACCAAGGCTCATTGGAATCACTAGGAGGCATTTCCCTGTAAGGTAGGCTACCAAAGGAAAACAACTAGGTGTCGGATCCCACACATACCAAGCATTTCAACCATACACACAATATGCTCAATATGTGCAAATACAACATTGCATCACAACAGAACTCTATGACTCAAAGTACTTTATTTAAGAGGCTCCAAGAGCCATACATAACATATCCATACAGGTAGGGGTCACATGACCCAACACTCAAGTCATACAGTCATACAAGCACAAGCGGAAGCTACATGTCTGAGTACAAACAACTTAGAAAATAAAACAGGCTTGGTGTAGCCTGACTATCTACAAGGCCCTTCACAAGCTCCAGATCTCCGTCTGGGTGTCAAGCTACTCGTCGACGTCAACGTCTATGTAGAACCCATCAGCAGGGGAAGGGTTCTCCTCTGCAACAATTATTAAGCAAACATGAGTACAAAGGTACTCAGCAAGTCTTACCACAGAACATATCATACATGCAACATTATCAAAGGGGGTAGTGGAGTTCATAGCAGAAAGCCAGCTTTGACTCTTGGCTAACCTATACTACAACTCTCAATAGATTGCAAGATGTTATTACGAACACGAGTCCTCTACTCACCACAACAATACACCACCGAGGATCCTCTTCCGTCATCCTACGGAAGGGCCATCCACGGCACTCACACTTATCTTGAGGCTTTTAGTAGTATCCATCAACTTGTCTATGAACTGTAAGAGTAACCAAGTAGTCCGTACCGCGAACAACGGCTATTCGAATAGATTGATAACCCTGCAGGGTGTACCTCTTCACACACGCTTCCACCACTTATCGCCGTTTACTCGACATGTACTCGGCAACCTTCAAGCGGAAGCCCAGCGAGGGTGTCGGCCACGACCTGACTAACTACACAAATCTCTCGTCCAGGTTTATCGCCTATTTGGGTTCCATCCGTGGGGAGATCCGGCCGGGGTGTCGCTCACGGCCCCAAACGATGTGTACAGGGTTCCCAAGTCACCAAACGGGCAACCAGTACACCGTGCCACGTACCTGTCGCATCACAACCCACCCCGAGGGTCAGCGCTGTGCACGACCTCCAGTAAACTATAAACACCAGAAACTAGTTGCAACTCCTGGACAGAGATCGAGGGTAATTAATAAGCTGAGAGGGTCCATTGGATTCGGGCCCAATGCATGGTAGTAACTGGAACTTGAACCACACATACAGATCTCGGGTCCTATGTACGGTTCCAATGAAACAACCCACCACGTACTCCTACATGGCCTTTCATCGATACCTTTACCAAGCGTATTCCACACTTCCTTCTCTTTATCGAAAGATTGTTTCACTATGATCCATCACCCAGATGAACCAGACCAGACACAACTCTAAGCATAGCAGGCAACATAAACAAATAGCATGGTGGATCACACATCACATGGCTCAATCAACTCCTACACATGCTAGTGGGTTTCAACTATTTACTGTGGCAATGACAGGTCATGCAAGGGAATAGGGTTCAACTACCGCAGCAAGTAGCAGTTCACACGTTGTTGCCTTAATGCAGTAAAAGAGAGCAGGAGTGAGGAGATTGGGTTTGTATCGGAATGATCAATGATTGCTTGCCTGACAAAGTGGTTGTCGGGTACTGCTCTTCAACTGGATACGCAGCAGTATCCTCGGGAGCAGGACCTAACACAGAGAATACCGGCGATACAATCATTAAACAAACAAATGCAACAATATGATGCATGCTCATGACATGGCAAGATGCATGTGTGTTGGGCTAATGCAACTAAAACCAGAAGGGTTTGAGCTTATTTGAATCAAAGATTCAAATTGGCACTTTAGCTATTATTTAAATAAGTGCATTATCATGTTTTAATGTATACATCAAGGTTAACTTGCTCAAACATGCATGAAACCAGTGCCATTGGAAAGATTGGATTTTTCTGATCATTTTTCATATATAAATCTTTTCCATCTGAGCTACTGTTGAATTTATATGATTTTTTGAAGTTTAGGCATTTTCTGGAATTTCCTGAATTATTTTTAAATCTAAAAATCCCAGAAAATCCTTTACTGCGTCAGCATGACATCATGCTGACGTCAGTCAATCAACAGGGCGGCCCAGGTCAAACCTGACCAGTGGGACGCATTGGTCAGTGTCACAGTTAACTAATTAATTAATTAGAATTAAATTAACACCTAAACTAGGTTTGACTTGCAGGCAGGGCCCACATGTCAATGACCCAGGGGGGTCAAACCCGTGGTCAAACAGGTCCAACTCGCCGGCGTTTAGCCGCCGGCGAGGCCAAACACGGCGGTGAGGTGCGGGTTTCGTGCTCCGGCTGCCAAAACGACGGCGGAGCACACCTACGGGTAGCTGGAGGCAAACCGCATCGAGTGGAGGTGGTGGCTGGCCTCGGGGTCACCGGAGATGACGCCGGCGACGAGTCCAGCGGCTGCCGGAGTTCGGCAAAGTCGAAAACGACGGTGTGGTGCTCGTAGAGGAGCGTGAAGTGGTCCTACAGCACCTACGCGTGACGGTGAAGCTGATAGGCACGGTGGCCGGACCAATGGATGGCCGGAGCCTCGTCGGCGACGAGCTCTGCGGCGGTGCGTGCAGGTGAGCTTCGTGCGGTGCGTTCCAGGTTAGTAGAGAGCCAACGGAGAGGGGGAGGATGAAGCTGGGCTCACAGGGGTTGCAGCAGACGCCGGAGCGAGCCTGGGGGTGGTCGGAGCTGAGCGGGACGGCGAGGGGAATCTCCGCGACCGGAGTTGGGGAAGAAGGGGTCGGGGGCGTCTCCAGGGCGGGCGAGCGCTCGGGGCTCGGCCTGTTCGAAGCAGTCGAGGACGGCGGAGACGAAGGACACGGCGACGGGGCTCAGGGACGACGGTGGGCGCGGCTACTACGACGGTGCGAGCACGGCGGCGTCGGCCATGGTGCGGGGAGGACGAAAGAGAGGAGCTGGGGAGAGGGGGGTGTCTGCGAGGTCGGGGGCGACGTGTACGACCGATCCAGCCTCAAGGGCGGCGAGGGGAGGAAGCACGGCGGCGGGCAGCTGCGTGGCGCGCGCTACGGCCGCCGTCGAGCACCTGCCTGCCTGCCTGGCCGAGCCAAGCAGCTCGCTGGAGCGGCAGCTGGGCTGGGCCGGCAGGTGGGCCGGGTGGGGCACCAGGTAAACTTTCTCTCTCTTTCTTTTTCCTATTTCTTTTTCTTTTTCATTTGTTTTGCAACTTTGTTTAATTAATAAAAATGTCAGAACATTTTTGTAACTCATAAAACTTGTCATGCCCACTGTATATAATATGAACAACATGGAACATTATAGTTTATGATTATTTGAGCATTTAAAATATTTTATAGCATTTAAATGCCCAAATACAAATACCATATGATTTAATCCAGAGACCTTGGATGTCCTAGAAAATTGTGCACCATTTTTGGCAGAGGTTTAATACCAAGGCAGAAATGATGAACATTTTTGAAGGGCATTTTGGGTACATTGGAAAAGATTTCATCAAACCCTAGTTGTTAGAAGAGGGGTGCTGGGGTTTCTGTCATTCCCATTTCAAGTTTCTTTGATAAGTAAACATGATGCACACTCTAGCTAGTCCTATTGCAAGTACTAAACTAGGGATGTGACACATATCATTTTCACAGTCTAGCAAATATTGTTCTAAAGGATCGTTAGGAGGCACGGCAATAGAAGCAAGACCAATAATTTCATCTTTACTAGGCAATTCTTTATCATGGGGTTGTCTACAAAATTTAGCAAAGTTAAAATCGTGAGACATATCCCCTAAACCAACAGTAACAATATCATTTTCGCAGTCTATCCTAGCATTAACAGTATTCAAGAAGGGTCTACCAAATATAATGGGACAAAAGTCATCTTGTGGGGAACCAAGAACAAGAAAATCAGTAGGATATTTGACTTTCCCACACAAGACTTCAACATCTCTAACAATCCCAACTGGTGAAATAGTATCTCTATTGGCAAGCTTAATTGTAACATCAATACCTTCTAACCCAGCAGGTGCAATATCATGCATAATTTCTTCGTATAAGGAATGAGGTATTGCACTCGCACTAGCACCCATATCACATAAACAATGATAGCAATGATCTCCTATTTTAACAGAAATAACAGGCATGCCTACAATAGGTCTATGTTTATTTTTAGTATCGGGTATAGCAGTTCTAGCAGCTTCATCACAAAGGTAAATAACATGCCCATCAATATTATCGACCAAGAGATCCTTAACCATAGCAATACTAGGTTCAATTTTAATTTGCTCAGAGGGTGTAGCTGTTCTAGTATTACTCTTGCGAACCATAGTTGAAGCTTTAGCATGATCCATTATTCTAGCATGGAACAATAGGATCAACATTATAAGTGATAGTCTTTTCTTCAACTTTAACAGGTTCAACTACTTTTACGTCAATGGGAGGATGATATTTAAACCACTTCTCCTTAGGGAGATCAACATGAGTAGCAAATGATTCACAGAAAGAAGCTACTATCTCAGAGTCAAGTCCATATTTAGTGCTAAATCCACGGAAAACATCGGTATCCATAAAATATTTAACACAATCAAACTTAGCTGTTATACGTGACTCCTTACCTTCGTCGAGATCCCAATCTTCAGAATTGCATTTAATTATTTCCAATAAATCCCAATTGAATTCAATAGTCTTCATTGTAAAAGAACTAGTACAAGAAGTATCGAGCATGGAGCGATTATTGAGAGAAAGCCGACCATAAAAATTTTGAATAATAATTTCTCTTGAGAGATCATGATTGGGGCATGAATATAACATTGACTTAAGCCTCCCGCAAGCTTG
The DNA here is from genome assembly GCA_902687465.1 of Secale cereale. NCBI lineage: Eukaryota > Viridiplantae > Streptophyta > Magnoliopsida > Poales > Poaceae > Secale > Secale cereale. Next base: position 223,422,426 of record LR738710.1, on the reverse strand, counting down.
ATAGATACTTTCTCCTTCACGAGGCCAATAATTATATATATAATTACGATCACGATGAACCAGATGCATAGGATAAAACTTTCGATGAAATTCCAATTTCAATCGGTTGTAGTTCCATGATCCCATATCATCACATAGCCTAAACCATGTCAATGCCTTTCCCTTCAAATATAAAGGGAAGACCTTCTTCTTGATAACATCCTCGGGCATACCTACAAGTTAAATAATCCACAAACTTCATCCACATAGATTAGGTGCAAATCGGGATGCAATGTTCCATCTCGTGTAAAGGGATTAGCTAGCAGTTTCTCTACCTTACCCGAAGGAATTTCAAAGTAAACATTTTCAGTAGGTTCAGTAGGTTGAGGAGCAACTCTTTGCTCTACTGGTCGGGGTGAAGATACCCTGAACAAGCCCCTCAAAGGATTATGTTCCATAGTAACAAGTGAAAGTAAATTTCAGCACACTATATAAACTTTTCCTTACCAAATTCCACTTACCAAAGGTGCTTCATTCCCCGGCAACGGTGCCAGAAAAGAGTCTTGATGACCCACAAGTACCGGGGGTCTATCGTAGACCTTTCGATAAGTAAGAGTGTTGAAACCCAACGAGGAGCAGAAGGAAATGATAGGCAGTTTCCAGTAAGGTATTCTCTGCAAGCACTGAAATAATCGGTAACAGATAGTTTTGTGATAAGGTAGTTTGTAACGAGTAACACGTAATAAAATTAAATAAGGTGCAACAAGATGGCCCAATCCTTTTTGTAGCAAAGGACAAGCCTGGACAAACTCTTATATAAAGGAAAGCGCTCCCGAGGGCACATGGGATTTATCGTCAAGCTAGTTTTTATCACGCTCATATGATTCGCGTTCGTTACTTTGATAATTTGGTATGTGGGTGGACCGGTGCTTGGGTACTGCCCTTCCTTGGACAAGAATCCCACTTATGATTAACCTCTATTGCAAGCATCCGCAACTACAAAAGAAGTATTAATGTAAACCTAACCATAGCATGAAACATATGGATCCATATCAGCCCTTTACGAAGCAACGCATAAAGTAGGGTTTAAGCTTCTGTCACTCTAGCAACCCATCATCTACTTATTACTTCCCAATGCCTTCCTCTAGGCCCAAACAATGGTGAAGTTTCATGTAGTCGACATTCACATAACACCACTAGATGAAAGAGAACATACATCTCATCAAAATATCGAACGAATACCAAATTCACATGACTACTTATAGCAAGACTTCTCCCATGTCCTCAGGAACAAACATAACTACACACAAATCATATTCATGTTCATAATCATAGGAGTATTAATATGCATAAAGGATCTGAACATATGATCTTCCACCAAATAAACCAACTAGCATCAACTACAAGGAGTAATCAACACTACTAGCAACCCACAGGTACCAATCCGAGGTTTTGGGACAAAGATTGGATACAAGAGATGAACTAGGGTTCGAGAGGAGATGGTGCTCGTGAAGATGTTGATGGAGATTGACCCCCTCCCGATGATAGGATCGATGGTGACGATTTCCCCCTCCCAGAGGGATGTTTCCCCGGCAGAACAGCTCCTCCGGAGCCCTAGATTGGTTCCGCCAAGGTTCCGCCTCGAGACGGCGGCGCTTCGTCCCGGAAGCTTCCTTCTGATTTTTTCAGGGCAGAATACACCTTATACGACAAGATGGGCATCGGGGGGCTACCAGGTGGCCCGCGAGGCAGGGGGCGCGCCCACGAGGTAGGGCGTGCCCCCCACCCTCATGGATGGTGGGTGGCCCCCCTCTGGTGCTTTCTTCGCCCAATATTTTTAATATATTCCAAAACTGACTTTCGTGGAGTTTCGGGACTTTTTGAGTTGTGCAGAATAGGTCTCTAATATTTGCTCCTTTTGCAGCCCAGAATTCCAGCTGCCGGCATTCTCCCTCTTCATCTAAACCTTGTAAAATAAGAGAGAAAAGGCATAAGTATTTTCACATAGTGTGTAATAACAGCCCATAATGCAATAAATATCAATATAAAAGCATGATGCAAAATTGACGTACCAGGGCCCTAGGGGGGATGGCGCCCAGCCCACTTAGGGGCTGGTTCCCCTCCACATACAGCCCATAGGTCCCTCCGGGGCAGGTGGACCCTCGGAACCCCTTCGGTGGCCCCGGTACAATACCGTCAAACCCCTGAACACTTCCGGTGACTGTATGAGGACTTCCCATATATAAATCTTCACCTCTGAACCATTCCGGAACTCCTCGTGATGCCTAGGATCTCATCCGGGACTCCTAACAACCTTCTATTAACCGCTTACTATTCTCATTACAACTCTAGCGTCACCGAACCTTAAGTGTGTAGACCCTACGGGTTCGGAAGACATGTAGACATGACCGAGACATCTCTCCGGTCAATAACCAACAACGGGATCTGGATACCCATGTTGGCTCCCACATGTTCCACGATGATCTTATCGGATGAACCACGATGTCGATGATTCAATCAATCCCGTATGCAATTCCCTTTGTCTACCGGTATGGTACTTGCCCGAGATTTGATCGTCGGTATCCCTATACCTTGTTCAATCTCGTTACGAGCAAGTCTCTTTACTCATTCAGTAACACATCTTCCCGTGACCCACTCCTTAGTCACATTGAGCTCATTATGATGATGTATTACCGAGTTGGCATAGAGATATCTCTCCGTCACACGGAGTGACAAATTCCAGTCTCGATTCGTGCCAACCCAAAAGACACTTTCTAGGATACCCATAGTGTACCTTTATAGCCACCCAGTTACATTGTGACGTTTGGCACACCCAAAGCACTCCTACGGTATCCGGGAGTTGCACAATCTCATGGTCTAAGGAAATGATACTTGACATTAGAAAAGCTTTAGCAGATGAACTACACGATCTTGTGCTATGCTTAGGATTGGGTCTTGTCCATCACATCATTATCCTAATGATGTGATCCCGTTATCAACGACATCCAATGTCCATGGTCAGGAAACCGTAACCATATATTGATTAATGAGCTAGTCAACTAGAGGCTCACTAGGGACATGTTGTGGTCTATGTATTCACACAGGTATTACGATTTCCGGATAATATAATTATAGCATGAACAATAGACAATTATCATGAACAAGGAAATATAATAATAACCATTTTATTATTGCCTCTAGGGCATATTTCCAACAGTCTCCCACTTGCACTAGAGTCAATAATCTAGTTACAGTGTGATGAATCAAACACCCATAGAGTTCTGGTGTTGATCATGTTTTGCTCGTGGAAGAGGTTTAGTCAACAGATCTGTGACATTCAGATCCGTATGTACTTTACAAATATCTATGTCTCCATCTTAAATATAACCACGAATGGAGTTGAAACGACGCTTGATGTGCTTGGTCTTCTTGTGAAACTTGGGCTCCTTGGCAATGGCAATAGCTCCAGTGTTGTCACAGAAGAGAGTCATTGGGCCCGACGCGCTTGGAATAACTCCTAGGTCGGTGATGAGCTCCTTCATCCAGACTCCTTCCTGTGTTGCTTCAAAAGTAGCTATGTACTTCGCTTCACATGTAGATGCCGCCACGACACTTTGCTTGCAACTGCACCAGCTAACTGCCCCACCATTCAAAATATACATGTATCCGGTTTGTGACTTGGAGTCATCCGGATCTGTGTTGAAGCTAGCATCTAACCCTTTACGACGAGTTCTTTGTCACCTCCATAAACGAGAAACATATCCTTAGTCCTTTTTAGGTACTTCAGGATGTTCTTTACCGCTTTCCAGTGCTCCATTATGGGATCACTTTGGTACCTCCCCACCAAACGTATGGCAAGGTTCACATCAGGTCCGGCACATAGCATCGCATACATAATAGAACCTATGGCTGAGGCATAGGGGATGACACTCATCTTTTCTTTATTTTCTGCCGAGGTCGAGCATTGAGCTGTGCTCAATCTCACACCTTGCAATTGCTACCTCTTGAGCTTGCATTGTTTTTCCCTTGAAGAGGAAAGGGTGATGCAGCACAGTAGCATAAGTATTTCCCTCAGTTTTTGAGAACCTAGGTATCAATCCAGTAGGAGACTACACGCGAGTCCCTCGTACCTACACAAACAAATAAGAACCTTGCAACCAATGTGATAATGGGGTTGTCAATCCCTTCTCGACCACTTGCAAAAGTGAGATCTGATAGAGATAATAATATAAATAGTTTTGGTATTTTGTTTTATAGATTGAAAGTAAATATTGCAAAAAAAAGATAAATAGTTGATGGAAGATTGATATGATAGAAGATAGACCCGAGGGCCATACGTTTCACTAGTGGCTTCTCTCAAGATAGCAGATTTCTACGGTAGGTGAACAAATTACTGTTGAGCAATTGATAGAAAAGCGCATAGTTATGAGAATATCTAGGCATGATCATTGTATATAGGCATCACGTCCGTGACAAGTAGACCGAAACGATTCTGCATCTACTACTATTACTCCACACATCGACCGCTATCCAGCATGCATCTAGAGTATTACGTTCATAAGAACAGAGTAACACTTTAAGCAAGATGACATGATGTAGAGGGATAAACTCGTGCAATATGATATAAGCCCCATCTTTTATCCTCGATGGCAACAATACAATATGTGCCTTGCTGCCCCTGCTGTCACTGGGAAAGGGCACCGCAAGATTGAACCCAAAGCTAAGCACTTCTCCCATTGCAAGAAAGATCAATCTAGTAGGCCAAACCAAAGTGATAATTCGAAGAGACTTGCAAAGATATTTAAATCATGCATAAAAGATTTCAGAGCAGAATCAAATATTGTTCATAGATAATCTTGAGCATAAACCTACACTTCATCGGATCTCGACAAACACACGCAAAAAGAATTACGTCAAATAGATCTCCAAGAAGATCGAGGTGAGATCCAAAGAGAGAGAACAAGCCATCTAGCTAATAACTATGGACCCGAAGTGTCGGGGATATACCCCGCGGTATGACCTGGTCAGAAGTATGACCCGGCCAGACTTGGCGCCTCAACGTGACCCACCGGAGAACTGGTGACTCACGGGTCTGGCGGTTCACTAGTCTGGCGACTCACGATCCTGGCGACTCACGGATGGCCTCGACGGCGGGTCAAAAAGAGGACTAGGCCCAAGGCCCAGAAGGCCGGCTTATGTTATGGTGGGCCGGCTTACGAGGAAAGGCATAAGGAATATTCCTTTACAAAGGAAGCAAGACTAGGACTCCACTTGTAATAGATTAATCCTAATCCTACTAGGACTAGGCATGTAACCTGCCCCTTCAACATATATAAGGAGGGGCAGGGCTCCCCAAGAGGGACAGGCAACAAGAAACAATCTCTAGGGCTAGACACAAAGAGTCGGCTCGCGGTGACTCCCTCATGATCATAATGAGACCTAGCCAAAAACAGCATGTCGGGTTATTACCGGATGATGTTTCCAGGGGGCCGAAGCTGTCTAAATCCTTGTCTTATGTTGCGTCTCTCGATTCCGCCCAACCCCTCTCATGCTACCACATAGATGCGTTGGCATCGCGACTAAGTCCTCACACTAAGGACATCTGCCATGACAATTCCACGACAGTTGGCGCCCACTGTGGGGCTCGCGCACGGTGGTGTTGAGTTCTTGGAGGGATCTCCCAGGGATCGAGAAAATCGCAATTTTCTGGATGAATAAAGACTCAATTTGAAAGGATCTGCATCAGCTTTATGTTCATCGGTCCAAAGTTACAATCTGTGAAAGTTAAGTTCAAGAAGGTTAATGCGGCATCGTGCACCACCACAAGTCGGCGAGACGGACAGACTTCTGAAGAATACGCATCAAATCTAATCTAAGTCAGCCCCCGTGGCCCTACGTCGTTAAGTCGCTGTCACCGCCTTGTGGGTTTCCATCTCGATCCCCGCGGAAAAATCGCTAGTCCGCGTCGCGTGTTGTCTTTGATTCGCCGTTGATGCCGAGTGTGGCTGGATTTTTACAAGAGCTGATTGATTTTAAGAATAGTACTATGTACCACTTCTAGTACATGAGTTCTAATGTGAGCAAGTTTTGATTAAATCAACTCCGATGCATCACGCGAAGATTCAAGAAGCATCAAGCATAGATTCCAGAATAACAATATGGTACAAGCCGGGCTCGAAGTTGATCCAGAGTAGGACTCACCGGACGCGCGCGTGTCTCCCGAGTCGCTGGGCGGCTCAGCCTCGGATCTAACCTGATTCGCTGTCGTCCTTGTTGCGAGACCGCCCCGGTCCCAACTCCAAGTCGTCACTCGTCCGAGCACACCCATCAAGATTACAGAGAAGAGATTAATGTGTGTTGCACGTTGACCAAAGCAAACCGGAAGACATCAATCATGAACTAGTAGAACATGGAGCCAAGGTGGATTTAATATCCGGGGTCAGTTGTACTCGTTTGACTGATTGAGACCACCCTGCATTCAGCTTTGTTGATCAGTGGAGCCGCTGCCTCCGTAGACGGCCTCGTGTTTACCTTCTACCGTGCAACGCCCCAGCTTTGAGCCGCCATGGCTGCATGAAGACCCGATCCCTGCTGGGTCCATAGCTGCACCATGAGCCGGCTGAGGGAGTCCTGAACTAAGGGGTCCTCGGGCGTCCGGCCTGTTATCCATGGGCCGGATTGATGGGCTATAAAGACACGAAGGCCGAAGGTTGTACCCGTGTCTGGATTAGACTCTCCTTGGCATGGAAGACAAGCTTGGCGACCAACTATGAAGATTCCTTCTTATGTAACCGACTCTATGTAACCCTAGATCCCCCGGTGTCTATATAAACCGGAGGGTGTAGTCCAGAAAGGATATACTCATTACCATAGTCATATAGGCTAGGCTTCTAGGGTTTAGCCATTACGATATCGTGGTAGATCAACTCTTGTAATACTTACATTCATCAAGATCAATCAAGAAGGAAGTAGGGTATTACCTACATAGAGAGGGCCCGAACCTGGGTAAACATCGTGTCCCCCGTCTCCTGCTACCATCGACCTTAGACACACAGTTCGGGACACCCTACCCGAGATCCGCCGGTTTTGACACCGACATTGGTGCTTTCATTGAGAGTTCCACTGTGTCGTCGATGAAAGGTTCGATGGCCCCTTCAATCATCGATAGTGACGTTGTCCAGGGAGAAACCTTCCTCCCGGGACAGATCTTCATATTCGGTGGTTTCGTACTGCGGGCCAACTCGCTTGGCCATCTGGAGCAGATCGACAGCTACGCCCCTGGCCATCAAGTCAGATTCGGAAGCTTGAACTACGTCGCAGACATCCATGGAGAGCTGATCTTCGACGGATTTGAGACCGCGGTGATCGCTCCCCCTCGCTCCGATGAACATGACTTAAATCTGTCATCGGATCACATCGAGGAGATGGATCCTGTTGCTGCAACGGCCTTAAATCCGAAGCGGATTGCGCCATTCGAGTCCACAGAGTTCGCGGCGTTGCATTCACACACAGACTCAACACCTTGCAATATTTGCGTCAACAGAACTCCGGACTCGTCTCCAGCTATAAGTTCCGAACCACGTACGCCTGCGGACTCCGAGCTGGATCGGTTATCGATTTTCGAATTCGGCGCCGCAGACATCTTCCAACACTCGCCCCTGGGCGACGTGATAAAATCGTTATAAAACATGTCCTTGGCGGGGGACTCGCAGCCGAACTATGTCTGGTTCGAACTAGGGGCTGACGACGGAGAATTTTGCTTCCCCCCGCCACCCACTTCATAGCCACTGTCCAGGACTTCACCGACATGCTTTATTATGGCTCCAAAGACATCGATGGTATAGACGACAATGCCGACAAGGAGCAAGGCCAAGACCCGCCATTCACGGGACATGGGACGGCCACTTCCTCGTACGATGTGTACATGGTTGATACACCTAAAAAAGCTGACGACAATGACAAGGAAGATCCAGTCGAGAATGAACCTCCTGAGACATAGTCCAAACGCCGGCGGCCTAAACGCCGTTCTAAGTCACGTCACTCAAAGACAGCAACACTAGCATCAGAGAAAATAATACTCCGGATGACGCCGAAAACAACGAAGACCCTGTGGGGACAACATCCGAACAGGAGGAACAAGACAATAGGCAAGTTAACCCTGATAAACAGGCCATGCCCAATGACCCGGATGACGATAGTTATCGTCCACTCTCCGAGGATGAAGAGAGCCTCGGCAACGAGGACTTCATCGTGCCTGAGGCACCCCTCGAGCAAGAGCGCATAAAGCGCCAGCTAATAGCTACTGCAAGAAGCCTGAAGAAAAAGCAGCTGCTGCTTCAAGCTGATCAAGACCTACTCATGGAAAGATGGACCGACGTCCTGGCAGCCGAAGAATACGGCCTCAAGCGTCCAGCCAAGGGTTACCCGAAACGCAAACTGCTACCTCAGTTCGATGAGGAGGCGCCGAAGCCCATACCTCCCTCGCGCAATGCGCAACGACCACCGCGTGGTTGGGATAGTGCGGCGGAACGACCACCTCGTGGTCGAGATAAAATGGCAACTCATGCCGAACACCAGCCCACCCCACCGCCTCGTAAAAATAGAAACAAAACAGCTCGAAACTATACATACGACCTTCGGCAGGACCTGGACATTAGAGCAGGACACACCAGATCAATCTACGGATCGCGAGTATGCTTTTCGACTCGTGACGAAGGCTACCTATTCGGACGTGACAAACCTAGTCACGCCCAGGCCGATAACCGCAGGCGGACTTCATCGAAGGTGCGCCGCGACACGGCCCGATATAGAAGCGCCGCACACCCACTCTGATTCACAGATGAGGTACTGGATCATGAATTCCCCAAAGGGTTCAAGCCCGTCAATATTTAATCATACGACAGAACAACCGATCCCGCGGTATGGATCGAGGATTTTATTCTCCACATCCATATGTCCCGAGGAGACGATCTCCACGCCATCAAATACCTCCCACTAAAACTAAAAGGGCCAGCTCGACACTGGTTAAATAGCCTGCCTGAAAATTCCATCGGCGGCTAGGAGGACTTCGAAGAAGCTTTTCTTGACAACTTCCAAGGCACTTATGTCCGGCCACCAGATGTCGATGACTTAAATCATATAGTTCAACAACCTAGAGAATCAGCCAGAAAATTCTGGACTAGGTTCCTAACTAAAAAGAACTAGATTGTTGACTGTCCAGATGCCGAAGCCCTAGCAGCCTTCAAACATAGCATCCGTGACGAATGGCTCACCCGCCACCTCGGCCAAGAAAAGCCGAAATCTATGGCAGCCCTCACGGCACTCATGACCCGCTTTTGCGCGAGTGAGGATAGTTGGCTGGCTCGTAGTAAAAACACAGCCAACGAGGCAGGCCCCTCCGAGGCCAAAAACAGCACCGGCAAGCTCCGGCGCAATAAACACAAACGCCGAAGTAATGGCAATAACACCGATGACACGGCAGTTCACGCCGGATTCAGTGGCTCCAAGTCCGGCCAGGGGAAGAAGCCTTACAGAAGGAACAACGAGGGACCATCCACCTTGGACCGCATACTCGATCGTCCGTGCGAGATACATGGCACCCCATACAAACAAGCCAATCATACCAACCGAGATTGCCGGGTTTTCAAGTAAGCCAGCAAGTCAAATACGGAGAGCAAGGAGATAGGATCGCAAAGCGAGGACGACGACGAAGAGCCCCGGCAGCCGAACACGGGAGAACAGAAAAGTTTCCCCCTCGAGTCAAAGCGGTGAATATGATACATGCTACACACATCCCCAAAAGGGAGCGTAAGCGCGCAGTCAGGGACGTCTATGCGGTAGAGCCAGTCGTCCCAAAATTCAATCCATGGTCGTCATTCCCGATCACCTTCGATAGTCGAGATCATCCAACTAGTATCTGTCATGGCGGTTTGGCCGCACCGGTCCTCGACCCAATAATAGACGGATTTCACCTTACACGAGTCCTAATGGACGGGGGTAGCAGCCTCAACCTGCTCTACTAGGATACAGTGCGCAAAATGGGCATTAACCCATCACGGATCAAGCCCACAAGGAATACCTTTAAAGGAGTCATCTTGGGTGTTGAGGCCCGCTGTACGGGCTCAATCACACTTGAAGTTGTCTTCGGATCCCCGGGCAACTTCCGAAGCGAAGAGTTACTCTTCAACATCGTCCCCTTTCGCAGCGGCTACCACGCACTGCTTGGACGAACCGCGTTTGCTCGATTAAATGTGGTACCTCATTATGCTTATCTCAAGCTCAAGATGCCCGGACCTCATGGTGTCATAACAGTAAATGGAAATACAGAATGCTCTCTCCGTACCGAGGAGCATACCGCGGCCTTAGCAGCAGAAGTACATCGCGGCCTTTTTCAGCAGAACCCTAATTCGGTGGCTGAACCCCTGAACACCATTAAGAGAGTCCGGACCGTTGTGTGGCGAGACAGCCCGGCTCGTCAAGAGCTTAACTAGCAATTCTGCCTCCGTCCAAGTCTCGATCAAATGGCGGCATTCGTACCGCGTGTAAATAACTACGCACTCAAAATTCCTTGGGCATCTATGGAGGCATACCAGCTCGCGATCCACAATACGGTTCGACCGACCCTGGATCCGCATACTATTACTTTTCCTTTTTTATTTCGAGATTTTCTCTTTTCGAGGTTTCTTCCGACAACCCGTTCGACGGACGCATCAAGGCGGTGAGGAGCTTTCACGTACAAGAAAATCCCCAGGTGGTCTCTGCTAACGATCGCTATACCTGTTTTACATACCCGCACATAGCTCGCTCTGGGTTGTGGCATGCCAAATAGCCTTTCTTGCTTACTGCATTACTTGTACAAGTACGCCTTCATATATTAATTACACTACGGTAAAGGATAGTGTCAGCTTATTACTTGATTTCCCGCTCCTTTTCCTTACCTTTGTATTTATTACTCATTGCGCACGTACACTCTGGTACATATGTCTGCGCCAGGGGCTTCATTACGCCCCGCACTACGGCAATAAAAGTCCGAACACTATTACAATACAGTTCGGCACCCCGAACTTATAGCATTATATGCACCGGCTCTGAATCATGTCTTTGGTCAATAGTTGGGTTGCCCGGCTCATGTGCTTACTGCCTTACGTTCCACTATATCGGCTAGGGTAGTAAAGGGAGATTTATTGTGATCGTGTCCTGGTTCTTCCGTACGAGCACCTCAGTAGAGAAAGCCGAAAACTGACTATCATGATGCGGCGAGAGCTGGTCAGCTGTTCGAGAGGTCTCAAATCCCTAGAGATTTTTTTCCGCTTTATGCGAGGAATCAGTTTTTCTCCGATTAGGCGTGTATAGTGCCCCTAGTTCGGCCTTCCGAACACTAGGGGCTTCGCCGAAATCTTCATTGTCAAACTCCTACGGCTAAGTGTGGGTAATAAAGGCCGTATAGTCTCATTGCCTTGTTCATTGCGCTGAACACCTCCTTTAAGGACCAGAATGTGGAGTAAAGAGTGTTTAGATTTATCCCCCGTACTATCTATGTGGGGGCAGAAGATGACGACTGATCAACCCCAAGATTCTAAATAAACGGCCGCACAGGAGGTAAAAATTTCGTTACAAGCATCATATTACATACCGATCTTGTTTCATATCACAGGACAACCCGAATGTTTTCACGGGAATATCACATCCTTCGCACATTGCTCCGCCACAAGGCGCGATCCCTCTAGGAATCCGCAGAAATACAACTCGGGTCGACGATGCTCCTTGCCATCCGTCGGCCCCTCGGTCATCAGCTTCTTGGCATCTAGCTTCGCCCAATGCATCTTAACGTGGGCAAATGCCATTCGTGCACCTTCAATGCAGACCGATCGTTTCACGGCTTTGAACCATGGGCAGGCACTCACAAGCCGCTTCACAAGTCCCAAGTAGCTGCTAGGTATTGGCTCGGCAGGCCACAGCCGGACTATTAGGTCCTTCATGGCTGGCTTGGCCAACCGGTGCAGCTCGACCAGCTGTTTCAGCTGGTCGCTAAAGGGCACCGAATGTTCTGGTACAAGATATTGAGACCAGAATAGCTTCTCCGTAGACATCCCCTCTTCGGCTCGATAAAACTCGGCAGCATATGATATGTTGCGCGGCAGATTCGCAAACGCCCCTAGAAAACACAAATTCGGTAAGTACAAGGAATGTTTCCTTCGCACACTTGCTTTGCATAGCAAAAGACTTACCCGCCGCAATCTTCTTGGCCGCCTGAATCTCCTGAAGGGCGCTCTGGGCTTCGGCTCCAGCATCCTATGCGCTATGGCGGGCCTTCGCAAGTCCGGACTCTTGCGTCGTAAAATCGCGCTCCAAGGACTCGAGCTTCTCGACGGTGTCCTGGAGCTCTTGCTGGGCCGTGTTAACTAGGGCCTCGTGCTTCTCGCACCCAGCGCGTTCCTTGGCCGCTTTGTCCTCGGCCTCGGCTAACGCCTCCTTGAGGGCTGCCACCTCGGTCGTCGCCCCTAATAAAGTGTTGGGGAACGTAGTATTTCAAAAAAAAAATCTATGATCACGCAAGATCTATCTACTAGATGCATAGCAACGAGAGGGGAGAGTGTGTCTATGTACCCTCGTCGACCAAAAGCGGAAGCGTATAATGACGCGGTTGATGTAGTCGAACGTCTTCGCGATCCAACCGATCAAGCACCGAACGTACGGCACCTCCGCGTTCAGCACACGTTCAGCTCGATGACGTCCCACGAGCTCTTGATCCAGTTGAGCTTCACGGGAGAGTTTCGTCAGCACGACGGCGTGGTGATGGAGATGATGAAGCTACTGGCGCAGGGCTTCGCCTAAGCACTACAACGGTGCGACCGAGGTTTGTTTCGGTGGAGGGGGGCACCGCACACGGCTAAAAGATCAATGATCAACTTGTGTGTCTATGGGGTGCCCCCCACCCCCGTATATAAAGGAGTGGAGGAGGGGGAGGGACAGCCCTGTACTATGGCGCGCCCTGGGGAGTCCTACTCCCACCCGGAGTAGGATTCCCCCTTTCCTAGTAGAACTAGGAGCCCTTCCAAGTAGTAGGAGAGAAGGAAAGGGAAAAGAGAAGAGAAGGAAGGAGGGGGTGCTGCCCCTCCCCCTAGTCCAATTCGGACTAAGCCTTGGGGGCACGCAGCCTCCTCTCTCTCTTTCCCCTAAAGCCCAATAAGGCCCATATGCTCCCGGCGAATTCCCGTAACTCTCCGGTACTCCGAAAAATACCCGAATCACTCGAAACCTTTCCGATGTCTGAATATAGTCATCCAATATATCGATCTTTACGTCTCGGACATTCCAAGACTCCTCGTCATGTCCGTGATCTCATCCGGGACTCTGAATTACCTTCGGTACATCAAAACTCATAAACTCATAATACCGATCATCATCAAACATTAAGCGTGCGGACCCTACGGGTTCGAGAACTATGTAGACATGACCGAGACACATCTCCGGTCAATAACCAATAGCGGAACCTGGATGCTCATATTGGTTCCTACATATTCTACGAAGATCTTTATCGGTCAAACCGCATAACAACATACGTTGTTCCCTTTGTCATTGGTATGTTACTTGCCCGAGATTCGATCGTCGGTATCACAGTACCTAGTTAATCTCGTTACCGGCAAGTCTCTTTACTCGTTCCGTAATACATCATCTCGTGATTAACTCATTAGACATTTTCTTGCAAGGCTTATTATGATGTGTATTACCGAGAGGGCCCAGAGATACCTCTCCGACACTCGGAGTGACAAATCCTATTCTTGATATATGTCAACACCACGAACACCTTCGGAGACACCTGTAGAGCATCTTTATAATCACCCAGTTATGTTGTGACGTTTGATAGCACACAAGGTGTTCCTCCGGTATTTGGGAGTTGCATAATCGCATAGTCATAGGAACATGTATAAGTCATGAAGAAAGCAATAGCAGTAAAACTAAACGATCATAGTGCTAAGCTAATGGATGGGTCTTGTCCATCACATCATTATCCTAACGATGTGATCCCATTGAACAAATGACAAGTCATGTCTATGGCTAGGAAACATAACCATCTTTGATCATTGAGCTAGTCTAGTAGAGGCATACTAGGGACACTCTGTTTTGTCTATGTATTCACACATGTACTAAGTTTCCGGTTAATACAATTCTAGCATCAATAATAAACATTTATCATGATATAAGGAAATATAAATAACATATTCATTATTGCCTCTAGGGTATATTTCCTTCAGTCTCCCACTTGCACTAGAGTCAATAATCTAGTTCACATCGTGATGTGATTTAATACTGATAGTTCACATCATTATGTGAATTGACACCCATAGTTCACATCGCCATGTGACCACTACACAAAGGGTTTACTAGAGTCAACAATCTAGTTAACATCGTCATGTGATTAACATCCAAAGAGTACTAAGGTGTGATCATGTTTTGCTTCGTGAGAGAAATTTAGTCAGCGGGTCTGTTACATTCAGATCTGTATGTATTTTTGCAAATTTCTATGTCTACAATGCTCTGTACGGAGCTACTTTAGCTAATTGCTCCCACTTTCAATATGTATCCAGATCGAGACTCAGAGTCATCCAGATCGGTGTTAAAGCTTGCATCGACGTAACTCTTTACGACGAACTCTTTATCACCTTCATAACCGAGAAATATTTCCTTAGTCCTCTAAGGATAATTTTGACCGATGTCCAGTGATACACTCCTAGATTAAAAGAATTGTACTCCCTTGCCAAAATCAGGTCAGGGCATACAATAGGTCTGGTATACAACATGGCATACTTCATAGAACCTACGGCTGAGGCATAGGGAATGACTTTCATTCTATCTTCTGCAGTGGTCGGGCATTGAGTCTTACTCAACTTCACACCTTGCAACACAAGAAAGAACTCTTTCTTTGACTGTTCCATTTTGAACTACTTCAAAATCTTGTCAAGGTATGTACTCATTGAAAAAATTTATCAAGCGTCTTGATCTATCTCTATAGATCTTGATGCTTAATATATAAGCAGCTTTACCGATGTTTTTCTTTGAAAAAACTCCTTTCAAACACTCCTTTATGCATTCTAGAAAATTCTACATCATTTCTGATCGACAATATGTCATTCACATATACTTATCAGAAAGGCTGTAGTGCTCCCACTCACTTTCTTGTAAATACAGGCTTCACCGCAAGTCTGTATAAAACTAAAAGCTTTGATCAACTTATCAAAGCATATATTCCAGCTCTGAGATGCTTGCACCAGTCCATAGATGGATTGCTGGAGCTTGCATATTTTGTTAGCACCTTTAGGATTGACAAAACCTTCTGGCTGCATCATATACAACTCTTCTTTAATAAATCCATTGAAGAATGCAGTTTTGTTATCCATTTGCCAGATTTCATAAAATGCGGCAATTGCTAACATGATTCGGACAGACTTAAGCATCGCTACGGGTGAGCAAGTCTCATCGTAGTCAACTCCTTGAACTTGTCAAAAACCTTTCGCAACAAGTCGAGCTTTGTAGATAGTAACATTACCGTCGGTGTCAGTCTTCGTCTTGAAGATCCATTTATTTTCAATGGCTTACCGATCATCGGGCAAGTCAACCAAAGTCCACACTTTGTTCTCATACATGGATCCCATCTCAGATTTTATGGCCTCAAGCCATTTTGCGGAATCTAGGCTCATCATCGCTTCCTCATAGTTCGTAGGTTCATCATGGTCTAGTAACATGACTTCTAGAACCGGGTTGCCGTACCACTCTGGCGCGGAACATACTCTTGTTGATCTACGAAGTTTAGCAGTAACTTGATCCGAAGTTTCATGATCATCATCATGAGCTTCCTCACTAATTAGTGTAGGAATCACTAGAACTAGTTTATGTGATGTACTAATATCCAATTCGGGAGAAGGTACAATTACCTCATCAAGTTCCACTTTCCTCCCACTCACTTCTTTCGAGAGAAAGACCTTCTCTAGAAAGGATCCATTCGTAGCAGCGAATATCTTGCCTTCGGATCTGTGATAGAAGGTGTACCCAACAGTCTCCTTTGGGTATCCTATGAAGACACATTTCTCCGACTTGGGTTCGAGCTTATCAGGTTGAAGCTTTTTCACATAAGTACCATAGCCCCAAACTTTAAGAAACGACAACTTTGGTTTCCTGCCAAACCACAGTTCATAAGGCATCGTCTCAACGGATTTAGATGTTGCCCTATTTAACGTGAATGCCGTTGTCTCTGATGCATAACCCAAAATGATAGTGGTAAATCGGTAGGAGACATCATAGACTGCACCATATCTAATAAAGTACAGTTACGACGTTCAGACACACCATTACGCTGTGGTGTTCCGGGTGGCGTGGGTTGTGAAACTATTCCACATTGTTTCAAATGAAGACCAAACTCGTAACTCAAATATTCACCTCCACGATCAGATCATAGAAACTTTATTTTTTTGTTACGATGATTCTATACTTCACTCTGAAATTCTTTGAACTTCTCAAATGTTTCAGACTTGTGCTTCATCAAGTAGATATACCCATATCTGCTCAAATCATTAGTGAAGGTTAGAAAATAACGATACCCGCCGTGAGCTTCAACAATCATCGGTCCACATACATCAGTATGTATGATTTCCAACAAATCTGTTGCTCGCTCCATTGTTCCAGAGAATGGAGTTTAAGTCATCTTACCAATGAGGCATGGTTCGTAAGCACCAAGTGATTCATAATCAAGTGATTCCAAAAGTCCATCACTATGGAGTTTCTTCATGCGCTTTACACCAATATGACCTAAACGGCAGTGCCACAAATAAGTTGCACTATCATTATTAACCTTGCATCTTTTGGCTTCAATATTATGAATATGTGTATCACTAGGATCGAGATCCAACAAACTATTTTCATTGTGATGTATGACCATCGAAGGCTTTATTCATGTAAACATAATAACAATTATTCTATGACTTTAAATGAATAATCGTATTGCAACAAACATGATCAAATCATATTCATGCTCAACGCACATGCCAAATAACATTTTTAGGTTCTACGCTAATCCCGAAAGTGTAGGGAGTTGTGATGATGATCATATCAATCTTGGAACCACTTCCAACACACATCGTCACTTCACCTTTAACTAGTCTTTGTTCATTCCGCAACTCTCGTTTGGAGTTACTAATTTTAGCAACTGAACGGGTATCAAATACCCAGGGGTTTCTATGAACACTAGTAAAGTACACATCAATAATCTGTATATCAAATATACCTTTGTTCAATTTGCCATCCTTCTTATCTGCCAAGTATCTAGGGTAGTTCCACTTCCAGTGACCATTTCCTTTGCAGTAGAAGCACTTTGTTTTAGGCTTGAGTTTAGCTTTGGGTTTCTTCACGGGAGTGACAACTTGCTTGTCATTCTTCTTGAAGTTTCCCTTCTATCCCTTTGCCCTTTACTTGAAACAAGTGGTCTTGTTTACCATCAACACTTGATGCTCTTTCCTGATTTCTACCTTCGCCGATTTCAGCATCGCGAAGAGCTCGGGAATTACTTTCGTCATCCCTTGCATATTATAGTTCATCATGAAGTTTTACTAACTTGGTGATAGTGACTAGAGAACTTTGTCAATTACTATCTTATCTGGAAGATTAACTCCCACTTGATTCAAGTAATTGTAGTACCCAGACAATTTGAGCACATGCTCACTGGATGAGCTATTCTCCTCCATCTTGTAGGCAAAGTACTGTCAGAGGTCTTATACCTCTCGACACGGGCATGAGTATGAAATACTAATTTCAACTCTTGGAACATCTCATATATGCTCTGTGGCGTTCAAAACATTTTTGAAGTCCCGGTTATAAGCCGTAAAGCATGGTGCACTAAACTATCAAGTAGTCATCATACCGAGCTTGTCAAATGTTCATAACATCTACATCTGCTCCTGCAATAGATATGTCGCCTAGCGGTGCATCAAGGACATAATACTTCTGTGCAGCAATGAGAAAAATCCTCAGATCACGGAACAAGTCCGCATCATTGCTACTAACATCTTTCAACTTAGTTTTCTCTAGGAACATATCAAAAAACATAGGGGAGTTATAACGTGAGCTATTGATCTACAATATAATTTGCAAATACTATCAGGACTAAGTTCATGATAAATTAAAGTTCATCTTAATCATATTACTAAAGAACTCCCACTTAGATAGACATCCCTCTAGTCATCTACATGATCATGTGATCCAAATCAACTAAACCATGTCCGATCATCATGTGAGATGGAGTAGTTTTCAATGGTGAACATCTTATGTTGATCATATCTACTATATGATTCACGCTCGACCTTTCCGTCTCCAGTGTTCCGAGGCCATGTCTGTACATGCTAGGCTTGTCAAGTTTAACCCGAGTATTCTGCATGTGCAAAACTGTCTTACACCCATTGTATTTGAACGTAGAGCTTATGACACCCGATCATCACGTGGTGTCTCGGCACTACAAACTTTTGCAACGGTGCATACTCAGGGAGAACACTTGTACCTTGAAATTTTGTAAGGGATCATCTTATAATGCTACCGTCGTACTAAGCGAATAAGAAGCATAATAAGATAAACATCACATGCAATCAAAATATGTGACATGATATGGCCATCATCATCTTGTGCTTTTGATCTCCATCTCCAAGGCACTGTCATGATAACCATCATCACCGGCGCGACACCTTGATCTCCATCGTAGCATCGTTGTCGTCTCACCAACTATTGCTTCCACGACTATCGCTACCGCTTAGTGATAAAGTAAAGCAATTACATGGCGATTGTATTTCATACAATAAAGCGACAACCATATGGCTCCTGTCAATTGCCGATAACTTTACAAAACATGATCATCTCATACAATAACGTATAACTCATCATGTCTAGACCATATCACATCACAACATGCCCTGCAAAAACAAGTTAGACGTCCTCGACTTTGTTGTTGCAAGTTTGACGTGGCTGCTACGGGCTTAGCAAGAACCGTTCTTACCTACGCATACAAAAACCACAACGATTTTTCGTCAAGTATGTGTTGTTTTAACCTTCACAAGGACCGGGTGTAGCCACACTCGATTCAACTAAAGTTGGAGAAACTGACACCCGCCAGCCGCCTGTGTGCGAAGCACGTCGGTAGAACCAGTCTCACGTAAGCGTACGCGTAATGTCGGTCCGGGCCGCTTCATCTAACAATACCACCAAATCAAATTATGACATGCTGGTAAGCAATATGACTAGTATCGTCCAAAACTCACTTGTGTTCTACTCATGCGTATCATCTACACATAGACCTGGTTCATGATGCCACTGTTGGGGAACGTAGTATTTCAAAAAAAAATCCTACGATCACGCAACATGTATCTACTAGATGCATAGCAACGAGAGGGAGAGTGTGTCTATGTATCCTCGTACACCAAAAACGGAAGGGTCTAGTGACACGGTTGATGTAGTCGAACGTCTTCGCGATCCAACCGATCAAGCATCGAACGTACGGCACATCCGCGTTCAGCACACGTTCAGCTCGATGACGTCCCACGAGCTCTTGATCCATTTGAGCTTCACATGAGAGTTTCGTCAACACGATGGCATGGTGATAGAGATGATGAAGCTACTGGCGCAGGGCTTCGCCTAAGCACTACAACAGTACGACCGAGGTGTGTTTCTGTGGAGGGGGGCACCGCACACGGCTAAAGGATCAATGATCAACTTGTGTGTCTATGGGGTGCCCCCCACCCCCGTATATAAAGGAGTGGAGGAGGGGGAGGGCCGGCCCTCTACTATGGCGCGCCCTGGGGAGTCCTACTCCCACCGGGAGTAGGATTCCCCCTTTCCTAGTAGAACAAGGAGCCCTTCCAAGTAGTAGGAGTAGGAGAGAAGGAAAGGGAAAAGAGAAGAGAAGGAAGGAGGGGCGCTGCCCCTCCCCCTAGTCCAATTCGGACTAAGCCTTGGCGGGGCGCGCAGCCTCCTCTCTCTCTCTTTCCCCTAAAGCCCAATAAGGCCCATATGCTCCTCGGCGAATTCCCATAACTCTCCGGTACTCCGAAAAATACCCGAATCACTCGGAACCTTTACGATGTCCGAATATAGTCATCCAATATATTGATCTTTACGTATTTGATATTCCAAGACTCCTCGTCATGTCTGTGATCTCATCCGGGACTCCGAACTACCTTCGGTACATCAAAACTCATAAACTCATAATATCGATCGTCATCAAACGTTAAGCGTGCGGACCCTACGGGTTCGAGAACTATGTAGACATGACCGAGACACATGTCCGGTCAATAACCAATAGCGGAACCTGGATGCTCATATTGGTTCCTACATATTCTACGAAGATCTTTATCAGTCAAACCGCATAACAACATACGTTGTTCCCTTTGTCATCGGTATGTTACTTGCCCGAGATTCGATCATCGATATCACCATACCTAGTTAATCTCATTACCGACAAGTATCTTTACTCATTCCGTAATACATCATCTCGTGACTAACTCATTAGTGATTTTCTTACATGGCTTATTATGATGTGTATTACAGCGAGGGCCCAGAAATACCTCTCCGACACTCGGAGTGACAAACCTTATTCTTGATCTATGCCAACACCACGAACACCTTCGGACACACCTGTAGAGCATCTTTATAATCACCCAGTTACGTTGTGACGTTTGATAGCACACAAGGTGTTCCTCCGGTATTCGGGAGTTGCATAATCTCATAGTCATAGGAACATGTATAAGTCATGAAGAAAGCAATAACAGTAAAACTAAACGATCATAGTGCTAAGCTAATGGATGGGTCTTGTCCATCGCGTCATTCTCCTAATGATGTGATCTCGTTCATCAAATGACAACTCATGTCTATGGCTAGAAAACATAACCATCTTTGATCAATGAGCTAGTCTAGTAGAGGCATACTAGGGACACTCTTTTTTGTCTATGTATTCACACATGTACTAAATTTCCCGTTAATACAATTCTAGCTTGAATAATAAACATTTATCATGATATAAGGAAATATAAATAACAACTTTATTATTGCCTCTAGGGTAAATTTCCTTCATAAAGTTCATGACACTTTAGTCCGCACGGACCGCCCATCCATATTAAATGAACACGCAGGTTACTGCATACCTTGGCTATCCTCCATTTGCTTCTTCACGAGGCCAAGCTCTTCCTCGGCCTTCTCCAGTTCCTGTTTCGGTCCAGACATCTCCGCAGAATGAGCGGTAGCAGCCCACAGTGATGCCCTCTTATTCACGTAGACATCTTATGTTAGACTTCTACGAAAATTATTTTTGATCCCCTGTTCGGCTCTTTCTTTCCGAACATCGAACAGAGCATCAGGGGCTACTGCCTACACTGTGATATTCTTTCTACAATTACATTACTCACCTCAAAGCCTGTTAGAAGGCTAACGCAGGCTTCGGTCAGTCCGCTTTTCGCGGACTGAACCTTCTCGATCACTGTACCCATAAAAGTACAGTGTTCATCCATAATGGAAGCGCCCTGCAGCGTTTCCAGCAGATCATCTCGTGCCTCCGGTTGGATAGAGGTCACCGACGGAACAGGCACACCTCCTCCTTTCAGGGAAGGCCGTTCGCTGGACCCCGAAGCTGTGAAGGTCACCAGAATAGTATCCGGCAGAGGGCCAAATGGAACCCGGCCTCCATCACCAGTCCTCATGGGGGCTTTTCCCTCCACGTGTCTGGCGGCCAAGGAGTCATCCTGCAGTGCCACCCTAATGATCTCCGGAACCTTCCCCCGGTCTGGGAAAGTCCTTTGGGACACCACCTCATCATCACCCTTGGGTGAGACCGAATGAGCAGGTGGCGGAGACATGCTAGCCATCTCCTTAGAGTCTAGCGAACCCTCTGTAGAGGATCGCGGGGAGCCGTCACGGGCCAGACTGGAATAACACAATTTACACATATCAATATTAAGAACCGGAAAGGCTAGACGTTTGGGCACGCATAAGGATTTTGGTACTTACGATGCGGCTCGAGGCTTGGTCCGGGGAGGTCGCTCCGGACTACTATCGGTATCCCATGCGGAGTTATCCACGCGGGAGCCCCTCCCCTTCTTGGGCGCCTTCGCCTCTAGATTCGTGGAGGCCGCTCTCTTCTTCCTCCCCACCTCGGGTGGGGATTCTTCTTCTTTCTCCTTCTCGTCATCGTCTTCGGCGGACGAAGAGTGAGTCTCGTCTTCGAACGTCAAGTCCGAAGCGCCTTTTCGGCGAGTGCCCCTTGGGCCCCTTCGGCCGCTTTCTTGGTCGTCTTTGTCGGCCCCTCATAAGGTGCTGGAAACAGCATTTTTGTCAGTAATGGGAATTCTTGGTCTTCGGGAAGCGGAGTCGGATAGTTAATCCCCCCTGCTACCTCGATCGAGGCTTGTAAACGAGGATGGGAAGGCTTAGACTTTTTCCTCGGAATGTGCTAGTAAAGGGTATACCTTGAAAACATGAAAGAACTTACTGGATTAGCCTGGCATTTTAAGCTGAGCCCGCGATCCTCGGTCGTGGGCAGTGGCGTCTCGCCGGCCTTGAGGACCACTTTCCACATGTCTTCGTGTGTCGTGCCAAAGAGCTCTTGTAGCGTCTGGTACTTTGCCGGATCGTACTCCCACAGACAGCAAGTCCGGCATTGGCACAGAAGGATCCGACGAACGAGCGTGACCTGGATCACGTTGACAAGCTTGATTTTCCTGTCTATCATGTTCTGGATGCACGTCTGGAGCCCAGTCAGCTCGTCCGAGGGACCCCAAGTTAGGCCCTCCCTTGCCAGGAGGTGAGCCGCATCGGGGTTCCGGATCGGAATTCGGGGGCCGCCGCCCAGTCAGTGTCGCGCAGCTCGGTGATGTAGAACCACCCCGATTGCCACCCCTTCATCGTCTCCGCGAAGGAGCGTTCGGGCCAAGTAACATTGCGCATCTTGCCCACCATGGCGCCTCCACACTCTGCTTGTTGACCGCCCACCACCTTCGGCTTCACATTGAAGGTCTTCAGCCATAGACTGAAATGAGGTGGGATGCGGAGAAAGGCCTCGCACACGACAATGAATGCCGTGATGTTGAGAATAAAGTTAGGGGCTAGGTCATGGAAATCTAGCCTGTAGTAAAACATCAATCCGCGGACAAACGGGTGGAGAGGGAATCCCAGCCCGCGGTCAAAATGTCTGAGAAACACAACCCGCTCATGGGGCTCTGGAGTCGGGGCGATCTGTCCTTTGACCGGGAGTCGGTGAGCGATCTCCTTGTCCAGGTATCCGGCCTCCCGGAGCTCCTTAATGTCCTTCTTCTTAACGGTGGAGGCCATCCACTTGCCTCCAGCTCCGGATCCGGACATGTTTGGAGTGCTTTCTCGAATGAGGAAAAGCTAAAGCTTGGGCGCTGGAGCTCAAGGACGGAAGGGCTGAGGGAGAGAAAGGGTGTGAGTGAAAAAAAGGGAATCATTATCCCCTTATAAAGGCCGTGTATATCAAGCGCCTCCCCACTCACCCTAAAAAGCTCTCCTATTTCCAAGGCCTGTGTAAATGGCACGGTTGGGTTACCCATACCCGCATTGATGAGAATCCCACAATAAGGGGGCATGATCTCTGCTATGACAAGACGTGCCAATAGCAACCGCGTCTCGGGACGTGGAGCGGCGGACACATAACGGTCCAGAATTATGGCCGGTTGGACGTGATGCCATGTTACAAAAATTTGTCAGCAGATTGGACTCGTGTAAAATTATATTCTCTGTGCGGTTGTGTATGGTGTGTGTGACAGGTCCGGATACTATCATCATGTCCGACGACTATCTTGGAGTTCGAGAAGAAGGGAACCTGCCTTGCAATGCCGAAGACAATCTGCGCGCCGGACTCCTCATCATTGAAGCCAGGTTCAAGGGCTACTGAGGGAGTCCTGGACTAAGGGGTCCTCGGGCGTCCGACCTGTTATCCATGGGCCGGATTGATGGGCTATAAAGACACGAAGGTCGAAGGCTGTACCCGTGTCCGGGTTGGACTCTCCTTGGCGTGGAAGACAAGCTTGGCGACCAACTATGAAGATTCCTTCTTATGTAACTGACTCTATCTAACCCTAGATCCCCCCGGTGTCTATATAAACCGGAGGGTGTAGTCCGGAAAGGATATACTCATTACCATAGTCATACAATCTAGGCTTCTAGGGTTTAGCCATTACGATCTCGTGGTAGATCAACTCTTGTAGTACTCATATTCAACAAGATCAATCAAGCATGAAGTAGGGTATTACCACCATAGAGAGGGCCCGAACCTGGGTAAACATCGTGTCCCCCGTCTCCTGCTACCATCGACCTTAGACGCACAGTTCCGGACCCCCTACCCGAGATCCGCCGGTTTTGACACCGACACCGGCCACCACTACTTCACCTTCATCGACGTTGCTTCGAGCCATCAACCCGCCGACTGCCGGAGGAGAGAGATCGTCGATCGACTGCCAGGGAACACCTACCGGCCTCGCTCCTGAAGATGCGTTTACTGGTCTTACATGGCTGCAACTGTAGAATATAAGTTTTGGAGAATCAGACATACTCAAAAGCATCGGTAGAACAAGTTGCAAGCACAATCCAAGATCAGTTTTTTTCAATGTGGCAACTAGTACCGGTACTCTGTATTGGGTTAATTTTCTTCGGAGAGCAGTCTGTGTAAATTGGAGGAAGCACACATACGTGGAGACCAATTGCGCGCTAATGGCCGCACCCGCATGCATCCAAAATAAACAAAGCAGGTGCTATTTCTCCTGTATATTTTCTTATTACACTTTAATTACTCCGAGCACAACTACTCTGCTCTACGGTGTTTTTTATATGCAGGGTAACCATTTACTACAAAAAGTGGATTTATACCATGGATATGGACCACACCGGCTTACGACACCGTGGCCGTCTCTCGTGACCGTGTCACCTTACAATGAGAAGGACAACTTGCCCGTCTGCGCCGGTTTACAACGCCATGGCCGAAGCATCAGTCTACTCCCGTGGGCGACTCATCCATGATTGATTTTAGCTTCACCGTGGTGATCATCAACTCCACGGCAGATAATTTTCGACCTAACATATCAGGTGAAATCCATCCAGTATATTTTTATATTACTTAAAAAAGGGCAATTACTTTGGCTTGTGATATTTTTTGATGCAGGACAAGTGTTCATTGTAAGAGCCAGCAAATTTACCGTTAGGAGATCAGAATTATGGTTAAACATGTGGAGTTGGCAGATATGAGATTCATAGAGATTTTAGGTTTGCGTACGGCGCCTCACGCGTCGCAGGGCGACCCGTTGAATTCACGCACATATCGCTTTTTCCGCTACAGACGAGACCGAACAAGAATTTGTTTCGATGTCACCAAGTAGTCGGATTGAGGCGTTGGTTTTAAGCAGTTCCCGCAAATCGTCGGGTTCGATATGAGTTTTTCTGTTGCAAGTACAGTTTCCGGATTAGATTGCTGCTCCACTTCGCATCCACATCAATACGAATGAAGGCCGGTGATGATTATTTAATCCAGCCGTCGAAAACCAAGGAATAAAGAAGCAGTTATTGCATGGCGGGGCTCCTAAGGATCGATGGAAAACTACCCTCATTTAGGAATCAGGAAATACTATTATAATCTTGCTCCGTTGCTATTTCAGGTGCAAAGCGATCAAGCAAAAAGAAGAAAAGATACAAGTCCACAGTATTTTGGAGGATTATTTATTGGTGTGACTGAAGATTTTCTCGCCGCTACAGTATTTTGGAGAATTATTTATCGGTGTGATTGAAGATTGTCTCACCGCTACAGTATTTTGGAAGATTATTTATCGGTGAGACTGAAGATTGTCTCACCGCTACAGTATTTTGGAGGATTATTTATCTGTGTGATATGAGCATGTCATTCACCAATGGGCTATCAAGTGGATAAGCACAGTTAATCGCTTACGTCACCAGACGGTTGTTTCCTCAATGACCGTGAGCCTTCTCACTGTGTTGTACTTCCTCTGCCTCAGTGACGGGATCCATGGGCCTCCGCCTGCACAGGTTTCACCCTAAAGTCATGATTGCCTCTGTGTTGAGCCGCCTCTGCTCTGTTGAGCCGCCGGCGTGACCTCGTCTCCGTCTGCAGCCTCCACGACCTGTCACATCATTTCACTGCAAAACCACCACACCTTGATCCGCCCGGCCACCCGAGATCTTCGAGTTGCCGAATCACCGGAGTATCACCTGCAAATTCACCCTTGCAGCCGTTCGCTTCAAAGTCTGCTACAACATGCAAGTGCAGACAAAAAACAACAATGGGGCACGAGCAAGTTGCATCGGATACTCCTGTCGCTGTTCACTTGAAAAATATCATGGACGAAATCACTTGAGTCAATTGGAGCTGGAGAATCAAGACAATTGTTCACTACATCAAACACGACGTGGCTGACTTACCTATATGCTCGGCTTACAGCGCCTGCATTTGACCCGCCCGTCCGCCCGGTTTACAGCGCCTGCGTTTGACTCGTCCGTCCACCCGGCTTACAGCGCCTGCGTTTGACTTGCCCAGCCGCCCGACTTAGAGCGCGTGCGGTTGACTCGCCCGTCCGCCCGGCTTACAGCGCCTGCGGTTGACTCGCCCTTCCACCCGGCTTACAGCACTGGTGAGTTGCTAGTCCGTCCACGCCAGCTTACAACCCCGCGGCCGGCTCACCGGTCTGTACCGCCTTTGATGCTACGATCATATTTACCGTTCGTATCTTGTGACCTGGTCTACATCAACACACCGAGCCGCATATGTCTGCATGAGGTGTTTATTGAATATAAAGCCAGTCACTGCTTGGGTAGCCCGTTTTTCATCTAACAACTCCCGAACAAATTATCATATATTATCAGCCGCTGTCTGTATTGGATAGCTCAATGGGCAGGTGCACAAGTCGCCACCACTACAGTTTTAGTTAAACTTCAAACAGTCAGTTGGAAGGAACCATTGGCCGAGTTGCTGACACGGCTCATACGGATAATTTATAACCCGCCGCAGTCACCTCAACCTTCTATGGATGCACATCGCGCTATCAACACCAATGATATACACCTTATGCTATGGGCAAATATGGAGAGTCTCAAGCCAACTCCTCGAGTAGTCTCAAGACTCGGGGGCTACAATGATAAGACTCAGCCAGTCTTATCAGTTTCAGCAAATTCAAGAACCCCATGACAATAAAGGAAAAAATAACCCGGCCCCAGAGGCAACTGCCCTATTGGTGAAAATTTCAAAACCGTAAGAAATATTTCTGGCTCAAAATGAATATTCTCGCTCACTATCCGGTTCTAAATCCGGCTCAAGGAAAAATATGTTTCCCACAAAGATCTGAAGCTCTCAATATCCGGTTTACAACTCCAGCTCAAGAAGAATATCCATCTCTCGCAAGTTCGAATTCTCAGGAAAAATATAGGGACCAAAGAGATTTGGATGCATAGCACAGCTCAAACATAGGTCCTCGATGAGAATGATTCGTAAGTATGTCACTTGGGGGCTTCTTGTTCAAACATAGGCGTATTCGACCAAAGAGAACACAGTGTTACTACCCATTTGACCGGGTTATGTTCAAACATAGGCGTATTCGACCAAAGAGGACATAACTTGTGGATCATCCTACCTGTACCCAGCTGCTTCACCTCCATCAGGTCATCCTGATTGACCCAGCAAACTCTTGGCAATCAGTCTTATATGGCATATTCGACCAAGACCTGAGCTTGCTAAGGTTCAAACGCCGGTTGTCATGTGAGAGCACGGCTTACAGATAGTCAGGATAAGATCCAGGCTCAAAATGCCGCCTTCCTTGAAACTTGGTTAAACCTGCCTGTTTTCTTGATGCTACTCTGACTCCACGTACTATCGATAAGTCATATCTGAACTTATCCAGGTTCAAATGTTGATTGGGTATCAGTGAGAGCCCGCTACAGAATGCAAGGATACTCCAGTGGCTCAGGCTAGTTTCATTGAAGTTTTCTATTATCATGCACATACATCATCATACATTGCATCATATACATACATCATCATATATTGCATCATACATTTTATCATCATTACATCATCATAACATGCATCATATATGCATAGATATACTAATTTATACTGCAGGAACCGGTTTTCAAACCAAGTTATATTATTCAAATCTTTAATAGCCAACATGGCTGGATTTTTATTATGGTTATCAATAACCAATATTACGAGTGAGGTTTTCAAAGTCGCCTTCACGCAATGGCTATTATCTTATCAATGGATATGATTTATTCTACAATGGAAGGAATAGTCCCGAGCCGTTGCAGGCTTACGACCCGGCACTTGGGGGCTACATTATTCAAGTTGAGATTACATCAAATATACAAGTCCCATGTCACTGCCAGCATGCACCATGGCACTTGGGGGCTAATGCAAAGTCATTTTTTGCTCACCTTATTGAAGACCCGACTCATCACATTATAATGAGCCGGCCCTTGGGGGCTACCAATTGCTCCTGTCAAAAATTCAAGGTACACAAGTCTTAATCCATTATATTGAAGGATCCACTGCTCAGTTGGTAAAACACAAAGCTCTTAACCTTGTGGACGTGGGTTCAAGCCCCATGATGGGGGTTACATCATATGATGTTCTTTTCAAAGAAGTATATATAAAGTCCCAGCTCAATATTATCTTAATGACCCGGCCCTTGGGGGCTACACATTGTTGTTCAAGTCTACATGACCATATTTATAAAGTCCCTGCTCATTATTGCATAATCACCCGGCCCTTGGGGGCTACACTGGTTGACATTTTTATCAGCATAAGGCAATTACAAGTCCCAGGTTGCTGCAAGCATGACAACCCGACACTTGGGGGCTACATATGTGGAATATTCAGTTTTGGCTAGTGACTGAGATGAACAACCTGGATTTCTTCAAGGTTGCAACATTTATATTGAAGAAAGTCCTAAATCGTCACTTTGTTCTGCTCAAGACTTGGGGGCTACAGGTAATATGGATATAAGGGAGAAATATATTCAAAATTCCCAGTTTTGAGTAAACCAGATTGACCCGGTGTCCGCAAAAATCATGTCCCGACATTGGCAACAATCATGACCCGGTGTCTATGACAGTCATGACCCGGAATCATCAGTTTTTTATAACCCGGCAATTGTGGCAAGGATAAACTGGCAAATTCTACTTCTTCAAGCCGGCTGAATATCAGGAAACCAATGTCAGCAAATTGATTATGAAGCTGGTCTATTGACCCGGATTTTTCAGAATAAGTGCCTGGATTTTTTGCATTGGCAAAGTTTGAACATATCTGCTAAGGAGATTTGCTATGAGATCATGGATACATATCAAGGAGGAAATGACAAGGACTTAAAGATGATCAGGTGCCGACTTACAAGAATTTTTAACCCGGAGCACAACCTGTAAAATTTGTTCTTGTGTTTATGTTGCAGGATTAGTTTAACATGGATACATCCAAATTAAACTAGGGGCTAATGTCGGGGATATACCCCGCGGTATGACCCGACCGGAAGTATGACCCGGCCGGACATGGCGCTTCATAGTGACCCGCCGAAGGACTGGCGAGTCACGGGTCTGGCGGTTCACTAGTCTGACGACTCACGAGCGTGGCGACTCACGGATGGCCCCGACGGCAGGTCAGAAAGAGGACTAGGCCCAAGGCCCAGAAGTCCGGCTCATGTTATGGTGGGACGGCTTACGAGGAAAGGCATAAGGAATATTCCCTTACAAAGGAAGCAAGACTAGCACTCCACTTGTAATAGATTAATCCTAATCCTACTAGGACTAGGCATGTAACCCGCCCCTTCAACATATATAAGGAGGGGCAGGGCTCCCCAAGAGGGACAGACAACAAGAAACAATCTCTAGGGCTAGATACAAAAAGCCGGGCTCGCCGGCGACTCCCTCATGATCATAATGAGACCTAGCCACAAACAGCATGTAGGGTTATTACCGGATGATGTTTCCCAGGGCCCGAAGCTGTCTAAATCCTTGTCTTATGTTGCGTCTCTCGTTTTCGCCCAACCCCTCTCAAGCTAGCACATAGATGCGTTGGCCTCGCGACTAAGTCCTCACACTAAGGACATCTGCCGTGACAATTCCACGACACGAAGGTATGTGGTAAACTACTCATAACTCATCGGAGAGGCTATGGTGTTGATGTAGAAGCCCTCCGTGATCGATTCCCACTCCGGTGGAGCTCCGGAACAGGCCCCAAGACGGGATCTCACAGGTACAGAAGGTTGCGACGGTGGACATAGGGTTTCGTGGTGCTCTCTAATATTTTTAGGGTACATGTATATATATATATGAGGAAGAGGCATGTCGGTGGAACTACGGGGGGCCCACAAGGGTGGGGCCGCGCCTACCCCCCTGGCGCCCCCTGCCTCGTGGCCACCCCGTGGCTTCCTTCGCGTGTACTCCAAGTCTTATGGGTTCCATTTGTTCCAAAAATGGTCCACCCTAAGGTTTCATTCCATTTGGACTCCGTTTGATATTCCTTTTCTGTGAAACACCGAAATAGGCAAAAAAAAAACAGCAATTTGCACTCGGCCTTGGGTTAGTAGGTTAGTCCCAAAAATAATATAAACGTGTATAATAAAGCCCATTAAACATCCAAAACAGATAATATAATAGCATGGAACAATCAAAAATTATAGATACGTTGGAGCCGTATCAGCAATACAGGCATGAATACTTTCTTGGACTGATCCATATTGAACTTCTTCAATATCTTGTCAAGGTATGTGCTTTGTGAAAGACCAATGAGGCATCTTGATCTATATCTATAGATCTTGATGCCTAATATGTAAGCAGCTTCTCCATGGTCCTTCAATGAAAAACACTTATTCAAGTAGGCCTTTATGCTTTCCAAAAGTTATATATCATTTCCCATCAACAATATGTCATCCACATATAATATGAGAAATGCTACAAAGCTCCCACTCAATTTCTTGTAAATACAGGCTTCTCCATAAGTCTGTATGAACCCAAACGCTTTGATCACTTCATCACAACGAATGTTCCAACTCCGAGATGCTTGCACCAGCCCATAGATGGAGCGCTGGAGCTTGCATACCTTGTCAGCATTCTTAGGATCGACAAAGCCTTCTGGCTGCATCATATACAATTCTTCCTTAAGGAAACCGTTAAGGAATGCCGTTTTGACGTCCATTTTCCAGATCTCATAATCATAGAACGCGTCGATTGCTAACATGGTCCGGACGGACTTCAGCATCGCTACGGGGGAGAAAGTTTCATCGTAGTCAATTCCATGAAGTTGTCGATAACCCTTAGCGACAAGCCGAGCCTTATAGATGGTCACATTTCCATCCGCATCAGTCTTCTTCTTAAAGATCCACTTGTTTTCTATGGCTTGCCGATCATCGGGCAAGTCCACCAAAGTCCATACTTTGTTATCATACATGGATCCTATCTCGGATTTCATGGCTTCAAGCCATCTGTTGGAATCCGGGCCCGCCATCGCTTCTTCATAGTTCGAAGGTTCACTGTTGTCTAACAACATTATTTCCAGGACAGGGTTGCCGTACCACTCTGGTGCGGAACGTGTTGCTACTTCTCGAGCTTGCGTTGTATTCCCTTGAAGAGGAAAGGGTGATGCAACACAGTAGCGTAAGTATTTCCCTAAGTTTTTTAGAACCAAGGTATTAATCCAGTAGGAGACCACGCGCGTGTTGGAAATATGCCCTAGAGGCAATAATAAATTGGTTATTATTATATTTCCTTGTTCATGATAATTGTTTATTATCCATGCTAGGATTGTATTGATAGGAAACTCACATACATGTGTGGATACATAGACAAACACCATGTCCCTAGTAAGCCTCTAGTTGACTAGCTCGTTGATCAACAGATGGTCACGGTTTCCTGACCATGGACATTGGATGTCATTGATAACGGGATCACATCATTAGGAGAATGATGTGATGGACAAGACCCAATCCTAAGCCTAGCACAGATCGTGTAGTTCGTATGCTAAAGCTTTTCTAAATGTCAAGTATATTTTCCTTAGACCTTGAGATTGTGCAACTCCCGGATACCGTAGGAATGCTTTGGGTGTACCAAACGTCACAACGTAACTGGGTGGCTATAAAGGTGCACTACAGGTATCTCCGAAAGTGTCTGTTGGGTTCGTATGAATCGAGACTGGGATTTGTCACTCCGTGTGATGGAGAGGTATCTCTGGGCCCACTCGATAGGACATCATCATAATGTGCACAATGTGATCAAGGAGTTGATCACGGGATGATGTGTTACGGAACGAGTAAAGATACTTGCCGGTAACGAGACTGAACAAGGTATCGGGATACCGACGATCGAATCTCGGGCAAGTACTGTACCGATAGACAAAGGGAATTGTATCCGAGGTTGATTGAATCCTTGACATCGTGGTTCATCCGATGAGATCATCGTGGAGCATGTGGGAGCCAACATGGGTATCCAGATCCCGCTGTTGGTTATTGACCGGAGAGTCGTCTCGGTCATGTCTGCGTGTCTCCCGAACCCGTAGGGTCTACACACTTAAGGTTCGGTGACGCTAGGGTTGTAGAGATATAAGTATGCGGAAACCCGAAAGTTGTTCGGAGTCCCGGATGAGATCCCAGACGTCACGAGGAGTTCCGGAATGGTCCGGAGGTAAATATTTATATATAGGAAGTCCTATTTTGGCCACCGGAAAATGTTCGGGATTTTTCGGTATTGTACCGGGAAGGTTCTAGAAGGTTCCGAAGTGGGGCCCACCTGCATGGGGGGCCCACATGAACGTGGGTAGTGGGGGCAAGGCCCCACACCCCTGGTCAAGGCGCACCAAGATCCCCCCTTAGAAGGAATAAGATCATATCCCGAAGGGATAAGATCAAGATCCCTAAAAAGGGGGGATAACAATCGGTGGGGAAAGGAAATGATGGGATTTCTTTCCCCCACCTTTGCCAACGCCCCAATGGACTTGGAGGGCAAGAAACCAGCCCCCTCCACCCCTATATATAGTGGGGAGGCGCATGGGAGCCGGACCCCAAGCCTTGGCGCCTCCCTCTCCCTCCCGTGACACATCTCCCTCCTTCCGCGGCGCTTGGCGAAGCCCTACTGGAATCCCGCTACTTCCACCACCACGCCGTCGTGCTACTGGATCTCCATCAACCTCTCCTCCCCCCTTGCTGGATCAAGAAGGAGGAGACGTCCCCGCTCCATACGTGTGTTGAACACGGAGGTACCGTCCATTCGGCGCTAGGATCATCGGTGATTTGGATCACGACGAGTACGACTCCATCATCCCCGTTCTATTGAACGCTTCCGCTCGCAATCTACAAGGGTATGAAGATGCACTCCCCTCTCCCACGTTGCTAGATTACTCCATAGATTGATCTTGGTGATGCGTAGAAATTTTTGATTTCTGCTACGATCCCTAACAGTGGCATCATGAGCTAGGTCTATGCGTAGTATCTTGCACGAGTAGAACACAAAGTAGTTGTGGGCGTGGATTTGTGAGTTTACTTGCCGTTACTAGTCTTATCTTGATTCAGTGGCATCGTGGGATGAAGCGGCCCGGACCGACCTTACACGTACTCTTACGTGAGACAGGTTCCACCGACTGACATGCGCTAGTTGCATAAGGTGGCTAGCGGGTGTCTGTCTCTCCCACTTTAGTCGGATCGGATTCGATGAAAAGGGTCCTTATGAAGGGTAAATAGAAATTGGCATATCACGTTGTGGTTTTGGCGTAGGTAAGAAACGTTCTTGCTAGAAACCTATAGCAGCCACGTAAAAACTTGCAACAACAATTAGAGGATGTCTAACTTGTTCTTGCAGCATGTGTCGTGTGATGTGATATGGCCAAAAGGATGTGATGAATGATATATATGTAATGTATGAGATTGATCATGTTCTTGTAATAGGAATCACGACTTGCATGTCGATGAGAATGACAACCGGCAGGAGCCATAGGAGTTGTCTTATTTATTGTATGACATGCGTGTCACTGAATAACGCCATGTAATTACTTTATGTTATTGCTAAACGTTAGCCATAGTAGTAGAAGTAATGTTTGGCGAGACAACTTTATGAAGACACGATGATGGAGATCATGATGATGGAGATCATGGTGTCATGCCGGTGACGATGATGATCATGGAGCCCCGAAGATGAAGATCAAAGGAGCAAGATGATATTGGCCATATCATGTCACTATTTGATTGCATGTGATGTTTATCATGTTTTACATCTTATTTGCTTAGAACGACGGTAGTGAATAAGATGATCTCTCACTAAAATTTCAAGAATTGTGTTCCCCCTAACTGTGCACCGTTGCTAAGGTTCGTTGTTCCGAAGCACCACGTGATGATCGGGTGTTATAGGTTCTAACGTTCGCATACAACCAGTGTAAGCCAGATTTACACACGCGATACACTTAGGGTTGACTTGACGAGCCTAGCATGTACAGACATGGCCTCGGAACACGGAAGACCGAAAGGTCGAACATGAGTCGTATAGAAGATACGATCAACATGAAGATGTTCACCGTTGATGACTAGCCCGTCTCACGTGATGATAGGACACGGCCTAGTCGATTCGGATCATGTATCACTTAGATGACTAGAGAGATGTCTATCTGAGTGGGGGTTCATTAGATGAACTTCATTGTCATGAACAATAGTCTAAGTTGTCTTCGCAAATTATGTTGTAGACCAATAACTGCGTTGTAGCTCCCTGTTTAATACGATCCTAGAGAAAGACTAAGTTGAAAGATATTGTAAGAAATGATGCGGACTGGGTCCATAGTCCGAGGAGTGTCCTCACTGCTGCACAGAAAGCTTACGTCTTTGATGCACCGCTCGATGTGCAAACCCCTACAACGTTGTATGTGGATGTTGTGAACACCTGACAGACACGTCTTGATGACTACTTGATAGTTTAGTGCACCATACTTTACGGCTTAGAATCGGGATTCCAATGACGTTTTGAACGTCATAGAACATATGAGATGTTCTGAGAGCTGAAATTGGGATTTCAGGCTCATGCCCGTGTTGAGAGGTATGAGACCTCTCACAAGTTCTTTTGCCAAAAAGATGGAGGAGAATAGCTCAACCAGTGAGCATGTGCTCAGAATGTCTGGGTGCTAAAATCACTTGAACCAAGTGGGAGTTAATCTTCCAAATGAGATAGTGGTTGACGGAATTCTCTAGACACTATCACCAAGCTACTAGAACTTCGTGATGAACTATGACATGCAAAGGATGGAGATGATCCCGGAGCTATTATCAGTTCTTAAGACCGCAAAAGTAGAAATCAAGAAGGAGCATCAAGTGTTGATGGTTTAACAAGACCACTAGTTTCAAAAGGGCAAGGGCAAGAAGGGAAACTTCATGAATGGCAAACCAGTTGTCGCACTAATGAAGGAACCCAAGGTTGAACCCAAACCTGGAGACTAAGTGCTTCTATTGTAAGGGGAAAGTCATATGGTAGCGGAACTACCCCAAATACATGGTAGATAAGAAAGCTGGCAACTTCAACCAAGTATGTTTGATATACGTGTTATTGATGTGTACCTTACTAGTACTCCTTGTAGTATCTGGATATTTGATACCGGTTCAGTTGCTATTATTAGTGACTTGAAGCAAAAGCTACTGACTGAATGGAGACTAGCTAAGGGCGAGGTGACGATGTATGTTGGAAGTGTTTACAAGGTTGATAAGATCACCATCGCACGCTCCCTCTACCTTCGGGATTAGTGTTGAACCTAGATAAATGTTATCAGGTGTCTACGTTGAGCATGAGTATGATTAGATCATGTTCATTGCAATACGGTTATTCATTTAAGTTAGAGAATAATGGTTATTCTGTTTACATGAATAATACCTTTATGGTCATGCACCCAATGGTTTATTGAATCTCGATCATAGTAATACACATGATAATAATATTAACGCCAAAAGATGTAGAGTTAATAATGATAGTACCACTTTCTTGTGGCACTGCCGCTTAGGTCATTTTGGCATAAAATGCATGAAGAAACTCCATGCTGATGGATGTTTGGAGTCACTTGATTTTGAATCGCTTGACATATGCGAGCCATGCCTCATGGGCAGGATGACTAAGATCCCGTGTTCAGGTACAATGAAACGGGAAAGTTACTTGTTGGAAATCATACATGCTGATGTGTGTGATCCAATGAGAATTAAGGCGTGTGGTGGATATCGTTATTTTCTCATCTTCATTGACGATTTGAGTAGATATGGGTATATTTACTTAATGAAGCAAAAGTCTGAAACGTTTGAAAAGTTCAAGCAATTTCAGAGTGAAGTTAACAATCATCATAATAAGAAGATCATGTTCCTACGATCTGATAAAGGGGAGATTTTCTGAATTATGAGTTTGGCAATCACTTAAGACATTGTGGAAATGTTTCACAGTTGAAGCCACCTGGAACACCACAGCGTAATGGTGTGTCCAGACGTCGTAATCGAACCTTATGAGATATGGTGTGATCTATGATGTATCTTACCGATCTACCGCTATTATTTTGAGGTTATGCATTAGAGACAGCTGCATTCACTTTAGATAGGGCACCATCTAAGTCCGTTGAGACAACGCTGTCTGGTTTGGCAAGAAACCAAAGTTGTCGTTTTCTTAATGTTTGGGGCTGCGATGCTTATGGCTTCAGCCGGGAAAAAGCTCGAACCCAAAGCGGACAAATACATCTTCATAGGATACCCAATGGTAACAGTTGGGTATACCTTCTGTCTCAGATCCAAGGGCAAAAATGTTTGTCGCTAAGAATGGGTCCTTTCTCGAGAAGGAGTTTCTCTCGAAAGAATTGAGTGGGAGGAAGATAGAACTTGATGAGGTTGTCGAACCCTCACTTCAACCAGAGAGTAGTGCAACACAGAAAGATGTTTCTGTGGAACCTACGACTGTTGAAGAGGAAACTAATGATAGTGATCATGAAGCTCCAGATCAAGTTGCTATCGAACCTCGTAGGTCGACAAGGATATGTACTACTCCTGAGTGGTACGGTGATCCTGTCTTAGAAGTCATGTTGTTGGACAACAATGAATCTACGAACTATGGAGAAGCGATGGTGGGCCCATATTCCGACAAATGGTTAGAAGCCGAGAAATCCGAGATAGGATCCACGTATCAAAACAAAGTATGGACTTTGGTGGACTTGCTCGATGATCGGCAAGCCATTGAGATAAATGGATATTTAAGAAGAAGACGGACGTGGACGGTAATGTCACCGTCTATGAAGATCGACCTGTGGCGAAGAGTTTTTCACAACTTCAAGGAGTTGACTACGATGAGATTTTCTCACCCGTAGCGATGCTTAAGTCTATCGGAATCAAGTTAGCATAAGCTGCATTTATGAAATCTGGCAGATGGATGTCAAAACAAGTTTTCTTACCAGTTTTCGTAAGGAAAGGTTGTATGTGATACAATCAGAAAGGTTTTGTTGATCCTAAGGATCCTAAAAGGTATGCTAGCTCCAGCGATCCTTCCATGGACTAGAGCAAGCATCTCGGAGTCGGAATATACGCTTTGATGGAGTGATCAAAGTTTTTGGGTTTATACTAAGTTTGTTAGAAACTT
The DNA here is from genome assembly GCA_902687465.1 of Secale cereale. Taxonomy (NCBI): domain Eukaryota; kingdom Viridiplantae; phylum Streptophyta; class Magnoliopsida; order Poales; family Poaceae; genus Secale; species Secale cereale. The sequence continues at coordinate 223,384,791 of LR738710.1, read as the reverse complement.
GTATTTACAATAAAGTGAGTGGGAGCACTACAACATTTCTGATAAGTATATGTGAATGACATATTGTTGATCTGAAATGGTTTAGAATTTCTGGAAAGCGTAAAGGGTTGTTTGAAAGGAGTTTTTCAAAGGAAGACCTAGATAAAGCTGCTTACATATTGGGCATCAAGATCTATACAGATAGATCAAGACGCCTGATAATACTTTCAAAAGAACACACACCTTTGACATGATTTTGAAGGAGTTCAAAATAGATCAGTCAAAGAAGGAGTTCTTGCCTGAGTTGTAAGGTGTGAAGTTGAGTAAGACTCAAAGCTTGACCGCGGCAGAAGAAAGAGGAAGGACGAAGGTCGTCCCCTATGCTTTTGTAATAGGCTCTATACGATATGCCATGCTGAGTACCGCACCTGATGTGTGCCTTGCCAAATGTCTGGCAAGAGGGTACAAAGGTAATCCAGGAGTGGATCACCAGATAACGGTCAAAATTATCCTTAGAGGAATAAGGAAATGTTTCTCGGTTATGGAGGTGATAAAGAGTTCGACGTAAAGAGTTACGTCGATGCAAGCTTAACACCTATCCGGATAACTCTGAGTAGAGATACCAGATACGTATAATGGAGCAATAGTTTGGAATAGCTCCAAGTGGAACGTGGTAGCATCATCTATGATATGACATAAAGTTTTGCGAAGTACATAGGGATTTGAATGTTGCAGACCCGTTGACTACAACCTCTCTCACAAGCGTAACATGATCAAACCCAGAACTCATTGATTTTTAATCACATAGTGATGTGAACTAGATTATTGACTCTAGTAAACTCTTTGATGTTGGTCACATGGCGATGTGACCTATGAGTGTTAATCACATGGCGATGTGAACTAGATTATTGACTCTAGTGCAAGTGGGAGACTGTTGGAAATATGCCCTAGAGGCAATAATAAATTGGTTATTATTATATTTCCTTGTTCATGATAATTGTTTATTATCCATGCTAGAATTGTATTGATAAGAAACTCATATACATGTGTGGATACATAGACAAACACCATGTCCCTAGTAAGCCTCTAGTTGACTAGCTCGTTGATCAACAGATGGTCACGGTTTCCTGACCATGGACATTGGATGTCGTTGATAACGGGATCACATCATTAGGACAATGATGTGATGGACAAGACCCAATCCTAAGCCTGGCACAGATCGTGTAGTTCGTATGCTAAAGCTTTTCTAAATGTCAAGTATATTTTCCTTAGACCATGAGATTGTGCAACTCCCGGATACCGTAGGAATGCTTTGGGTGTACCAAACGTCACAACGTAACTGGGTGGCTATAAAGGTGCACTACAGGTATCTCCGAAAGTGTCTGTTGGGTTCGCATGAATCGAGACTGGGATTTGTCACTCCGTGTGACGGAGAGGTATCTCTGGGCCCACTCGGTAGGACATCATCATAATGTGCACAATGTGATCAAGGAGTTGATCACGGGATGATGTGTTACGGAACGAGTAAAGAGACTTGCCGGTAACGAGACTGAACAAGGTATCGGGATACCGACGATCGAATCTCGGGCAAGTACTGTACCGATAGACAAAGGGAATTGTATACGGGGTTGATTGAATCCTTGACATCGTGGTTCATCCGATGAGATCATCGTGGAGCATGTGGGAGCCAACATGGGTATCCAGATCCCGCTGTTGGTTATTGACCGGAGAGTCGTCTCGGTCATGTCTGTGTGTCTCCCGAACCCGTAGGGTCTATACACTTAAGGTTCGGTGACGCTAGGGTTGTAGAGATATAAGTATGCGGAAACCCGAAAGTTGTTCGGAGTCCCGGATGAGATCCCGGACGTCACGAGGAGTTCCGGAATGGTCCGGAGGTAAAGATTTATATATAGGAAGTCCTATTTTGGCCACCGGAAAATGTTCGGGATTTTTCGGTATTGTACCGGGAAGGTTCCGAAGTGGGGCCCACCTGCATGGGGGGACCCACATGAACGTGGGTAGTGGGGGAAAGGCCCCACACCCCTGGTCAAGGCGCACCAAGATCCCCCCTTAGAAGGAATAAGATCATATCCCGAAGGGATAAGATCAAGATCCCTAAAAAGGGGGGATAACAATCGGTGGGGAAAGGAAATGATGGGATTTCTTTCCCCCACCTTTGCCAACGCCCCAATGGAATTGGAGGGCAAGAAACCAGCCCCCTCCACCCCTATATATAGTGGGGAGGCGCATGGGAGCCGTACCCCAAGCCCTGGCGCCTCCCTCTCCCTCCCGTGACACATCTCCCTCCTCCCGCGGCGCTTGGCGAAGCCCTGCTGGAATCCCGCTACTTCCACCACCACGCCGTCGTGCTGCTGGATCTCCATCAACCTCTCCTCCCCCCTTGCTGGATCAAGAAGGAGGAGACGTCCCCGCTCCGTACGTGTGTTGAACACGGAGGTACCGTCCATTCGGCGCTAGGATCATCGGTGATTTGGATCACGACGAGTACGACTCCATCATCCCCGTTCTCTTGAACGCTTCCGCTCGCAATCTACAAGGGTATGTAGATGCACTCCCCTCTCCCACGTTGCTAGATTACTCCATAGATTGATCTTGGTGATACGTAGAAATTTTTGATTTCTGCTACGATCCCTTACAGCGCGAGTCCCTCGCACCTGCACTAACAAATAAGAACTTCGCAGCCAACGCGATAAGGGGTTGTCAGTCCCTTTACAGTCACTTACGAAAGTGAGATCTGATAGATATGATAGTTGGATATTTTTGGTATTTTTTGATATAAGAACAGAAAGTAAAAATAGTAAAGTAACATAGATTGTAGATTGATATGTTGAGAATAGACCCGGGGGCCATAGGTTTCACTAGTGGATTCTCTCAAGATAGCAGAATTCTACGGAGGGTGAATGAATTACTCTCGAGCAATTGATAGAAAAGCGAATAATTATGAGAATATCTAGGCATGATCATTATATATAGGCATCACGTCCATGACAAGTAGACTGAAACGATTCTGCATCTACTACTATTACTCCACACATCGACCGCTATCCAGCATGCATCTAGAGAATTAAGTTCATAAGAACAGAGTAATGCTTTAAGCAAGATGACATGATGTAGAGGGATAAACTCAAGCAATATGATATAAACCCTATCTTTTTATCCTCGATGGCAACAATACAATACATGCCTTGCTGCCCCTGCTGTCACTTGGAAAGGACACCGCAAAATTGAACCCAAAGCCAAGCACTTCTCCCATTGCAAGAACTATAGATCTAGTAGGCCAAACCAACCCGATAATTCGAAGAGACTTGCAAGGATATTATATTCATACATAAAAGAATTTAGAAAGGAACCAAATATTTCTCATAGATAATCTTGATCAATCCACAATTCATCGGATCTCGACAAACACACCGCAAAAAGATTACATCGAATAGATCTCCTCGAAGACCGAGGAGAACTTGGTATTGAGATACAAAAAGAGAGAAGAAGCCATCTAGGTACTAACTATGGACCCGAAGGTTTGAGGTAAACTACTCACAACTCATGGTGACGCGATGGTGTTGATGTAAAAGCACTCCATGGAAGATCCCCCCTCCGGCGGAGCTCCGGAACAGGCCCCAAGATGGGATCTCACGGGAACAGAAGGTTGCGGCGGTGGAATTAGGATTTTTTCTGTTTCTTCAATGTTTTTGGGGTACATGGGTATATATAGGAGGAAGGAGGGCATCAGGGGAGCAACGTGGGGCCCACGAGGCAGGGGGCGCTCCCAGCGGGAGGGAGCGCGCCCCCACCCTCGTGGACGCCACGTGTGCCCTATGCCTTGGTTCTCAAGTCTCCCGTGAAGATATCGCTCCAAAAATATCTCTCCCGGAGGTTTGATTCCGTTTGGACTCCGTTTGATATTCCTTTTCTGCAAAACCCTGAAATAGGCAAAAAAAACAACAATCTAGACTGGGCCTTTGGGTTAATAGGTTAGTCCAAAAAATAATATAAAAGTGTATAAATAAGCCCATTAAACATCCAAAACATCATATATAATAGCATGGAACAATCAAAAATTATAGATACGTTGGAGATGTATCAAGCATCCCCAAGCTTAATTCCTGCTCGTCCTCGAGTAGGTAAATGACAAAAACGGAATTTTTGATGTGTAATGCTAACGAACATAATATTCAATGTAATTATATTTATTGTGGTATGAATGTTCAGATCTGAAAGATTCAAGACAAAAGTCTATATTGACATAAGAAATAATAATACTTCAAGCATACTAACAAAGTAATCATGTCTTCTCAAAATAACATGGCCAAAGAAAGTTATCCCTACGAAATCATATAGTCTGGCTATGCTCCCTCTTCATCACACAAAATATTCATATCATGCACAACCACGGTTTCAGCCAAGCAATTGTTTTCATACTCAATTTTTTCAAACCTTTCAACTTTCACGCAATACATGAGCGTGAGCCATGGATATAGCACTATAGGTGGAATAGAGTGGTGGTTGTGGAGAAGACAAAAAGGAGGAAGATAGTCTCACACCGACTAGGCGTATCAACGGGCTATGGAGATGCCCATCAATAGATATCAATGTGAGTGAGTAGGGATTGCCATGCAACGGCAGCACTAGAGCTATAAATGTATGAAAGCTCAACAAAAGAAACTAAGTGGGTGTGCATCCAACTTGCTTGCTCATGAAGACCTAGGGTATTTGAGGAAGCCCATCGTTGGAATATACAAGCCAAGTTCTATAATGAAAATTCCCACTAGTATATGAAAGTGACTAAACATGAAACTCTCTATCATGAAGAACATGGTGCTACTTTGAAGGACAAGTGCACAAAAATATAGTAGCATTGTCCCTTTTCTTTTTTTTTCCTTTTTTTCTTTTTTTCTTTTAGATTTTTTTGGGCCTTTTTTTCTTGGCATTTCCTTCCCTTTTTTTCTTTGGGACAATGCTCTAATAATGATGATCATCACACTTACATTGATTTACAACTCGATACTAGAACAAAGTATGACTCTATATGAATGCCTCCGGCGGTGTACCGGGATGTGCAATGAATCAAGAGTGACATGTATGAAAAATTATGCATGCTGGCTTTGCCACAAATACGATGTCAACTACATGATCATGCATGGCAATATGACAATATGAAGTGTGTCATATGAACGAAACGGTGGAAAGTTGCATGGCAATATATCTCGGAATGGCTATGGAAATGCCATGATAGGTAGATATGGTGGCTGTTTTGAGGAAGGTATATGGTGGCTGTTTTGAGGAAGGTCTATAGTGGGTGTATGGTACCGACGAAATTTGCGCGGTACAAGAGAGGCGAGCAATGGTGGAAGGGTGAGAGTGCGTATAATCCATGGACTCAACATTAGTCATAAAGAACTCATATACTTATTGCAAAAATTTATGAGTCATCAAAACAAAGAAATCAACGCATGCTCCTAGGGGGGGCGGTTGGTAGGAGTTAACCATCGCGCGCCCCCGACCTCCACACAAAGGATGACACTCTACAAATACCTCATGCTCTAACTTCGTCACATAGCGGTTCACCATACGCGCATGCTACGGGAATCACAAACTTTAACACAAGTATTTCTCAAATTCATAATAACTTCACTAGCATGACTCTAATATCACTATCCTCATATCTCAAAACAATCATCAAGTATCAAACTTATCCTCAGATTCAATGCACTTTGTATGAAAGTTTTTACTACATTTATCTTGGATGCCTATCATATTAGGACTAGTTTTATAACCAAAGCACATTACCATGCTGTTCTAAAAGACTCTCAAAAATATATAAGTGAAGCATGAGAGATCAACAATTTCTACAAAATAAAATCACCACCGTGCTCTAAAAGATATAAGTGAAGCACTAGAGCAAAACTATTTAGCTCAAAAGATATAAGTGAAGCACATAGAGTATTCTAACGATTTCTAGGACATATTTATCTCTCTCAAAAAGGTGTGTCCAGCAAGGATGATTGTGGCAAACTAACAAGCAAAGACTCAAAGCATACATGACGCTCCAAGTAAAACACATATCATGTGGTGAATAAAAATATAGTCTCGAGTATAGTTACCGATAGATGAAGACGAAAGAGGAGATGCCTTCCCGGGGCTTCCCCAAGCTTAGGCTTTGAGTTGTCCTTGAATTTTACCTTGGGGTGCCTTGGGAATCCCCAAGCTTAGGCTCTTGCCACTCTTTGTTCCATAGTCCATCAAAGCAATACTCAAAACTTGAAAACTTCACAACACAAAACTTAGCCAAAAATCTCGTGAGCTCCGTTAGTATAAGAAAACAAACCACCACTCAAAGGTACTATAATGAACTCATTCTTTGTTTATATGGGTGTTAAACCTACTGTATTCCAACTTCTCTATGATTCATATCCTCCAATACTACTCATAGATTCATCAACATAAGCAAACAACACACGAAAAACAGAATCTGTCAAAAACAGAACAGTCTATAGTAATCTGTAACTTTCGCATACTTCTGTAATTCCAAAAAAATTAAAATAAATTGGTAAACGTGAGGAATTTTTCTATTAATCATCTGCAAAAAGAATCAACTAAATAGCACTCTCCAGTAAAATCTGGTGACTATTCTAGTGAGCGCTAACGTTTCTGTTTTTTACAGCAAGATCATATAAACTTCACACAAGTCTTCCCAAAGGTTCTACTTGGCACAAACACTAATTAAAACACAAAACCACATCTAAACAGAAGCTATATGCAATATTTATTCCTAAACAGAAGCAAAAACAAAGAAAATAAAATTGGGTTGCCTCCCAACAAGCGCTATCGTTTAACACCCCTAGCTAGGCATGATACAAGGATAGATCTAGGTATTGCCATCTTTGGAAGGCAATTCTTTAATTAAGCACTTGTAATTCTTAGGAACTTCTTTATCCCTATTGATAATCAAACTTTTGGGCAAGAAATCAAGAAATTTATTCGTATCAAAAGGTCCTCTTGCAAAAGTGCGAAAAATAGGATGAACACTTATAGATTTAAGATCCGTGATTCCTTTACTAGATGGTTCTCCCTTGTTTTTAGGAACATACATGAACTTAGACAATTTAGTGGTAGAACAATTTGAAGTAGAATTCATAGCAGAAAGAGCAGACCCTACATTAGTAATAATATCCTCAAGTTTATCGATTCTAGTAGAATCTTGATCTATTTTTTGTTTAACTATGGGTTCCTTTTCTTTAAAAAATTTAAGAATAACTCCTACCTTGGATCCATATTGGGTAATTTCATTGTGGATCTTTCTATCCAAATTCTCAACCAACTCTATAGTAGCAACTTTGTTTTCAATGATGTCAAGCCTTTGTATAACATGTTCCAGAGTTAAAACAGTCCCATTAACCATAAGAGGTGGTGAGCCAAATAATTCAGTCATAGCATTATAAGAGCAAGAAATTCCCTCCGGTAATGGTATCTAAAATATATCTATTCCACAGAGTTATGCCAACATAAAAATTGCGAAGAAGCACGGAAGTGGAAAGCTTCCTAGTAGATCTATTTTGAGCATTGCAAATTCTATACCAGGCATCTTTTAGGTTTTCCTCCTCCCTTTGTTTAAAATTAAGAACCTCACTCTCGGGAGTATTTATAATGATAGGTGTGCTAGACATGGTGACAAGCAGGCAATCCAACACACAAGCAAACAAGAAGCAAGCGAACGGTAAACACACGGCAAAAAGAAGGGCAAATAAAACGGCAAGGGTGAAGTGGGGGAGAGAAAAAGGAGAGGCAAATAAATGCAATGCGAAGGATACAGGTTTGTGATAGGTACTTGGTATATGACTTTTGCGTAAGCCTCCCCGGCAATGACGCCAGAAATTCTTCTTGCTACTTCTCGAGCTTGTGTTGTATTCCCTCGAAGAGGAAATGGTGATGCAGCACAGTAGCGTAAGTATTTCCCTCAGTTTTTGAGAACCAAGGTATCAATCCAGTAGGAGACCACGCGCGAGTCCCTCGCACCTGCACAAACAAATAAGAACTTCACAGCCAACGTGATAGGGGGTTGTCAATCCCTTTACGGTCATTTACGAAAGTGAGATCTGATAGATATGATAGTTGGATATTTTTGGTATTTTTGGATATAAGAACAGAAAGTAAAAACGGTAAAGTAAAGTAGATTGTAGATTTATATGTTGAAAATAGACCTGGGGGGCATAGGTTTCACTAGTGGCTTCTCTCATGATAGCAGAATTATACGGTGGGTGAACGAATTACTGTCGAGCAATTGATAGAAAAGCGAATAATTATGAGAATATCTAGGCATGATCATTATATATAGGCATCATGTCCGTGACAAGTAGACCGAAACGATTCTGCATCTACTACTATTACTCCACACATCGACCGCTATCCAGCATGCATCTAGAGTATTAAGTTCATAAGAACAGAGTAATGATTTAAGCAAGATGACATGATGTAGAGGGGTAAACTCAAGTAATATGATATAAACCTCATCTTTTTATCCTCGATGGCAACAATACAATACGTGCCTTGCTGCCCCTGCTGTCACTGGGAAAGGACACCGCAAGATTGAACCCAAAGCCAAGCACTTCTCCCATTGCAAGAACTATATATCTAGTAGGCCAAACCAAACCGATAATTCGAAGAGACTTGCAAGGATATTATAATCATACATAAAAGAATTCAGAAAAGAACCAAATATTTCTCATAGATACTCTTGATCATAAACCCACAATTCATCGGATCTCGACAAACACACCGCAAAAAGATTACATCGAATAGATCTCCTCGAAGACCGAGGAGAACTTGGTATTGAGATCCAAAAAGAGAGAAGAAGCCATCTAGGTACTAACTATGGACTCGAAGGTCTGTGGTAAACTACTCACAACTCATGGTGAGGCGATGATGTTGATGTAGAAGCACTCCATGGAAGATCCCCCCTCCGACGGAGCTCCGGAACAGGCCCCAAGATGGGATCTCACGGGAACAGAAGGTTGCGGTGGTGGAATTAGGGTTTTATCTATTTCTTCGATGTTTTTAGGGTACATGGGTATATATAGGAGGAAGGAGGGCATCGGTGGAGCAACGTGGGGCCCACAAGGCAGGGGGCGCGCCCAGGGGGAGGGGGCGCGCCCGCACCCTCGTGGACGCCATGTGTGCCCTATGCCTTGGTTCTCAAGTCTCCCGTGAAGATATCGCTCCAAAAATATCTCTCCCGAAGGTTTCATTCCGTTTAGACTCCGTTTGATATCCCTTTTCTGCAAAACCTTGAAATAGGCAAAAAAACAGCAATCTGGACTGGGCCTTTGGGTTAATAGGTTAGTCCCAAAAATAATATAGAAGTGTATAAATAAGCCCATTAAACATCCAAAACATCATATATTATAGCATGGACCAATCAAAAATTATATATACGTTGGAGACGTATCACGTGTCCTCGTGGACCTACGAAGTTTAGTAGCAACTTGATCCGAAGTTTCATGATCATTATCATTAACTTCCTCTCTAGTCGGTGAAGGGACCACGGAAACATCTTCTTGTGCCGCACTACTTTCCGGTTCAAGATGGGTTACAACCACCTCATCAAGTTCTACTTTCCTCTGACTTACTTCTTTCGAGAGAAACTATTTCTCCAGAAAGGATCCATTCTTGGCAACAAAGACCTTGCCTTCAGATCCGAGGTAGAAGGTATACCCAATAGTTTCCTTAGGGTATCCTATGAAGACGCATTTTTCCGATTCGGGTTCGAGCTTTTCAGGTTGAAGTTTCTTGACATAAGCATCACATCCCCAAACTTTTAGAAACGACAACTTAGGTTTCTTCCCAAACCATAATTCATACGGTGTCGTCTCAATGGATTTAGATGGTGCCCTATTTAAAGTGAATGCGACAGTCTCTAAAGCATAACCCCAAAATGATAGCGGTAAATCGATAAGAGACATCATAGATCGCGTCATATCTAACAGAGTGCGATTACGACGTTCGAACACACCATTATGCCGAGGTGTTCCTGGCGGCGTTAGTTGTGAAACAATTACACATTTCCTTAGGTGTGTACCAAACTCGTGACTCAAATATTCTCCTCCACGGTCTGATCATAAGAACTTTATTTTCCTGTCACGTTGATTCTCTACCTCATTCTGAAATTCCTTGAACTTTTCAAAGGTCTCGGCCTTGTGTTTCATTAGGTAAACATACCCATATCTACTTAAGTCATCAGTGAGGGTGAGAACATAACGATAGCCACCGCGGAACCTCAACGCTCATTGGACCGCACCCATCAGTGTGTATGATTTCCAATAAGTTGGTTGGTCGCTCCATTGTTCTGGAGAACAGAGTCTTGGTCATCTTGCCCATAAGGCATGGTTCACATGTGTCAAATGATTCATAATCAAGAGACTCCAAAAGTCCATCTTCATGGAGTTTCTTCATGCGTTTGACACCAATATGACCAAGGCGGCAGTGCCACAAGTATGTGGCACTATCATTATCAACCTTACATCTTTTGGTATTCACACTATGAATATGTGTAACATCATGTTCGAGATTCAACAAAAATAAACCATTGACCAGCGGGGCATGACCATAAAACATATCTCTCATATAAATAGAACAACCATTATTCTCAGATTTAAATGAGTAGCCCTCTCGCATTAAACGAGATCCATATACAATGTTCATGCTCAAAGCTGGTACTAAATAACAATTATTGAGGTTTAAAACTAATCCTGAAGGTAGATGTAGAGGTAGCGTGCCGACGGCGATCACATCGACCTTGGAACTATTCCCGACGTGCATCGTCACCTTGTCCTTCGCCAGTCTCCGCTCATTCCGCAACTCTTGCTTAGTGTTACAAATGTGAGCAACTACATCGGTATCAAATACCCAGGAGCTACTATGAGCGCTGGTAAGGTACACATCAATAACATGTATATCATATAAACCTTTGATGTTGCCGGCCTTCTTTCCTGCTAAGTACTTGGGGCAGTTCCGCTTCTAGTGACTTGTTCCCTTGCAATAAAAGCACTCAGTCTCAGGCTTGGGTCCATTCTTTGGATTCTTCCCGGCAACTGGCTTACCGGGCGCGGCAACTCCCTTGCCGTCCTTCTTGAAGTTCTTTTTACCCTTGCCTTTCCTGAACTTAGTGGTCTTATTCACCATCAACACTTGATGTTCCTTTTTGATCTCTACCTCCGCTGATTTCAGAATTGAATACAACTCGCAAATGGACTTCTCCATCCCTTGCATATTGTAGTTCATCACAAAGCTCTTGTAGCTAGGTGAGAGCAACTGGACGATTCTGTCAATGACCGAGTCATCCGGAAGGTTAACTCCCAGCTGAGACAAGCGGTTGTACAACCCACACATTTTGAGTATATGCTCGTTGACGGAACTGTTTTCCTCCATCTTACAACTATAGAACTTGTCGAAGACTTCATATCTCTCGACCCGGGCATGAGCTTGGAAAACCATTTTCAGCTCTTGGAACATCTCATATGCTCCGTGTTGCTCAAAACGCTTTTGGAGCCCCGATTCTAAGTTGTAAGGCATGCCGCACTGAACCAGGGAGTAATCATCACTACGCTACTGCCAGGCATTCATAACGTCTTGAGTTGCTGGGAAGATGGGTGCGTCACCTAGCGGTGCTTCAAGGACATATGCTTTCTTGGAAGCTATGAGGATGATCCTCAAGTTACAGACACAGTCCATGTAGTTGCTACCATCGTCTTTCAGCTTGGTTTTCTCTAGGAACGCGTTGAAGTTGAGGGCAACATTAGCGTGGGCCATTTGTTCTACAAGACATATTGTAAAGATATTTATACTATGTTCATGACAATTAAGTTCATATAATCAAATTATTTAATGAACTCCCACTCAGATAGACATCTCTCTAGTCATCTAAGTGATACATGATCTGAATCGACTAGGTCGTGTCCGATCATCATGTGAGACGGACTAGTCATCAACGGTGAATATCTCCATGTTGATCGTATCTTCTATACGACTCGTGTTCAACCTTTCACGTCTTCGTGTTCCGAGGCCATGTCTGTACATGCTAGGCTCGTCAAGTCAACCTAAGTGTATTGCGTGTGTAAATCTGGCTTACACACGTTGTATGCGAATGTTAGAGTCTATCACACTCGATCATCATGTGGTGCTTGGGAACAACGAACCTTAGCAACGGTGCACAGTTAGGGGGAACACAATTCTTGAAATTTTAGTGAGAGATCATGTTATTTAAGCTACCATCGTTCTAAGCAAATAAGATGTAAAACATGATAAACATCACATGCAATCAAATAGTGACATGATATGACAAATATCATTTTGCTCCTTTTGATCTCCATCTTTGGGGCGCCATGATCATCATCATCACCGGCATGACACCATGATCTCCATCATCGTGTCTTCATAAAGTTGTCTTGCCAACTGTTACTTCTACTAGTATGGCTAACGGTTAGCAATAAAGTAAAGTAATTACATGGTGTTTACATTGACACACAGGTCATACAATAAATTAAGACAACTCCTATGGCTCCAGCCGGTGGTCATACTCATCGACATGCAAGTCGTGATTTCTATTACAAGAACATGATCAATCTCATACATCGCATATATCATTCATCACATCCTTTTGGCCATATCACATCACACGGCATATGCTGCAAGAACAAGTTAGACGTCCTATAATTTGTTGTTGCAAGTTTTTACGTGCCTGCTATAGGTTTCTAGCAAGAACGTTTCTTACCTACGCCAAAACCACAACATGATATGCCAATTTCTATTTACCCTTCATAAGGACCCTTTTCATCGAATCTGATCCGACTAAAGTGGGAGACAGACACCCGCTAGCCACCTTATGCAACTAGTGCATGTCAGTCGGTGGAACCTGTCTCACGTAAACGTACGTGTAAGGTTGGTCCGGGCCGCTTCTTCCCACGATGCCGCCGAATCAAGATAATACTAGTAACGGCAAGCAAATTGACAAAATCGACGCCCACAACAACTTGTGTTCTACTCGTGCATAGAAACTACGCATAGACCTAGCTCATGATGCCACTGTTGGGGATCGGTGCAGAAATCAAAAAAAATCTACGCATCACCAAGATCAATCTATGGAGAAACTAGCAACAAGAGAGGTGATACGTCTCCAACGTATCTACTTTTCCAAACACGTGTGCCCTTGTTTTGGACTCTAACTTGCATGATTTGAATGGAACTAGCCCGGACTGACGCTATTTTCAGTAGAACTGCCATGGTGTTATTTTTGGGCAGAAATAAAAGTTCTCGGAATGACCTGAAATTCAATGGAGAATTATTTGGAATATATAAAAAAATATGCGGAAAGAACCAAGCCAGGGGGCCCACACCTTGTCCACGAGGGTGGGGGCGCCCCCTGCCTCGTGGGCCCCCTGTTGCTCCATCGACGTCTACCCAGACTCCATATATTCACTTTCGGGGAGAGAAAAATCAGAGAGGAAGAATTATCACGTTTTACGATACGGAGCCGCCGCCAAGCCCCAATCTCTCTCGGGAGGGCTGATCTGGAGTCCGTTCGGGGCTCCGGAGAGGGGAGATCGTCGCCATCGTCATCATCAACCTTCCTCCATCACCAATTCCATGATGCTCCCGCCGTGCGTGAGTAATCCCATCGTAGGCTTGCTGGACGGTGATGGGTTGGATGAGATTTACTATGTAATCGAGTTAGTTTTGTTAGGGTTTGATCCCTAGTATCCATTATGTTCTAAGATTGATGTTGCTATGACTTTACCATGTTTAATGCTTGTCACTAGGGCCCGAGTTCCATGATTTCAGATCTGAACCTATTATGTTTTCATGAATATATGTGTGTTCTTGATCCTATCATGCAAGTCAATAGTCACCTACTATGTGTTATGATCCGGCATTCCCGAAATGACAATAATCGGGACCACTCCCGGTGATGACCGTAGTTTGAGGAGTTCATGTATTCATATTACCTTGCTACTAAATTGTCCATATTACCTTGCTACTGTTACAATCACTACAAAAACACTATCGCTACTTTTGCTACCGTTACTGTTATTTCCATATTACCTTGCTACTAAATTACCTTGCTGCAGATACTAAGTTTCCAGGTGTGGTTGAATTGACAACTCAGCTGCTAATACTTAAGAGTATTCTTTGGCTCCCCTTGTGTCGAGTCAATAAATTTGGGTTGAATACTTTACCCTCGAAAACTGTTGCGATCCCCTACACTTGTGGGTTATCAATACTATTTTCTGGCGCAGTTGTCGGGGAGGGTAGGACAAAAGATGTCATGCAAGTTCTTTTCCATAAGCATGTATGACTATATTCGGAATACATGCCTACATTACATTGATGAACTGGAGCTTGTTCTGTGTCACCCTAGGTTATAAATATTACATGAGGAATCGCATCCGACATAATTATCCATCATAGATCCAATTCCTACGAGCTTTTCACATATTTCTTGTTGCTTATTTACTTTTTTGTTGCTACCGTTACAATCACTACAAAAACACTATCGCTACTTTTGCTACTGGTATTGTTATTTCCATATTACCTTGCTACTAAATTACCTTGCTGCAGATACTAAGTTTCCAGGTGTGGTTGAATTGACAACTCAGCTGCTAATACTTAAGAGTATTCTTTGGCTCCCCTTGTGTCGAATCAATAAATTTGGGTTGAATACTTTACCCACGAAAACTGTTGTGGTCCCCTACACTTGTGGGTTATCAAGACTATTTTCTGGCACCGTTGCCGGGAAGCATAGCTATATTCTATAAGTCACTTGGGATTTATATCTGTTGATCACTATGAAGAATTTGAAAGACTCAAAAACCAAGATCTTTCCCTCAACTACGAGGGGAGGTAAGGAACTGCCATCTAGCTCTGCACTTGATTCACCCTCTATTATGAGTAAATTTGCGACACCTACTCCTGCTATTGAATCTGATATGTCGTATGTTCTTGATGATGCCACTTCTGCTATGTATGATGAACTACTTCTATGCTTGATAATATTGTGCCACTAGGTGAATTTCTAGATGAACAAATTGCTAAGGTTAGGGAGAATGCAAATATTGAAACTGATAATATTGATGAAAGTGATAATGAATATTCTCCCTCTAGATATGAATTGCCTGTTATTCCTGAGGGTTATGTTATGGATGAAGAAATTTCTAGAGACTTTCTTGCTTGCAACGATAGATATCATCTTAAGAAATTATTAGCTAAGCTGAAAGAAAAGTCTTTGAATGCGAGAATGAAATATGACCCTGCTTTTGCTACTTCACCTATCTTTGTTACTGATAAGGATTATGATTTCTCTGTTGATCCTGAGTTAACTACTTTGGTTGAATCTGATCCTTTCCATAGCTATGAATCTGAAACTGTTGTGGCACATCTTACTCAGTTGAATGATATAGCCACCCTGTTTACCAACCAGGAAAAGATTCGTTATTACTATATCCTGAAGTTATTTCCATTCTCGTTAAAGGGTGATGCTAAGACATGGTTTAATTCTCTTGATCATGGTTGTGTGCGTAGTCCCCAGGATATGATTTATTACTTCTCTGCTAAATATTTTCCCGCTCATAAGAAACAAGCTTTTCGGGAAATATATAATTTTGTGCAAATTGAAGAAGAGAGTCTCCCACAAGCTTGGGGGAGGCCTCTCCAATTACTTAATGCTTTGCCTGATCATCCTCTTCAGAGGAATGAAATACTTGATGTCTTTTATAATGTACTAACTGATGCTTCCAGAGACCACCTGGATAGTTGTGTTGGTTGTGTTTTCAGGGAAAGAACAGTTGATCAAGTTGAATTACTATTGAATAATATGTTGACAAGTGAAAATAATTGGATAATTACTGAACCAGCACCTAAGCCAACTCCGAAGAAAAGGGGTGTTCTATTTCTCAGTCCTGAAGATATGCAAGAGGCAAAGAAATCTATGAAAGAAAAAGGTATTAAAGCTGAAGATGTTAAGAATTTACCGCCAATTGAAGAAATACATGGTCTTGATAACCCAACACAGGTAGTAAAGGTAGATTCTCTTTATAGATTTGATGAAGGTGATATTTCTCGTTCTAAGTCTGCTAGCCAATGCTTAGATGAGTTTGACAATTTTATTGTGAAGCAAGAAAACTTCAATGCTTATGTTGGTAGAAAATTACAACGAAATGCTTATATGATTGAACACTTGAGTGATTATATGTCTAGAGTTAAAGGTGAATTGAAACACATTAGTAAACCTGCTTCTATGGTTACCACTCAAGTAGAACAAGTACTTCAGGCACAAAATGATTTGCTCAATGAATTAAATAGTAAGAATAATGACTTTGCTGTTAGAGTTGCAACTAGAGTGGGTAAAGTGACTCAGGAACCTTTGTATCCTGAAGGCCACCCTAAGACCACCCTAAGAGAATTGAGCAAGATTCTCAAAGAGCTGATTTAGATGCACCTAGTTCTTCTAAGAAGAAGAAAAAGAAAAATGATAGGACTTTGCATGCTTTTAGTGAACCTGTAGCCGACACACGTGAGAATCCCAATGATATCTCTGTTTCTGCTGCTGAGACACAATCTGGTAGTGAACATGAACCTAGTGATACTGTTAATGATGTTGTTCATGATGATGCTCAACCTAGCAATGATAATGATGTAGAGATTGAACCTGCTATTGATCTTGATAACCCACAATCAAAGAATCAACGTTATGATAAGAGAGACTTTGTTGCTAGGAAGCACGGCAAGGAAAGAGAACCATGGGTTCAGAAACCCATGCCTTTTCCTCCTAAACCATCCAACAAAAAGGATGATGCGGATTTTGAGCGCTTTTCTGAAATTATTAGACCTATCTTTTTCGTATGTGTTCGACTGATATGCTTAAAACAAATCTCTATGCTAAGTATATGAAAGACATTATTACCAACAAAAGAAAGATACCTGAAGTTGAAATTTCCACCATGCTTGCCAATTACACTTTAAAGGGTGGAATACCTAAGAAACTATGAGATCAAGGAGTACCTACTATACCTTGCTCCATTAACAGAAACTATGTTAAAACTGCTTTCTGTGATCCTGGAGTCGGTGTTAGTGTTATGCCTCTCTCTTTATATCGTAGACTTGACTTGAGTAAGTTGACACCTACAGAAATATCTTTGCAAATGGCCGATAAAACAACTGCTATACCTGTCGGTATTTGTGAGGATGTGCCTGTTGTGGTTGCAAATGTTACTATTCTAACGGACTTTGTTATCCTTGATATTCCCGAGGACGATAGTATGCCTATTATCCTTGGTAGACCCTTTTTTAATACTGCAAGGGCTGTTATTGATTGCAACAAAGGCAATGTCACTTTTCATGTCAATGGTAATGAGCATACGGTACACTTTCCGAGGAAACAACCTCAGGTCCACAGTATCAATTCTATTGGAAAAATTTCAACGATTACTATTGGAGGTTTTGAATTTCCTCTTCCTACTGTCAAAGACATATGATATTCTTATTGTTGGGGACATACATATCCCCATTGAGGTAACCTAATGTTATTCGAAAATTCTCCGGTTTCATTTTATTCAGAAAGAGTTTATTAACAAGACTTGTTCAACCTTGTTAATGGATTCCTTTTGATGAACATGAGATGGGTGAATCTAGATAGCACAACCTTCTGTACCCTCCTTTTACTTTCTGTTAATTATATTAAATAGAGAAAAAATAGTATTTTATGTCTGTTTCCAGAGTTATCCATGCAATAAAAAAATACCCCGAAAATAAAAGTTCTCCAAATGCCCTGAAAATGAAATATGATTTTTTTTTCTAGAATATTTCAGAATATTTGGCACAGAGAACACGGCAGGGGGAGCCAGCACCTGGCCACGAGGGTCCAGGGCACGCCCACCATCACTGGGCACGCCCCCTGCCTCGTGGGATCCACCTGGCCCCCCTCCACTTATTCTTGCACCCACACACTCCTTCTTCCTCCAAAAAAATCACTATCCAGCTCAAGCACGAGTTCTACCTCATCTTGCTGCCATTTTCGATCTCCTTGCTCAAAGCTCCATTCACAAAACTGTTTGGGGAGATTGTTCCTTGGTATGTGACTCCTCCATTGGTCCAATTAGTTTTTGTTCTAGTGCTTTATTTATTGCAAATTTTTTCTATTGTAGTGACCTTGTTCTTGAGCTTGAATGTTAAATTTCTTTGGTCCCAAGTAGTTCTAATGCATGATATAGTCTCTAGGCACTTGTAGGAGTAGTTGCTATCAATCTTGTTGAGTTTGGTTCACTTTTATTTTGAGTTACTAAAAATTTCAGAAAAATGCATAGGAAAATCTTCCAAGGTGGTTCCTCAAGGAAGCAAGGACCAAGGCTCGCGATACGTGAGCCGGACGATGAATTACCGAGGGAAGCTCAAGTGCGGCCTTGTGAATGGTCATCAGAAGAGTTCATGGTTCGGGCAAGCATTAAGGAGGAGTTTGACGCATATGTGCGTAATGCTGACCTTGAGGGCTTCATGCTAGATAAGTGCCATCAGTACCGTTACTTAACTAATTCCTTTGTGAGAAGGTTTAAATTTACATCTTCACGTAATTCTCACATTGTCCTGTTTGATCTATATGATAAATCTTACACCATGAACCTCGAAGATTTTAATGATGCTTTTAAACTCCCGCAGTGGGGCAATATTAGTGAACCTCGCAAATCTGAATATAAAGACTTCCTTGCTAGTATCACTGTGGGGGAATCTAGAGATATCACACAAGCTACCATAGGGAGCATTCACTTTCCTTCCATACATTATTTTGCTCTCTTTATTGGTAGATGCATCAACGGTAAGGATGAGGCTTGCCATATGTGCGTCTTGGATCTTAGTGTTCTCAAGAGTGTTGTGTTAGGAGATAGACAATATTACTTGGGAGCCATTGTTGCACGTAGGTTACATCATAATGGTTTAAATGGAGATTTATTTGGTGGAGCCAATCGTCTTGGTGTGCCTGTACATGAAAATGATGCACTATTACCACATGCTTATTTAGATTATAATGCCATGGTTAGCCATCGGTTTGTAGAGAGGGATGAACAATCCCTCCAGTATCGACGAATCCTTGACAGGCGTCACACTGTCCATATTGCTCTCCCTGCTCCTACCTTCTTTGACTTCCAGGCAAAAGGGAGATATACTATAACCAGGGAGGAGGCGAATGTAACATCCCAAATTTTCAATTTGGAATGTTTTTGATACATCATATTGCATATCATGTTTTTATTACATTTTGGTGTTGCGATCCTCGAAATTCTAAGCAACTCAAGGACCCACGGAGAGAGTTGAGGATTTTACCATTTTCGTATTTGAGTTTTCTCAAATACCGGTACGGGGATCACTTTGGTTTTAATTATTTTTCTCTCCGGAAAATGTTTCTTAATAAAGTATATGAGCGGAGATAATATGACTTCTCCAAAATAAAAGAAATATTGGAGGAAAAATATTAAAAATCACTTTTGGTATTTTTTGGATTTATTTGCGATCTTATTTGCATAGAAAAATGCGCGTTTTTCAAAATTGCATTTAGGCCCGAGAACAATGTTCACTTTGTCCTAAATATTATTAGAGGATGGCAAAAATTTATTTCGGAATTTTTCGAGTCCGTTTAGTATTTTTTTTTCGCCCGTTTTACGAAGTCAGGACTGTTTTAGAAAAAAAAAGTGCACCGACCTAACCGGGCCGTGTCCGGCTAGGACTCCACCCGAGGGCCTTTATAAGCCCAGCCGGCCGCCCCGAGCCCGCCCACCCGCCCGAGCCACCTAACCCTAGCCCGCCTCGAAATGCGTGCGCCACCGCCGCCTTTCGCCACTGCAGCCCGCCGCCACCGCCATCGCCGAGGTAGCCGCCGCCGTCGGTTTTCCAAAGAAAACTGATCGTTTTTTTTTGTGAAACCCTAGATCCGCTTTTTTATTAGATCGGTTCGGTTTTTCCGTAGATTTGGTTAAGTAGCGGACGTTCGTCCGTTCGTTCGTCTTAACGAACGCTTTTCGTCTTTTAGCAACAGACAGCGAATGTTCATTCGTTAGCATGTTCGTCCATTTTTCTTTTTCATGGTTTTCCGTGATTATTTTCGATCAAGATTTCTGCCCTGATCTTCTTTTTAGTTTTTCTTTTCGCTCGTAAGTCGGAATCATGCGATTCAAGCGCCTAGATCTTCGTCTCGAAGCCCTCCTTTCGTTTAACCAACTTGAACAAGGTTTTGCTACTGAAAAATTTGACTTTAGTTCAATCTAGTAAACGGATCTTGTTTATTTCGCAGTTTGAGTTTCGTTGCTCCGTTTGATTTGATTCTTTTTGCAAACCGGAGTTCTTAAGTTGAACTTTCTGGTTAGATCTTCTTGTTTGGAGTTTTACCTATGCATCTTTGCTTGATTGCTTATGTATGCTATTGTTTGATTGTGGAATTCCCGGAGTGCGAAGCGTGCTACTACGAGTCCCTAGGTTTTGCGAATCATCAGCAAGGCAAGTAACACTTTGATCATACCCTTTATTACCTAGTTTTTATGCATTACATCAAACCCTCACACATTGCATGAGTAGGATCTCTTAACTTGTGGGTCTGGGAAGTAGATTGAGGTAGAACCTATTACCTGCATTATTTTCAAACCTCTGGGAGTTACTTCTACGTTATGCTTAGGTTGCCATGCTATGCTCGTAGACGTGGATTGGGTTTGAGAGTATCCATGACAGATGTGAGATGTTAATTAATGGTTCGACTTAAGGTAGCTACTTTAATACACATCTGGGTGGACTGGTTGCAGGGCACCTGGAGAATCCAGCGTTGTCCTAGGAAATGCCGGAGGAACCGTGTGATTATCCTATGGAATGCCACCCAGGCTCAAAGGGATCATAAAACTATTCATGCTAGAAACTTCTGTGTGGAGCCACAATGCCATTATGTGCTCTGGCATAGTATGAGTAAGTTGTGTGAGCTCTTTTAGTGGTGGACTAGCAAATGTAGGGGAAAGTAGGTGTACCTGTCTACCCGGGGTAAAGAGTAAATGCTTCTGAAAGACTGTGTCTCGGTCATCCGTTTCTCAAACACCATGCAGTGCGAGAAATCCAACGGAGGAGATCGAGTAGTGTGGGGAAAAGTGCGCAAACCTCTGCAGAGTCTACAAACTAATCATGATTAGCCGTGTCCCCGGTTATGGACATCTTGAGTATCTGGTACTTGAATTATTGGTTGATCTCATCACTCTAAAATAAATTTGTTGGGTTAATGATGACTACTTTAATTGGGATTGAGTTGGAGGAACCTTCTCAATGGTGTTTCAACCACCATGATAGTTAAAATAAATGCATTCCTTTGTTGTAGGGAAAAATTGGCTTTATGCAAAAACTATAACCTTAGAGCCTCCACCAGCCAAATATGCATATAGTGTTAGCCTTTATTGTGTTACTTGCTCTACTGTGTTATCTTGCCAGCATATTCCATGTGCTGACCCATTTCGGGCTGCAACATGTTATGTTGCAGACTTTCAGAAGAAGAGTAAGGTGCGCTAGGTCGTTTGTCATGCACTCAGCTATGTCGTTGGAGTTGATGGACTCACTTATCTTCCAAGCATTTCGCTGTTATTTAGTTAGATGGCCTTATGTCATATACTTTTGTAATAAGTTCTCTTTTGAGACATTCGATGTAATAAGTGTGTGATTGCCACTCTGTTATAAATCATTCAAGTATTGTGTGTGTCAGCATTACCGATCCAGGAATGACATAGAACACAGAGACTTCGATCCATTCGGATCGTGGTCGCTACAAGATGGTATCAGAGCACACAATGAATGTTGGACACGACCACTAAGATAAACCCTAAGTCGCTCTTCTCTACTCATTTCTGACTCCTCTCCATTTTCTACTCTTTAGAATGGTGGACCCAAGGAACAAGTTCACTCAACCGGATGAAGACACACCTTTTGGACGACACTTGAGGGAAGTCACTAGGTACCTGAACATCGGAATACCAAGCTTCAACGGGACCTACACCGCCACTTTACCACAAGAGGAGCGATGGAATATTCAAGTTCAAATTCCCGGGAGGACATTCACACCAACCACTGAGCCCATAGAGTTTTCTTTTGATGCACCAACCTGGAGCCTAGGCAAGAGTATGGCAGCCCACATTACCATGGGGCGAATTGGAGAAGTCTACAAGCAGGAACTGAAGGACACTATCTACCAGATATGTGGACGCCGAAATGAGCAATGGGACATGATCAGTACCCGGAAGGACAGATCCATTGCAGCGTTCATCCAGGAGTTAAACCAGCACATTCGTCGACAGGAGCACCAGATGTGCGCAGACATGATAGAGTTGAAGAAGGCGTTAACCAGGAACTTGGAGCTAGAAGAGGAACAAAGTCTACACGTGATGGATACGAGGAGGAGATGACAATACTTGTGGAGAAGAATGATGACTTAACAAGGAAGCTAGGAGTATTCACGAGAGATCCAGTGCGAGGAGGAGAAGAAGAAGAAGAACCCAAGGAGATTCATTCTGAGGACTACATCATCATCGACGACACGGAATCAGACCCCGACGATAGTGATGATGACTATGAAGATGAAGCTGGAGCAGATATCATGGAATCTTCCGCCGATCAAAATTTTTAGATGACCACCCTATGACTAGTAGTTTTTCCCCATAGAGTAGAATTTAGAGCACTTTTGTAACGTTAGTTAGAACCCTTTTATGCCCTTGCTTGAAATTGATTGGTGTGATATGATTGTGTTTGTCTCATGTGCATATGGGTAGTGAATTTTTCCCCTAGACCTCATTTCTATTATAATCTCTTCCCTCTACACCCATCAGATGCCTCCAAGGAGTGAGCCCGGATTTCAGTTTCCCCCTGAGCTCACTCAGTTGATCCAGCAGCAGAACACTTTGATGCAACTTATTGTCTAGAACAATCAGAACAATCAGAACAACAACAACAACAACAACAACCCTCCACCACCACCAACCATGGACAACCTGACACGTTTCTTAAGGTTGCAACCACTGGTGTTTTCTAGTAGCATTGAACCAATATTTGTTGATGACTGGCTGTGCAAGATTGGAAGGGAGTTGACCACCGCAAATTGCATGGATGCTGAGAAGGTGCATTTTGCCGCACATCAATTGGCTGGAGCGGCAGCAGCATGGTGGGAGAATTACACAACCACTTTCCCCATAGCCAATGTCACTTGGGATCAGTTTCAGCAAGCTTTTCGCACTGCCCATATCTCAACTGGAGCCATGAGCATGAAGAAGTGAGAGTTTCGCAACTTGCGCCAAGGAAATCGTACTGTGGCACGGAACGTAGATGAGTTTAGTACTCTATCTCGCTATGCCTCGGATGATGTGGCCATAGATGCCGCGAAGCAGGAGAAGTTTATGGAAGGGCTGAATGATGAGATGAGCATACAATTGATGGTGGCAACCTTCAACAACTACCAGGAGTTGGTAGACAAGGCTCTTATGATTGAAGGGAAGCGGCAGCAGATAGAGAGCCGCAAGAGGAAGTATGGACAAGGCAGGAATAATTCTGGAACCCAGAAGCCCCGTTTCACCCCGAACCCAGGAGGATAAACCCATAACCATGGAAGCCACACCCATAATGGAGGGAGTTCTCACAACCACAATGGCTCCAAGAACGGGAATGGGAATGGAGCAATCAATAATCAGAACCGCTCCACTCCATCCACACCGCCAAGAGGGATTTAGGTCACATTACCTGTTTTAAGTGCGGGAAGAATGGACACTACGCCACGGAGTGCCCTGAAGCGAAGAATTGGAACGGCAATGGAAGCGCCGGGAAGAAGCCCAACCCTTTCAACAAAGGACAAGTGAAGCACGTTACCGTGGAGGAGGTTGAAGAGCAACCTGATGCAGTTGTCGGTAAGTTTTTGGTTAATTCATTTATCGCAGTTGCTCTTTTTGATACTGGTGCATCGCATTCATACATTTCAAGGGGATTCGTGAATAGATATAAGTTTCCCACCCAAGTCCTTAAGACTCCCACGTTAGTAAGTTCACCAGGAGCAGAGTATTTGGCACACCAAGGATGTTTTCAAGTGCCATTGACCATTGGACGCCATGTTTTCCCCTCAGACCTGCTAGTTTTGGAGTCACAAGGATTGGATGTGATACTTGGTATGGATTGGCTATCGATGTATGGAGGGAACATCGATTGTGCCAGTAAGTCTATTTTACTTACCACCCCGGAGGGAAAAAGGATCAAGTATGTATCTAGACATTTGCCTAGGAGGACACAAGTACATTCTCTCTCGGGAGTTGTTCAGGAGGAAGTGCCTGTAGTAAGGGATTATCTGGATGTATTTCCAGAGGAGCTACCAGGCATCCCGTCGGATAGGGATATTGAGTTTTTGATAGAGCTATTGCCAGGCACCGGACCAATATCGAAGAGACCATACTGGATGCCAGCAAATGATCTGGAGGAGATCAAGAAGCAGATTAAGGAGTTATTGGAGAAAGGATTTATTCAAAGAAGTTCATCACCTTGGGGAGCCCCAATGCTCTTGGTCGAGAAGAAGGACGGATCATTAAGGATGGTCATTGATTAATGGGCACTGAACGAAGTGACGATTAAGAATAAGTACCCACTGTCGATGATCAATGATTTGTTCGACCAACTACAAGGAGCGAAAGTATTCTCCAAGATCGATCTACAATCAGGATACAACCAGTTGAAGATCCGAGAGAAGGATATACCTAAGACAGCCTTCACCACACGGTATGGGCTATATGAGTACACGGTTATGTCATTTGGATTGACTAACGCCCCTGCCTATTTCATGAGTATGATGAATAAGGTATTCATGGAGTTCTTGGATAAGTTTGTCGTGGTATTCATTGATGATATTTTGGTGTATTCGAAGAGCGAAGAGGAACACAAGGAACATTTGCGTTTGGTTCTTGAGAAGCTCAGAGAACATCAGTTGTATGCCAAGTTTAGCAAATGTGAGTTTTGTTGAAGGAAGTTGGATTCTTAGGACATGTTATATCAGGAGAAGGTATAGCAGTGGATCCTGTCAAGGTACAGGCATTCACTGAGTGGTTGGCACCCACTTCAGTTGGAGAGATCCGCAGTTTTCTTGGACTCGCGGGATATTACCGAAGATTCATAGAGAATTTCTCCAAGATTGCAAAGCCTATGACGGCATTGCTGAAGAAGGACACCAAGTTTTATTAGACTGAAGAGTGCGAAGAAAGTTTTCAGGAGTTGAAGAAACGTTTGATGACAGCCCCAGTGCTGATCTTGCCAGATATACGCAAGGATTTCCAAGTGTATTGCGACGCTTCATGCTTAGGACTTGGAGGAGTACTCATGCAGGACGGAAGAGTTGTTTATTATGCATCTCGTCAACTTCGACCACACGAGTTGAATTATGCTACGCATGATTTGGAGCTAGCAGCTGTAGTACATGCGCTCAAAACCTGGAGACATTTCCTCATTGGAAATCGTTGTGATGTGTACACGGATCACAAGAGTTTGAAGTACATTTTCACTCAGAAGGAGTTGAACCTCAGACAGAGGAGATGGTTGGAGCTCATAAAGGATTATGATATGAAGCTTCACTATCATCCAGGCAAGGCCAATGTCGTGGCAAACACTTTGAGCCGGAAGAGTTATGCCTATACCCTAGTGCAGGGAGGATTGCCAAAGGAGTTAGCAGAAGGTCTCAGGGAGCTTCGTTTGGAGATAGTTCCTAGAGGTTTTGTTGCAACCTTGGAGGTTCAGTCAACATTGCTGGGAAAGATACGAGAAGCCCAGAAGGAAGACAAAGATATTGCCGAAATCAAGGAGAAGATGAGTGAAGGAAAAGCCAAGGGTTTTCGTGAGGGCGAACACGACACCTTGTGGTTTGAGGATCGAGTCTATGTGCCCAATAATGTCGAGATCAGGAAGTTGATATTACAGGAAGCACATGATTCACCGTACTCGATACACCCCGAAAACACTAAGATGTATTTGGATTTGAAGGAACATTTCTGGTGGACGGGAATGAAGAAGGATATTGCCGAGTATGTAGTAGTATCTGAGGTATGCCAGAGAGTGAAAGCAGAACATCAGAAGCCAGCAGGACTACTACAGCCTATGCCGATACCCGAATGGAAGTGGGACAAGCTTGGCATGGATTTTATCACCGGATTGCCCAGGACCAGATCAGGATATGACTCAATCTGGGTAGTAGTGGATCGCTAGACCAAAGTAGCCCACTTTATCCTCGTGAAAACCACGTATACCAGTGTGAAGTTGGCCAAGATATACATGACCAGGATCGTATGTCTGCACGGAGTTCCAAGGACCATCGTGTCAGATAGAGGAACACAGTTCACCTCAAAGTTTTGGCACCAGCTACACCAGACTTTTGGAACTAGGCTAGAATTCAGTACAACCTTTCACCTGCAGACTAATGGACAGACCGAGAGAGTCAATCAGATTCTGGAGGACATGTTGAGAGCTTGTGTGCTAGATTATGGATCTAGTTGGGACGACAACTTGCCCTATGCAGAGTTCTCGTACAACAATAGTTACCAGGCCAGTTTGAAGATGGCACCATTCGAAGCGTTGAACGGGAGGAGATGCCGAACGCCGTTGATGTGGGATGAAGTCGGAGACCGTCAGTTGTTTGGACCAGATTTGATCAAAGAGTCAGAAGAGAAGGTTAAGCTGATTCGAGATAGACCGAAGGTAGCTCAGTCCAGGTAGAAGAGTTATGCAGACTCGAAGCGCAAGGAAGTAGTCTATGAAATCGGAGACAGAGCGTACCTGAGAGTGTCGCCTCTGCGGGGAGTTAAACATTTTGGAGTTAAGGGAAAGTTAGCCCCGAGATTTGTAGGACCGTACCGTGTTTTGGAACGCATGGGAGAGGTTGCCTACAAGTTAAAGTTACCTGAAGGATTGTCAGGAGTTCATGACGTGTTTCACGTTTCCCAGCTTAAGAAGTGTCATGCGGAGATGTCTGATATTCCTTTAAGAGACACAGTGCCCCTAGAAGCAATTCAGTTGGATAGTGATCTAACCTACGAGGAGAAACCGGTCAAGATCCTCGAGTATGCAAGCAGAGTCACCCGCGGCAAGGTTATCAAGTTTTGCAAAGTTCAGTGGAGTCACCATACCGAAGATGAAGCCACCTGAGAACGAGAGGATGATCTACGCAAGGACCACCCACACATATTCTCTAGCCAACCCGAATCTCGAGGGCGAGATTCATCCTAAGGGGGGTAGGTTTGTAACATCCCAAAATTTCAATTTGGAATGTTTTAGATAGATCATATTGCATATCATGTTTTATTGCATTTTGGTGTTGCGATCCTCGAAATTCTAAACAACTCAAGGACCCACGGAGAGAGTTGGGAATTTTACCGTTTTCGTATTTGAGTTTTCTCAAATACCGGTACGGGGATCACTTTGGTTTTAATTATTTTTCTCTCCGAAAAATGTTTCTTAATAAAATATATGAGCGGAGATAATATGACTTGTCCAAAATAAAAGAAATATTGGAGGAAAAATATTAAAATCACTTTTGGTATTTTTTCGGATTTATTTGCTTATTTGCATAGGAAAAATGCGCGTTTTTCAAAATTGCATTTAGGTCCAGGAAAAATGTTCACTTTGTCCTAAATATTATTAGAGGATGGTGAAAATTTATCTCGGAATTTTTTGAGTCCGTTTAGTATTTTTTTCGGCCGTTTTACTACGTTAGGACTGTTTTAGAAGAAAAAAAAGTGCACCGTCCTAAGCGGGCCGTGTCCGGCTAGGACTCCACCCGGGGGCCTCTATAAGCCCAGCCGACCACCCCCAGCTAGCCCACCCGCCCGAGCCGCCTAACCCTAGCCCACCTCGAAAAGCATGCGCCGTCACCACGCCGCCGCCGTCGTCGCCGAGGTAGCCGCCGCCATCGGTTTTCCGAAGAAAACCGATCGGTTTCTTTTTGTGAAACCCTAGATCCTTTTTTTATTAGATCGGTTCGCTTTTTCCGTCGGTTTAGTTAAGTAGCGGACGTTTGTCCGTTTGTTCGTCATAACGAACGCTTTTCGTCTTTTAGCAACAGACACGAATGTTCGTTCGATAGCATGTTCGT
This sequence comes from Secale cereale, assembly GCA_902687465.1. Taxonomy (NCBI): domain Eukaryota; kingdom Viridiplantae; phylum Streptophyta; class Magnoliopsida; order Poales; family Poaceae; genus Secale; species Secale cereale. Next base: position 223,356,635 of record LR738710.1, on the reverse strand, counting down.
CCGTTTTTCTTTTTTAGGGTTTTCCGTGATTATTTTCGATCGTGATTTCTGCCCTGATCTTCTTTTTCGTTTTTCATTTCGCTCGTAAGTTGGTATCAGGCGATTCAAGCGCCTAGATCTTCGTCTCAAAGCCCTCTTTCCGTTTAACCAACTTGACGAGGTTTTGCTACTGTAAAATTTTGACTTTAGTTCAATCTAGTAAATAGATCTTGTTTCTTTCGAAGTTTGAGTTTCGTTGCTCCATTTCATTTGATTCTTTTTGCAAACCGGAGTTCTTAAGTTGAAATTTCTGGTTAGATCTTCTTATTTGGAGTTTTACATGTGCATCTTTGCTTGATTGCTTATGTATGCTATTGTTTGTTTGCGATAGAATTCCCGGAGTGCGAAGCGTGCTACTACGAGTCCCTAGGTTTTGCGAATCATCAGCAAGGCAAGTAACACTTTGATCATACCCTTTATTACCCAGTTTTTATGCATTAGATCAAACCCTCACACATTGCATGAGTAGGATCTCTTAACTTGTGGGTCTGGGAAGTAGATTGAGGTAGAACCAATTACCTGCATTATTTTCAAACCCCTGGGAGTTACTTCTATGTTATGCTTAGGTTGCCATGCTATGCTCGTAGATGTGGATTGGGTTTGAGAGTATCCATGACAGATGTGAGATGTTAATTAATGGTTCAACTTAAGGTGGCTACTTTAATACACATCTGGGTGGATTGGTTGCAGGGCACCTGGAGAATCCAGTGTTGTCCTAGGAAATCCCAGAGGAACCGTGTGATTATCCTATGGAATGCCACTCAGGCTCAAAGGGATCATAAAACTATTCATGCTAGAAACTTCCGTGTGCAGCCACAATGCCATTATGGGCTCTGGCATAGTATGAGTAAGTTGTGTGAGCTCTTTCAGTGGTGGACTAGCAGATATAGGGGAAAGTAGGTGTACCGATCCACCCGGGGTAAAGAGTAAATGCTTCTGAAAGACTATGTCTCAGTCATCTGTTTCTCAAACACCATGCAGTGCGAGAAATCCAACGAAGGAGATCGAGTCTTGTGGGGAAAAGTGCGCAAACCTCTGCATAGTGTACAAACTAATCATGATTAGCCGTGTCCCCGGTTATGGACATCTTGAGTATCTAGTACTTGAACTATTAGTTGATCTCATCACTCTAAAATAAATTTGTTGGGTTAATGATGACTACTTTAATTGGGATTGAGTTGGAGGAACCTTCTCAATGATGTTTCAACCACCATGATAGTTAAAATAAATGCATTCCTTTGTTGTAGGGAAAATTGGCTTTATGCAAAAACTTTAACTTTAGAGCCTCCACTAGCCAAATATGCATATAGTGTTAGCCTTTATTCTGTTACTTGCTCTACCGTGTTATCTTGCCAGCATATTCCATGTGCTAACCCGTTTCGGGCGGCAACATGTTACGTTGCAGACTTTTCAAAAGAAGAGTAAGGTGCGCTAGGTCGTTTGTCATGCACTCAGCTATGCTGTTGGAGTTGATGAACTCACTTATCTTCCAAGCCTTCCGTTGTTATTTAGTTAGATGACCTTATGCTATATACTTTTGTAATAAGTTCACTTTTGAGACATTCGATGTAATAAGTGTGTCATTGCCACTCTGTTATAAATCCTTCAAGTACTATGTGTGTCAGCATTACTAATCCAGGGATGACACAGAACACAGAGACTTCGGTCCATTAGAATCATGGTCGCTACAGCGAATAAGTATCAGGAGATGATGAGGGCAGCTCGTCTTCAGGATGCAGCTCGTCAGGCAGTAGCCGTTGCATCTCAGTACAACCCCAACTACGACTTTGGATATCCATCAGGCCAATATTGTCCATAGACCAACTTAGGCCAAAAGCCTAAGCTTGGGGGAGTACGTGTTTCTCACCGACATTACATTCATGTTCACACACTTATTCTAGTTGTCGGTGCTCACACTCTTTCATTGTACTATCCAAGCTAGTTTCATTTATTTTCTTAGTCTTTTTCTTGTGTGTTAGAAAAAAACCTTAAGAAAAACAAAAAATTTAGTTGTATCTTTTAGCTAGTTTACTTTCCATGCCTGTAGTAGTAGTAATTAAAAGAAAACCCAAAAAGATTTCTCGTTCTTCTTTTGCTTGTTGGGAGCTTTCCCGTGTAAATAGTTCCTTTTATTTGGGGTTTAAGAGGAGAAGACCATGATGAAAATGTTTAGTGGCCCTCATATGCTTTATTGTTGATTTAACCTTGAGCCATATTACTTTGTCTTCTCCCTTTGTATTAAATGCTTGCAGATTCCAGCTTAGTCCATTGCACGTGCACTATTATTATTATCCACACCGTTCGGTTGTGCGAGTGAAAGGCAATAATGACGATATATGATGAACTAATTGAGATGATAAAGCTGGTATGAACTCGACCTCTCTTGTTCTTGTAAATATGATAGTTCATCGTTCCTGATTCAGCTTGTTATGAATGAAACATGCTTGCAATGACAATTAGAGATCATAGCTGCTCATGCCATCCTTAATTAGCTAAGAGTTTATAATGGTCTATCTTGCGTGCCAACATGATATTAAAATGGTTGTGATGTGGTATGATAGGGTGGTATCCTCCTTTGAACGATTCAAGTGGTCTCACTTGGCACATGTTCATGCATGTAGTTGAAACAAAATCAGCATAGCCTCCACAATATTTATGTTCATGGTGATTTATATCCTACTCATGCTTGCATTCATTGTTGATTAATTTTAATGCATGTTCATGACTGTTGTCGCTCTCTAGCTGGTCGCTTCTCAGTCTCTTTCTAGCCTTCACCTGTACTAAGCGGGAATACTGCTTGTGCATCCACTTCTATAAACCCCAAAGTTATTCCATATGAGTCCACCATACCTTCCTATATGCGATATCTACCTGCCGTTCCAAGTAAATTTGTATGCGCCAAACTCTAAACCTTCAAATGAAATTCTGTTTTGTATGCTAGAACAGCTCATGTATCAACTAAGGATGTCTATATCTTCCATGCTAGGTGGGTTATTCTCACGATGAGTGGACTCCGCTCATCATTCATGAGAAAATGGCTAGTAACCGGGATGCCCAGTCCCATGCTCAAATCATAATAATTAAACAAAACTCCCCCAGGGCTGTTGCTGGTTTGGACGGTACCCGTTGTTTCGGGCAAGCTGTGGAGTGTGCTTGTTGGTGGTGGGGGAGTATAAACTTTACCATTCTGTTTGGGAACCGCCTATAATGTGTGTAGCATGGAAGATATTGAGATTCTTGGTTGCTATGTTGACAATGAGAGTATACCGCTCAAAATATTATTCATCTCTATTTCAAAATCGAGCTCTGGCACCTATACAAATCCATGCTTCCCTCTGCGAAGGGCCTATCTATTTACTTTTATGTTGAGTCATCATCCTCTTATAAAAGAGCACCAGTTGGAGAGCACCGCTGTCATTTTCATGTATTGCTATTAATTTTCAATGAGTATGATTATGACAGGATCTCTTTTACCATGAATTACAATGTATAGTTAGTCCTTGATCTTTAAAGGTGCTTTGCATTTATGTTTTGCAGTCTCAGAAAGGGCTAGCGAGATACCATCTTATTATATCATATTATGATTGTTTTGAGAAAGTGTTGTCATCTGAGGTTTATTATTATTGATCGCTAGTTGATTATTCCATTGATATGAGTAGACATGAGACCTAACAGTTATTGTGAATGTGATTAGTTCATGATCTTTATTGAAAACTTGAATGCTGGCTTTACATATTTACAACAACAAGAGCAAACAGAGTTTGTCAAAGTTTTTCTTTATCACTTTCAGTTTATCAACTAAATTGCTTGAGGACAAGCAAAGGTTTAAGCTTGGGGGAGTTGATACGTCTCCAACATATCTACTTTTCCAAACACTTTTGCCCTTGTTTTGGACTATAACTTGCATGATTTGAATGCAACTAGCCCGGACTGACGCTGTTTTTAGCAGAACTGCCATGGTGTTATTTTTGTGCAGAAATAAAAGTTCTCAGAATGACCTGAAATCCAACGGAGAATTATTTTGGAATATATAAAAAATATCTGCGGAAAGAACCAAGCCAGGGGGCCCACACCCTGTCCACGAGGGTGGGGGGCGCCCCCCTGGGCGCACCCCCTGCCTCGTGGGCCCCATGTTGCTCCACAGACGTCTACCCCGACTCCATATATTCACTTTCGGGGAGAAAAAATCAGAGAGTAAGAATTATTGCATTTTACGATACGGAGCCGCCGCCAAGTCCTAATCTCTCTCGGGAGGGCTGATCCGGAGTTCGTTCGGGGCTCCGGAGAGGGGAGGTCGTCGCCATTGTCATCATCAACCTTCCTCCATCACCAATTCCATGATGATCACCGACGTGTGTGAGTAATCCCATCGTAGGCTTGCTGGACGGTGATGGGTTGGATGAGATTTACCATGTAATCGAGTTAGTTTTGTTAGGGTTTGATGCCTAGTATCCACTATGTTCTAAGATTGATGTTGCTATGACTTTGCCATGTTTAATGATTGTCACTAGGGCCCGAGTGCCATGATTTCAGATCTGAACCTATTATGTTTTCATGAATATATGTGTGTTCTTGATCCTATCTTGCAAGTCAATAGTCACCTACTATGTGTTATGATCCGGCAACCCCGAAGTGACAATAGTCGGGACCACTCCCGGTGATGCCATAGTTTGAGGAGTTCATGTATTCACTATATGTTAATGCTTTGGTCCGGTACTCTATTAAAAGGAGGCCTTAATATCCCTTAGTTTCCACTAGGACCCCGCTCCCACGGGAGGGTAGGACAAAAGATTGTTGGGGAACGTAGTATTTTAAAATTTTCCTACGATCACGCAAGATCTATCTACCAGATGCATAGCAACGAGAGGGAAGAGTGTGTCTACGTACCCTCGTAGACCGGAAGCGGAAGCGTCAAGTGACGCGGTTGATGTAGTCGAACTTCTTCGCGATTCAACCGATCAAGTACCGAACGTACGGCACCTCCGTGTTCAGCACACGTTCAGCTTGATGACGTCCCACGAGCTCTTGATCCAGTTGAGCTTCACGGGAGAGTTTCGTCAGCACGACGGCATGGTGACGGATATGATGTATCTACCGGCGCAGGGCTTCTCCTAAGTACTGCGATGGTATGACCGAGGTGTGTTTCTGTGGAGGGGGCACCGCACACGGCTGGAACAATTCAACTTGTGTGTCCTAGGGTGCCCCCTGCCCCCGTATATAAAGGAGCAAGGGAGAGGCCGGCCCTAGAGGGGGCGCGCCAAGTGTGGGGAGTCCTACTAGGACTCCCAAGTCCTAGTAGGATTCCCCTTTCCTTTCCGGAGTAGGAGAGAAGGAAAGAGGTGGAGAGGGGGAAGGAAAAGGGGGCTGCACCCCTTGTCCAATTCGGACCAGAGGGGGGGCACGCGCCTCCTTCCTTTTGGCCTTTCTCCTCTATTCCCGTATGGCCCAATAAGGCCCATATACTCCGAAAAATACCCGAATCACTCGGAACCTTTCCGATGTCCGAATATAGTCGTCCAATATATCGATCTTTACGTCTCGACCATTTCGAGACTCCTCGTCATGTCCCCGGTCTCATCCGGGACTCCGAACTCCTTCGGTACATCAAAACTCATAAACTCATAATACCGATCGTCATCAAACGTTAAGCGTGCGGACCCTACGGGTTCGAGAACTATGTAGACATGACCGAGACTCATCTCCGGTCAATAACCAATAGCGGAACCTGGATGCTCATATTGGTTCCTACATATTCTACGAAGATCTTTATCGGTCAAACCACATAACAACATACGTTGTTCCTTTTGTCATCGGTATGTTACTTGCCCGAGATTCGATCGTCGGTATCTCTATACCTAGTTCAATCTCGTTACCGGCAAGTCTCTTTACTCGTTCCGTAACACATTATCTCGTGACTAACTCATTAGTATTTTTGCTTGCAAGGCTTATTGTGATGTGTGTTACCGAGAGGGCCCAGAGATACCTCTCCGACACTCGGAGTGACAAATCCTAATCTTGATCTATGCCAACACCACGAATACTTTCGGAGACACCTATAGAGCATCTTTATGATCACCCAGTTACGTTGTGACGTTTGATAGCACACAAGGTGTTCCTACGGTATTCGGGAGTTGCATAATCTCATAGTCATAGGAACATGTATAAGTCATGAAGAAAGCAATAGCAGTAAAACTAAACGATCATAGTGCTATGCTAACGGATGGGTCTTGTCCATCACATCATTCTCCTAATGATGTGATCCTGTTGATCAAATGACAACTCATGTCTATGGCTAGGAAACATAACCATCTTTGATCAATGAGCTAGTCTAGTAGAGGCATACTAGGGACATACTGTTTTGTCTATGTATTCACACATGTACTAAGTTTCCGGTTAATACAATTCTAGCATGAATAAAAGACATTTATCATGATATAAGGAAATACAAATAATCATCTTTATTATTGCCTCTAGGGCATATTTCCTTCAGTCTCCCACTTGCACTAGAGTCAATAATCTAGCTCACATCGCCATGTGATTTAATACCGATAGTTCACATCGTTATGTGAATAACACCCATAGTTCACATCACCATGTGACCAACACCCAAAGGGTTTACTAGAGTCAATAATCTAGTTCACATCGCTATGTGATTAATACCCAAGAGTAATAAGGTGAGATCATGTTTTGCTTGTGAGAGAAGTTTAGTCAACGGGTCTGTCACATTCAGATCCGTATGTATTTCGCAAATTTCTATGTCTACAATGCTCTGCATGGAGCTACTCTAGCTAATTGCTCCCACTTTCAATACGCATCCAGATTGATACTTAGAGTCATCTGGATTTAGTGTCAAAGCTTGCATCGGCGTATCCCTTTACGATGAACTCTTTATCACCTCCATAATCGAGAAATATTTCCTTTAGTCATCCAATTACTAAGGATAATTTTGACCGTTGTACAGTGATCTACTCCTGGATCACTATTGTACCTCCCTGTCAAACTCATGGCAAGGTACACAACGTGTTTTGTACACAGCATGGCATACTTTATAGAACCTATGGCTGAGGCATAGGGAATGACTTTCATTCTCTCTATATTTTTCTGCCGTGGTCTGGCTTTGAGTCTTACTCAACTTCACACCTTACAAGTCAGGCAAGAACTCCTTCTTTGACTGATCCATTTTGAACTACTTCAAAATCTTATCAAGGTATGTACTCATCGAAAGTCTTATCAAGCATCTTGATCTATCTCTATAGATCTTGATGCCCAATATGTAAGCAGCTTCACCAAGGTCTTTCTTTGAAAAACTCCTTTCAAACACTCCTTTATGCTTTCCAGAAAATTCTACATCATTTCCGATCGACAATATGTCATTCACATATACTTATCAGAAAGGTTGTAGTGCTCCCTCTCACTTCGTGTAAATACAGGCTTCACCGCAAGTCTGTATAAATCTATATGCTTTGATCAACTTATCAAAGCGTATATTCCAACTCCGAGATGCTTGCACCAGTCCATAGATGGATCGCTGGAGCTTGCACATTTTGTTAGCACCTTTAGGATTGACAAAACCTTCTGGTTGCATCATATACAAGTCTTCTTTAATAAATCCATTAAAGAATGCAGTTTTGTTATCCATTTGCCAGATTTCACAAAATATCGCAATTACTAACATGATTCGGACAGACTTAAGCATCGCTACGGGTGAGAAAGTCTCATCGTAGTCAACTCCTTGAACTTGTCGAAACCCTTTCGCAACAAGTCGAGCTTTGTAAACAGTAACATTACCGTTTGCGTCGGTCTTCCTCTTGAAGATCCATTTATTTTCGATGGCTTGCCGATCATCGGGCAAGTCAACCAAAGTCCATACTTTGTTCTAATACATGGATCCCATCTCAGATTTCATGGTCTCAAGCCATTTTGCGGAATCTGGGCTCATCATCGCTTCCTCATAGTTCATAGGTTCATCATGGTCTAGTAACATGACTTCCAGAACTGGGTTGCCGTACCACTCTGGTGCGGAACGAACTCTGGTTGATCTACGAAGTTCAGCAGAAACTTGATCTGAAGTTTCATGATCATCATCATTAGCTTCCTCACTAATTGGTGTAGGAATCACTGGAACAAGTTTATGTGATGTACTACCTTCCAATTCGGGAGAAGGTACAATTACCTCATCAAGTTCTACTTTCCTCCCACTCACTTCTTTCGAGAGAAACTCCTTCTCTAGAAAGGATCCACTCTTAGCAACAAAGACCTTGCCTTAGGATATGTGATAGAAGGTGTACCCAACAGTTTCTTTTTGGGTATCCTATGAAGATTTACTTCTCCGATTTGGGTTCGAGCTTATCATGTTGAAACTTTTTCACATAAGCATCGCAGTCCCAAACTTAAAGAAATGACAGCTTAGGTTTCTCGTCAAACCACAATTCATACGGTGTCATCTCCACGGATTTAGATGGTGCCCTATTTAACGTGAATGTAGCTGTCTCTAATGCGTAACCCCAAAAGCGATAGTGGTAGATCGGTAAGAGACATCATCGATCGCACCATATCTAATAAAGTACGGTTATGACGTTCGGACACACCATTACACTGTGGTGTTCCAGGTGGCGTGAGTAGTGAAACTATTTCACATTGTTTTTATTGAAGGCCAAACTCGCTAACTCAAATATTTTACCTCTACGATCATATCGTAGAAACTCTAATTTTCTTGTTACGATGATTCTCCACTTCACTCTGAAATTCTTTGAACTTTTCAAATGTTTCAGACTTGTGCTTCATTAAGTAGATATACCCATATCTGCTCAAATCATCAGTGAAGGTCAGAAAATAACGAAACCTGCCGCGAGCTTCAACACTCATTGGTCCGCATACATCAGTATGTATGATTTCCAACAACTCTGTTGCTCGCTCCACGGTTCCGGAGAACGGAGTTTTAGTCATCTTGCCCATGAGGCATGGTTCGCAAGCACCAAGTGATTCATAATCAAGTGATTCCAAAAGTCCATCACTATGGAGTTTCTTCATGCACTTTACACCAATATGACCTAAACGGCAGCGCCACAAATAAGTTGCACTATCATTATTAACCTTGCATCTTTTGGCTTCAATATTATGAATATGTGTATCACACGATCGAGATCCAACAAACCATTTTCATTGGGTGTATGACCATAGAAGGTTTTATTCATGTAAACAGAACAACAATTATTCTCTAACTTACATGAATAACCGTATTGCAATAAACATGATCAAATCATATTCATGCTCAACACAAACACCAAATAACACTTATTTAGGTTCAACACTAATCCCGAAAGTATAGGGAGTGTGCGATGATGATCATATCAATCTTGGAACTACTTCCAATACACATCGTCACTTCATCCTTTAACTAGTTTCTCTTCATTATGCAACTCCCATTTCGAGTTACTACTTTTTAGCAACTGAACCAATATCAAATACCGAGGGGTTGCTATGAACACTAGTAAAATACACATCAATAATCTGTATATCAAATATACCTTTGTTCACTTTGCCATCCTTCTTATCCGCCAAATATCTAGGGCAGTTCCACTTCTAGTGACCATTTCCTTTGCAGTAGAAGCACTTAGTTTCAGGCTTGAGTTTAGCTTTGGGTTTCTTCACGGGAGTGACAACTTGCTTGTCATTCTTCTTGAAGTTCCCCTTCTATCCCTTTGCCCTTTACTTGAAACAAGTGGTCTGGTTAACCATCAACACTTGATGCTCTTTCTTGATTTCTACCTTCGCCGATTTCAGCATCGTGAAGAGCTCGGGAATTACTTTCGTCATCCCTTGCATATTATAGTTTATCACGAAGTTCTACTAACTTGGTGATAGTGTCTAGAGAACTTTGTCAATTACTATCTTATCTGGAAGATTAACTCCCACTTGATTCAAGCAATTGTACTACCCAGACAATCTGAGCACATGCTCACTGGTTGAGCTATTCTCCTCCATCTTGTAGGCAAAGTACTGTCAGAGGTCTTATACCTCTCGACACGGGCATGAGTATGAAATACTAATTTCAACTCTTGGAACATCTCATATGCTCCGTGGCGTTTCAAAACGTTTTTGAAGTCCCGGTTATAAGCCGTAAAGCATGGTGCACTAAACTATCAAGTAGTCATCATATCAAGCTTTTGTCAAAACGTTCATAACGTCTACATCTGCTCCTGCAATAGGTCTGTCACCTAGCGGTGCATCAAGGACATAATTCTTCTGTGCAGCAATGAGGATAATCCTCGGATCACGGAACAATTCCGCATCATTGCTACTAGCATCTTTCAACTTGGTTTTCTCTAGGAACATATAAAAAATAAACGTGGAGCAACATCGCGAGCTATTGATCTACAACATAGATATGCTAATACTACCAGGACTAAGTTCATGATAAATTAAAGTTCAATTAATCATATTACTTAAGAACTCCCACTTAGATAGACATCCCTCCGGTCATCTAAATGATCACGTGATCCAAATCAACTAAACCATGTCCGATCATCACGTGAGATGGAGTAGTTTCAATGGTGAACATCTTATGTTGATCATATCTACTATATGATTCACGCTCGACCTTTCGGTCTCCAGTGTTCCGAGGCCATATCTGCATATGCTAGGCTCGTCAAGTTTAACCCGAGTATTCTGCGTGTGCAAAACTGGCTTACACCCATTGTATTTGAACGTAGAGCTTATCACACCCGATCATCACGTGGTGTCTCGGCACGACGAACTTTCGCAACGGTGCATACTCAGGGAGAACACTTATACCTTGAAATTTAGTAAGGGATCATCTTATAATGCTACCGTCGAACTAAGCAAAATAAGAAGCATAATAAGATAAACATCACATGCAATCAAAATATGTGACATGATATGGCCATCATCATCTTGTGCTTTTTATCTCCATCTCCAAAGCACCGTCATGATCACCTTCGTCACCGGCGCGACACCTTGATCTCCATCGTTGTCGTCTCGCCAACTATTGCTTCTACGACTATCGCCACCGCTTAGTGATAAAGTAAAGCAATTACATGGCGATTGCATTTCATACAATAAAGCGACAACCATATGGCTCCTGCCAGTTGCCGATAACTTTACAAAACATTATCATTTCATACAAAACCGTATAACTCATCATGTCTTGACCATATCACATCACAACATGCCCTGCAAAAACAAGTTAGACGTCCTCTACTTTGTTGTTGCAAGTTTTACGTGGCTGCTACGGGCTTAGCAAGAACCGTTCTTACCTACGCATACAAAACCACAACGATATTTCATCAAGTATGTGCTGTTTTAACCTTCACAAGGACCGGGCGTAGCCACACTTGATTCAGCTAAAGTGAGAGAGACAGACACCCGCCAGTCACCTTTAAGCAACGAGTGCTCGTAACGGTGAAACCAGTCTCGCGTAAGCGTACGCGTAATGTCGGTCCGGGCCGCTTCATCTCACAATACCGCCGAAGCAAAATATGACATGCTGGTCAGCAGTATGACTAGTATCGCCCACAACTCATTGTGTTCTACTCGTGCATATCATCTATGCATAGACCTGGCTCATGATGCCACTGTTGGGGAACGTAGTATTTTAAAATTTTCCTACGATCACGCAAGATCTATCTACCAGATGCATAGCAACGAGAGGGAAGAGTGTGTCTACGTACCCTCGTAGACCGGAAGCGGAAGCGTCAAGTGACGCGGTTGATGTAGTCGAACTTCTTCGCGATTCAACCGATCAAGTACCGAACGTACGGCACCTCCGTGTTCAGCACACGTTCATCTTGATGACGTCCCACGAGCTCTTGATCCAGTTGAGCTTCACGGGAGAGTTTCATCAGCACGACGGCGTGGTGACGGATATGATGTATCTACCGGCGCAGGGCTTCTCCTAAGTACTGCGATGGTATGACCGAGGTGTGTTTCTGTGGAGGGGGGCACCGCACACGGCTGGAACAATTCAACTTGTGTGTCCTAGGGTGCCCCCTGCCCCCGTATATAAAGGAGCAAGGGAGAGGCCGGCCCTAGAGGGGGCGCGCCAAGTGTGGGGAGTCCTACTAGGACTCCCAAGTCCTAGTAGGATTCCCCTTTCCTTTCCGGAGTAGGAGAGAAGGAAAGAGGTGGAGAGGGGGAAGGAAAAGGGGGCTGCACCCCTTGTCCAATTCGGACCAGAGGGGGGGCACGCGCCTCCTTCCTTTTGGCCTTTGTCCTCTATTCCCGTATGGCCCAATAAGGCCCATATACTCCGAAAAATACCCGAATCACTCGGAACCTTTCCGATGTCCGAATATAGTCGTCCAATATATCGATCTTTACGTCTCGACCATTTCGAGACTCCTCGTCATGTCCCCGGTCTCATCCGGGACTCCGAACTCCTTCGGTACATCAAAACTCATAAACTCATAATACCGATCGTCATCAAACGTTAAGCGTGCGGACCCTACGGGTTCGAGAACTATGTAGACATGACCAAGACTCATCTCCGGTCAATAACCAATAGCGGAACCTGGATGCTCATATTGGTTCCTACATATTCTACGAAGATCTTTATCGGTCAAACCGCATAACAACATACGTTGTTCCTTTTGTCATCGGTATGTTACTTGCCCGAGATTCGATCGTCGGTATCTCTATACCTAGTTCAATCTCGTTACCGGCAAGTCTCTTTACTCGTTCCGTAACACATTATCTCGTGACTAACTCATTAGTCTTTTTGCTTGCAAGGCTTATTGTGATGTGTGTTACCGAGAGGGCCCAGAGATACCTCTCCGACACTCGGAGTGACAAATCCTAATCTTGATCTATGCCAACACCACGAATACTTTCGGAGACACCTGTAGAGCATATTTATGATCACCCAGTTACGTTGTGACGTTTGATAGCACACAAGGTGTTCCTACGGTATTCGGGAGTTGGATAATCTCATAGTCATAGGAACATGTATAAGTCATGAAGAAAGCAATAGCAGTAAAACTAAACGATCATAGTGCTATGCTAACGGATGGGTCTTGTCCATCACATCATTCTCCTAATGATGTGATCCTGTTGATCAAATGACAACTCATGTCTATGGCTAGGAAACATAACCATCTTTGATCAATGAGCTAGTCTAGTAGAGGCATACTAGGGACATACTGTTTTGTCTATGTATTCACACATGTACTAAGTTTCCGGTTAATACAATTCTAGCATGAATAAAAGACATTTATCATGATATAAGGAAATACAAATAATCATCTTTATTATTGCCTCTAGGGCATATTTCCTTCAAAGATGTCATGCAAGTTCTTTTCCATAAGCACGTATGACTATATTCGAAATACATGCCTACATTACATTGATGAACTGGAGCTAGTTCTGTGTCACCCTAGGTTATAACTATTACATGAGGAATCACATCCGACATAATTATCCATCACCGATCCAATGCCTACGAGCTTTTCACATATTGCTTGTTGCTTATTTAATTTTCTGTTGCTACTTTTACAATCACTACAAAAACACTATCGCTACTTTTGCTACTGTTACTGCTATTTCAATATTACGTCGCTACTAAATTACCTTGCTGCAGATACTAAGTTTCCAGGTGTGGTTGAATTGACAACTCAACTGCTAATACTTAAGAGTATTCTTTGGCTCCCCTTGTGTCGAATCAATAAATTTGGGTTGAATACTTTACCCTCGAAAATTGTTGCGACCCCCTACACTTGTGGGTTATCAAGAGGGGAGTGCATCTTCATACCCTTGAAGATTGCAAAGCGGAAGCATTACTAGAACGCGGTTGGTGGAGTCGTGCACGCAACGATTCAGATCACGGTCGATTCCGATCTAAGCGCCGAACAACGGCGCCTCCTCATTCAACACACGTCCTGCCCTAGGACGTCCCGTTCTTCTTGATCCAACAAGGGGGAAGGAGAAGTTGAGGGAGAACTCTAGCAGCATGACGACGTGGTGGTGGAGCAAGCGGGACTCCGGCAGGGCTCCGCCAAACTTATGGAGGAGGAGATGGTGTTGGGAGGGGGAAGAGCTGCGCCAGGCCAAAGGTGCGGCTGCCCTCTCCCCCCTCCACTATATATAGGGGCAAGGGAGAGGGGGCCGGCCCCCTTAGATCCCATCTAAGGGGGGCGGCCAGGGAGAGGAGGCTTGCCCCCCCCCCAAGCCAAGGGGGCGCACCCCTTAGGGTTTTCCCTAAACCCTAGGCGCATGGGCCCTAGCGGGGATGGTGCCCAGCCCACTTAGGGGCTGGTTCCCCTCCACATACAACCCATAGGGCCCTCCGGGGCAGGTGGACCATCCCGGTGGACCCCCGGAACCCCTTCGATGGCCCCGGTACAATACAGGCAAACCCTCGAACACTTCCGGTGACCGTATGAGGACTTCCCATATATAAATCTTCACCTCCGGACCATTCCGGAACTCCTCGTGATGTCCGGGATCTCATCTCGGACTCCGAACAACTTTCAGTTAACCGCTTACTATTCTCATTACAACTCTAGCTTCACCAAACCTTAAGTCTGTAGACCCTACGGGTTCGGGAGACATGTAGACATGACTGAGACATCTCTCCGGTCAATAACCAACAGTGGGATCTGGATACCCATGTTGGCTCCCACATGTTCCACGATGATCTTATCGGATGAACCATCATGTCGAGGATTCAATCAATACCGTATGCAATTCCCTTTGTCTACCGGTATGGTACTTGCCCGAGATTCGATCGTCAGTATCCCTATACCTTGTTCAATCTCGTTACCGGCAAGTCTCTTTACTCATTCCATAACACATCATCTCGTGACCAACTCCTTAGTCACATTGAGCTCATTATGACAATGTCTCACCAAGTGGGCCCAAAAATACCTCTCCGTCACACGGAGTGACAAATTCCAGTCTCGATTCGTGCCAACCCAACAGACACTTTCGGGGATACCCGTAGTGTACCTTTATAGTCATCCAGTTACGTTGTGACGTTTGACACACCCAAAGCACTCCTACGGTATATGGGAGTTGCATAATCTCATGGTCTAAGGAAATGATACTTGACATTAGAAAAGCTTTAGCAGACGAACTACACGATCTTGTGCTATGCTTAGGATTGGGTCTTGTCCATCACATCATTATCATAATGATGCGATCCCGTTATCAACGACATCCAATGTCCATGGTCAGGAAACCGTAACCATCTATTGATCAACGAGCTAGTCAACTAGAGGCTCACTAGGGACATGTTGTGGTCTATGTATTCGCACATGTATTACGATTTCCGGATAATACAATTATAGCATGAACAATAGACAATTATCATGAACAAGGAAATATAATAATAACCATTTTATTATTGCCTCTAGGGCATATTTCCAACAACTTGCCGGTAACAAGATTGGAAGAGGTTGTGACGCCCGAAGACCGACGTCCCAGAAGATTCCCGAGATTCCAGATGTTCTGGGTTGCCCGTGTGTTTCTTTTGCTTGTGTTATTTATTTTTTTGCATTGCATCATGTCATCATGCCATCATCTCATTAATTTTTGCATCTCAACCTAAATAATTTGTGTGGACCTTCGGTCCATTTAAATCGAGGGAAGGTGTCTTCTCTTTATAACATATAAAAGTCTCTCAATATTTAGGGAGCTATATTTATTAATTATTCCATTGCTTCGGAATCACCGTAACACACTTGCATAATTCCCCATTGTCTTTTCACTTCAAGTTTCACCTTTAAAACCTTCCCTGTAATTCTTTCCGTTGTTTCGAGGTTCCTCCAAAAAAACCCTCCAATAATTTTATTAAATTCTTTACATTTTGCGGGTCCAGGAAATTTTGACCTCATGTCCAAATTCCTTCCCTAACCTCTTTTACTTTCCTTCTCTTCTTTATTGTTTTTTTTTTAAATAATCCGAGGCAGCCCAGCCTTTTGTTTTTCTCCTCCTGGCCCAACTCCCTTCTCCTTCTCCCTCTTGGGCCCTCCTCCTCCCAGCCGCACCACTTCTCCATCCGGCCCATCTCCTCCTCCCCACCAGCCCGCATACCCCGTAACCCTAACTCCCGAACGAGTCCCTCTCGTCCCCCCTCGACCGCCGCCACCTCTTCCTCTCGCTCGCCCGAACCCGCACTCACCTCCCAGCCTCGATCTCCCTCTCCTCGCCCTCTGCCTCCCTCTCGTTCCCTCAGCTTCGCTTCCCTCGCCGTGGCCTCCCTCGCTCCCTCCAGCCCGAGGCCCCGAGCGCCGTTCTTCAGCGCCGGCCGTGCGCCCCTCCGTGCCCAAGGGCAGGCCTCTCCTCCGACCTCCTCCTCTGGCCCCGAGCCGCGCCAGGAGCGCCGCGACGGCCCCAGGCCCGCCCATCCGGTCGCTCTCCTCTGTAGAGCGACGCCGCAACCAGCAGCGCGCCCGCGCCCCTGCGGCTCCCTCGCCCTCCGCGCCTGCGCGCCCCAAGGCCGGGTCGGCCAGGCCCCCGCCTCTGCTCCCTCGTCTCCAAGCCTCCAGGCCGCGCGCCGCAGCGCCCCTTCCCTCTGGCGCCCAGCAAGGCCGGCCGGAAGTGCGCCCTAGCCAGCACCTCTCCGTCGCCTCTTCCTCCATCTGTAGGCCGCGCCGGTGCGCCCGCCTCTGCCTCGGGTGCCTCCTTCCCCGTCGAACTCCAACAAGACAGCGCCGCGGCCATGAGCAGCGCCGAGCCGCGACCCGCACCTCTCCGTCGCCCGCTGCTTTCCCTTGTTTGTTGGTTTTGTTGCTGTTTTTTTTGTTAATCTCAGTTAACCAGGAAAACAGCAAGTTTATCTTCTTTTGGACCCTTGTACGACTACGGCTACGAGCTCGAGAACGACTACATGTACGAGAACGACTAACCGTGTACCCCTTCGAGTCGCCGACGACCCGTCAAGTACGACTACACGGCGACAAATGACATGTGCAACTATCTTCGCCGAGTACGACTACACACGATGACCGTCAAGTTCGACTACACGGTCGCCACGAGTACCCCTACGACCAAGTACCGCGACGACCGAGTACATCTACGGCCCGAACGTCTACCGTCGCCACGAGTACAACTACCGTCGCCGAGTACCACTACTTCCTCTACCGTCGCCCGAGTACAACTACCGCCACGTGAACGACTTCTTCCTCTTCGGCCGTGTACCACTACTTCCACTACTACGGCTACTTCCACTACGACCTCGAACCCCTCCGAGAACGATGGTTCCGAAGGTATAACCCCGTCGATGACCCGTGTGATGCATGCTTGTTGTGTTGTATGAAATGTCTCCCGTGTGTGCTTCGTGCCCGTTCCACCTTTTGTCATGTTCCTCGGTTGCCTCGCCACCGACTCGTGGGAACCCGGCAACGGGATCACCCCATCATCTTGTTCAACTCGTTCACTCCACCTTTTGTTTTGCACCGGTCTCTCACCGAGTTACCGGAACCGATATGATGCCGTTGCGTCATTTTCGGATCGTTGCCGTGGCACCCTTTCCTTCCACCACGGGGACAAATGCTTCATATCTTGTTAATTGTTAACCTTTTAATAAAAACTTGCATAAACTTGATAATGTCATCCGCATCATATTAACAACATTGATATGTGTGAATTGTTGTTGCTTATAATTATTAAACATGCTCATGGGGATTTTCCGGATATGTTGTTGTTATTTTCCGGCCTCATTTAAAATGCCTAAATAGTGTAGTTTCTTTATGCTTCACCTCTTGCCATGTTAAAACCATTTAATCTTGTCTTGTAAATAAACTAGAGTCAATTAAATAATTAATTGTGGTGTTTTGTCAATATGCAACACGTTGCATATTGATCTCCACTTAACTTGTAGTGTTGTTTGTGCACTTTGCCATGCCATGCATAATTAAACCGGACATGCATCATACTTGTTTGTGCATCGTATGCCATGTTTATGATTGTGTGTTTACCGAGTTGTTTGCTTCTTTCCGGTTGCTTCTCTTGTTAGCTTCGGTTTCGCTCCGGAGTTGTGAGGCTTCTTCTTCGTCTTCTTCGTGGATCCGTTCTTCTCCCTTGTGGAATCCCAGGCAAGATGACCGAACCCGGATACCATTACTATCTTTGCCTATTGCTAGAGTCTCGATCTATAGTTTTGCCTCGATGCCCATGTTTTCCTGTCAGCCTCCTATTGTAACCATGAACCTGTTTAACCACCCCACCCATGCAAACCATTGATTGGCTATACGTAGGCTCGCTCAGCCCCTCTTATAGCATTGTTAGTTGCAGGTGAAGATCGAAGATGCTTGCTTCATGTTGAAGTTTGGTTGGGTTATATCACACTATATAAATGCTTAAAAATGAAATCATCTATATACTGGCAGGGTGGAAGGCTAAGCCTTTTGCTTGGTGTTTTGTTCCACTCATGCCGTTAGGAACCGTATAAACCGGTGTTATGTTCCTTGATTTTGCGTTCCTAACACGGTTGGGGTGTATGGGACCCCCTTGATAAACCGCTAAGTGCTAAGTCTTTTCCAGCAAGTCCCAACCTTTGGTACTATTTGCCTAATAACAAACTAATAAAAACTTGCATGTGGACTAGTTATCCCTTTTATTTTAATTCAACAACCCCGGGCCAGTGCTCCACATGAGTGTTGGTCCGAAACGGGGAGCCTGCGGGGCCACCACGGGGCAACTCGAGGTTTGGTAAAAACCCGTAGCTTCGCCCATCCGGTCGTGTCCTGAGACTAGATACGCGCGGCTACCTATCAGGGTGTCGACACGCCGGGAGGATTTGCTGGATTAGCCTTACCTTAGTTCGGTTTAACTTGAGCACGGGATTCCGAGAATACTCGGGTCTTCCCACCTATGGAGTTGCGACTTCGCGGATCGTGGGCTTGTAATGGGTCAAGTTGGAACACCCCTGCAGGGTTTGAACTTTCGAAAGCCGTGCCCGCGGTTATGTGGCAGATGGGAGCTTGTTAATTCCGGTTGTAGATAACTTGACACAATGTTACTAATACACTACCAGCGGTGTACCGTGACTGTCAATTTCCGAATAGGGATTCGGGAGTTGAACACGGTGGGGTTATGTTTGACCGGCTTTAGTTAGGATCACTTCGTGATCATCTTTCGATCGATGCACTTCTCTTCTCGCTCTCTTTTGCGTAAGTTAGTGCTAGTTGCTGCTGCAGACTCTTGTTTGTTCCTTCACCTCTTATTCTTTTCTTCAGCCTTGTCCTCACCCAAGGCTTAAATAGTCGTGTTACCCGGGAACGGGATTGCTGAGTCCTCTGTCGCTCACAGTTACTTCACCACACCAGATGCAGGTTCAGCCGAGTTTGAGGCAGGAGCTGGTTCAGTGCTTCACCAGGAGCTTGTTGAAGAGTTTGACCGTTTGCTTGTGACGTTTCGATGTTCAGTAGTGGTTTCTACTAGGATTCGATCCTGACCTGTGGTTTTATGTTGTTTTGGTATCTTCCTTTTGGATCTTACCCGTAGTCGGGCTGTGATGTTGTGAATGATGTTTTGCTTATGTAATGTATTGTGTGAAGTGGCGAGTGTAAGCCAACTATCTCCTTTTGCATTTTAATCCCTCTTTTACATGAGTCGTGCAAAGATACCAAACTTGAGATCATTCTAGGATGGGCTTATATCTTTAAGTCGTGCCTCGACACGTAGGAGATATAGTCCCATCCTGGGCATTACAAGTTGGTATTCAGAGCCTTCTCCGACCTAGAAGCCCCCACTGATTGATCGAATCGTTGACGGTTGAGTCTAGACACACACTGAAAACTTTTTGAGTCCTATATTATATCGGAGAGTAGGATTTCTTTGCTTCTCATCCCCTTTCTCTCTGGTGAGGACTCCTGACGATTACTCTTTTCTCTTCTACTTTCAAAAATTGCACCAAAATTTTTTTAGGATCCCGCGAGTATTCTGGGATTGTTTCGATGTTCTTGTGACAAGGATATTGTTCTCGATGCCTCCTGTTACCAAGGAGTTGAGCTTCGGGGTATCATTGACACAAGCATATCGCGGCAGTACTAAATACTTAAGACGGCCGACATCGAAAATCTCTCCTATACGGCCAGTGGCAAGATAACCCCGACATCACCCAGTACTGGGGAGGTAGTTCGAGAGTATTGCCATAGCTTGTTATAGTGGATGCTTTTCGAAGGTCCGAGGTACACAGTTTCCGAGAAAGACTGGTTATGTGTTGAAGGATGGATACACCTGGATGTAGGTTTAGAGTTGATTGCGCGGTGCTTCCCGTGTATCCCCAACACCTGATTGCATAACTGGAAACTTTCGGAAATCTATAGGTGGGTTTTATCCAGTAGATCGTAGGCATTCTTCCAACGAATGCAGGTTAGTGAGTTCGGGGTTCGACATTGAGTGAAGGGGTTATATGACCGATGTTACTATCAGGAGTTGCATCTTAAAGGGTCCTTGGCTATGCTGATCCGGGGATTGCAAAACCTTTTCGTAACGCGTTCATATGCTTTCAGCACAAAAATGTTAGAACGAAACTCCTCTCTTGTGTTTGTTCCTTTCCGTACCTTGTTGTTTTATTATTTTATCCTTTTGATCCCTATGTGGCTTCTCGTGAAGACTGATGTTATCAATTAACTGAGAAATTCATTCGTTCCTCTTGTTCGGATGATTTCATTCGTTCTTATTGTTCGAATGATTATTGTGAAGACTTGTTGCAATTCATTCCATTGATTCAGCTTATTCCTTTTGTCAATCAATTGCTGATTCGTGGTCATCTCTTACAGGATGGCTCCGAAAAAGGTTCCGAATGCCAACCCAGAGGGTGAAGAGGTTCCAGAACGTCCTCCTTCTCCTCCTCCTCCGCCTGAGGCTTGGAGAGCAATTATGCAGACTACTGCTCAGAACACTCAGTTGATGATGCAGATGATGCAGATGATGCAAGCTAATCAAGCTAATCAAGCTAATCAGGGCATTCCAATGAACCAAGGCAACTTCTTCCAGCAGCACCATGCTACCCTCAACCAGTTCTTGGCCAACAATCCTAAAGCTTTCAGTTACTGTGTCGACCCTCTTGATGCTGAAGATTGGCTGACCGATATCAAGAAGCATTTTGAGTGCAGTAACGTGAAAGAAGATGACTATGTGAAGTTTGCAGCCTTCCAACTGAAAGATCAAGCAGCTGACTGGTGGCAGCAGTACAAAGACTCAAGGCCGGGTCAAGTGATCTCATGGGAGAATTTCTGCAAGGATTTCCGCTCGCATCACATTCCTACAAGTGTTATCGAGGGTATGCGTGAGCAATTCCGCAACCTCAAGCAGGGCTCCATGTCAGTCTATCAGTATAATGTCAAGTTCCAAAACCTCGCTCGCTATGCAAAGCAAGACATTCCTGATGCAAAGAGCAAAATCTATCAGTTCCATGGAGGTCTCAAAGATGAACTTCAGCTTGCTCTCACTCTGTTCGAGCCAGACGAATTCGATAAGTTCTATAATATGGCTTTGAAACAAGAAGCAGCTCAGCTTAAGATGGAGGCTTCTAAGAAGAGAATTCGAGATGCTGTTCACTCTACCTCATCGTCTCAGTTGGCTGCGAAACAACAGAAATTCTGGCTTCCTCCTCCTCCAATGATTCGAGCTCCATACAACAACTCCAGCAACTTCAACAACTCCAACAACAAGAACTCTAGTGGCCGTGGTTTCTACCACCCACCCAACCCAAGCAACCAGTCGAAGAAGCAGTTTCAGTCTCAAGGCTCCAAGTCCAGTGGCTCTCAGTTCCGTCCTCTCTCAGAAGTGACTTGCAACAAATGCACTCAGAAAGGTCACTATGGCGCGAGGCCACCGCCGCCGGCCCGTACCATCGCTCCCGCGGGCCTGATCCACTTCTACTGTTCATCCGCCAGATCTGTCCAACGAGGTTGTTTTTTTTCTCTAACTCCCCAGATCTGTCAATCTGAGATGTCTACTTTGACCTGCTGTAACTTTCTCTGTGGTGCTCCGTTTTGCGCGTGTAGCATGTCCAGATGTTCGTGGAGATGCCCTCTACGTTTTACCTGTTGTAGTCATGCATGTTAGAGGTCATCTTGACACTTGTTTTGCTGTTGCAAGAGTGCATGATGATATAAACTGCTGTTATGTGTTATTTTCATGCCACCTTTGACATGTGATATCTTTTAGCTCGTTTGTCAAACGATGCAAATGACATGTCCACGTGTTCGTCTTGCCACGAACTACATGTTGGGTGTGATAGGTTGCATGGTAGATGTATTGTTTCCTTGTTATCATCGTCGCAAAGTGCCATGTTCACATGTTGTGTTTTTACTTGTTATGAAATGCCATCTTGTTGAGCTCGTTGCAATCGTTGTGTTCACCACAATGATGCATGCTTGTGTGTTTCGGGATCACCTTCATATGTATTTTGATGAGGTGCTTACCCTTTGCCATGTTTAGTTTCGAGGTGTCTTAAACATGCTCTTTTTGATGCTATGATAATGTTGCTGTTTTAGGACTTAGTGAAATTTCACTAAGTCTGAAATCTGTAACGTTCCGATGCCATGTTCGTGTGATGTTGTAGGACAAAGCATGATAGTTTTGGGGTGGATTTTGATTGTTCCTTGAAGTATATATTGTTGTCATTCCATCCATGTCCTCACATGTCCATTTGAGTGGCTGTAGCATGTTTATCTTTTGCTCCAAACTTTCAATAAAATTCTGCTGCCAGAATTTTATTTCAAAGTTCAATATGTCCAAGATCATTGCTATTGATCCGTGACTCCGTTGGGGGTGCACTTTGGACCTAGTTGCTGTACATTATGTCTAGTTTATGTTCAAGTCCTTTGCCATGCTTTTTGGGTGCTGTAGATTAATTATTTTGAGCTCCAAAGATGCTATGTTGCTGTAATTTGCAGTTTTCGCTCAAATCTTGTTTCGGGCATAACTTTTAGCCCGTAACTCCGATTTCAGCGAATCTTATATCAAACTTGGGTGATTTTCTGTGTAGATTAATAATATCAGGTTGTTAACTTGTTTTGAGGTGTTTTGCTTGAGTGATGTTTTCCGTGCTCCATGTGCATCCCTAGTGCATCCATCATGCATTCATGTTTTTCGAGTGCGCATTGCATTTTGTTGATTGGTGCTTGGTGTGTTTGTTGTGTTTAGAGCCGGAAGTTGAGCACGAGTTTTCCAACGAGGTTGAGCACGAGGTTTCCAACGAGTTTGAGCACGAGGACCCTTCTTTCGATCCGAACGTCTTCTCTTCAGGCAAGATGACCGAACCCCGATAACATTACTATCTTCGCCTATTGCTAGTAGTCTCGATCTATAGTTTTGCCTCGATGCCCATGTTCTTCTTGTCAGCCTCCTACTTGTAACCACTTGCCATGTTTAACCACCCTACCTATGCAAACCGTTGCTTGGCTAAGTACGCTTCGCTCAGCCCTTCTTATAGCGTTGCTAGTTGCAGGTGAAGTGAAGATGCTTGCTCCATGTTGAAGTTTGGTTGGGTTATATCACACTATATAAATGCTTTAACTGAAATCACCTATATATTGGCAAGGGTGGAAGGCTAAGCCTTTTGCTTGGTGATTTGTTCCACTCATGCCGTTAGGATCCGTATAAGCCGGTTTTATGTTCCTTGATTATGCGTTCCTAACACGGTTGGGGTGTATGGGACCCCCTCGATAAACCGCTAAGTGCTAAGTCTTTTCCAGCAAGTCCCAACATTGGTACTATTCGCCTAACACAACTAAAACCTTTCCGAGGGAGTAATTAACCCGAGGCTTAATTAATTCAACCCCCCCTGGGCCAGTGCTCGATTTGAGTGTTGGTCCAAACTAGAGTCGTGTGCGGGGCCCCCCTTGGCAACTTGGGTTTCGGCCACTGTACGCTGTGCTCATCCGGTCGTGGCCTGAGACGAGATACGCGCGGCTACTATCAGGGTGTCGGCACGCCGGGAGGATTTGCTGGATTAGCCTTACCTTAGTTCGGTTTAACTCGAGCACGGGATTCCGAGAATACTCGGGTCTTCCCACCTATGGAGTTGCGACTTCGCGGATCGTGGGCTTGTGATGGGCCAAGTTGGAACACCCCTGCAGGGTTTGAACTTTCGAAAGCCGTGCCCGCGGTTATGTGGCAGATGGGAGCTTGTTAATTCCGGTTGTAGATAACTTGACACAATGTTTCAATACACTACCAGCGTGTGTACCGTGACTGTCAATTTCCGAATAGGGATTCGGGAGTTGAACACGGTGGGGTTATGTTTGACCGGCCTTAGCTAGGATCACTTCGTGATCATCTTTCGACCGATGCTCTTCTCTTCTCGCTCTCTTTTACGTAAGTTAGTGCTAGTTGCTGCTGCAGACTCTTGTTTGTTCCTTCACCTCATTTCTTTCTTCAGCCTTGTCCTCACCCAAGGCTTAAATAGTCGTGTTACCCGGGAACGGGATTGCTGAGTCCTCTGTGGCTCACAGTTACTTCACCACACCAGTTGCAGGTTCAGCCGAGTTCGATGCAGGAGCTGGTTCAGTGCTTCACCAGGAGCTCGTTGAAGAGTGTGGCCGTTTGCTTGTGTCGTTTCGATGTTCAGTAGTGGTTTCTACTAGGATTCGATCCTGACCTGTGGCTTTTGTTGTTTTGGTATCTTTCTTTGGATCTTCACCCGTAGTCGGGTTGTGATGTTTTGAATGATGTTTTGCTTATGTAATGTATTGTGTGAAGTGGCGAGTGTAAGCCAACTATCTCCTTTTGCTTTTAATCCCTCTTTTACATGAGTTGTGCAAAGATACCAAACTTGAGATCATTCTAGGATGGGCTTATACCTTTAAGTCGTGCCTCGACACGTAGGAGGTATAGTCCCATCCTGGGCATTACAAGTTGGTATTCAGAGCCTTCTCCGACCTAGAAACCCCCACTGATTGATCGAATCGTTGACGGTTGAGTCTAGGCACACACTGAAAATGTTTTGAGTCCTATATTTATATCGGAGAGTAGGATTTCTGTGCTTCTCATCCCCTTTCTCTCTGGTGAGGACTCCTGACGATTACTCTTTTCTCTTCTACTTTCAAAAATTGCACGCAAAATTTTTTTTAGGATCCCGCGAGTATTCTGGGATTGTTTCGATGTTCTTGTGACAAGGTTATTGTTCTCGATGCCTCCTGTTACCGAGGAGTTGAGCTTCGGGGTATCATTGACACAAGTATATCGCGGCAGTACTAAATACTTAAGACGGCCGACATCGAAAATCTCTCCTATACGGCCAGTGGCAAGATAACCCCGACATCACCCAGTACTGGGGAGGTAGTTCGAGAGTATTGCCATAGCTTGTTATAGTGGATGCTTTTCGAAGGTCCGAGGTAAACAGTTTCCGAGAAAGACTGGTTATGTGTTGAAGGATGGATACACCTGGATGTAGGTTTAGAGTTGATTGCGCGGTGCTTCCCGTGTATCCCCAACACCTGATTGCATAACTGGAAACTTTCGGAAATCTATAGGTGGGTTTCATCTAGTAGTTCTAGGCATTCTTCCAACGGATGCTCGATATGAAGTTCGGGGTTCTACATTGAGTGAAGTGGTTTTATGGACTTGTTCTGATCGGGAGTTGCATCTTAAAGGGTCCTTGGCTATGCTGATCCGGGGATTGCAAAACCCTTTTGTAACACGTTCCATGAGCTTTCAGCACGAAGATGTCGAACGAAGCTTCTATCTTGTGTTTGTTCCATCTGTACCTTGTTCCTTTTTATTTACCTTGTGTTCTTCAAGTGGCTTCTCGTCAGTTGATGTACCTGCGGAATTCATTCGTTCAAGTCTCTGTTCGAATGATGTTGTGAAGATTAGGCTGTTGCATATCTATCCTTTGTTCTTGTTTTGATTCTGGTATTCGAGTTGCTTCGATGTCAAATGTTGATTCCATACCTTTCCTAATCGGTGTTCTCATATTTCTATGGGAGTGCTAGTCCTTCTTAATCATCGAGATATTCATGTTAATTCTTTTCAACCGGTGTCCTTTGCTCATCTTAAGTTGTCTTTGTTTTTTCCACCCTCCCTCCCTTTTCTTCTTGGAGCCAGAAATTCTCAGATGAAGTACCTTTTTTTTATTCATGTGATATTTCTTCATTCATTCCCTTCAATGTTCTTATCCGGTGTTTGATCGTGAAGATGTTCAAGAGCTTCAAGTTCATCATTCTTTTGTTCTCTAATTTTGCCGGTGGATGTAATTCAAGATTTCGGTGTTGATCGTATCTTTTCCTCATTTCACAATGCTTTCTTATTCCGGTGCACCAATTAATCATTCTCCTCTTGTTATTCTTATCCGGAGTGCTGAAGATTCATAATTCCTTTCTTAACCCGTTCAAGCTATTTTGAGATTGCTATCTTACTCAGGTCATTTAATTCAACCGGTGCAATATCTCTTAAGCAATCTTTTCCAACGGTGATTTCTTTGAGTGGGCCCTAACCCACAGGTCTTTTCCCAGGATCTTACCTGACTCTTCTATTTTCTCGAGTTATACTCAAATTCTTTCAAATGTGACGTAAGAATGATTCCCATCAGTCACATGCCTTCTCCAAGATCGCTTTCAATTCTTTTTCATCATTGGTTCAACTTTTAATTCTTCATTCCGGAGTGCTCAACAATTCTTATGGCATTTCTCGTCTTCATTCTCAACATTTGAAGACCGGACAAGTGTTTCTCTTAAATCTTGGCCCGTTCTCTTGATGAGTTGTGATTCTAGCTTCATGCCATCCTCATAATTGTTTTGGATTGTGGGAATTGTTTCATGCCCCTTCAGAGCATTTCATGAATTCTTTTCCATTGTGATCCTCCGAAGGCCATCATTTCAGAAGATTCTTCGTTCTCAGTTTTCAACTTCATCCTCCAAATATTCTTCATTGATGCCTCTTCGTTCGTCTCCTTTTTTGTTACGATGGTTCTTTCAAGTTTACCCTTCCGCTGTTATCGTTTTAATTCACTCGTTCTTTTCATAATCCTACCGGTGAGTCATTCAAGACTATTCTCAGCTTGTGCTAGATCTCTCTTTAATTCCTTGCAACGAGAATAAGTAGTATGTCAAATCCTTTGGTTGTCATCAATTTAATTGGTGAAGGAGAAGCATGACATAATTCTTATTCTTATTCCTTCAAGGGGATTAATCCCTTCCTTCGAAGCTTGTTCATCATATCATATCCTTGGTTCTAAATTCTTCATCTTGTTTTTCCGGAGATCCAAGTTATTTCAATTTTATCATTTCAAGCTCCATCTAATTCATCGCAGGCCTTGAATCTTATTCTTTTCATCTTTCACTTCTAATGCTTTCATTACTGGAGTTTTCATGTTGGTTCATCATGTTTTAATTCATCCTCGAAGTCTTCATCAAGATTCTTGTTGGAGCTCAAGCATTCTTCTTCATGCTTTCCTTTTGCAATTCTTTCTACCTTATCTTTTCAGATGGTGTTATGTCATTCTTGTCAATTCATTCATGTTTCATGATTCACAAGTTGTCAAGAATGAGATAATTAAAACCATCATTTCTTTCTCTCTAGGAGATCCTTTCAACCCCTCTTTTTATTCGTTG
This sequence comes from Secale cereale, assembly GCA_902687465.1. Taxonomy (NCBI): domain Eukaryota; kingdom Viridiplantae; phylum Streptophyta; class Magnoliopsida; order Poales; family Poaceae; genus Secale; species Secale cereale. The sequence goes on along the minus strand of LR738710.1, from coordinate 223,329,072 downwards.
GAGTTATCTTGGGTTGTAGTTCACCTAAAGCTTTCCCTAAGGATTGTTGATATTATGGTGCTTATTAATGACCCAAGTTCTTCATTTATCATTCCGGTGAAATAAGTTTTTCATCTCCTTGTTGATCTCAATCAAATCAATTGTTTAAGTTAGTGGCTGGTTGTCACCTCATAATTTTGAGATGTTTTCCATAAGCCCACAACAAGAGCTTATTCTTTTCGTTGTTGAATTTCCAACAACTCTGTTCAACACTTCTCAGTAAGGAGGATTTCCTAATTCATTTCTGAGAGAAGTTGTCATTTTCTTCTCCGTTAATTTCTTTCGTGGATCTATATTCTATTCTTTCATTCCGGAGGTTTTGTGATATTGCTCTCTTTAACCATCATCTCGTTTTTATCGAGATCATGTTCTTTTCCCTTGCTTATCATTTAACCGGAGTGTTGTATTCTTCATTCTAGTTCCCTCATCTTATCAAGTTTGCCTCTCTTTTCAACCGGAGTGCTGTCTGAATCCTTTCTTAACATTGTGCCATTCTTTTAATTATTTCGGAGGCAATATGTTGCTGTTTTCATCAAGTATCATTCCATCTTCTCAAGTTCTTGCTAATTCCTTCCATTTTCAGACGGAGTGCTGCCCAAATTCTGTCATTCTTACTCTTTGGCCATACCATCGCAGTTTCATATTCTTTTGGTTCGTAAGCTTTTGTTTCATGTCTTTCTACCTTCAAGGTTCTCATAATACTCCTTGTTCCTCTTTCTAACGGAGTGCTCTTAACTTCGTTCATCTCCGTTGTTTCTTCTTTCAACTTGTTTAAACTTTCAAGGTTCTTCGGTTTAACTCGTTTGTCAAAGAAGCAACTTTGTTTTACCTCTTCCTCTTCCGTTTTTACCCGGTGATATCTCTAGGATCTCGGGTCGAGATCCTCTGTTAGTGTGGGAGAGTTGTGACGCCCGAGACCGACGTCCCAGAAGATTCCAGAAGCTTCCCGAAGATTCCAGATGTTCCGGGTTGCCCGGGTGTTCCTTTTGTGCTTGTGTTTTTATTTTTGCATTGCATCATGTCATCATGCCATCATGTCATTTTTTTTTATTTGGCATCTCAACCTAATAAACCGTGTGGACCTTCGGTCCATTTAAATCGAGGGAAGGTGACTTCTCTTTATAACATATAAAAGTCTCTCATTATTTTAGAGAGCTATAATAAATATTCCATTCGTTGGAATTCATCGTAACACACTTGCAATTTTTCTCCATGCATTTCTATCTCAATTCTTGCCTCAAACCTTGCTATATTTCTTTTCCGTTATTTTCGAGGCTCCTCCAAAATTCCGGACATTTTTGGACACTTCAATAATCTCGTCTTAGCTCAAACCTATTTGAATTATATTCAAATATGTTTGAATTATTTTTCCGTTCATGCCTTTCTTATTTTTCTCCAGTCGTGCTTATTTTTATGAGCCCGAGAAAAATATAATTCCATGTGTCTTTTCCCTAAACCTTCCTCTTTCCTTTTGTTTTTTTCTCTTAGTTGTTTTCTGCTCAGGGATAATAAATAAGAGGTCAGCCACCCTCTTGGGCCTCCTCTTCCCCTCACCAGCCCAGCTTGGGTCCCTCCTAGCTAGGCCCATCTTCCCCTTAGGCCCAACTCCCTCCAACCCTAGCCCGACCGAGAGCCTCGCCCTCTCTCCCCATCGCTCTCCCCTCGACACTCCCAGCCGCCGCCGCCTCTTCCTCTCGCCAGGAGCCCGTTTCCCTCGCTCTTCTCGCAGTTCCCTCGTTCCCCTCGTTCCCCGATCTCCTCTCTCCAACCCCCTCTTCCGATGCAGCAAGGGCCGGCCTTAGGAGCCCCACCTTCTCCAGCAAACGGGGGTCCTCTGTCCTCCTTCCCGCGGGTTCCCGCGACTTCCGTCGCCGGCCGCGCCCGTCGCGACGAGCGCCAGGAGCCGCCCCGCGCTGGCTCCCTCCCCGTCCTCCAGGGTTGGCCAGGATCGGCCCCCTCGCGCGAGTCCCTCGCCCGCAGCGGCGTCCAGGACGGGCGCCACGAGCCCAGCGACTGCAGCGCGGATCCAGCCCGCAGCGCCGCGCCGGCCCTCTCCCTCCGGCCAGCTCCGGCCGCGTCGCCGCCTCTGCTCCCTCGTCAACGGCCTCCCTCCGGCCAGGACCCGCAGCACAGCGCCCGGCCATCGCCTCTCCCGCGGACAGGCCTCCCCTCGTGCGCGCCCCCGTCCTCCGGGCCTTCTCTGCACCGAGCCGACGCCGAGCCCCTTCTCCTCGAAGCAGCCGGCCGACCCTCGTACAGCCAGGGCCTCGGCCCTCGTTCTCCGTCGCCAGGGTCGCCGGTCAGAGGCAGCAGCAGTCCCAGATCGCCGCCCTGCTTCTTCTCCCGCAGCGCCGTGCTGTCCCTTTTGTTAGCTCCTGTAGTTTTTGTTTAGTTTGTGTTGTGTTTTGTTTTGTTTTGTGTGCCTGTGCTGTAATCTTGTCAGATGAACCGTGAACGCGTACCCCGACATCTACGAGCTCCATGTACGACTACGCGAACGACTACCGGCGACCCGACCAAGTACCCCTACGGCGAGTACCACTACATGACCCGACAAGTACCACTACATGTACGAGTACCTCGACGCCCGGAGCACTCGAGAACGACAAGTACCGCGACCGACTCGTCAAGTACCTCTTCGGATGCGTCAAGTTCCACTACTTCCACTACCGTCGCAAACGGGAACCCCGAGTACCACGACGCCCCGAACGACTACCGATGACCGTGAGCAACTACCGCCGTCGTGGAACCGCCAAGACGAACGGAACAACTACTTCCTCTACGAGTTGCGGAACGACTTCTTCCTCTTCGGCCGTGTACCACTACTTCCCTCTACTACGGCTACTTCCTCTACGATCTCGAACCGCTTCGAGAGAGAACGCTTCGAAGGTATAACCCCGAGACGTGACCCGTGAATGCTTGCTTGTGTTGTATGAAATGTCTCCCGTGTGTGCTTCGTGCCCCGTTCCACCTTTTGTCATGTTCCTCGGTTGCCTCGCCACCGACTCGTGGGAACCCGGTAACGGGATCGCCCCACCTTTCATCTCGTTTGACTCACCCATGCCATCTTACCTTTTGCACCGGTCTCTCAACGAGTTACCGGAACCGATATGTTGCCGTGGCATCATTTCGGATCGTTGCCGTGGCACCCTTTCCATCCACCACGGTGACATAAACTTCATATCTCTTTTAAGCCAACCTTTTTTAAAACTTGCATAAACTTGATCATGTCATCCGCATCATGTTAACAACATTAATATGTGTTAATTGTTGTTTGCTTATAATTATTAAACATGCTCATGGGGATTTTCCGGAATATGTTGTTGTTATTTCCGGCCTCATTTAAATTGTCTAGATAGTATAGTTTCTTTATGCTTCACCTCTTGCCATGTTAAAAACATTTAACCTTGTCTTGTAAATAATGAGAGTCAACTAAATAATTAATATGTGGTGTTTCGTCAATATGCAACCCGTTGCATATTGATCTCCACTTAACTTGTAGATTTGTTTGTGCACTTTGCCATGTCATGCATATTTAAACCGGACATGCATCATACTTGGATGTGCATCTTATGCCATGTTTATGTTTGTGTGTTTACCGTGTTGTTTTGCTTCTTTCCGGTTGCTTCTCTTGTTAGCTTGGTTCCGTTCCGGAGTTGTGAGGATCCGCTCGACTGTTGCTCCGTCTCCTTCTTGGATCCGTTCTTCTCCTTTGTGGAATTCCAGGCAAGATGACCGAACCCGGATACCATTACTATCTTTGCCTATTGCTAGTAGTCTCGATCTTTAGTTTTGCCTCGATGCCCATGTCTTTCCTGTCAGCCTCCTACTTGTAACCATTGCCATGTTTAACCACCCTACCTACGCAAACCGTTGCTTGGCTAAGTACGCTTCGCTCAGCCCCTCTTATAGCATTGTTAGTTGCAGGTGAAGATTGAAGATGCTTGCTTCATGTTGAAGTTTGGTTGGGTTATATCACACTATATAAATGCTTAAAAATGAAATCATCTATATACTGGCAGGGTGGAAGGCTAAGCCTTTTGCTTGGTGTTTTGTTCCACTCATGCCGTTAGGAACCGTATAAACCGGTGTTATGTTCCTTGATTATGCGTTCCTAACACGGTTGGGGTGTATGGGACCCCCTTGATAAACCGCTAAGTGCTAAGTCTTTTCCAGCAAGTCCCAACATTGGTACTATTTGCCTAATAACAAACTAATAAAAACTTTCATAAGGGCCTTGCAAACCCTCTTTCTTAATTCTACATAGCAGGGGGGGCCAGTGCTGATGGTGTTGGTCCCAAACTAGAGCCACTTGCGGTACCACCCAGTTATCTGGGGTCTTTGGTACTGTACGTAGCGCTCATCCGGTCGTGGCCTGAGACGAGATACGCGCGGCTACTATCAGGGTGTCGGCACGCCGGGAGGATTTGCTGGATTAGCCTTACCTTAGTTCGGTTTAACTTGAGCACGGGATTCCGAGAATACTCGGGTCTTCCCACCTATGGAGTTGCGACTTCGCGGATCGTGGGCTTGTGATGGGCCAAGTTGGAACACCCCTGCAGGGTTTGAACTTTCGAAAGCCGTGCCCGCGGTTATGTGGCAGATGGGAGCTTGTTAATTCCGGTTGTAGATAACTTGACACAATGTTTCAATACACTACCAGCGTGTGTACCGTGACTGTCAATTTCCGAATAGGGATTCGGGAGTTGAACACGGTGGGGTTATGTTTGACCGGCCTTAGCTAGGATCACTTCGTGATCATCTTTCGACCGATGCTCTTCTCTTCTCGCTCTCTTTTACGTAAGTTAGTGCTAGTTGCTGCTGCAGACTCTTGTTTGTTCCTTCACCTCATTTCTTTCTTCAGCCTTGTCCTCACCCAAGGCTTAAATAGTCGTGTTACCCGGGAACGGGATTGCTGAGTCCTCTGTGGCTCACAGTTACTTCACCACACCAGTTGCAGGTTCAGCCGAGTTCGATGCAGGAGCTGGTTCAGTGCTTCACCAGGAGCTCGTTGAAGAGTGTGGCCGTTTGCTTGTGTCGTTTCGATGTTCAGTAGTGGTTTCTACTAGGATTCGATCCTGACCTGTGGCTTTTGTTGTTTTGGTATCTTTCTTTGGATCTTCACCCGTAGTCGGGTTGTGATGTTTTGAATGATGTTTTGCTTATGTAATGTATTGTGTGAAGTGGCGAGTGTAAGCCAACTATCTCCTTTTGCTTTTAATCCCTCTTTTACATGAGTTGTGCAAAGATACCAAACTTGAGATCATTCTAGGATGGGCTTATACCTTTAAGTCGTGCCTCGACACGTAGGAGGTATAGTCCCATCCTGGGCATTACAATCATCAAGGTGGTCATGTTAAATTCTTCTCAACCGGCGTCCTTTTCTTCGAGTTAATCAGATCTTTTCATCATTTGCAAGTTCAACTCTTAGTCTTTTCTCAATGGTGTATGTTCTTTCATCCCAAGTTGTCTTTGTTTCCCCACCCTCCCTCCCTTCTTTTCTTGGAGCCAGAAATTCTCAGATGAAGTATCCATTTTTATTCAAGTGATGTTTCTTCATTCTTTTCCATCAGTGTTCTTATCCGGTGATTATCGTGAAGATGCTCAAGAGCTTCAAGTTCATCATTCTTAATTCCAATATTCTACCGGTGGATGTAATTCAAGATTTCGGTGTTGATCTTATCCTTTTCCTCTTTTCACAATGCTTTTTATTCCGGTGCATCAATTAATCATTCTCCTCTTGTTATTCATATCCGGAGTGCTGAAGATTCATAATTCCATTCTTAATCTGTTCAGCTATTTTGAGGATTGTTATCTTATTCTAGTCATTTATTCAACCGGTGCAATATCTCTTAAGCAATCTTTTCCAACGGTGATTTCTTTTGAGTGGGCCATAACCCACAGGTCTTTTCCCAGGATCTTACCTGACTCTTCTTTTTCCGGAGTTGTACTCAAATTCTTTTCTTAGTGTGACGTAAGAATGATTTCCATCAGTCACATGCCTTCTCCAAGATCGCATTCAATTCTTGTTCATCATTGGTTCAACCTTTTTAATTCTTCATTCCGGAGTGCTCAACAATTCTTCATGGCATTTCTCGTCTTCATTCTCAACATTTGGAGACCGGAGAAGTGTTTCTCTTAAATTTTGGCCCGTCTTTTGAAGATTTGTGGTTCTAGCTTCATGCCATCCTCATTATTGTTTCGATTGTGAGGAATTTTTTTTTATACTCGTCCGGAGCATTTCATTAATTCTTCCTATTGTGATCCTCCGAAGGCCATCATTTCAGAAGATTTCTTCGTTCTCAGTTTTCAACTTCGTCCTCCAACTATTCTTCATTGATGTCTCTTCGTTCGTCTCCATATTTTTACGGTGGTTCTTTCAAGATTACTCTCCCTTGTATCGTTTTCATTCATTTGTTCTTTTCATAATCCTACCGGTGGTTCGTTGAAGATTTACCCAAGTTTGGCTAGATCTCTCTTAATTCTTTCCAACGAGAATAAGTAGTATGCCAAATCCTTTGGTTGTCATCAATTTAAATTGGTGAAGGATATGCATAACATAATTCTTATTCTTATTCCTTCTAGGTGATTTAATTCTTTTGTCTGGAGCTTGTTCATCATATCATATCCTTGGTTCTAAGTTGTTCTTCTTGTTTTTCCAAAGCTTCAAGTTCTCTCAATTATATCATTTCAAAGCTCCATCTAATTCATCGCAGGCCTTGAATCTTATTCTTTTCATCTTTCACTTCTCATGTTTTCATTACCGGAGTTCTCATGGTGGTTCATCATATTTTAATTCATCCTTGAAGTCTTCATCAAGATTCTTGTTGGAGCTCAAGCATTCTTCTTCATGCTATCCAATTGCAATTCTTCCACCTTATCTTTTCAGATGGTGTTATGTCATTCTCGACAATTCCTTTATGGATTACGATTCACGAGTTTTCAAGAATGAGATATTTAAACCCATCATTTTCCTTGTTCAAGAGATCTTTTCAACCCTTCATTATTTGTTGGAGTTATCTTGGGTTGTATTTCACCTAAAAGCTTTCCCTAAGGATTGTTGATAATTATGGTGCTTATAAATGACCCAAGTTCTTCATTTATCATTCAGGTGAGATAAGTTCTTCGTCTCCTTGTTTATCTCAATCCAATCAATTTGTTTTCCAATAGTGGCTGGTTGTCACCTCATAATTTTGAGATGTTTTCCGTAAGCCCACATCGAGCTTATTCTTTTCGTTGTTGAATTTTTTTTTCAACTACTCTTTTCAACCCTTCTTCGTAAGGATGCTCTTTCAAATTCAATTTGAGAGAAGTTGTCATTTTCTTCTCGTTCTTTCTTCCCAACGATCTTGCATCTATTCTTTCATTCCGGAGGCCTTGTGATATTACTCTCTTTAACCATCATCTCGTTTTTATCAACATCATATTTTTCCCTTGCTTATCATTTAACCGGAGTGTTCTATTCTTCATTCTAGTTCCGTCATCCTTTCATGTTTTGCATATCTTCTTAACCGGAGTGCTGTCTGAATCCTTCTTAACCTTGTGCCATTCTTTTATTTGTTTCGGAGGCAGTATATTGTTGATTTTCATCAATTATCATCCCTTCTCCTCAAGTTCTTGTTAATTACTTCCATTTTCAGACGGAGTGCTGTCCAAATTCTGTCATTCTTATTCCTTGGCTATACCGTTGCAGTTTCATATTCTTTTTGTCCGTGAGCTCTTGTTCCATGTCTATCAACCTTCAAGGTTCTCATAATGCTCCTTGTTCCTCTTTTCTAAAGGAGTGTTTTTCCTCTTCGTTATCTCCGTTGCATTCTTTCTTTCAAGTTTGTTCAACCTCTCAAGGTTCTTTGGTTTCACTCGGCTGTCAAAGAAGCAACTTTGTTTTACCTCTTCTTCTTCCGTTTTTACCCGGTGATATCTCTAGGATCTCGGGTCGAGATCCTCTGTTAGTGTGGGAGAGTTGTGACGCCCGAAGACCGACGTCCCAGAAGATTCCCGAGATTCCAGATGTTCCGGGTTGCCCGTGTGTTTCTTTTGCTTGTGTTATTTATTTTTTTGCATTGCATCATGTCATCATGCCATCATCTCATTAATTTTTGCATCTCAACCTAAATAATTCGTGTGGACCTTCGGTCCATTTAAATCGAGGGAAGGTGTCTTCTCTTTATAACATATAAAAGTCTCTCAATATTTAGGGAGCTATATTTATTAATTATTCCATTGCTTCGGAATCACCGTAACACACTTGCATAATTCCCCATTGTCTTTTCACTTCAAGTTTCACCTTTAAAACCTTCCCTGTAATTCTTTCCGTTGTTTCGAGGTTCCTCCAAAAACCCCCTCCAATAATTTTATTAAATTCTTTACATTTTGCGGGTCCAGGAAATTTTGACCTCATGTCCAAATTCCTTCCCTAACCTCTTTTACTTTCCTTCTCTTCTTTATTGTTTTTTTTTAAAATAATCCGAGGCAGCCCAGCCTTTTGTTTTTCTCCTCCTGGCCCAACTCCCTTCTCCTTCTCCCTCTTGGGCCCTCCTCCTCCCAGCCGCACCACTTCTCCATCCGGCCCATCTCCTCCTCCCCACCAGCCCGCATCCCCCGTAACCCTAACTCCCGAACGAGTCCCTCTCGTCCCCCCTCGACCGCCGCCACCTCTTCCTCTCGCTCGCCCGAACCCGCACTCACCTCCCAGCCTCGATCTCCCTCTCCTCGCCCTCTGCCTCCCTCTCGTTCCCTCAGCTTCGCTTCCCTCGCCGTGGCCTCCCTCGCTCCCTCCAGCCCGAGGCCCTGAGCGCCGTTCTTCAGCGCCGGCCGTGCGCCCCTCCGTGCCCAAGGGCAGGCCTCTCCTCCGACCTCCTCCTCTGGCCCCGAGCCGCGCCAGGAGCGCCGCGACGGCCCCAGGCCCGCCCATCCGGTCGCTCTCCTCTGTAGAGCGACGCCGCAACCAGCAGCGCGCCCGCGCCCCTGCGGCTCCCTCGCCCTCCGCGCCTGCGCGCCCCAAGGCCGGGTCGGCCAGGCCCCCGCCTCTGCTCCCTCGTCTCCAAGCCTCCAGGCCGCGCGCCGCAGCGCCCCTTCCCTCTGGCGCCCAGCAAGGCCGGCCGGAAGTGCGCCCTAGCCAGCACCTCTCCGTCGCCTCTTCCTCCATCTGTAGGCCGCGCCGGTGCGCCCGCCTCTGCCTCGGGTGCCTCCTTCCCCGTCGAACTCCAGCAAGACAGCGCCGCGGCCATGAGCAGCGCCGAGCCGCGACCCGCACCTCTCCGTCGCCCGCTGCTTTCCCTTGTTTGTTGGTTTTGTTGCTGTTTTTTTTTGTTAATCTCAGTTAACCAGGAAAACAGCAAGTTTATCTTCTTTTGGACCCTTGTACGACTACAACTACGAGCTCGAGAACGACTACATGTACGAGAACGACGACCCGTGTACCCCTTCGAGTCGCCGACGACCCGTCAAGTACGACTACACGGCGACAAATGACATGTACAACTATCTTCGCCGAGTACGACTACACACGATGACCTTCAAGTTCGACTACACGGTCGCCACGAGTACCCCTACGACCAAGTACCGCGACGACCGAGTACAACTACGGCCCGAACGTCTACCGTCGCCACGAGTACAACTACCGTCGCCGAGTACCACTACTTCCTCTACCGTCGCCCGAGTACAACTACCGCCACGTGAACGACTTCTTCCTCTTCGGCCGTGTACCACTACTTCCACTACTACGGCTACTTCCACTACGACCTCGAACCCCTCCGAGAACGATGGTTCCGAAGGTATAACCCCGTCGATGACCCGTGTGATGCATGCTTGTTGTGTTGTATGAAATGTCTCCCGTGTGTGCTTCGTGCCCGTTCCACCTTTTGTCATGTTCCTCGGTTGCCTCGCCACCGACTCATGGGAACCCGGCAACGGGATCACCCCATCATCTTGTTCAACTCGTTCACTCCACCTTTTGTTTTGCACCGGTCTCTCACCGAGTTACCGGAACCGATATGATGCCGTTGCGTCATTTTCGGATCGTTGCCGTGGCACCCTTTCCTTCCACCACGGGGACAAATGCTTCATATCTTGTTAATTGTTAACCTTTTAATAAAAACTTGCATAAACTTGATCATGTCATCCGCATCATATTAACAACATTGATATGTGTGAATTGTTGTTGCTTATAATTATTAAACATGCTCATGGGGATTTTCCGGATATGTTGTTGTTATTTTCCGGCCTCATTTAAAATGCCTAAATAGTGTAGTTTCTTTATGCTTCACCTCTTGCCATGTTAAAACCATTTAATCTTGTCTTGTAAATAAACTAGAGTCAATTAAATAATTAATTGTGGTGTTTTGTCAATATGCAACACGTTGCATATTGATCTCCACTTAACTTGTAGTGTTGTTTGTGCACTTTGCCATGCCATGCATAATTAAACCGGACATGCATCATACTTGTTTGTGCATCGTATGCCATGTTTATGATTGTGTGTTTACCGAGTTGTTTGCTTCTTTCCGGTTGCTTCTCTTGTTAGCTTCGGTTTCTCTCCGGAGTTGTGAGGCTTCTTCTTCGTCTTCTTCGTGGATCCGTTCTTCTCCCTTGTGGAATCCCAGGCAAGATGACCGAACCCGGATACCATTACTATCTTTGCCTATTGCTAGAGTCTCGATCTATAGTTTTGCCTCGATGCCCATGTTTTCCTGTCAGCCTCCTATTGTAACCATGAACCTGTTTAACCACCCCACCCATGCAAACCATTGATTGGCTATACGTAGGCTCGCTCAGCCCCTCTTATAGCATTGTTAGTTGCAGGTGAAGATCGAAGATGCTTGCTTCATGTTGAAGTTTGGTTGGGTTATATCACACTATATAAATGCTTAAAAATGAAATCATCTATATACTGGCAGGGTGGAAGGCTAAGCCTTTTGCTTGGTGTTTTGTTCCACTCATGCCGTTAGGAACCGTATAAACCGGTGTTATGTTCCTTGATTTTGCGTTCCTAACACGGTTGGGGTGTATGGGACCCCCTTGATAAACCGCTAAGTGCTAAGTCTTTTCCAGCAAGTCCCAACCTTTGGTACTATTTGCCTAATAACAAACTAATAAAAACTTGCATGTGGACTAGCTATCCCTTTTATTTTAATTCAACAACCCCGGGCCAGTGCTCCACATGAGTGTTGGTCCGAAACGGGGAGCCTGCGGGGCCACCACGGGGCAACTCGAGGTTTGGTAAAAACCCGTAGCTTCGCCCATCCGGTCGTGTCCTGAGACTAGATACGCGCGGCTACCTATCAGGGTGTCGACACGCCGGGAGGATTTGCTGGATTAGCCTTACCTTAGTTCGGTTTAACTTGAGCACGGGATTCCGAGAATACTCGGGTCTTCCCACCTATGGAGTTGCGACTTCGCGGATCGTGGGCTTGTAATGGGTCAAGTTGGAACACCCCTGCAGGGTTTGAACTTTCGAAAGCCGTGCCCGCGGTTATGTGGCAGATGGGAGCTTGTTAATTCCGGTTGTAGATAACTTGACACAATGTTACTAATACACTACCAGCGGTGTACCGTGACTGTCAATTTCCGAATAGGGATTCGGGAGTTGAACACGGTGGGGTTATGTTTGACCGGCTTTAGTTAGGATCACTTCGTGATCATCTTTCGACCGATGCACTTCTCTTCTCGCTCTCTTTTGCGTAAGTTAGTGCTAGTTGCTGCTGCAGACTCTTGTTTGTTCCTTCACCTCTTATTCTTTTCTTCAGCCTTGTCCTCACCCAAGGCTTAAATAGTCGTGTTACCCGGGAACGGGATTGCTGAGTCCTCTGTGGCTCACAGTTACTTCACCACACCAGATGCAGGTTCAGCCGAGTTTGAGGCAGGAGCTGGTTCAGTGCTTCACCAGGAGCTTGTTGAAGAGTTTGACCGTTTGCTTGTGACGTTTCGATGTTCAGTAGTGGTTTCTACTAGGATTCGATCCTGACCTGTGGTTTTATGTTGTTTTGGTATCTTCCTTTTGGATCTTACCCGTAGTCGGGCTGTGATGTTGTGAATGATGTTTTGCTTATGTAATGTATTGTGTGAAGTGGCGAGTGTAAGCCAACTATCTCCTTTTGCATTTTAATCCCTCTTTTACATGAGTCGTGCAAAGATACCAAACTTGAGATCATTCTAGGATGGGCTTATATCTTTAAGTCGTGCCTCGACACGTAGGAGATATAGTCCCATCCTGGGCATTACAGAGGTATGGGGATACAGACGATCGAATCTCTGGCAAGTAACATACTGATGGACAAAGGGAATTGTATATGGGATTGATTGAATCCCTGACATCATGGTTCATCTGATGAGATCATCGTGGAACATTTGGGAGTCAATATGGGTATCCAAATCCCGCTATTGGTTATTGGCCAGAGAGGTATCTCGGTCATGTCTGCATGGTTCCTGAACCCGTAGGGTCTACACACTTAAGGTTCAGTGACGCTAGAGTTGTTATGGGAATAGTATGTGGTTACCGAAGGTTGTTCGGAGTCCCGGATGAGATCCCGAACGTGACGAGGAACTCCGGAATGGTCCGAAGGCGAAGATCGATATACTGGACGAAGGGTATTGGAGTCCGGAATTGTTCTGGGCGTACCGGGTGACGACCAGCGTGTCCGAAAGAGGTTTCGGAGGCATCGGCAAGCATTGGGGGGGCTTATGGGCCAAGGGGAGGGGGCACATCAGCCCACTAAGGGGTTGTGCGCCCCTCCCACCCCATCTCACGTAACGTGGAAAGGTGGGGGCGCCTCCCCTAGGGCAGCCGCCCCTCCCGGCTTGGGGGGCAAGTTTCCTAGGGGTGGGGGCGCCCAAACCCATCTAGGGTTTCCCCTGTGGCTGCCGCCCCTCCCCTAGGGAAACCCTAGGGTGCCTCCTCCTCCCCCTTCCCCCCATATATAGTGAGGGAGAGAGAGGGCAGCCGCACCTCTTCCCCTGGCGCAGCCCTGTCCCCTCTCCTACACCTCATTCTCCTCCATAGTGCTTGGCGAAGTCCTGCCGGAAAACCACGAGCTCCACCACCACGTCGTCGTGCTGCCGGAGTTCTCCCTCAACTTCTCTTCTCCCCTTGCTGGATCAAGAAGGAGGAGACGTCCCTGGGTTGTACGTGTGTTGAACGCAGAGGCACCGTCCGTTTGGCGCTTGGATCAGATCTTCCGCGATTTGAATCGCCGCGAGTACGACTGCATCAACCATGTTCTGGTAACGCTTCTGCTTAGCGATCTTCCAGGGTATGAAGATGCACTCCCTCTCTCTCGTTGTTAGCATCTCCTAGATTGATCTTGGTGATGCGTAGGAATTTTTTCGTGAATTATTACTACGTTCCCCCAACAGATCTGGCGGCTACGGCGACAGCCTCAGATCTACCGGTTGTGCGCCGGCGACGGGATGAGAGAGGCTCAAATCTGGGCGGTCAAGGACTGCGATGGAGCCTACATGCTTGCTCGGTTGCCGACGGGGGTTGGGAAGGACGGCGCTAGCATAGATGCGGAGCGGGGGAAGTACAAAGTGAGCACAGTTTTTCCTCCAAGCCCGAGCAGTGGAGTAAAAACAAGGCGGCGGAGTCGGCTGAGGACAATTTATCCTCCATTATCGGCTATTGGGGATTGGCTAGGTGCCGGTTAGAGAAGTAAAACCTAAAATTTACTCCTCTAGCCGGTTACAGGGGATCGATTAGAGTTGCCCTTAGCAATTAGAAAAAGTAATCATAAGAACAAGTGGAATATATATATATGACATTCAACGTGTATGAGTGCAACTAAAGCCACAGTTTGGCATTGCATGTGAACATGGATACATAAATCTTTTTTATTTTATTTTTGCGGGAGGATACACAGAATTAGGGCAACATATCTATACAGGTCTAATGTCTACATTCTCATGACTACAAATTTCACAAACAATTTCCCAAAAAAATGTCTGGCAGAGTAAAATGAGCCTCCAACGGCCAAGGCTGAAATCCCCGGGACGAAAGCGATGCCCAGAGCGGGAGGGTTGGATTCCTTGTTAAGGCGTAATAGATGCACATCACCCAGCCGATCGCGAACATGGCGTTGCTCACGAGGCCCACCAAGCCCAAGACTTTGCGTCGGAAACGGCAGATACACTCCTCGTCAGGCTTCGCCGTGGCGAGGAGGCCGTCGCGGATAACGTTCTCGACGTCGGTCATTATCTTCTTTCCTCCATCTCCTTGGTTCTCTCTTTTCACGTCGATGTATCAAATCTGTTGCCTTCTCCTTGGTTCTCTCTTTTCCTATCGATGTATCAAATCTGTTGCCTTTTCTCTTGAAATAAAAGGTATCGATCAGTTGAATGCCCCTCCTAGATCGCTTCGAGAGCTGCAGCTCGACTCCACCTGCATATATATTGTACAGGTAATCCGTAAGAGAATCCTAGAATATTGATCGATCAAACTGTGTGTGATACTTTGAAACGGAAAAAAATTCTATGAGACCAGGCCTCACGGATTAGCCGGTGAGACCCATCCTGATGGATGACACGTGACATTCACAAAGCACAAAGCACCTACCCCACCCCCACCTGAAATAGGGGGGAGATTAGATTCTTTGTGATTTGTGAATGCCACGTGTCATACATCAGGATGGGTCTCACCTGCATTAGGCTGGTTGTAATGGGAGTATCATAGGTGGTATCATGCATGCCAACTAGACTTTTTGGATGATGTGGCACACAATTAAATGAGGAAAAAGAGGGTGTGATATCATATCATGATATCGTATCATATTAAATGTTGTACTACTTTGTGTCATGCATGGCAATTAATAAGGCAACATGAGATACTAACTTATGATACTATGCATTACGGAGGTGATATCATACACTAATATCATATGCACGATACTAGTATATGATACTCCCCAATACAAAGAGGCTTGTATGAGACCTGGTCTCGTATAATTTTTTGGGTTTTTATCATTTATGCCACTGGTTGTGTCTCACTACTCAGTTTTGTCATTAGAAGTTACAACTACTCAATAATGCCATCGATCCGTGAGATGCTTGCTAAAAAATGTCATTAGATATCTAAAAAATGCCATCGTTCCATTTGATGTTTGCTCAAAAATGCCATTAGACATTGTTATTTTCACGTCAAGCCCGTTGACTATGTTAATGACAAAAATAAGCCTAGACCCACATGTCGGTTCTCACTATCTCACAATGATAAGTGTGGCCCCATTTGTCAGGAGTAACCACGCAATAATTTTACAGGAAACTAAGAACGTTGCTGGGATCAAGTAGGCCCCACACTTTATTGCAGTGAGATAGAGGGAGAGCTCGCATGTTGGTCCATAGGTATTTATGTCATTATAACATGACAAAAGAGATTTGAGATCATAATAATGGTGTCCAATGGTATTTTTGAGCATGTGTCTAACGAAGTGATGGCCTTTTTGAGCGGTTGAAATTCCTAGTGACAAAACTGAGTAGGAAGACACCACCACGGGCATAAATGATAAAAACCCTAATTTTTTTCCACTCCAAAACAGGCTGCCACTCCGAAACCGGCTGTGGCGGACCTCAGACATCGTTCGCTGCAATTATCTGCACAAATCGCGATGCTCTTTTTTAATCCAATGGTTGTGATAGCTGAGTTTTAGCAAAACCGCCCCCAAACAGGCAACCAACTCTGTTCGACCACTGTAATGGCGGCCGCTGCCACTGCCACCGCCGCCGTCGCCGCCGCATGCTCGTCCAACGTCTGTGCTTCCGACTCCGACTCCGACTCTGAGGATCTCCGACTCCTCCTCCCAAACCTCCTGCCCGCGTCCGCCACCGCCGCCCCCTCATCCGAGGCGCAGCTCCACCAATTCCACCTCCCCGCGCTTCCCTCCCCCATCACCGTCCGCACCATCCCTTCCCTCGGGCTCACCTTCCAGCTATGGCCCTCTGCCACCACGCTCCTCCGCTTCCTCCCAGCCTCCCCGCATCTGCTCCCGCGCCCGCCCACCGCACACTGCCCGCTCAGCATCCTGGAGCTTGGCTCCGGGACCGGCGCCGCGGGCCTCGCCCTGGCGGCAGCCCTCCCAGCGCACGCCGTCCTCTCCGACCTCCCCGCCGCGCTCCCCAATCTCCGCCACAACGCCTCCCTCAACGCGCCCCTCCTCGACTCCCGCGGGGGCTCCGTCTCCGTCGTGCCGCTCCCTTGGGGCGATGCCGCCGCGATGGAGGCCGTGGTGGCCCCGGCGCCGGCGTCTCGGTTTGACCTCGTCGTGGCGTCGGACGTGGTCTACTACGAGGAGTTGGTCGATCCCCTGATAGAGACGCTGCGGTTCTTCGTGAAGGGGGATGTGGTGTTCCTGATGGCGCACATGAGGAGGTGGAAACGCACGGATAAGAAATTCTTCGGGAAGGCCAGGAAGGTGTTCGACATTGAGGTGTTGCACAAGGATCCACCCCCCGAAGGCTGGCGCCATGGTCCGGTGGTCTACCGCTTCACACTGAAGAAGCAGCGTGACAACAAGTGAAGAAGCAGCTTCCAAAAGGTAATGGATTTATGCTTGCTTATGCCCATGCTGATTCTACTCCACTGCTAGAGTTAAACACAAAATGTTTCTTGCAAACCATGTGACGTTGTGCAACTGAGGACAAAATTAAACAGGAATCTTTCGGAACAGTATCACGCTGTGCAACTGAGGACGAGAATTTTGTTGTATGCTGGTTTGGATTGTGCGGGTGCTTCTGCTGGCCCAATTTATAGTTGATTTCGTGGTACATGATCAAAGTGTTGGATTGTAATTGCAAATTTCATGAACCCTCGCCTGAAATAATACATTGCCTGAACTCTATGGTTGTTGACATTTTACACAGTTGCTTCGCAAGCAAGGGACATGGCAAATTTTGTAGTTTGAGCTTTGGGCATGTCAAGTTTGTTTTATTCAGCGTTACTGTGGTTTAATACTGTTACTTCAATATGATGGACCTCCAGTGAATATCTCAATGACATGGTGCCTCTGTGCATTAGGAACGAATATGGGCATGTAAGATCTTATTTTACTTGACCTTAATTTACTCAGCGTTCCGCATCTTTTGTTTGTTGTTCTGGTACGAGTCAAAGAAACAAAATTCTATACCTGCTATTTTCCATTTTAGTGGTTTATCTATTTGGTAATTTGCTCCCTTTTGTTATGGGGTACAGATATAATTATGTAGTTTATTACTTCCTTTCGTTATGGGGGTATAAATATGCTTGCATTATGGTAACTGTCCCAACACTTGAATAGTTCGGTGTAAGGTCGATTCAAATAGGACACATCTACATCTAGTATCTAAATGCGCAGTTGAGGGGGTGAAAAGGAACATAGTTCAACAAAAAGGTAACCAAAGATAAGCAGGAAGGACATATGCTCAGTGGTGTTTGTTCACTCTATCTACGGTTAGTAAGTTGTGAGAGTAGGCCTTCACCTGTTGTAGTGCCAGAATTGATGTTAATTTTTATCTTCATGTGATGAAATATCCAAATACAAATGTGTAATTGTCTTGCTGAATAAAAATGGACAAGACAACAACTGTCAACACCACTCTACTTACTCAGGATACATTTCATTGCTTTGTTCTACAGGTAGCCAATCTATACACAAGTAACTGAATTAAACTGTTGGCAGCATCCAGCCAGAGTTAATAACAACATCTCTGCAGTTTAACTTTAGTAGTAGCCCACCTCTGGCAGCCGCACAGAAGGAGGTGAACTGGATGCATTGGTTGTAGTGGATGAGCTTGTTTTTCCATAACCATTGGACCTCTCCAGTTCCTGCTGCTTGAGTGTCCCATCAGATGAGGTGTATGAAAACCTGCACAGTGAAATTGGCGGTGCAAAGTACATGGCCACTGGCATCTTCGGGGGAAGGTTTGGCAATGGTGCTTCAAACTTCAGTACACTTATGACCTGACGAATCGAAGGTCGGAGATTGTAATCTGGATGTGCACACCATAGTCCGACAACCATCAAGCATGCTGCCTCTTTATCTTCAAACGCGCCATCAAGCCTGCTATCAACTGCATTAAGAATCTTGTTTCTTCCATAGAGATCCCATACCCACTGAACCAATACGATCTTGTCATCGTCTTCCTTTAGCACAACTGGTTGCCTTCCGCATGCAATCTCCAATGCAAGAATCCCGAAGCTGTAGACATCAGATTCTTTGCTTGCCTTGCCAGTGGTGACACACTCTGGAGCCATGTAACCCATTGTCCCAGCTAACACTGTAGTTTGCGAGGCTCGGTCGTGATCAATGAGCCGCGCGAGCCCAAAATCACCAAGCTTGGCATTGAATGCAGAATCAAGCATGACATTGCTCGGTTTGATATCACGGTGAATGACACATTGCTCCCATTCCTCGTGGAGGTACAGGAGGGCGGATGCAACACCTGCGGTGACCTTGAACCTCAATGGCCATGTTAGCAAGTTACTGTTATCATAGAGGTGTGTGTCCAAGCTCCTATTTGGCATGAACTCATAGACAAGCAAGAACTCTCCATGCTCATGACACCAGCCCTCAAGTTGCACAAGGTTGCGATGCCTCAGCCGGCTGATGATCTTGACCTCAGATATGTACTCCTTCCTTCCCTGTGTAGACCCTTTTGCCACTCGCTTTATGGCAACATCGAGGTTTTGATCCTTCAAAAGGCCCTGGTAGACTGCGCCGAATCCTCCTTCCCCAAGCTTCCTCTCCAAAGCAAAGTTCCTTGTGGCGGCCACAAGTTCATTGTACCGGAATCTTCTTGGGCCACTCCCTTTTTCAAATTCACCATCAATGGACTCATGATACCCTAGCTTCTTTTGTTTCTCATTTCTTGATCTCCTAGTCCTAAACTGCAGAAAGCACCAAACCAAGCACATAGAACAGACCACGACACTTATGGTAGTAGCCAAGCTTATGACCAGTACACTTCTCATCTTCTCAGTCTTCATCAGCTGCAAATCGGTAGAATTGAATTCCCAGTAAAGTATCTCATGGAGCTCAACAAATCTACCCGTGGCAGCTGAGAAGCCAATGGCCACTTTGCCTGGGAGGTATTTTCTGAGATCAACTGAATAAGATAAGGTGGAGTTGCCACTGAATTGTGGATCCCCCAGGTACGTCAAGAAGACGCTCAAGTTCAAGGAGCTGGCCTGGTAACTTACCCACGCATTGGCTATACGACCATCATTAATGCTACTATTCCACACCACGTTGGCTGCGGATACAATTGAATGGATGTCGATGCCCACATGGTCGCCTTTTGGATCCCATGTGTCACTGTGGCTGTCGAACTCAACAGCCACAAGCTCATTGGATGGGTCATTCTGATCACTAACATTGCTGAAGAGGCCAAGAAAACCACCAGTGGAGCTATTGGGAACCACAGAAGGGTATGGTGAGAGGAAGAAGGCTAGGCCCTCACCATATGGATCGTCGGTTGCGCTTTTGTTTGTGGCAGTTATCCTGAAGGTGAAGTGGGTTGAGAAGTCGGCTAACTGACCAGTGGTGGTATCCCAGAGAAGCACTGGATCGGTGTAGACTGCTCGGCCTACACTGTTAGTGATCTGGTCTTTGAGCTCGTCCTTGGTGAGCTTGATCCCCTTGTTGTAGAAGGCGTCCTCCTGGAACTGAATTGCGGTGGACGCAGTATGGTTGGATTCGGTGAA
This sequence comes from Secale cereale, assembly GCA_902687465.1. Classification (NCBI taxonomy): domain Eukaryota; kingdom Viridiplantae; phylum Streptophyta; class Magnoliopsida; order Poales; family Poaceae; genus Secale; species Secale cereale. The sequence goes on along the minus strand of LR738710.1, from coordinate 223,309,367 downwards.
ATTCAGCTTGAAGGACAGAGGACTGACGCAGCCAATATTGAGAGTGAAGGATAGCACGAACTGGAGAGCCAGGAAGCAAGTTCCCGTAGCTCTCAATCTCATGGCTGGAGAAAGAGCGGCGGCGGTGGTGGGGGGTGGAAGCCTTGCAGGAAGGAAGAAGAGGAACAGAAACAACTTCTGCAGAGCTTAGAAGTTGTCACATATGCATGCTGCTGCAAGTAAGCAAAGAAGGTATCAACTTGGTCAACCGTTGGTGGCCTTGCAGTGCTCGGGTTGTCATGCTGCCGGCCTGCCAATTCCTGACAAGACAGATGTAAGACAAGAGAGGAGGAGCTCAGATTTGGAGCTTCACATTGGTGGAGGTGGAGCTATCTGAAGCTCTAAGATAATGAAAAATGAATCAAGCTTTCCAATAGGTGAGTCTGGGCTTGGTTTGCATCGCCATGGCCGGCCAAAATTAGGGACAAAAACAGGCACCACCACGAAAAGAGGCCACGGGGCTCGAGGATATCTCCGCCCAAATGTTGTTCCGATAGTTGAAGACAGGAAGCTATTACGGCCACTTCGTTCAGCAGATTGGAACAGCTATTGTTATTGTATTAGTACTAGTATATATGGGGGCAGGCTTCGCTCTGGACTGGGTTCAGACATTCGGCCTGAAGGAAGGTTCCCTTAGACATGACGTTTACCCTTAGCAATCTTGATCATGACGTTTTGTTCTCTTCATATGTAGTTAAATCGAGCAATCTCATGCTATGCACCGCCAAGACTAAAAAAAGGAAGAGAAAAGGAAGTTCAGTAAACCCGAATGCTCAGTACAAATCTTAGTATAGAGAACACAGGCACACTGTCAAACATGAACAAACAAAATTATCACACGTTCTGATATTTTTTCAAGTTCACAGGACAAAAATCATCAAGTGACATTCACACAAACCCATTCGAGAGAATGTACGCCGACTATTCTATTCATGCAGGGTTATATCCACAAATGAGTAACCCAAATCGACACTCAAAACCTGCAGGGATTCTACCACGTGTAGTACATTGTCGAGTGAAGCAATCATATCCTACTCAACATGTAACCGTCAATCTTGCTTGTCGCTGGAGTTCGTGTCATCAGTTGGCCACACCACTGTTTCCATTAGCCTCTCACGCATGAGCTCCAGGTTCTCATTCGAAATCCTCTCATACATCTTGGTATGGTCGCATTTCTGATCATACGCAAAAAAGAAAAAAAGAAACAGAGAGGTGAATATTTTTCTTCTGCATCTTGCATCCTATGATTATCTTAGAACCAGTGAAATGGCTATCTGTCTGCATTTTTTTTTACCTTGATCCATCTGCCGTATAAGTGAAGGCGTGTGACCATCACCCTCTCTGCTAGGTCTTGCCTCTCCTGGTATGCATGTACGTAATAGGTTAAGAAATGATCAGGTACGCACTGCTGTGTTTCCTCGTTTTTCTTCTCTGTAGCCTCAGAGCAAGAGACCAAGATGATACCTTCGAGAGTGCTCGCAGGAAATGTATACCCTCTTTTGCGTCATTGACGACAAGATAACTGACAAAGGAGAAGTGTATTTTTTTTTAAAAGTATTTCGAAGTATTTGAACTACCCAACAAGGAAACCCATTTGCATGCAAGAGGCCAAGAAGAACATCTTACTTATAAAGCCAAGTGTATGCCGGCGGATTCATCTCATACAACTGATAGAGAACCGTCTGTGTGGCCTTGTAAGTGAAGTAATTCATGATTTCCTGCAAATGGAGACATGTCAAAGGGGACGACCATCGAAAAATATGGCATAGGCATAGTGAAACAAACCACGGCTAAGGTAAGGCGGTCTACACCTAAGCTGTCTGGTTTGAAAAGATATACAAGCCATCTTTCGAAGGGCCTATTTGGATCAGATAATTCCCATAAGAATCTTGTAGGATTTTGATCCACCCTCTACTTTCTTTTCCATAAGACTGACTTTTTGGATGCGAAAATGAGGCCATCAATATTCCTATGGATTGTTTCTCACTCTTGTATGATTTTTGGCAAGATGCCATTCCCCGTCTGAATTTGCTTTCACTTTTTGCATGGTCTTGAAAGGGATTGTCTATTTATATAAGTTGCTTTTCTCGGTAAGGATTTAAAAGTTGCTTGGGATCTTTTAAAATCTCATTCAGATTTCTAAGCCTTTGGATCAACATCCAACTGCTCTCATGTCCAAAGTCGGTTCATATGTAACCTGCAAACCAAAATCTGCACTATAATAGTGCATGTTCAAAGATTGCAATCTTAAGACTTAATAGTACACTGTTCTATCTGAATTGATTTTTCGAAACAAAAAAACCCACCCAATGATCAGCAAACGTGTTAAGGTTTTACTCGTTATAATGTGGTTCTATGTTTGAAAATGTGCACTTCTTAACTCTTAAGTGACTAGTAATATTAGTAATATTTATGGGAATCGCGCGACAGAGGATTAGCAAAACAGAATATATGAAACAAGTTCAGAAGTCCAATTGCGCTCTCGAGGATACGCATGAATATTCCCCGGAAAGAAAAAAGGGGAGACACATCAATACTATCGTTTCGTCAGAAACTGCTGCTACTCCGATAGATACACATGAATACTACCGTTTCGTCAGAAACTATTGCTGCTACGTACCAATTCCACATCCCCGAACCCGTCTTCGTACTGCCCGCCGAACGCGTCAGCGATGACCAGGCCGCGGCCGGCGCCCCCCCTCGGCCGGCGGCGCCACCCCAGCACGCCTCCGGCTCCGGCCGGTCCCCGGGACGACGGCCGCGGAGAGATGGATGGCGCCGCCCCGGCCACCACCGGCGTGACGACAGCAGCGGCCTGGGCGACGGCCATCGCGCGCGCAGTCGCAGAAAGCAAGAGGACGGCGAGATGCTTCTTGCGCAGTGACGAGTGACGACCTCGGGCGGTGACACGCTGAGCTGAAAGAGAAGGAAGAGATGCGGGATTTGGATGGGTGGTGTAGCCGTGTCCGTGTGACGGCGGTGGGGGGATCCAGGTGGGGCACAGACGCACAGCGGCTGAAGGCAGGAGAAGCGATGGAAAAAAAATTATATGAGACCAGGTCTCATATAATGCATGTGAGACCCATTCTGATGGATGACACGTGACATTCACAAATCACAAAGCATCTAATCTCTCCTCCCCTGATTTCAGGTGGGGGTGGGGAAGGTGCTTTGTGATTTGTAAATACCATGTGTCATCCATCAGAGTGGGTCTCACCTGCTAATCTATGAGACCTGGTCTCATAAATTTTTTTTCCGCGATGCGATGGGTGTTCTATTTTTCGTTTTTGGTTCTTTTTTCTCCATTTCCTATTTTCCTTTATGTTTCCTTTTCAGTTTCTCCGGAATCTTTTCTTTTCGGAAACTTTCAATCTATTTGATTGACTAGCAAAAGAGCCAGTGCGTTGTAACGGGAGAAAAAACATAACACACGCTAAACCCAACAACCATCACTCAAGACCATAATAGGTTCATCTCCTTTATTTTTGCGAGGCATCATATTTGTGTTGCCGCTTATCCTCTTTCTCATCCTCGCCGGCGATGACCTCAGTGTTCACACAAAACAAAGCAAAAAACGTGTTTAAATATGGTTAATCCTAATGCCTCTTTCTCTCTCTCTCTCGCTTTCTCTCACTCTCGCGATGAGAAATCTGTTGTTTTCTCCTGCGACATTTTTCAGAGGTATGCATGTGTAGTTATCGATGTTTTCTTTTCCCTATATGGTTTATAGTGGGGTGTTTATTTGCAATCCGGATCGTCACCGGTACGAAAGAAAAAAACGGATCTTGCGCTATAAATTATAAGTTTGCTTCCAAAACAATATTTAAAAAATATTTAACAGGTAAAATCAACATCATATTTGGATTCTACACATTTTTTAATAAAATTTCATATACAATATGTTAAAATCGAATTTACGTTTTAAAAGATACGTATAATTTAGAAAATCATTTGTTTGACTTAAATATATTCGAAAATAATATTTAAAAATACTTAACAGGTAAAAATAATCTCATATTCATATTCTACATATTTTTCTAATCAAATTTCATATATAACATGTTCAAATCGGAGTTACGGTTTAAAAGATATGGATGATTTAAAAAACATTTATTTGACTTAAATATGATCCGCTGATGAATTACCTATAACATCAAGGGGGTTTTCGAAAAATGTAAAATAACGGTTCGGGTATGACTTAAATCCGGACTGCGGGTTGATTTCAAGAAAACACGAGGACTTTTGTGTAAAATACGAAAAAACAAATCGTTTTAACTTAAAATAGGACCGCGGGTTGAATTCTCTAAAGTAGAGGGACTTTTCTGAAAAATGCCATGACGGACGAGAAGAAACTCAATTTGCTTTATTATTAGGTAAAGATATAATACAAAGAATACCAAAAATAAAAAATAAAAAATTAAATCCGTAGATCACCTAGCGACAACTACAAGTACTGAAGTGAGCCGAAGGCGCGCCGCCGTCATCGCCCTCCCTCACTGAAGTCGGACAAAGCTTGTTGTAGTAGACAGTTGGAAAGTCGTCGTGATAAGGCCCTATAGGACAAGGGCACCAGAACAGCAACCGCCACCATTGAAGAGAAACTTAGATCGGAAGCCTCTAGACACACGAACAAATACCAGATCCACATGGATCCACCGAAGACAAACACCCATCGAATCCCGCTTGATCTGTCGAAGACAAATCTTCACACGCCCTTCAATGACGCTAGAAGCACCACCAGAACAGGGGCTAGGTGGGAAGTATCATATTTCATCTTCAGAGAGCCAACGCCGGCTCGTCTCTCCGAGCAGGGCACAAACCCTAAGAAAACTTGAAAAACATCAAAACATGAGAGGAGCGTCAAGCCATATCAACTCTCGCCTAGCTGGTACCCTCATATCCCTCCTCTCTCCGGATCTCTACCTCCTCCCGTTGTAAGTCGGTGGTTTCCCTCCCCTTCGTCTTCTACATTGGCAGCGAGAGAGGGGGAACCTCAATTTTACATGTTCGATGTGTAGTTTGGATTAGGTTTTGGTTTCGTGATGACGTTGTTCGGATGGAGGTGGCGACATTGCTTTGAATAACGACGCCCCGGCTTCAACCCTATCTCGGCGACATGGTCAATGACACCTAGAAGCCTTTGGGCCAGTGTCATCATCGGATGTGTGCTTGCACGTTGTCTGGTGTTGGTTTGGTTGTTGTCTTGTTGTTGGCGGCATCGTCTTTTGTGCATGTTGTTCCCACCCATGGGCGATCACGGACTAGATCACGTGCTCTTGCTGGGGACGCTAACTTGACTACATAAATCGAGTCTCGCACCTCGTCGATTTTGCGTCGTCCCCCATATCCCATCATAAACGACGGGTGGCTACCGCGGCAACATCAACAAGGTGTTTACATCTATAGGCCTATGCGGGCTGCGCAGTTGCTACTCTTCTTGTTTTCACTCTCTCCTCCGAAGATGCGTTTTCACTCTCTCCTCCGAAGATGCGACGACGACGAAGCGAGTGGTGGCGGATCCAATTTATAAGTATTTTCTTGTGGAATTTTATCTACTTCTAAGTTTTCTTAGGGTCTTTTCATAAAGCGAGGACAACTTCCTAGATCATGATATTTCCTTTGTACTTGTTTTCCTTAATTAATACTTCCTTTGTCCGAAATTACTTGAAGCTGAAAGTGCAACCTTTCCCTTAAGTATATTTTGATGTAGATGACAAAATACATATAGGGGACTAATTATGTTTGCTGGGTATATACACATGACATTAGTTCCACCTTAGCATAACTATGTGGAGCATTGGTACATCAAATGAGATATTGCTCAAGCCAATGACCAGCAAGAAAAGAAACATTTGTTTCTTTTATACATTTCTTGAGTAATAGGGATCCCGCACTATTAAGAGGGGTTCCGAGGGGTTTGTTCAAGGGTTTGCTCAAGTATCATCATTTGGTCACTATCTCATGTCACTCATGTTATCTCACGGTTTGTTTCATAAAGACCAAATACCACTAGGAAAACTACTTAGCCAAAACCTACTTCTCTTGCTCTCCACATAGGGGTTCCTAGTCGGATCATCCGGACTTAGCCCGGATCATACGGCTAGGGGCTCACCTGGAACCATAACCCTCTGGCTGAAGCCGGATCGTCCGGAAAGAGCCCGGATCGCCCGGACCTTTGTCTGGATCATCCGACTGGTCCCAAATCGTCCGGACCCTATCTCAGATTGTCCAATTAATTGTCCATCGACTCCAGCAGCCTATTGGGTGGAGCCGGATCATCCGGACGGGCATCCGGATCATCCAGGTTTTTCCTAGATCATTCAGACGTTCTCTCGGATCATCAGGCCACCTCGCTGCTCTTTCTTACCATTGTCGTCCGGGATCGTTTCCAGATCATCCGGACCTTGTCCAGATCATTTGGATGGTAATCCGGATCACGAGCAGGTCAACTTCTGCTCCAAACTGCTCTAATCTGTTGTGGGTATAAATAGCTCCTTGCCCCTTCGGGATAAGGTTGACCGCTACACTCTAACACGCCCGAAGAACACAAGTGCTCCCTCTCTCTTGCTCCCCCATGAAATCCTAGATCCCGGTTTGATTCTTGTGAGTTTGAGAGAGTTGTTCCAATCAAAAGAAAGATCTTCTCCCTCTCCTTCTTGTGACCGAAGCAAATCGTGATTTGAGCAAGTCTTGAGCTTTTCCCCTTGGATCTTGTTACTCTTGGTGGTTGGAGACTCCTAGGCGGTAGGAGTACTCTGGGGAGGAATCATTCATTGTGATTACCCCCAGAAAGTTTGTGAGGCTTTGGAGACAACCCAAGGTCTATCACTAGTGGTTGAGAATCGCCTTCGTGGTGATATCTCAAAGAGAGAATAGGGCGAGCCTTCATGGCGTTGGTGTGCCTTCGTGGTAACATCCACCTCTTTAAACGGCGACGTAGCTTCCCTCCAAGGAAGTGAACATCGACATACATCCTCGTCTCTCAGAGTTGCGATTATCCCTAACCCTAGCTTTCTACTTGTGGTTACTCGTCTCTTAGCTTGTACTTACATTATATTGTTCTTGCTTGTTTTAAATACTTGGTGTATTCACTCTCTTGCTTAGCACTTGTATCACCTTTGCAATTGTTAGGCTCACTCTCATATTCCGCATTAGTGCCTAAAATTGCTAAGTAACAATTAAAATTTGGAATTGTACCTATTCACGCCCCTCTAGGTCCATCTCGATCCTTTCAATTTGTAACAGAGCCTCGTGCTCTATTCTTGTGGCTTAAGCGCCCTAGAGTGAGATGAACCCCGATTGGACTCCCCTTGTTTGTAGATCCGAAGGAGAAGGGTGAGGCTTCTTCGAAAGTAAAGTCCTTCACTTTTGAGGATGTGGAACGAGCCCTTGCTAAGAAAAAGGAGGAGCATGATGATGTCTACACACGCTTCTACTCTTGTAGACTATGTTGGGCCTCCAAGCGCAGAGGTTTGTAGGACAGCGACAATTTCCCTTAAGTGGATGACCTAAGGTTTATCGAACTCAGGGAAGTAGAGGTTGAAGATGGTCTCTCTCAAGCAACCCTGCAACTAAGATACAAGAAGTCTCTTGTGTCCCCAACACACCTAATACACTTGTCAGATGTATAGGTGCACTAGTTCGGCGAAGAGATGTTAAATGGCAAGTGATATGGATGGCAAAACAAAGTAATATAAATATGTAATAAAAAGTGCAGCAAGCAAACAAGTGGTAAACGTGAGCACAAACGGTATTGCAATGGTGGAAACGAGGCCTAGGGTTCATACTTTCACTAGTGGCAACTCCCAACAACATTAACATAATCGAATCACATGATATTTCCCATAAAACATGCAAAGGGGACGCACTCGGAGGTCATTCCTTCGTGGTCAAGAGAGGACGAGAATTATGTAGGGCTACAAAAGCACACCTCAAAGTTCGTAGTTCTCAATCTAAGGATTTCCCAATGTCACCGCGGCCATCCAAACAGAGTCCCACAATCACCACAACATATCTAAAGGATAGTCAAAGACAAGCACCAAGAGACTCTCAATCTTCAATCAACACACAAGAGAGGAAATCACTCATGAAAATACTTTTCTAATCCATGTCCAATAGACCGCTGTCACCTTGGTCTCGGGGATTATACTAGATAAAGACAAGTGAGTACATCAATCCAATACATAGAGGAAGGGGAAATATCTTAGATTAACATAGCCTATGATCACAACGAAGATCACATCATGGGAGAGAGAATTGACCACATAGCTACTGGTAAGAACCTCAGCCCCGAGGAGGAACTACTCCCGCATCATGGAGGGAGGAAGCAACGTCGATGGAGATGAATCCGGGGGCACTTCCCCGTCCCGGCAGGGTGCCGGCGCAGGAATTCTGGTCCCCCGAAGCTTGATGGAGATGGCGGCGGAGATCGGAATCGCGTCTGGAGAAAAGGGGTCCGGAATCAGGGTTTCCTCGACGGACCTTAAATATATGCCAAAGGGGGTCAGGGGTGCCCAGGCGCCCCCGGCGCGGCCCAGGGGGGGGGGGGCGCCCACAGGCCGCCTGGAGCCCCTGTGGGTCCCCCCCGGCTGTACTTTGGCCGCACGGTAGCTCCTGGAACGCTGATTTTTTATATATTTTTTCTGGATTTTTCCTGGCAGTTCTCGTAATGTGAAAACCCGGAATACAAAAACAGCCGAAAACAGAAACTGGCACCGAGGTGCACTGGATTAGTAGGTTAGTCCAAATATGATCAAAAGTGTATGGAAGTGTATGAATATCATAGCAATATCACCCTAGAGTGGCATGGAGCAAGCAGAAATTATAGATACGTTTTGGACGTATCACATGACGCTTGTCTCGAGGCATTGGTCCAAATGAGATTAGCCGCATCAACCACGATTCTCGCACCACTTGCCAATCCGAGTGGTGCGGCCTCGAGGCCAACTGCGCCTACTCCTTCACTTGGCCAACAACCTCCTAGTAGTGACCACTCTAGTGTTCCATGGCTTTATGCTAGACCTCAAGTAGAGAAACCTAAGTATAACCTTGGGGGAAAACCCCCTTTGCTTGATGACAGTTCCGATTTTGCTTTGTGGAGAGTTGGTATGCAGGACCATCTTAGATACGCTAATGATGAAATGTTGGACATCTTGGGGCATGGTTACAACCATGTCGACCTAAAGAATCTCACTCCAAGAAACATATGACAAGCATCTCAACGACACCGCAATCATGTGCATGAGGAAAGGAATGAATGATAAAAAAATGATACCTTACATACACATCATAAGTGCCAAGGAGTTATGGGATAGTATTGTGAGGACCAAGACCGGTACCTCCACTCTTCGGCTAGATCAATATGAAATTTCCAAGGGACAATTGCAAAAAAAAATTGTATGGAGAAAGGTGAATCCCCCAAGCAGCTCCTTGTGTGTCTCATGACTCTCTCCACCGACACCGAGTCATGTGATTGTGACCAGACACAAAATGGATTCAACTTGACTAAGCGATTTCTCGTGGACAAATTACTTCATGCTCTTGCTTAGTATCATCACCAAATGGTGTGGGACATAAGGCAACATCATGGATTCAAGGAAATGACTCCAGATGACATCATATCCACTTTTCAACTCTTCGAAGAATCCAAGGCAAATGCTACAAAGTATCTTGCCATGCATGGTACCTCAACATGAAAGATCAATCTTGCTTTGAAGGCCAAGCATGTATGTGGGGAAGAGCAAACTTGAAGAAGGAGAAGAAGAAGAAGAAGAAGAAGAAGAAGAAGAAGAAGAAGAAGAAGAAGATGGTGATGAGATTGACTCTGATGAGAGCCCTTCATATGAAGATATTTCCCTCTTTGTCAAGAAGTTTAGCGCGGTGAAATTCAAGGGAATATTCCAGAAGAAAAAAGTGAGAAAGTGCTACAACTATGAAGAAACCAACCACTTCTCGAATGATTGCCCTTACGAGAAGAGAGAAGATAACCAAGGTTTCCCAAGACCTTTCCTAAGAATAAGTTTCCAAATCCTTTGAACTCCAAGCTCAAGAAGAGAGATGGAAAAACAATGATTGCCCATGAAGAATCTGATCCAGATGATGTTGGTGCTGTTGCCGGAGTAGCTAAAGATTCTCAAAACACCTTGAGGCTAGTCAACATGAGTGGTGATGTTATCACCTACAACTACATGAAAGACTACAAGGGCAACGCTCACAAGTGCATAATGGCTAAGGTCGTGGTAGAAGATGGAGAGGACCAAAACTCTCCTGACAAGGTCAAGATAACCCCATGTTCAAATCTTCCTCTTTTCATTCCGTCTACTCCTAGTGATGAGTATCTTGATGCGGAGGATTATTATTATGATGATGATGATGATGATATAGATGATCCTATGCTTGCTAAACTAAATAAGTTCATGTGCTCCCTTAAAGCAAAGAAGCTCACTATGTTTCACATGCTTATGGAGATGGCGAGTAAGCACACCATCACCATTAAGGAACTCGAAACCCTCGTCACTGAGAAAAAGGAAAAATATGAAATCCTTGAGCGGAAATTTGAATATGAGGAAGCACGAAATGATGAACTATGCTTAAAAATTGGTGCAAACATTGATGCTCATGCTAAAGAACTTGCCTCCTTGAAAAAGGCCAAGAACTCTTGCGAGGAGTTGATGAATGATAAAAGTAAGCTTGTGGAATCTCATGCTTCTCTCTCTAAGGATTGTGAGCTTCTATCTGTGTCCCTCAAGACTAAGAAAGAGGAGCTCACCCTTCTTACAAAGAACTTTGAGACGCTCAAACCTACTTATCTTTAAACTCTAGCCAAGGTTTACTCCTCACCTATTATCAGTGTTGATGTGTGTACCACTAACTCTAGTGGTGACATAGCATTATTCTTGAGGAAAATTGCCTTCTAAAGGCACAACTTGAGAGAGGACTCATGACATGTGCTCAAGGACAAAAGAACCTTAGTGAAGTATTGAAGCAACACAATGAGGTGGTTGCCAAGGAAGGGCTTGGGTATGACCCAATCACAAGCAAGAAGAAAATGTCTTCTCAAACGTGCACCACACCTCTCAAGGAGACATTTGTTCGTTAAGGGCACAAGGAAAAAGGTAAGGTTGTGAGCGGGAAGGCCACTAGGGGCATGCCCACTCTCAACAAACCAAAGGAGTTCATGCCTCCATCCTTTGTACTTCGTAAAACAAAGGATGGAGAAGTTTATGCTAAATTTTTTGGTCCTCGTAATGCATTCTGTTTCTATGCTATTTGGGTTCCTAAGACCCTTGTGACTAACTTGAGAGGTCCCATTGCGAAATGGGTGCCTCTAACCAAGTCATGAATTGTGTGTAGGTTGCCTTCTCCGGCGGAGTCAAATGGGTGATAAATAGTGGATGCACCAACCACATGACCGGAGATAGCCAATTGATGTTCGATTTCATGGAAGCTTGTCGGATTACGGGCTCCACAAACCCAAGAAGTTCGAACACAGGGGCGTGAATGAGGATCTCTCCCGCTCGCGTCTACCTAGCGCCACACCCTCGCCCGGTGGTGAGATTCAAGCAAGCAACAAGTAAAAGCACACACGAGTTTACCCAGGTTCAGGCCACCTTGCGGTGTAAAACCCTACGTCCTGCTTGACTGGATTAGCCTCAGGAGGGCTTGAGTGTGAACAAGTACAGTGGTTCTTGAGCTCAGGAGGAGAGCTCAAGAGGGTCAGGAGGCAAGTGTTCTTGCCTCCTTGAAGCGAAGGTGGGGTGTTCGAGGTGAGGTCAATCCGCCCCTCCACAGTGGGAATCCTAGCTACTTATATAGGCGGCCAGGGTCCTCTTCCCCCGAAATGTTTAGGCGGGAAGGGATCCCACAACGGCCATTTTGAGCAGGAACACAAGGACGTTCCTATCCTGACAAAAACAGTCTCCGCCTGCAAAGAGATCAGACGATGATGCGGTGGTGGGCTCGGTGGTGACATCCTCCCTGTCGTCCTTGCGGTCTTTGGTCTTGTTGCACCGAAGGGGAAACCTTTATCTCGCCCCTCGGGAACCTGCGCCTGCATTGTCTCCTTTGCACCAAAACGGCAACTGCGCCGCTGGCACCCGCCGGCGCGGTGCATCACTCCCTCCTCCTGAGGTAGGCTTGGCCTTGAGTTCTCCGCCCCTCCGGAGCAGCCTAGCCGAGGCCGCTCTTGAGAGGGTCTTGGTGTCGTTCTCCTCGTGAGGCTTAGCCCCCTCGTGAGGGTCTTGAGAAGCTGGTCGATCAGCTGGACCGTACCAGGCCGTAGTAGGAGCGCGTCGCGGGCCGCAGGCAGGCAAGTCTGGGTACCCTGGTTCCCAGGACGCCGATAGTAGCCCCCGGGCGCAAGGTGCGCGTGGAGTTGGCTTCGGGGCGAAGCCTTAGTCGAGGACGAAGCGCCGCGGGCCCCAAAGTACCGCGGGCCAGGTCGGTGCGTGATGGTTGGATGGGACGTGGCGTCTTCGCTTCCCCAGGCAGCTTTGGTGACCGTGCGACTTGACAACTCCCCATCGTGGATGACGGGGTCACTATGGCTGTGACGCCAGTGACTGGCGGTTGGGCTCCTCCGCCCTATAAATGGGACTAGGGGGGAGCCCCCAAGCCATCTTCAAGCCAGCGCCATCTGCTTTCCTGTTCGCTCCCCGTTCTTCTTCTCTCTGTGAGGTCTCCATGGCGCCACCGAGAAAGTTGTCCCGCGCGGAGAAAGGGAAGGCCTCGAAGGAGCTGGCCTCGCCGCCGCCGAAGAGGGGCCGTGGCCGCCCCGCAAGCATGCCGCTACGCCCACGGCGGCTCCTCGAGGAAGTGGGCGCGGCCTTCCGGGGACCGACACGGTCGCCGGCAGGAGGCCCATCGCCTCTTCTCGGGGCGGAGCTGGTCGTGGCCATGGTGGGCGAGGGGGCACGTGACACCATCCGGCGGTTGTGCGTCCTCCGCGCCCGCAGCTCCACTCCTTCGATGTGTCGTCAGAGTTCGTGGTGTGGGCAGAGAATCCTGGCGGCTTGTGGCTCCAGCTCCCCCGCTTGTTCGGCAATGTGCTGCCAGCCAGAAGCCCCGTCGGCCTCTGGCTGCACACCGATGGCTTCTACAGTGGAGCTTCCTGGGTGGAGGTCGACGTTACCCCCTCAGGTGACGTGTTCCTGGAGCGTGGCTGGCAGCCGTTTGGATGCGCGTGCCGGCTGCGGGGGAGGTGCACGCTCCACTTCAGGTATGACGGTGTCTCAACGTTGTTCGTCAGGGTCTTCTCGGAGGAAGGAAGGCGCCTTGGGTGCTGTCCCGAGGCCGCCGACGACGAGGAGGGTGGCGACGGTGTCCGGAGGAGCAGCTCTTCCTCTGGAGACGAGTTTGTTCTTGGTGGGCGCCGCGGGTCCCCCCTCTGTGGCAGCAGCAGCTCCTCCAACAGCGGCGGCTACACTGAGCCACCGCGCCGCCGAGCTCGGCTCGGCGAGGGAGGAGAGGCGTCGCGCCGCCGCGCCACGGTGAAGCGGGAGGAGCTGGAAGACTCCGACTGAGTGGGGGCAACGGTGCCGAGCTGCGGCTCAGCGGGTCAACCTCTGCTTCTTTTTTTTCTTCATTTCCTTCCTGTATCGAAATTTTAGGTTGCCTCCAGAAGGCGTGTAATGGACTATGGCATATGTATAAAACGAGAACTTGCTATTATGTTTTTGGTCTGGATGAGATTACTTAGCTTATGTGTTGCGACGTCTTGAGGCGAAGTGCTCCTGACTCACCGACGTCATGAGTCCCCGAGTATGAGTGAGCCACTGCGGGTTGCCGAGGGCTTGCGCCCTTGGGCTCGATTGAGAGTGTCGAGCGTGGATTAAGGTGCCAAGGCCTGAGCAGGCTCGGCAGAATAGGTCGTGTGGACTGAGAAGCCTGATGCCAGAGCCTGAGCAGGCTTGGCCAGGTGAGGTCACGAGATCGCGGCAGCTGAGAGCCAAGACCGACCGTGTCCCAACCCCCACGCGCGAGGCGCACGAAGGAGAACAAGCGGCGTAGCCCCTGCCTGAAAAGCTGAACTTAAAATCGGCGAGAAAAACTCCAAGCAAAACTCCCAACCAAACACAAGAAACACGAGAACTTCATAGCACGTGGTAGAGGAAGGGCTGGTAGCCAAGGAAGTAGAAAAGGCTGACAGCCAAACACCAAGCCAAAAAAGGAAAAAGGTCGCGTCCGACCCCTACACTATGTCTTCTTCCCAGCGCGGAGCTCAGGACTTCCACTAGGACGTGGGTGGGAGCCCCGTCTGATGGCCCGCAGGCAACGCTCAGGAGACTCCGAGGCGTGTACAGCCCCAACTCATTATTACGTGAGAGTGTCACGAGCGGAGACCTTCACGGGCATGGAGCCTTGATTACGGATAGAACCTCCTGAGATGCTGAATGTTCCAGGAATTCTGGATAGAACCTCATGAGTGGAGATCTTCTGACGTGATCGCCCCTTCACTTTGAGGGCCCCGCCCCGTGCTAGTCCGCTCCCGCCATGAGCTCACCAGAAGGCGGAGTTCATGAGGTGGGACACTGCGCATAGTGGGGGGATGGGACCTTGGCTATAGGCCCCCCTACCGAGCACTAGGCACACCACTTACGCGACCTCCAAGCGCGCTTCGCCCCGGGGGGCTAACGTCGTTTGGAGGCACAACATCCCGAGGTGCAAGGGGGACCCCGCCCCACTCACGCTCCTAATGACCCCTGAGCCCTCCTGATCAGGGCCGGGCCCAGAGGGTACGGGATTACGCGAGCGGGGGGACGGAGCCGCGGTCTTGGGCCCTCTTGGCGTGCGTAGGACGGGCTGCCGTACCGCCTCTAGACATACCCTCCGCAGCCCGGGGGATGGTACGTCGGGAGGCGCGGCGTCTTGAGCTTGAGTGGAGGGAGAGGAGGCCCCTCCCCACGCGCATCATACCTGTCGCCAGCGAGCCCCTGGTGAAATCCAGGGCGGGCTCATGCGCGACGGGTCACGCGTGAGGGGATGAGGGCCTGAACCGGGCCTTCCCTCCCTTTCTGTCTTGATGCGGCACCCGGGGTGCTTCCTTGGCCTGCTGAGGCTTGGGGCCAGAGACACCGTTGGCCCGAGACCTACGGCTAGTGCCGCGAGTGCCGGCCTGCACAGGCACCCGCGCGCGTTTCATTCGTGCTCCATGGCCATCGGTGGTGATGGTGGATGGTCAAGGGCTAAGAGCGTGGGGTCGGCCTCCCGACCTTCTGCCCCTGAGCCCCCTCGTGCCAGTGCCTGATCGCACCCAGCATCGGGCGTAGTCCTGCGGTCGCCTCCTGACGGTTCCCTGGCAGGGGCGGTACTTGGGTACAAAGGGCTTCGACGCAGGGGGCGGCGTCATACGCAGGGTTCAGGGGGTCATACCCCATGACACCCTCGTAGGTCGCCATCGGAAGAGTTGGGGTAGCTGAAAACGCGAGTCGTGCGGGTCACTCCTAAGGATCACCGGGCCTCGAGGCCCTCAGTGGTCATGGGAGTCCGGCTCTTGCTCCATCAAGACCGCCTGCCACTGAGCCTCCTGAGCCCCCAAAGCCTGCCGCGTGAGGTATTGGAACATAGCAGCTACGTTGCGAAAGCCGAAGAGCGTGCAAATGTAACTGCAGGGGAGAGTCCTCCTCCAGCCGACGGCCGTTGGCCAGAAGGGCTCTAGAGAAGCGGCTCGGTTGAGACCTGCGATGTCGACGCAGACGCGGAATTGGTTGCTTGGGTTGCGGGTAGGTGAGCTTGGTGCCGTGCGGTTGCGCCCATCGCATATGAGCCTTGCGTACTGAAGTTCCTCGGTAGCCTGGTCGATGAAGTCTTGAGCCCCCAGCGCTGTATGTCTCACGCTGGGCTCACAAAAACGCGCGTCGAGACACGCCTGTAGGTGGTTCCCGAACACCTCCCTCGTGACGCTGGTCAGACCAGAGGCACTCCAGAGGAGAGCCCCCGAGCCCGTCCTGAGAGGGGCGCCGTGCGCGCCTCCTATGCGAGGGTGGAGGGCGCCTCGTCGGCAGGCGCGGGTCCCGAGGCGGTGCAGTCAGGAGCCCCTGTGTCCTGAATCCGTTTGCGGGCAGGTGTTTCTTCTTCTTGGGGGGCGGTCTGCAGGGCGAAGACGGCTCCATCTTCGTCGGAGCTCTCGACCGCTACAGTCTGGTAGGCACGCTCCAGGGAACGCACTACTTCCTTTTCGTCGTAGGCGATCGTGATGCCCCCGCCACTCCTGGGCATCTTGAGGACATTGTAGCCGTGATGGGTCGCCGCCATAAACTTGGCGAGGGCCGGATACCCTAGGATGGCGTTATCCCCGCCACTCCTGGGCATCTTGAGGACGTTGCTGATGGTCAGAGTGCAGAGCATCGGGAGAGTGCCTGGGGCTGCGGCGCACTTGAGCTGGTCCTTGGGGTCGAAGGCGATGACCTGCTTGGTCCACCTGATGTTGTGCATGGCGTCAGGCCTGGGGAGCGCCGCGTTCACCTCACGAGCGAACTTCTTGAAGATGCGGCGGGAAGCCGAAGCATGGGCTCCTCCCAGGATGCATGCAACCGCGCGTGGCTCCTGAAAGCCCCCTGCTTTGTCTCCCTGGCGGTCGTCGTCATTCCTCCTTGGCGGTGGTCGCAGCGGAGGCAGGCCTGCTTTGCCCTGAGGGCGACCCTCATGAGGCTGGTCGCGCCAGGGGGCATCACGAGGCTGCTCCTGCCAGCGGTCTTCACGAGGTTAGTCATGCCATCCTTGGCGCGAGTTCCTGCCGTCCCAACATCCTCCACCACGGCCCCCTCCACGGCCGTAGCCGCGGTTGTCGCACTCAGGACGCTGCCCGCCGCGCCCGCCGCACATCGCCCTGAGCTCTTGGCAGTCGTTGGTGTTGTGGCTGTGAACATCATGGAAGACATAGTACAGACGGTTGTCTTTGGGGGGGGGGGGTCATTGTAGCCGCAGCCACGCTTCACTTCTGGCTCCGCAGCCAGCACGACGGGTCCCTTGCACTTTGCTTCCTTGGCCTTGGCCTTCTTGTCATCAGCCTCCGCTTCAGGCAGCTCCAGGAGAGAGAGGCGGCATTCCTCTACCCTGGCGCACTTCGCCGCGAGGTTGAACATCTCGAGGGCCATGCACAGGTCCTCGTGGATGGCGAACTCCTCCTTCATCCTGACGTCGCGGACACAGTCGGAGAACGCCGAGATGATGGCCTCGTCCGAGACCCTGGGGATCCTGAGGCGCACGGTGTTGAAATGCTAGATGTACTTCTGCAGGGTCTCCCCAGGTTGTTGCTTCACGCGGCACAGATCCGCGCTCGCTGGGGCTCGGTCGCGGGTACCTTGGAAGTTGGCGACGAAACGCTCGGGAGGCTCCCCCCAGGAGGAGATGGATCCTGCGGGGAGGTTCAGGAGCTAGGAGCGAGCGCCGTCCTTGAGGGCCATGGGGAACCGGTTCGCCATGACATGCTCGGTGCCGTTGGACGCCTCGTTGTTCAGCTCGTAGAGTTGGAGGAACTCTGCGGAGTCAGCGGCGCCATCGTAGTGTGGAGGCAGATCCGGCTTGAACTTGCCGGGCCAGACGAGGCGCCGCAGCTCTGGAGCTAGGGCGCGACATCCAGCCACGCTCATGATTGCAGGCGCCCCCTACGCCTGCGGTGCTGGTTCCCGGGGTACAGGCGCCACCACCTCCTGTGGTGCGCGGTTCTGGTGTTGCGGAATTGGGAGCCCGCGAGCTTCTACCTAGGGATGCGGGACCACCTGACAGCTCTCCTCACCGCGCGTAGGGGCCCTGCGGGGCTGCTCGCGCCATGGAGCCTCACGTCTGAGCCCCTGGCCAGCGCCGTGCAGTGGAGGTGGAGCCGGGACGCCGTGGTCCATGTTCCCCGCCATGAGCGACGGAGGACGGGAGGAGTGGGTCGGTGCAGGTACCTCCTCGACGGCGTTGACGAGCTCGGTGATGCGGTGGAGTCACTCGTCGTAGAGGTCCTCCGCTGGACGGTAGCGTAGGAGCTCCCGCGCCATCAGTAGCGCAGGCTGCTGGAAGACCAGCCCGCGGCGGATTAGCGAAGACGACGCCGTGGCCGGCGAGGGTGTTGGTGTCGCCGCGCGGCCTTCGAGCCGCATGGACAGCGGCAGTGACGAGTCCTGCTGCTCGTGGACGGCCGGGTCGGTGGCAGCGTTGGCGACCGGCGAGTTGGGGTGGAGCGGTGCACCGTTACCTGCGGGCACCGTCTGAGTGACGTTGGCGGCGCGGCGGGCGGTCCGCGCTCGGCGTGTGTCCACCATGGAGGTGAAGCGAGGTCGAGGAACGAGAGCGGGGCGAGGTCGTCGGAGAGGCGAGATTTCAACAAGCCCCGTACCTGGCGCGCCAAATGTCGGATTACGGGCTCCGCAAACCCAAGAAGTTCGAACACAGGGGCGTGAATGAAGATCTCTCCCGCTCGCGTCTACCTAGCGCCACGCCCTCGCCCAGTGGTGAGATTCAAGCAAGCAACAAGTAAAATCACACACGATTTTACCCAGGTTTAGGCCACCTTGCGGTGTAAAACCCTACGTCCTGCTTGAGTGGATTAGCCTCAGGAGGGCTTGAGTGTGAACAAGTGCAGTGGTTCTTGAGCTCAGGAGGAGAGCTCAAGAGGGTCAGGAGGCAAGTGTTCTTGCCTCCTTGAAGCGAAGGTGGGGTGTTCGAGGTGAGGTCGATCCGCCCCTCCACAGTGAGAATCCTAGCTACTTATATAGGCGGCCAGGGTCCTCTTCCCCCGAAATGTTTAGGCGGGAAGGGATCCCACAACGGCCATTTTGAGCGGGAACACAAGGACGTTCCTATCCTGACAAAAGCGGTCACCGCCTGCAAAGTGATCAGACGATGACGCGGTGGTGGGCTCGGTGGTGACATCCTCCCTGTCGTCCTTGCGATCTTCGGTCTTGTTGCACCGAAGGGGAAACCTTTGTCTCGTCCCTCGGGAACATGCGCCTGCGTTGTCTCCTTTGCACCAAAACGGCAACTGCGCTGTTGGCACGCGTTGGCACCCGCCGGCGCGGTGCGTCACTGCCTCCTCCTGAGACAGGCTTGGCCTTGAGTTCTCCGCCCCTCCGGAGCATCCTAGCCGAGGCCGCTCCTGTGAGGGTCTTGGTGTCGTTCTCCTCGCGAGGCTTAGCCCCTTCGCGAGGGTCTTGAGCAGCTGGTCGATCAGCCGGGTCGTACCAGGCCGTAGTAGGAGCGTGTCACGGGCCGTGGGCAGGCAAGTCTGGGTACCCTGGTTCCCAGGACGCTGACAAAGCTATTCAACCATTCATGAGCATTGTGTTTGGTGGAGGATCAAAATGATAGGTGCTTGGGTTGGGCAAGGTGGTTATCACAAATGAAATGTCTTTTGCAAAAGTCATGCTTGTCCAATCCCTTAAATACCATTTGCTTTAAGTTCGTCAATTGGCTCCCGTTGGTTATGATACTCTATTTGGACTAACGGATGTGGAAGTCTTTAAGAAAGATACTCTCGAAGTGGCCTTTGTTGGAAGGTTGGCTAACAACCTTTACATGGTTTATTTCTCGAAAGGGAGTGCATTCCACGCAACTTGTCTAATGGCTAAGGCCGAGAAGGGGTGGTTATGGCATCGCCGGCTAGCCCATGTCGGCATGAGAAATCTTCAAGATCTCTTAAAGGGTAATCACGTCCTTGGACTAACCATTGTTTCTTTTGATAAAGAGCGTGTGTGTAGTGCATGCATTGCCAGGAAGGAACATCAATCAAAGCACCAACCCAAGAATATTGTATCTACTTCAAAGCCTTTGGATCTCCTTCATGTGGATCTCTTTGGGCCTCCTTCATGGGATAGTCTTGGTGGGAAAAAGAATGGACTTGTAATTGTTGATGATTACTCAAGGTACACGTGGGTATTCTTCCTCAAGCCTAAGGATGAGACAAAGATCAACTTCATTGTCTTTGCCAAGCAAGCCCAACGCAAGTTTGAAAAAGAAATTTTGGCAATAAGAAGCGACAACGGCTTCGAGTTCAAGAACTACACCTTGGAAGAATTTCTTAGTGATGAGGGGATTGAGCATGAATATTCCGCACCCTACACTCCTCAACAAAATGATGTAGCCGAGAGGAAGAACCATACACTTGTGGAAATGGCAAGGTCCAGGTTGGATGAGTAAAAGTCACCACATAGTTTTTGGGCCGAGGCCGTCAACACCGCATGCGATGCATCAATCCGGATCTTCCTCCGCACGATATTGGAAAAGTCTCAATATGAGCTCCTAACCGGAAACAAGCCAAATGTCAAGTACTTTCCTGTATTTGGGTGCAAGTGCTTCATTCTCAACAAGAGAGAACAGTTAGGAAAGTTTCAATCCAAAACAATTGAGGGCATATTTGTTGGTTATGGATCAAACTCTCACGCCTATAGAGTCTGCAACAAATCCAATGGACGTGTTGTAGAAAATTGTGACATGGTGTTTGATGAATTTAATGGCTCCCATGGGGGGCAAGTTAATCTAAGTGATATAGATATTTTGACCATGGGTGTTGGTGCTCTTCTTCCAATGGAACAAGAACCTCATGATGATGAAGAAGAAGATGGATGTTTCGCTCATCATCAAGCCACTACAATAGCCATGCCATCACAAGATCCTATTGCTCAAATGGATCCCGTTGTTCAAGAACAAGAAGAAAAACAAGTCCCTCACCATGATCATATTCAAGACCAAGATCATCACCAAGAGCAAGAACAAGAAAGTGCAATCCTTGATGATGAACCTCAACAAATGCAATACGAAGAAGAAGATCTTCCACCTCACATTAGTGATCTATATATTGAGGATGTGAATGATGGAAATGAAGTTGAACCTCGTGAAACCTTAACATCATGCCACGAGTGGCTGGTCGTGTTGAAGTTGATAAAATTCTTAACGACATATCGGAAGGTAGAGTCACTCGTAAACAATTGACAAACTTTTGTGCTCACTTTTCGTTTGTCTCCGGTGTTGAGCCACTCAAGGTACAAGATGCATTGATGGACAATGATTGGCTCGTTGCTATGCAAGAAGAGTTGAACAGTTTTGAACACAAAAAGTGTGGTCAGGAACGCAATGCAATACGTCTCCATCGTACTACTTTTCCAAACTTTTTGCCATTGTTTTGGGCTCTAATTTGCATGATTTGAATGGAACTAACCCGGTCTGGCGCCGTTTTCAGCAGAATTGCCTTGGTGTTATTTTTGTGCAAAAATAAAAGTTCTCGGAATGACCTGGAAACTTACAGAGATTATTATTGGAAAATATGAAAAATACTAGTGAAACAATCCACCAGAGGGGCCCCACCAGTTGTCCACAAGGGTGGGGGTGCCCCCTCTAGGGTGCGCCCCCTACCTTATGAGTCCCACGAGGCTCCACCGACCTCAACTCCAACTCCATATATTCATGTTCTAGGAGAAAAAAAATCAGAGAGAAGGATTCATCGCATTTTACGATACAGAGCCGCCGCCGTTACAGTTACTTCCATACTACTTTGCTACTAAATACTTTGTTGTAGATATTAATTCTTTCAGGTGTGGTTGAATTAACAACTCAGCTGCTAATACTCGTGAATATTCTTTGGCTCCCCTTGTGTTGATCCCCTATAAATTTGGGTTGAATACTCTACCCTCGAAAACTGTGGCGATCCCCTATACTTGTGGGTTATCAAGACCTTTTTCTGGCGCCGTTGTCGCGGAGCATAGCTATATTTGCTAAGTCACTTGGGATTTATATCTATTGATCACTATGAGGAATATGAAGGATGATAGAACCAAGATCGTTCCCTCTAGGACGAGGGGAGGTAAGGAACTGCCATCTAGTGCACTTGATTCGCCTTCTGTTTTGAGTAAGCTTGCAACACCGCCACCTGCTATGAATCCTGATATGTTGCAAGTAATTGATGATGTTACTCCTGCTATGAATGATACTTATGATGATGCTAGTACTTTGCTTGATGATGTGCCACTAGGTGAATTTCTTGATGAACAACTTGCTACAGTTAGAGATATTGAGAATGCTGAAATTGATGAAACTGAAAATTATGATACTCCTTTTAGATCTAGCACACCTAGATATGAATTTCCTGATATACCTAAAGGTTATGTTATGAGGGAGAGGTAGCTAGAGACTTCCTTGCTTGTAAGCATAGAGATGATCTTAAGAAATTATTATGCAAGTGGAAAGAAAAATCTTTGAATGCTAAAATGCAATATGATCCTGAGTTTCCTACTTCACCTATCCGTGTTACTGATAGGGATTATGAGTTCCATGTTGATCCTGAGTTAATTACCTTGGTTGAATCCGATCATTTGCATGGTTATGAATCTGAAACTGTTGTGGCACATCTTACTAAATTGAATGATATAGCCACCCTATTTGCTCATGAGGAAAAAAATTGCTACTACTATATTCTTAAGTTGTTTCTTTTCTCCTTAAAGGGTGATGCTAAGATATGGTTTAATTATCTTGCCCCTGGCTGTGTGTGTAGTCCCCAGGATATGATATATTACTTCTCGAAAATATTTTCCTACTCATAAGAAACAAGCTGCCTTACAGGAAATAGTTAACTTTGTGCAAATTGAAGAAGAGAGGCTCCCACAAGCTTGGGGGAGGCTTCTCCAATTACTTAATGCTTTGCCTGATCATCCTCTCAAGAAAAATAAAATACTTGATATCTTTTATGATGTACTAACCAATGCTTCTAGGGACCACCTAGATAGTTGTGCTGGTTGTGTTTTCAGGGAACGAACTATTGAGCAGGCTGAAAAACTATTGAATAATATATTGAGCAATGATAATGATTGGACTCTTCCCGAAACACCTCTGAAGCCAACTTGAAGAAAAGAGGTATTCTATTTCTAAGTCCCGGAGATATGCAAGAGGCAATGAAATCTATTAAAGAAAAAAGTATTAATGCTGAAGATATTAAGAATTTACCGCCTAATGAAAAAATACATGGTCTTGATAACCCAACAGAGGTAGTAGAGGTTAATTCTCTCTATGGATTTGATGAAGGTGATATTCCTCATAATAAGTCTGCTAGTCAATGCTTGGATGAGTTTGATAATTTTATTGTTAAAAAAGAAAACTTCAATGCTTATATTAGTAGACAATTGAAACGTAGTGCTCATATTCTTGAATGCTTGGGTGATTATATGTGTAGAACTATTAATGATCTTAAGCTTATTAGTAAACATGCTTCTATGGTAAAAACTCAAGTAGAACAAGTACTTATGGCACAAGATGATTTTCTCAATGAGATGAATAGTAAGAACAAAGATAATGTTGTTATAGTTGTGACTAGTGGCGGTAAAATGACCCAGGAACCTTTGTATCTTGAAGGTCATCCTAAGAGAGTAGAACAAGACTCTCAGAGAATTAATGTAGATGCACCTAGTCCTTCTAATAAAAAGAAAAAGAAAACTGATAGGACTTTGCATGCTTCTAGTGAACCTGTTATAGACACACCTGAGAATCCCAATGATATTTCTATTTCTGGTGCTAAGACACAATCTGGTAATGATTATGAACCTAATGATAATGTTAATGATGATGTTCATGCTGATGCTCAACCTAGTAATGATAATGATATGGCGATTGAACCTGCTGTTGATATAACCCACAATCAAAGAATCAACGTTATGATAAGAGAGATTTCATTGCTAGGAAACATGGTAAAGAAAGAGAACCATGGGTCCAAAAACCCATGCCCTTTCCTCCTAAACCATCCAAGAAAAAGGATGATGAGGAATTTGAACGATTTTGTGATATGCTTAGACCTGTCTTTTTACGCTTGCGTTTAACTGGTATTCTGAAAATGTCTCCTGATGCCAAGTATGTGAAAGAAATTGTTACTAATAAAAGAAAGATAGCGGAAGCTGACATTTCCACCATGCTTGCTAATTATACATTTAAGGGTGGAATACCAAAGAAACTAGGAGATCCAGGAATACCAACTATACCATGCTCTATTTAAAGAAACTATGTTAAAACTGCTTTATGTGATCTTGGAGCTGGTGTTAGTGTTATGCCTTTCTCTTTATATCATAGACTTGATTTGAATAATTTGACACCTACTGAAATCTCTTTGCAAATGGCCAATAAACTAGCTGCTATACCCATCGGTATTTGTGAGGATGTTGACTGATACGTCTCCATCGTATCTAGTTTTCTAAACTCTTTTACCCTTGTTTTGGACTCTAATTTGCATGATTTGAATGGAACTAACCCGGACTGACGCTGGTTTCAGCAGAATTGCCTTGGTGTTATTTGTGTGCATAAACAAAGTTCTCGGAATGATCTGAAATTTCACGAGGAATATTTTCAAAAAATATAAAAATACTAGCATAAAGATCCACCAGAGGGGGGCCACACCTTGTCCACTAGGGTGGGGGGCTCGCCCCCCTAACTTGTAGGCCCCCTGAGGCTCCACCGACGTCTACTCCAACTCTATATAGTCTCTTTCGCGGAGAAAAACATCAGAGAGAAGATCCCATCACGTTTTACGATATGGAGCGGCCACCACCTCCTGTTCTTCATCGGAAGACCTGATTTGGAGTCCGTTCGGGGCTCCGGAGAGTGGAGATCGTCATCGTCGTCATCATCAACCATCCTCCTTCACCAATTTCATGATGCTCACCGCCATGCATGAGTAATTCCATCGTAGGCTTGTTGGACGGTGATGGGTTGGATGATATTTATCATGTAATTGAGTTAGTTTTGTTAGGGTTTGACACCTAGTATCCACTATGTTCTGAGATTGATGTTGCTATGACTTTGCTATGCTTAAGGCTTGTCACTAGGGCCCGATTGCCATGATTTCAGATCTGAACCTATTATGTTTTCATGAATATATGTGTGTTCTTGATCCTATCTTGCAAGTATATAGTCACCTACTATGTGTTATGATCCGGCAAACTCGGAGTGACAATAACCGGGGTACATCCCGGTGATGACCATAGTTTGAGGAGTTCATGTATTCACTAAGTGCTAATGCTTTGGTATGGTACTCTATTAAAAGGATGCCTTAATATCCCTCAGTTTCCATTAGGACCCTGCTGCCACAGGAGGGTATGACAAAAGATGTCATGCAAGTTCTTTTCCATAAGCACGTATGACTATATTCGAAATACATGCCTACATTAAATTGAATTGGAGCTTGTTCTGTGTCACCCTAGGTTATAACTGTTGCATGATGAATATTATCTGACACCTATCATTGCCGATCCATTGCCTACGAGTTTGTTCCATATTGATACTTGCTTTGTTACTTTCGTTACTGCTGCTGTCACCATCCCTACAAAACTGCTACTGTTACTTTTGCCACTGTTACCGTTACTTCCATACTACTTTGTTACTAAATACTTTGCTGCAGTTGTTAAGTTTTCTAGGTGTGGTTGAATTGACAACTCAGTTGCTAATACTTGAGCATATTCTTTGGCTCCCCTTGTGTCAAATCAATAAATTTGGGTTGAATACTCTACCCTCAAAAACTGTTGCGATCCTTTATACTTGTGGGTTATCAAGACCTTTTTCTAGCGCCGTTGCCGGGGAACATAGCTCTATTCTGTGAATCACTTGGGATTTATATCTGTTGATCACTATGAAGGATATGAAGAATCTGAAGGATGACAGAACCAAGATAGTTCCCTCTAGAACGAGGGGAGGTAAGGAACTGCCATCTAGCTCTGCAGTTGATTCACCATCTATTTTGAGTAAACTTGCGACACCTACACCTGTTATTGATTATGATATGTCGCATGATATTGATGATGCCACTTCTATTATGAATGATGCTTATGATGAAACTGTGCCATTGGGTGAATTACTTGATAAACATCTCGCTAAGGCCAAAACTATTGAATATGCTGAAGATGATGATATTTCTGAAATAGATGAAATTAATGATATTGAAACTTTGAAACACATGTTAGACCTACTTCCCCTAGATATGAATTGCCTATTGTTCCTGAGGGATATGTTATGGAAGGAGAAGTAGCTAGAGACTTTCTTGCTTGTAAGGATAGGTATGATCTTAAGAAATTAGCACGTAAGTGGAAAGAATAATCTTTGAATGCTAAGGTGCAATGTGATCCTGAGTTTGCTACTTCACCTATCCGTGTTACTGATAATGATTATGAATTTTCTGTTGATCCTGAATTAATTACTTTGGTTGAATTTGATCATTTCCATGGTTATGAATCTAAAACTATTGTGGCACGTCTTACTAAATTAAATGATATAGCCACCCTATTTGCTCATGAGGATTTTTTTTGCTATTACTATATTTTTAAATTGTTTCCTTTCTCATTAAAAGGTGATTCTAAGTTATGGTTTAATTCCCTTGATCCTGGTTGTGTGCGTAGTCCCCAGGATATGATTTACTACTTCTCTGCAAAATATTTTCCTGCTCATAAGAACAAGCTGCCTTACAGGAAATATTTAATTTTGTGCAAATTGAAGACGAGAGTCCCCCACAAGCTTGGGGGAGGCTTCTCCAATTACTTAATGCTTTGCCTGATCATCCTCTTAAGAAGAATGAAATACTTGATATATTTTCTAATGGACTAACCGATGCTTCTAGGGACCACCTAGATAGTTGTGATGGTTGTGTTTTTAGGGAACGAACTGTTCAACAAGCTGAAACATTATTGAACAATATCTTGAGTAATGATAATGATTGGACTCTTCCTGAACCAACTCCTAAGCCAACCCCAAAGAAAAGAGGTATTCTATTTCTCAGTCCCGAAGATATGCAAGAGGCAAAGAAATCTATGAAGGAAAAAGGTATTAAAGCTGAGGATGTTAAGAATTTACCGCCTGTCGAAGACATACATGGTCTTGATAACCTGACACATGTAGTAAAGGTAAATTATCTCTATAGATTTGATGAAGGTGACATTCATCATAATAAGTCCGCTAGCCAATGCTTAGATGAGTTTGATAATTTTATTGTTAAACAAGAAAATTTCAATGCTTATGTTGTAGACAACTGAAACGTAATGCTTATATGCTTGACCGCTTGGGTGATCTTGTGACTAGAACTTCTAACGATCTGAAATTTATTAGTATATATGCTTACATGGTTACCACCCAAGTAGAACAAGTACTTAAGGCACAAAATGATTTGCTCAATGAGTTGAACAGTAATAATAATAATAAAGCTGTTATGGTTGCTACTAGAGGTGGTAAAGTAACTCAGGAACCTTTGTATCCCGAGGGCCATCCTAAGAGAATTGAGCAAGATTCTCAGAGAATTAATATTGATAAACCTAGTCCTAGTAACAAAAAGAAAAGAAAACTGATAGGACTATGCATGGTAGTGAACCTATTTTAGACGCACCTGAGAATCCTAATAATATTTATATTTCTGATGCTGAGACTCAGTCTGGTAATGAACATGAACCTAATGATGATGTTAATAATGATGTTCATACCGATGCTCAACCTAGTAATGATAATGATGTAGAGATTGAACCTGCTGTTGATCTTGATAACCCAAAGTCAAAGAATCAACGTTATGATAAGAGAGACTTCATTGCTAGGAAACATGGTAAAGAAAGGGAACCATGGGTTCGGAAACCCATGCCCTTTTCTCCTAAACCATCCAAGAAAAAGGATGATGAGGATTTTGAGCGCTTTTGTGAGATGATTAGACCTATCTTTTTACGTATGCGTTTGACTGATATGCTTAAAATGCCTTCTTATGCTAAGTATATGAAAGAAATTGTTACTAATAAAAGAAAGATACCGGAAGCTGAAATTTCCACCATGCTTGCTAATTACACTTTTAAGGGTGGAATACCAAAGAAACTTGGAGACCCAGGAATACCTACTATACCATGCTCCATTAAAGGAAACTATGTTAAAACCGCTTTATGTGATCTTGGAGCCGGTGTTAGTGTTATGCCATTCTCCTTGTATCGTAGACTCGATTTGAATAAGTTGACACCTACTGAAATCTCTTTGCAAATGGATAATAAATCAACTACTATACCTATCGGTATTTGTGAGGATGTGCCTATTGTGGTTGCAAACGTTACTATCATAACGGACTTTGTTATTCTTGATATTCCCGAGGACGACAATATGTCAATTATCCTTGGTAGAACCTTTTTGAATACTACAGGGGCTGTTATTGATTGCAACAAAGGCAATGCCACTTTTCATGTAAATGGTAATGAGCATATGGTACACTTTCCGAAGAAACAACCTCAAGTCAATAGCATCAATTCTATTGGAAAAATTTCAACTATCACTATTGGAGGTTTTGAATTCCCTCTTCCTACTGCTAAGAAGAAATATGATATTCTTGTTGTTGGGGACATGCATATCCCCATTGAGGTAACCTAGTGTTATGCAAAAATTCTCCAGTTTTATGTTATTCAAAAGAAGTTTGTTAATGAGACTTGATCAACCTCATTGACAAGTTCCTTTTTGATGAGCATGAGACAGATGAATTCAGAGAACACCACCTTCTATACCCAACTTTTACTTTCTGTTATTTAGATTAAATAAAGCAAAAATAGTATTATCTGTCTGTTTTCTAATTTATCCGTGCAATAAAAAAATGTCCCGAAAATAAAAGTTCTCCAAATGCCCTGAAAATTTGATATGATTTTTTCTAGAACATTTTAAGATTTTTGGCACTGAGTATGCACCAGGGGGGCTGCACCAGTGGGCCACAAGGGTGGAGGCCGCCCCCTACCCCCTGGGTGTGCCCCCTGTCCTTGTGGGTCCCACATGGCCCCTCCACTTATTCCAGCACCCATCCTCTCCTTCTTCATCCAGAAAAAATCATTCACCAGCTCAAACCCGTGTTCTCGCTCATCTTGCCGCCATTTTTGATCTCCTTGCTCAATCCATCATTTGCAGAACTGTTTTGGGGGATTGTTCTTTGGTATGTGACTCCTCCAATGGTCCAATTAATTTTTGGTCTAGTGCTTTATTTATTGCAAATTTTTGCTGCTGTGGTGGCCTCGTTCTTGAGCTTGCATGTCACAATTATATGGTTCAAAGTAGTTTTGATGCATGATATAGCCTGTAGACACTTGTAGGAGTAGTTGCTATCAATTTTGTTGAATTTGGTTCACTTTTAGTTCGAGTCACTAAAAATTTCAGAATTATTCAGAAAGAGAAAATGATGAAGAGATTGTTGAGAGGCTCTTCGAGCCGGGGTTCAAGGGAGAAGGAGAATAAGGAGAAGGGGAAGCCCAAGTATAATATCCCTCGTACCGTAGAGATTCAGGCATGCGAATGGCCATGCGATGCCTACTTACAAGCAGCCAATATTTACGACAACTTCCATTATTTGGCCAAGAATGCAGGCATCACCGACTTCCTCCGCTACCAGTGTGATCAGTATCTCCTCCTAACTAATACTTTCATGCAAAATTTTCATTTTCATGCTAGGAAATCACCGCCTATGGTATGCAAACTCTTTTGCCCTTGTTTTGGACTCTAATTTGCATGATTCGAATGGAACTAACCCGGACTGACGCTGTTTTCAGCAGAATTGCCTTGGTGTTATTTTTGTGCAGAAATAAAAGTTCTCGAAATGAACTGAAATTTCACGAGAAATATTTTCAGAAAAATATAAAAAAATACTAACGTAAAGATCCACCAAAGGGGGCCCACACCCTTTCCACAAGGGTGGGGGGCGTGCCCCCTACCTTGTGGCCCCCCTGAGGCTCCACCGATGTGTACTCCAACTCTATATAGTCTCTCTCACAGAGAAAAAAATCAGAGAGAAGATCCCATCGCGTTTTACGATACGGAGCTGCCGCCACCTCCTGTTCTTCATTGGGAGACCTGATCTGGAGTCCGTTCGAGGCTCCGGAGAGTGGAGATCACCTCCGTCGTCATCATCAACCACCCCCCATCACCAATTTCATGATGCTCACTACCGTGCGGTAGTAATTCCATCGTAGGCTTGCTAGACAATGATGGGTTGGATGAGATTTATCATGTAACCGAGTTAGTTTTGTTAGGGTTTGATCCCTAACATCTACTATGTTCTGAGATTGATATTGGTATGACTTCGCTATGCCTAATGCTTGTCACTAGGGTCCGAGTGACATGATTTCAGATCTAAACCTATTATGTTTTCATGAATATATGTGTGTTCTTGATCCTATCTTGCAAGTCTATAGTCACCTACTATGTGTTATGATCTGGCAAACTCGGAGTGACAATAACCGGGGCACTTCCCGGTGATGACCATAGTTTGAGGAGTTCATGTATTCACTAAGTGCTAATGCTTTGGTCCGATACTTTATTAAAATGAGGCCTTAATATCCCTTAGTTTCCATTAGGACCCCGCTGCAATGGGGGGGGGGTAGGACAAAAGATGTCATGCAAGTTCTTTTCCATAAGCACGTATGACTATATTCGGAATACATGCCTACATTACATTGATGAATTGGAGCTAGTTCTGTGTCGCCCTAGGTTATAACTGTTACATGATGAATATTATCCGACACCTATCATTGTCGATCCATTGCCTACGAGTTCGTTCCATATTGATATTTGCTTTGTTACTTTCGTTACTGCTGCTGTCACCATCCCTACAAAACTGCTACAATTACTTTTGCCACTGTTACCGTTACTTCCATACTACTTTTCTACTAAATACTTTGTTGCAGATATTAAGTTTTCCACGTGTGGTTAAATTGACAACTCAGGTGCTAATACTTGAGAATATTCTTTGGCTCCCCTTGTGTAGAATCAATAAATTTGGGTTGAATACTCTACCCTCGAAAGCTGTTGCGATCCCCTATACTTGTGGGTTATCAGTGCCTGTTGTGGTTGCAAATGTTACTATCTTGATAGACTTTGTTATTCTTGATATACCCGAGGACGACGGTATGTCGATTATCCTTGGTATACCCTTTTTAAATACTGTAGGGGCTGTTATTGATTGCAACAAGGGCAATGTCACTCTTCATGTTAATGGTAATGAGCATACGGTACACTTTCCGAAGAAACAACCCCAAGTTAATAACATCAATTCTATGGGAAAAATTTCAACTATTGCTATTGGAGGTTTTGAATTCCCTATTCCAACTGTTAAAAAGAAATATGATATTCTTATTGTTGGGGACATGCATATCCCCATTGAGGTAACCTAGTGTTATTTGAAAATTCTCCGGTTTCATGTCACTTGGGAGAAGTTTGTTAATAAGACTTGATCAACCTTATTAATGGATCCCTTTTGACAGGCATGAGATGGATGAATTTAGAAAGCAAAACTTTCTATTCCCACTTTTTACCTTATGTTATTTAGATTAAATGAAGCAAAAATAGTATTATCCATCTGTTTTCTGAATTATTCGTGCAATAAAAAATGTCCCGAAAATAAAAGTTCTCCAAATGCCTTGAAAATTTAGTATGATTTTTTGTAGAATATTTTAGAATTTTTGGCACTGAGAATGCACCAGGGGGGATGCACCAGTGGGCCACAAGGGTGGAGAGCGTGCCCTATCCCCTGGGCTCGCCCTTGTCTTGTGGGTCCCATGCGGGTCCCCCTCACTTATTCCAGCACACATCCACTTCGTCCTTCTTCAGAAAAAATCCCACCATTGCTCAAAACCGTGTTCTAGCTCATTTTGCTGCAATATTCGATCTCCTTGATCAAAGCTCCATTCGCAAAACTATTTTGGGGGATTGTTCTTCGATATGTGACTCCTCCAATGGTCCAATTAGTTTTTGTTCTAGTGCTTTATATGTTGCAAATTTTTGTTGTTGCGGTGACCTTGTTTTTGAGCTTGCATGCTAAATTTCTATGGTCAAAAGTAGTTTTGATGAATGATATAGCCTCAAGACACTTGTAGGAGTAGTTGCTACCAATTTTGTTGAGTTTGGTTCGCTTTTAAGTCACCAAAAATTTCAGAATTTTTTCAGAGAAAAGAAATGATGAAACGATGGTTGAGGGGCTCTTCAAGCCGGGGTTCGAAGGAAAATGAAATTTAAGAGAAGAAGAAGCCCAAGTACAACCTTCCTCGCACAGCGGAGATTCGACCATGTGAATGGCCAATGCATTCTTGAGGGCGGCCGGAATTTATGAGGATTTATATTATTTGGCTAAGAATGCAGGCATCACCGACTTCCACCGCAATAAGTGTGATCAGTACATCCTACTCACTAATACCTTTGTGCAAAATTTTCACTTTCACGCTAGGAAATCACCACCCACGGTAGAATTTCATTTATACGATGAGCACAAGGAGATGACGCTTTATGATTTTTGCGAGGTTTGTTAACTACCTTATGAGGGCAGCGTTAGTGAACCACGCCCTCTAGACGTGGATGATTTATTGACGTAGTTACTGTAGGGGAAGAGGGAGGAGTTTGAGGAGCGAGAGTGGCTAGTTTCCATTTCCTGTTTTACACTATTATTCACTATTTGCTGGGAGATGTTTGTTTGGTCGCGGGGAGAGTGGAGGCCTTAGTACCTTGCTATTTTGTGCCATGCTTTACTTCGTGATAGAACTTTTAGTTTGGGCGCTGTGGTTGCTCGACGGTTGAGTTTAAACCGTTTGAGGGGTCCTATTTTCGGAGGTATATATGCCACCCGCCTCGCTAGACGCTTCGAGATACCTATTAGACTTGATGAAAAGAGGAGATGTTGTTACCCACCAAATACTTAGATTACGATAGTATGGTAGTGCGTGATTTTATTAATGATGATAAGGACAAGAGACTCATCTATAACCTGGTATTCAGCCAGAAGACTCGTCAGATTATTAGTTTGCTTGCACTGCACCTTCTTTGTTCGATATTCATTCAGGCAGGTACCTTATTTGGCCCGAGGACATTTATGCATACTAGGAGCAGACGTGATCCCCAGTTCCTGAGCCAGAACCATCACCTGATCCGTATCTGGAGCCCATTTATCAGTGGAAGTCACAAGAGCTCGCTAACCAGTGGAACCCTCAGGATCCTCCTCAGTACCCGGGAGTGGTTTATTTTGATCCATGGGCATAGACCAACTTAGGCAAAAGCCTAGGCCTGGGGGAGTATGTATTTCTCAACGACATTACATTCATGTTCACACACTTATTCTAGTTGTCGGTGTTCATACTATTTCATTGTATCATCCATGTTAGTTTATTTTTTCTCGCGTTCTTTTCGTGCGTTTGAAAAACTTTGGAAAACTCAAAAATATTTCTCATTTCCTTTTTGTTTTTTTCCTGCTTGTTCTTCTAGTAGTTTGTAGTATTAAAAAGAAAATCTAAAAATATTTCTCGTTCTTCTTTTGTTTGTTGGGACCTTTCCCGTGTAAATAGTTTTTCTTATTCTTGTTTTTGCTTTATTCAGAAAAACAAAAACTCCAAAAACATTTCAGTGTATTCCTTTGAAATTCCTTTTCTATTTCTTTGGGTCGGAGAAAACCACGATGACAACGTTGAGTGGTTCTCATATGCCTTATTGTTGATCTCACAAAGAACCCATATTACCTTGTCTTCTCCTTAAATAAATGTTTGCAGATTCCAGCTTAGTCCAATGCATGTGCACTCTTATTATTACTCATATCATTCAGTTGTGCAAGTGAAAGGCAATAATGACGATATATGATGAAATGATTAAGCTGGAGAAAGGCTGGTATGAACTTGATCTATTTTGTTTTTGTAAATATGATTAACTCATCGTTCTTGATTCAGCCCATTATGAATGAGACATGTTTGCAATGACAACTAGAGATTATAGTTACTCATGCCATGCTTAATTAGCTAGGATTTATAATGGATTACCTTGCATGCCAACATGATTTTAAAATGGCTATGAGGTGGTACGATAGGATGTATCCTCCTTTTTATGATTCAAGTGGCTTGACTTGGCACATGTTCACACATGTAGTTGAAAGAAAATAAACATAGCCACCACGATATTTATGTTCATGATGACTTATATCCTACTCATACTTCCATTCAATGGTGATTAACCTCAAGGCATGTTCATGACCGTTGTCGCTCTCTAGTTGGTCGATCCTTAATCTTTTTGCTAGACTTCACATTGTACTAAGCGGGAATACTGCTTGTGCATCCACTTCCATAAACCCAAAGTTGTTCCATATGAGTCCACCATACCTACGTATATGCGGTATTTACCTGCCGTTCCAAGTAAATTTGCATGTGCCAAACTCTATACCTTCAAATAAAATTCTGTTTTGTATGCCCAAATCGCTCATGTAGAGACTGGGGGCTATCAGTATCTTCCATGGTAGGTGGGTTATCCTCATGATAAGTGGACTCCGCTTGTCATTCATGAGAAAATGACTGGTAATTGGGATGCCCAGTCCCATGCTCAAAATCAATAAATATATAAATAAACAAAGCCCCCCTGAACTGTTGTTGGTATGGACGGCACCCGTTGTTTCGGATCTGCCGTGGAGTGTGTTTGATGGTGGAGGGGAGGTAAAACTTTACAATTCTGTTTGGGAACCGCCTATAATGTGTGTAGCATGGAAGATATTGAGAACTCATGGTCGTTGCGTTGATAATGAAAGCATACCGCTCAAAATTATATTCATCTCTGTTTTAAAAGCTCGATCTCTGGCACCTCTGCAAATCCTTGCTTCCCTCTACGAAGGGCCTATCTATTTACTTTTATTGCTGAATCATCATCCTCTTATAAAAATCACCAGCTGGAGAGCACCGCTATCATTTATATGCTTTGTTTTTAATTGATGTTGAGTATGAGTGTGACTGGATCTCTTTTATGATGAATTACAATGTCTAGTCAGTCCTTGATCTTTTGGGGGTGCTATGCATTTATGTTTTGTGGTCTCAAAAAGGGCTAGCACGAAACCACTTTGTCATATTATATCATGATTGTTTTGAAAAAGTGTTGTCATCCGAGATTTATTATTATTGCTCGCTAGTTGATTGTGTCATTGATATGTGTAAATGTGAGACCTAAATGTTATTGCGAAATATGGTTAGTTCATAATCTTTGCTGAAAACCTGGATATTGGCTAGACATATTTACAACAACAAGATCAAACATAGTTTGTGAAAGTTTTTCTTTGTCACCTTCAGTTTGTCAACTGAATTGCTTGATGACAAGCAATGGGATAAGCTTGGGGGAGTTGATACGTCTCCATCGTATCTACTTTTCCAAATCTTTTGCCCTTGTTTTGGACTCTAATTTTAATGATTTGAATGGAACTAACCCGGACTAATGTTGTTTTTAGCAGAATTGCCTTGGTGTTATTTTTGTGCAGAAAAAAAGTTCTCGGAATAACATGAAAATTTACAGAGATTATTTCTAGAAAATATTAAAAATACCAGCAAAAGAATCCACCAGTGGGGGCCCACCGGCTGTCCACAAGGGTGGGGCCGCCCCTAGGGCGCGACCCCTGCCTTGTGGGTCCCACAAGGCTCCACCGACCTCAACTCCAATTCCATATATTCACGTTCGGGGAGAAAAAAATTGGAGAGAATGATTCATCGCGTTTTACGATACGGAGCCGCCGCCAGCTCATGTTCTTCATCGGGAGGGCAGATCTGGAGTCCGTTCGGGGCTCTGGAGAGTGGATTCCGTCGCTGTCATCATCATCAACCTTCCTCCAGCACCAATTTCATGATGCTCACCGCTGGGTGTGAGTAATTGCATCATAGGCTTGCTGGACGATGATGGATTGGACTAGATTTATCATGTAATCGAGTTAGTTTTGTTAGGGTTTGATCCCTAGTATGCACTATGTTCTGAGATTGATGTTGCTATGCTTAATGCTTATCACTAGGGCCCGAGTGCCATTGATGTCTGCTAGAACTACGTCGGTATTTCCCCAAAGAGGAAGAGATGATGTAGTATAGCAGCGGTAGGTATTTCCCTCGGTGATGAGACCAAGGTTATCGAACCAGTAGGAGAACCAAGCAACACAACGTAAACAACACATGCACACAAATAACAAATACTCGCAACCCAACGTGTAAAAGGGGTTGTCAATCCCTGTCGGGTAACGGACATGATAGAGTTTTAAATATTGACAGATTGAATGATAAGTAAGATAAATTGCAGCAAAGTATTTTTGGGTTTTTGGTTTAGTAGATCTGAAAATAAAGGCAAAGGAAAATAGATCGCAAAGGCAAATTATATGAGAAAGAGACCCGAGGGCCGTATATTTCACTAGTGCCTTCTCTCGAGAAAATAGCAAACGGTGGGAAAACAATTACTGTTGGGCAATTGATAGAACTTCAAATAATCATGACGATATCCAGGTAATGATCATTATATAGGCATCACATCCAAGATTAGTAGACCGACTCCTGCCTGCATCTACTACTATTACTCCACACATCGACCGCTATCCAGCATGCATCTAGTGTATTGAGTTCACGGAGAAATGGAGTAATGCAATAAGAACGATGACATGATGTAGACAGGATCTATTTATGTAGAAATAGACCCCATCGTTTTATCCTTAGTAGCAATGATACATACGTGTGGGTTCCCTTTTTGTCACTGGGATCAAGCACCGTAAGATCGAACCCGCTACAAAGCACTGAGGGAGTCCTGGATTAAGGGGTCCTCAGGTGGCCTGATCGTTCATTATGGGCCGGACTGGTGGGTCGTGAAGATTATCGATGAAGACTATCTCCCGTATCCGGATAAGACTCTCCATGTGTAAAATAGCAAGTTTAGAGTCCGGGTGTAATACTTTCCTTCCTCTGCAAGGTGATCATGTACAAACCCTAGGTCCCTCCGGTGCATATATAAACCGGAGGGTTTAGTCAGTAGAGACAAGAGCAGAATCATAGCAATCACATAGGCTAGACTTTTAGGGTTTAGCCATTACGATCTCGAGGTAGATCAACTCTTGTAACCCATATTCATCAAGATCAGAATCGGGATAGTGCACATAGTAACGGCTACGTTCCTCATCGCACTCCCAGTATAGCTCGGTGCCGTCACCTGAGTAGCTCACCATGGTACCTGCATCTGGTGTGGTGTAGAATCTGTGAGCCACAGAGGACCCAGCAATCCCGTTCCCGGGTAGCAAAACTATCTAAGCCTTGGGTGTGGAACAAGGCTGAAGAAAGAATAAAAGGCTGCAGCTGCACTAGCAATAACTTATGGAATAAGAGCGAGAAGAGAAGTGCTACGAGCGACAAGGTGATCACGAAGTGATCCTAACCAAGCACGTCAATCATAACCCCACCGTGTTCACTTCCCGAACCCCTTTCGGAAAATGACTGTCACGGTACTCACGCTGGTAGTGTGTTCTGAACATGGTGTCAAGTTTTCTACAACCGGATATTAAAAAATTCCCATCTGCCACATAACCGCGGGCACGGCTTTCGAAAGTTCAAAACCCTGCAGGGGTGTTCCAACTTGGCCCATGACAAGCCCACGATCCGCGGAGTCGCAACTCCAAGGTGGGAAGGCTCGAGTATCCTCGGAATCCCGTGCTCAAGATACTCCGACTAAGGTAAGGCTAATCCAGCAAATCATCCCGGCGTGCCGACACCCTGATAGTAGCCGCGCGTATCTCGTCTCAGGCCACGACCGGATAAGTCATCCTACAGGTTTTTACCAGCCCTCGAGTTTCCTTGAGGTGGCCCCGCAGTCTGCTCATTTCGGACCAACACTCATGTGGAGCACTGGCCCGGGGTTGTTGATTAAGAAGAGGGTTAATTACTCCCTATGCAAGTTTTTAGTTGTTTAGGCAAATATTACCAATGTTGGGACTTGCTGGAAAAGACTTAGCGCTAAGCGGTTTATCGAGGGGGTCCCATAACCCCAACCGTGTGAGGAACGCAAAATCAAGGAACATAACACCGGTTTATACGGTTCCTAGGGCGGCATGAGTGGAACAAATCACCAAGCAAGAGGCTTAGCCTTCCACCCATTACCAATATATAGATGATTTCAGAGTTCATATAGTGTGATATCCCAACAAGCTTCAACATGAAGCAAGAATCTTCAAATCTTCTCCTGCAACTAGCAATGCTATAAGAGGGGCTGAGCAAAGCCTACGTAGCCAATCAAAGGTTTGCATAGGTTGGGTGGTTAGACAGATTCATGGTTACAATAGGAAGCTGACAGGAAAACATGGGCATCGAGGCAATAAGCTAAAGAGCGAGACTTCTAGCAATAGGCAAAGATAGTAATGATATCTGGGTCAGGTCATCTTGCCTGTCGAGTCGTCGATGGGATCGTAAGAGGGCTCCTCGTTCTCAACCTCGATAGTAACCTCGTTCTCGTACTCAGTCTCGGCTTCCGGCTCTACTCAACACAAAAACACACGAGGCACGAAATCAAACAAGGTGCAATGCGCAAACTACAGGATGCATGGCTGATGCACTAAGGAAGCACTGCAGATGCACTTAGGATGCACAGCATGACAACATAGGAAGCACAGATATATAGCACAAGAAACATGACAATGTGCTCAAGCAAGTAGGATGCAAGACAAGTCTATTAGGATGCAAAACATGGCAAGGTAGGAAGCACAGAGAAACAACACAAGAAACAACAGGTTTAAATGAGGCCGGAAACTACTTAAGACAAATCCGGTAAGTTCTCATAAGCATAGTTTGAAATTAGTCTAGATCTGAACAAACCTTAAGTTAAAGTTGTTAAACAGCAAGTTAACATGCACCATGATGATCTACACGAAATTCTAGTCAAGTTTCATATAGGACTTGCTCAAAACAGAGCAACGGGCTAAAAGATACACCCGAAACAAGAAACAATGCAAAGCTGAAATTAACAACCACATAGCAACTCGGAAGCAAGAAATATATACTCTACAGCACTCAAACATGGTGACAAGAAGCATGGACATGAAGTAGACATATCCTACAGCAAACAACTCCATTGGAGCATCTCCATAGGAGGCATGGATCAATAGCAACAAGCTACAACATTTTGATCATGACAATAAAAACCTGACAGCAATATTCTATAGCAACTTGGGAGCAAGAGTTAAATATGCTACAGCAACCCAAATGAGCACGTGAGGCATGGATGGATAGCCAACAACATATACAACAAGGAATGATCAAAGGCCACCCCAAAACTAACATGGATTTGCCTAGATCAACAAGCAAACATAGCATCCGGATATTACAGATTCTAGAGTTAGTGAAATTTCACTAAGTGTTAAAACAACAATATTATCATGGCATGTTTGTGAGCATGTTTAAGTCACCTCAAAGCATAACATGGCAAGTGGTTTGTACCACAGCAAAGAACACATGATGGGGAATCCAAAACATATAAGCATGCAACATGGGGACAACCACAACTTAGCAACGAGCTCCTCAACTAGGCATCTCGTAACAAGTTACAAAACCTAACAGCCACATGCACTTTTGCAATGGAGATAAACATGGCAATATGAATTCTATCATGCATCCTATAGCAACCAACATGTAGAGCATCTCATCATGAACACTTGGACATATCATTTGCTTCATTTGGATAAACATGCATCAAGTTATCACATCTCAAACATGGCATGAAAACAACTAATAGCAGCAGTTTATAACAAGTAGCACTCTTGTCATGAAGATTAAGACATCTACATGGACTCAAACATGCATGACACAATGGAACAAAACATAGTACATGTCACCACGATCATTTTGACATATCATACGCTCAAAACGGACAAGCACAGTAAAAGTTATCCTCATCACAAAAATGCATCAAACAACAAAAAAAACACTAAAAGACTTAGGGAAAAAATATCAAACTCAGGGGTCAACGGGTCCGCGGGTGGTCAAACGGGTCGGAGTGGGTCGCGGGTTCCGGGTCGGCCCGTTAGGGTTCCAGGCGCCTGGCGCTGGCTGGATCGGGATCGGGCTGATCCCGATCGGATCGAAGGCTGGCCGCGGCGGCGCTCGCTCGATCCCGGCCGGCGGGATGGTCTGCGGTGGCCGGCGGGATGCCCCTGGCGCCCGGCGGCGAGGACGGAGAGGCCGGCGGCGGGGACTGGCACCGGCTGCGGCGACGGAAGCTTCGAAGGGCGGCGGCGACTCGATGGCTTGGCGGCGGTGACTGGCGCGAGGAGCTCGGGTGGCGCGGTGGGGCTGAGCCCCGGCGGCGGCGTGCGGTGCTCCGGCCGCCTGCGGGTGGCGGCGCAGCGGCCGGCGCCGAGGAAGGAAGGCGCACGGGCGGCGAGGAGATTTGGCCCGAACGGCGGCGGCGGCTGGCCGGGAACGGGCCCTTGATGGCTTCTCGCCCCTCATTGGTTACCCCAAGTGGAAGGTTGAGATGTAGCGTAGCAGCAAATTTCCCTTGGCAAAGATACCAAGGATCGAATCCCGTGAGACTCCGAGGGTCGACAAGTAGGTGTCAACGGCGCCAGAAACTTAGCGGTTGACAGGACCTGCACACAGATACAGATAACTTTGCTCCCAACGAGTACAGAGAGGTTGTCAATCCCTCCGGCCTTGTTGTTTACAAAGGATGAAACACAAGAGATAATAATGATAGCTATGACTGCAACTAGGAAATAAAGACAGGAAGTAAATAGAAGGTGTGATCAGTGGTGGTAATATGGACCGGGGTCCCATGATGTTCACTAGTGATGTCTCTCTCCCAAAAGACGATAAAACAGCAAAGCGAGGTAAACAAATTACAGCTGGGCAATTGACAGGATTATGTGCGCAAACCAATGCTAACTATGCTGCAAAGAAAGGTAGAGGCTCAAAAGCATGGGCGGTACGCCAAGGCAAGTAGACCGAAATCCATCTGCATCTACTACTAATCATCCACCTTGAGATATCTATCCAGAACATCTCGCTGGTATTAAGTGGCGAATCCCACCCAAAGTGTAAACTCAAAGCAACAGACAACTGCATTAAAAGAACTCTGCGTAAAGTAAACAATCCTTGCACCCGCAAGTACAAGCACCGTTGTTTTCCCCCTTGTGGCAACAACACATCCCCTAGACTCATGTTTTTGTCACTCAAGCTAGTCATCAGGGGGCATGAACCCACAATCCAGCATAACGCTCCCTCTTGGAGTTACTACCTACTACTTGGCCAAAGCAATAAACAGCAACGGAGAACATGCTAGAATTACTCAAGAACAAAGATATAAAAGAGGTGAATCAAATATATTACTCAAACACAATCTGAACATAGTCTCATAATCCATCGGATCCCAGCAAACTCAGCAGAGCAACAACATAAAGATTACATATGTGCCTTGATCATGTAGGGCAGCTCACGAGGTCTAAACCATGAAGAACAAAGAGGGGAGGAGAACATCACATAGCTACTGATCATGGACCCATGGTCCAAGGGGGACTACTCACGACTCATCCGGGAAGCGTCCATGGTGGTGGAGAAGCTCCCGGTGGTGGTTCTCCCCTCCGGCAGGGTGCCGGGAAGAGTTCTCCTGATGCTCCCGATCTTGGAAGCGCTGCGGCGGCGGAACAGAGGCGAGATCGCGAAAAAGGGTTTCGTCCTCGAGGGTTTCGGGACGAGAGGAATATATATGCGAAGGGGGGTCACCAGAGGCGGAGCCGGGGCCCCAGGCGCCCCCTGGCGCGGCCAGGGGTGGGGCCGCGCCGGGTGGCCGCCTGGGCCACCCCTGGCTCCCCTCTGGCCCCGCTTTGGTTATTCGCGAAGCTTCCTGTACGCTGATTTTTCCTGTATTTTTCCCGGAATTTTTGGAGCACTTTTAATATGGGGGAAACCTGAAATAGAAAAACAGCAGAAAACAGGAACTGGCACTGTGGTGCACTGAGTTAATAGGTTAGTCCTAATATGATCAAAAGTGTATGGAAGTGCATAAATATCATAGCAATATCACACAAAAGAGGCATGGAGCAAGCAGAAATTATAGATATGTTTTGGACGTATCAACATCCCCAAGCTTAATTCCTGCTCGTCCTCGAGTAGGTAAATGATAACAAGCATAATTTCTGTGGTGACATGCTATCAACCATATAAGAACTTTTTAAGTAAAGCAATCAAGGCATGTAATTCAATTCAAGTCATAACAAGCAAGAGTCTATATTAGCATTGTAACAAGCAACATAAGAACATAAAGGTGCAAGAGCTCTCGCTGTCCGTGACTCGAATGTCTCCAAATGGTGTTTGCGTGCAAGAAAGGGGACAGGGATATACGAGAGAGTAAAACATAGTTTTTGTATTGTTGAGAACTTAATCTACTAAAGTTTGACACTTGGTCTTCTTTGGAATCTTATCTTGACTCATCCCCAGACCAACAACCAGGTACAAGTCAAAATGATCCACTCCCTTTCGATATTTTGAGCACTCATGC
This sequence comes from Secale cereale, assembly GCA_902687465.1. Classification (NCBI taxonomy): domain Eukaryota; kingdom Viridiplantae; phylum Streptophyta; class Magnoliopsida; order Poales; family Poaceae; genus Secale; species Secale cereale. The sequence continues at coordinate 223,267,103 of LR738710.1, read as the reverse complement.
AATGGATGAGCGTAAGCAAGAAAGTTAACACTTAGGATGGCAAAGAGAGAAAAATGATGAAGGGGGAAGACAAAAAAGGTGTGAAAGGCTCACATCAATGAGGAAAATCATAGGCGAGAGAAAGCCAAATGATAGATATGATGTGAGGAGTAGGGATTGCCATGCAACGGATGCACATATGAGCTAAGGTAAGCTCTCCAATGGAACTAGTGGGGGTGCATCCAACTTGCTTGCTCAAGAAGACCTAGAGCTCTTTTGAGGAGGCTCATCATTGGAATATACAAGCCAAGTTCTATAGTGTGAAGGTCCCCACATAGCTATATGCATGAATGATAATCTCTATGGAGTACAAGGTATAAGATGGAGTACGAGTGTGGATCTCTCAAAAGGAATAGTAGTGTGCCCCCTTCTCTCTTTTTATTTCTTTTTCTCTTTTTTTTCTCTTTTTTTCTCTTTTTATTTTATTTTTTTGTGGCCTCAATGACTCTTTCTATTTAACTCTCATTTGTCCTCTTTGGGATCTTTTGATTTTGTCCTTTTTGGGATCTTTTCCTCACTTTAGGGGCAACACTCTATGTATTACAAGAAGTATAGAAGATCTTTCACACTTTACAAAAGTACTCAACATAAAGAAAATGAAACTATCATGATGTATGCAAATGTATGCCTCTGCCAGTGTAGCAGGATATGCAATGATACTAGCGCGTCATGTAGCAATGATTAGGGCAAGGCCCAACTAGCATGCGGCTCATCGGTCAAGCAAAAAGCATGTATGACATGAAGATCAAGTCATGAGAAGATGGATGTTGCATGGCAATGTATCTCGGAAAGGCTATGGAAATGCCTTGATAGGTAGGTATGGTGGCTATTTTGAGGAAGGATATAATGAGGCTTATGATGACAGAGCGTATCGTGCCAAGGATTTGGATGCACTGGCGAAGCATGCGCCAACTCTCGAGGTGAGAAAGGGCAATGCACGGTACCGAAGAGGCTAGAAAAATATGGCTAGGTGGAAGTGTCAACTTTCGAATACTCACATTAGTCCGAAGAACTCATGCACTTATTATCGGTAACTCTCAATCTAATTAGGAGGTTCACAAAGAGACAAGTACCCCGAGGAGGAGTGTATGGGGGTTTGGTTATCCTTGCGCATCCTCGACTCATGGTACGTGAGTGTACTCTAATATTCGATCCCTCCAAAGATTAGTGATCCATCTAGTAGCTAAAGTTCTCAACTATTTTGTAGGTTTTCGAAAATAAACACGGATTGCCCAAAATACGACATCTATCACTAATAGGCTAAAGCTCTTGACACCAAAAGTTCAGACATTACTCATGGCAATACCTCAAAACTATTGCAAGTTACTACTAAAATTAAATAGCAACCTCAATTACCTACTTTAAGTTAAGACACACAACTCAGTGCAACAGGCAAACTCTCTTAACAAGATAAACATGAAAACTCAAGAGAGTTCAGCAACCAACTAAACAAAAGCTCTTTAAAAAGAAAAGCATGAAAACTAAGAGCTAAACATGACAGCAGCTATGGAAAGACAAAGAACACACACAGCAAAGATAAGCATGAATATCCTATGTTGTGTTCTAGGTTGAAGTGGAGCGTGCTTCTCTCCCACACAAAGAAAGCTGGGTTCTAACTTGTTATGAACAACAAGGAAAGCTAAAGAAAACTAAAAAGGAAACTAAGAGCAAGACGCTCCAAGCATAGCACATAACACATGAAGTGATAATTATAGTGGAAGAAAGACGAACTAATAATTGTTGATGGAGAAGGGGATGCATGGGGGCATCCCCAAGCTTAGACTCTTGAGTCTTCTTGAATATTTCTTGGGGGTGCACGGGGGCATCCCCAAGCTTGAGCTTTTGACCCTCCCGAATCTTCTTTTATCATCTTCCCTCGCACACTCGAAAAATCCCTTCATACATAACTCATCATAATCTGATTAGCCAGGTTAGTACCCACAATAAAATATATTTTTTCCTACTGGAAATAAAGATAATCTTGAAGAGCTACTGTTTCTCAAGATTGCCAAAAGGTTTTTGCAAAGAAAAAGCAAGCTCAAGGTTTGCAAAACGAAGAAAAGGCAAAACAGGACAAAATCTATGAAGAACAGACCAGCAGGTAGTAAATAATTTTTTCGGGGCAATTCTGCAACTCAAATCAAAAAACTCAGAACAGACGCTCAAAAGACAATTGTATAGAGCACGTTGTCAAAAAAATTCAGATAAAAAAGATGATCTGGTGATTTTATTCGAATTTTTTTGTCCAAGGACAGAATCTGTTTTCTGGACAGCACGTCACAACTTTTGAACTTTCTTGCAATCGGAGGCTAAACTTGGCACAAAGCTGAAAAGAAAAGATACAATGATGATGCTACTGTAGTAACAAACATCAAGACACAACAAAAGCAAAATAAAACCTAATTCGTTGTGGGCTGCCTCCCAAAAGCGCTTTCTTTTATGCCTTTAAGCTAGGCATGATGCAAAAAAGAGAAGATCAAGTTTTATCAAGAGTAAGAGAATAGCTAGCCCGTATAACAGACTCAAAAGGCAACTTAATCTTATTTCTAGGGAAGTGTTCCTTTCCTTTCTTGAGAGGGAATTGGAATTTTATATTCCCCTCTTTCATGTCAATGATAGCACCAACAGTGCGAAGAAAAGGACGTCCCAAAATAATTGGACATGAAGGTTCACATTCAATATCCATAATAGTAAAATCAACGGGAACATAATTGTCATTGACAATGATAAGAACATCGTCGATCTTCCCCAAAGGTTTCTTTACGGAAGAATCAACAAGACGAACACCAAAAGAACAAGGATCAAAAGGTTTTAATTTAAACATATCATACATTCTTTTTGGCATAACGGAGGTACTAGCTCCAACATCACATAAAGCATAGCAAGAGAAGTTATTCAACTTAATTTTAATCATAGGATCCCAACTATCTTCTAGCTTTCTAGGTATGGAGGCTTCTACCCTAAGCTTCTCCTCCCTAGCTTTGATGAGAGCATTAGTGATGTGCTCCGTGAAGGCAAGATTAAGTGTGCTAGTGTGGGGGTCTTTAGCCATTCTTTGTAAAAAGGTCACAACTTCTGAGAGACTACAATTATCAAAATCAATTTTATCATTATTGAGCAGAATTGTAGTGTCATCTTCTTTGTTTGAATTGCTCTCTATTATAAGAGTTTGGACGTCTTCCCAAGTTTGGGGAAGTGTGGGAGCAACTTTAAGCAGAGGCTCATAGTTTTTTCCTGGGAGACCATGCCATGGACATAACTCTCCATTAAAACTAACATAATCACAAGGTTTATTACTTTTGTAGATCCCGACAGTGGTGATTGGTGTGATGGAAGAAGGGGTGTACTCCTCCCACTTACTGTTTTTGGTGGAACCCATAGCAGCAGCAAGCAAGATAACTATTTTTGTGATTTTTGGTAAGGGACACTAAAGCAAAAACTGCAAGGTAAACTAACAAGACTATAAAGCAAAGATAAAAGATAGCGTGCAACTCCCCTATCTTGAAGAGTGGAGTCCCCGGCAACGGCGCCAGAAACTTTTCTTGATGGCTTCTCGCCCCTCGTTGGTTACCCCAAGTGGAAGGTTGAGATGTAGCGTAGCAGCAAATTTCCCTTGGCAAAGATACCAAGGATCGAATCCCGTGAGACTCCGAGGGTCGACAAGTAGGTGTCAACGGCGCTAGAAACTTAGCGGTTGACAGGACCTGCACACAGATACAGATAACTTTGCTCCCAACGAGTACAGAGAGGTTGTCAATCCCTCCGGCCTTGTCGTTTACAAAGGATGAAACACAAGAGATAATAATGATAGCTATGACTGCAACTAGGAAATAAAGACAGGAAGTAAATAGAAGGTGTGATCAGTGGTGGTAATATGGACCGGGGTCCCATGATGTTCACTAGTGATGTCTCTCTCCCAAAAGACGATAAAACAGCAAGGCGAGGTAAACAAATTACAGCTGGGCAATTGACAGGATTATGTGCGCAAACCAATGCTAACTATGCTGCAAAGAAAGGTAGAGGCTCAAAAGCATGGGCGGTACGCCAAGGCATGTAGACCGAAATCCATCTGCATCTACTACTAATCATCCACCTTGAGATATCTATCCAGAACATCTCGCTGGTATTAAGTTGCGAATCCCACCCAAAGTGTAAACTCAAAGCAACAGACAACTGCATTAAAAGAACTCTGCGTAAAGTAAACAATCCTTGCACCCGCAAGTACAAGCACCGTTGTTTTCCCCCTTGTGGCAACAGCACATCCCCTAGACTCATGTTTTTGTCACTCAAGCTAGTCATCAGGGGGCATGAACCCACAATCAAGCATAACGCTCCCTCTTGGAGTTACTACCTACTACTTGGCCAAAGCAATAAACAGCAACGGAGAACATGCTAGAATTACTCAAGAACAAAGATATAAAAGAGGTGAATCAAATATATTACTCAAACACAATCTGAACATAGTCTCATAATCCATCAGAAACCAGCAAACTCAGCAGAGCAACAACATAAAGATTACATATGTGCCTCGATCATGTAGGGCAGCTCACGAGGTCTAAACCATGAAGAACAAAGAGGGGAGGAGAACATCACATAGCTACTGATCATGGACCCATGGTCCAAGGGGGACTACTCACGACTCATCCGGGAAGCGTCCATGGTGGTGGAGAAGCTCCCGGTGGTGGTTCTCCCCTCCGGCAGGGTGCCGGGAAGAGTTCTCCTGATGCTCCCGATCTTGGAAGCGCTGCGGCGGCGGAACAGAGGCGAGATCGCGAAAAAGGGTTTCGTCCTCGAGGATTTCGGGACGAGAGGAATATATATGCGAAGGGGGTCACCAGAGGCGGAGCCGGGGCCGCAGGAGCGGCCAGGGGTGGGGCCGCGCCGAGTGGCCGCCTGTGCCACCCCTGGCTCCCCTCTGGCCCCGCTTTGGTTATTCGCGAAGCTTCCTGTACGCTGATTTTTCCTGTATTTTTCCCGGAATTTTTGGAGCACTTTTAATATGGGGGAAACATGAAATAGAAAAACAGCAGAAAACAGGAACTGGCACTGTGGTGCACTGAGTTAATAGGTTAGTCCAAATATGATCAAAAGTGTATGGAAGTGCATAAATATCATAGCAATATCACACAAAAGAGGCATGGAGCAAGCAGAAATTATAGATACGTTTTGGACGTATCAGCCCTCGGGCCCGCGCGGCAGAGGAGGCGGTTACTATACGATGGCGGACTGTCCGGCTTGGGTCGGACACGTCCGCCTGGCACGGATTACGAGGCGGGGGCTGGAGGAGGAAGAAGACTAGGGTTTGGACGAGAAAAATGGAGGGGTGGACGTTTTTATAGGCACAAGGAGCTAGGAGACTCCAAATGGGGAGCGGTTTTCGGCCACGCGATCACAATTCAACGGCCGAGATGATGGGAAGGGTTGTGCTGGGTTGGTGGGCTGTTGTGGAGGGGGTCTTGGGCCTCAAAAAGGAGGTACTTTTAGCCCACGAGGTTACCCGTTGGAGCACCAAACGAACTCCAAACGCGACGAAACTTGACAGACGGGCTACACGTACCAAAACAACATCGCACGGCAAGTCTCACGCCATTCCGGAAACGTTACACGGCCAAACACGAAAGAAGGACTCCGGGAAGCCACGGGCACATGTGAGAGCGTCGGAACTCGAAACGGACAACGGGAAGGGACGAGTGAGACCGGATGCAAAAGACAACACAAATGCAATGCAATGCACATGACAACATGACATGGATGAATGCACACACGCACACGACAAAACGACGAAAACACGAAAAGACAAAGAACCCGGAATGGAACTGATGAAGCCAAAGTTTATATATTGCCAAAAGGGGAAAGTGTTACATCCGGGGCATTACAGGAGGACACTGCGGCCCTAGCGACCGAGGTTCAAAGCGGCTTATTCCGATCGAATAGTTCATCGGTCTCAAGACCACGGACACGGCTAAACGTGCCTGGTCTGTACTACAATGCGGCAGCTCAGAAGAACCTGATCTCGATTAGCAGATGCGCTTGTGTCGACTGCCCCATAAGGTGGTAGCATACGTACCTCGTGTACACAATTATGCCTTTAAAATACCTTGGGCGGTGTTGGGGGCACACGGCATATAAATAATCCATAGTTCGGCTTGACCCTATTCGGACTCTAAAATACATCTTCTTTTTCAGAAGAACCTACATTGTTTATGGCTGTACATGATATTCTTTTCTCGAATCCTTCTTTTTTCTTTTTTCTTTTTTCTTTTTTACAGGCGGCCATCATAATTCTCCTTCTCAAGGACACATTACCAAGAAGAAAAAGGCGCATACGTGCAGCAGGGCCACTTGTTGAAATTTCTTTCTTTAGGTTCAGGCTCTGTGTAAACCTTTTTCTCTTTTTTTTCTCTTTTACTTTTTTGGCATGTCAAATGCTCGAGGCTATTGTCGGTGTTAGCTGTAACCTCACGGCTCACCGTATTAAACGGGATATAAAATAAGCAATTTGGTTCCAATTCGCTTGGAGTTTTTCTATTTTTACCTCCTGTATTCTTCACCCTCAAATCAGATCACCGCACATGCCTTAATACCTGGACTTAACACCAGGAGTTGTACCCAGCCTGGCACGCCTCCAAACAAGTCCGAACACCTATAGGGAACTGTTCGGTGTCCCGGATATTGCATTATATGCATTGGCTCTGAATCATGTCTTTGGTCTACAGTTGGGCTGCCCAACTCCCGTGCTTGCCAACTTACGTTCCGCTTTGTTCCGTTAAGGTAGTAAAGGGAGAACTACTACGATTGTAATTCTGGTTCGTTCGGTTAAGTACCTCAGTAGAGAAAGCCGAAAACTGACTGTCATGGTGAGGTGAGAGCCGGTCAAGCGATCCGGTGACCTAGTGTTATACTACGATCGATAATGATCCACTCCGTGTTAAACGAGGGGCCGGTCTTCGCCCAGCCGCATCAAACAGACACTATAGTTCGAAAAGCCTCATACGCACCAGGGGCTAGTACTTAGCCCCACCAGTCAAGCTCCTATGGCTAAATGAAAGCAATAAAGCCATAGAGTCTGGCTGCCTGGTTCGCTCCGCATACGGCCATGAGTGATCATGCGTATTAACCAAACACCCCTGTAATATTTACATGGGGGATGAAGCCGATGACTGGAAACTTTCAAATATAAATAAACAGCCGCAGAGGAGGAAAAAGTCGCTCATAAATACAGAAGCACAAAATTTATATACATCAGCACATAGGCTTAGTCCTTACAAACCGAATACAATCACTCAAAGCTTATATCCTTTGAGCAATGTCCCTCTACAAGGCGGGCTCCTTCTAGGACGTCGTCAAAGTACCTTTCCGGTTTGTGGTGGTCCTTTCCTTCTGGAGGGCCAGCAGTGGCTATCTCCGTGGCCTTCATCTTCGCCCAATGCACCTTCACGTGGGCAAAGGCCACCCGGGCACCCTCCATATAGGTCGAGTGCTTAATAGCGTCGACCCACGGACTCGCTTCGACGAGCTTCTTCACCAATCCGAAGTAGCTACATGGGATTGGATCAGCGGGCCATAGCTGGACTATCAAGTCCTTCATGGCCGTACCTACCATGTTGTGAAGCTCGGCCAGCTGCTTCATCTGGTCATTGAGGGGCACCGGATGGTTTGGCGTAAGGAACTTCGACTAAAACAACTTCTCCATGTTGTTCCCCTCCTGAGCTCAGAAGTATTGGGCGGCGGCAGCGATGCTCCTCGGGAGATCCACAAACACGCCTGGAGAAATCCACAACCGTGTCAGCCCAATATACCTCTGTCCTCCGAAGATGCTCTTTAAGAGAAAAACCTTAGCAGCTACTATTCGACGCGCTTGTTTTATCTCCTCCTGAGCACTGCGCGATTCAGTACGCGCCTCCTTGGCAACATTAACTGCTGCAGTGAGTTCGGACGCTTGGTCCGAATTTGCCTGCTCCAATGCATCGCATTTGCGAATTGCATCTTGCATCTCGACCTCGACTTCGGTCACCCGAGCCTCGTGTTGTTGATGTAGGGCCTTCTTGGCCTCCAGGTCGGCAGCCGCTTTATCAACGGCTGCCTTGCTTGCTCTGGCCTCCTCCTTGGCCGTCGCAAGCTCGCCCTTCAGGGGCCTCAACCGTAGCTGCATCAACTATTTTACGATAACATATAACAAAAGTTAGCTCACATTCACACATATAGTGTGTGAAATTTAGATTTCCTAAAGCCGCATACCTAGCGTTTCATCAAAGCACTTGTTGATGCGGTCGAGATCTTCATCAGCTATTTTAAGCTTCCGATTTAACTCGGAAACTTCTGCGGCTTGGGCAGTCGCCGCCACTCAGGAAGCCTTTTCAAGCACAAAATACACTTCAACTCTATCATATGCTATAACATGGATGCTTCATCTGATTCTGTTCAGAATCAAAGAAAG
>LR738710.1:223200970-223258566 GCA_902687465.1 Secale cereale | reverse complement strand
ACACACACACACACACACACACACACACACACACACATATATAAAATAAAATAAAAGTTCTCTTTGAAGAAACATTACGTCCAATACCTCAAAGCCTGTTAATAGGCCGTTGAAAGCTTCGTTCAGTCCGCCTTTGACGGTCTGGATCTTCTCCATGACCGCACTCATCAGAGTGCAGTGTACCTCTATGATGGAAGCACTTTGCAGTGCTCCCTTCAGAGTGTTCGACACCTCCGGATTGACGGTAGGCGATGCAGGAGCAGTTGCTCCCTCCCCATCACGGGGGGATAGTCTCTTGATTCCGGAGACGCACTAGAATCCGGAACAGTATTCGGCGGGGCCATGGATTGCTTAGGCCCCCCGTCTTCGGTCACCATGGAGATCGCTCCCCCTTGGTCGACCATGGCCGAGGGATTGACCTCGACTGCCCTTCGTCCGCCCCACTCCCACCTACTGTAACAGGGGATGTTGAAACGTCCAAAACATATCTATAATTTCTGCTTGCTCCATGCCTCTTTTGTGTGATATTGCTATGATATTTATGCACTTCCATACACTTTTGATCATATTTGGACTAACCTATTAACTCAGTGCACCCCAGTGCCAGTTTCTGTTTTCTCCTGTTTTTGTATTTCAGGTTTCCCATTACATAAATTGCCAGAAAAATCCCGGGAAAAATATATAAAAAATCAGCGTTCCGGAAGCTTCCATGCGGCCAAAGTAGGGCCAGAGGGGGGCCACCGGGGCTCCAGGCGACCAGAGGGGGCGGCCCCCCTCCTGGCCACGCCACCAGGGCGCTTGGGCCCCCCTTGACTCTTCTGACGCCCCCCTTTGGCATATATTTACACCGCGTCCCGAAACCCTCGAGGACGGAACCCTTTTTCGCGATCTCATCTATGTTCCGCCGCTGCCGCGCTTCCAAGATCGGGAGCACCAGGAGAACTCTTCCCAGCACCCTGCCGGAGGGGAGAACCACCACCGGGAGCCTCTCCTCCACCATGGACGCCTCCCGGATGAGTTGTGAGTAGTCTCCCTTGGACCATGGGTCCATGACCAGTAGCTATGTGATGTTCTCCTCCCCTCTTTGTTCTTCACCGATTAGACCTCGTGAGCTACCCTACATGATCGAGGCACATATGTAATCCTTATGTTGTTGCTATGATGAGTTTGCTGGGATCCGATGGATTATGAGATTATGTTCAGATTGTGTGTGAGTAATATATTTGATTTACCTCTTTTATATTTATGTTCTTGAGTAATTCTTGCATGTTCTCCGTTGCTGTTTATTGCTTTGGCCAAGTAGTAGGTAGTAACTCCAAGAGGGAACGTTATGCTTGATTGTGGGTTCATGCCCCTCGATGACTAGCTTGAGTGACAGAAACATGAGTCTAGGGGATGTGTTGTTGCCACAAGGGGGAAAACAATGGTGCTTGTACTTGCGGGCGCAAGGATTGTTTACTTTACACAAAGTTCTTTTAATGCAGTTGTCTGTTGCTTTGAGTTTACACTATGGGTGGGACTCGCAACTTAATACCAGCGAGATGTTCTGGATAGATATCTCAAGGTGGATGATTAGTAGTAGATGTAGATCAAAGCTGGCCCGTAACCAGGTGGTGGACAGCTACGTCTTCATACGACGTGTACATGGTGGATACACCTAAGGAGGCGGAGGGCGACGATGAAAACAATCCCGTAGAGGACAAACCCCTCAAAGAACCTCCCAAACGTCAGAGCCCAAAGCGCTAAACTAAATCTCGTAAAGGAAAAGATAGCAACACAATCACTAACGATGACGATATTCCGGAACAAGCCGAAGACCCCGCAGACCCAGCGATGGAGTAGGAGGAGCGAGAGGAAGGTGAACAGAGTCCTAAGCCGCTGTCCGATGACAGCGATGCCGAAGACGGTACTTATGAACCTGTCTCCGAGGAAGAAGTTAGCCTGGACGACGATGAATACATCGTCCCAGAAGAACTTTCAGAACAAAAGCGCTTCCATCGGAGGCTTATTGCCACCGCAAGGAGCCTAAAAAGCAGCAGAGACGGCTTCGATCCGCACAAGACACACTCAACGATAGATGGAACAAGGTGCTAGACGCCGAACAGAAACATGGCTACAACGGCCAAACCAAAGGCTATCCTGATACGTCTCCAATGTATCTATAATTTTTGATTATTCCATGCTATTATTGATGATGTTTTGGATGTTTAATGGGCTTTGTTATAGACTTTTATATTATTTTTGGGACTAACCTATTAACCCAAAGGCCCATTCCAGATTGCTGTTTTTTTGCCTATTTCAGGGTTTTACAGAAAAGGAATATCAAATGGAGTCCAAACGGAATGAAACCTTCGGGAGAGATATTTTTGGAGCGACATCTACACGGGAGACTTGAGAACCACGGAATAGGGCACACGTGGCATCCACGAGGGTGGGGGGCGCCCCCCTACAGGGCGCGCCCCCTGCCTCGTGGGCCCCACGATTGTCCCCCGGTGCCCTCCTTCCTCCTATATATACCTATGTACCCCGAAAATATCAGAAACGGAGAGAAAACCCTAGTTCCACCACCGCAACCTTCTGTTCCCGTGAGATCCCATCTTGGGGCCTGTTCCGGAGCTCCGCCGGAGGGGGGATCTACCACGGAGTGCTTCTACATCAACACCATCGCCTCACTATGAGTTTTGAGTAGTTTACTGCAGACCTTCAGGTCCATAGTTAGTACCTAGATGGCTTCTTCTCTCTCGCTTAAGGCGTTACTCTGTTCTTATGAATTCAATACTCTAGATGCATGCTGGATAGCGGTCGATGTGTGGAGTAATAGTAGTAGATACAGAATCGTTTTAGTCTACTTGTTACGGACATGATGCCTATATATAATGATCATGCCTAGATATTCTCATAATTATTCGCTTTTCCATCAATTGCTCGACAGTAATTCGTTTACCCACCGTAGAATTCTGCTATCATGAAAGAAGCCACTAGTGAAACCTATGGCCCCCGGGTCTATTCTCAACATATTAATCTACAATCTACTTTAATTTACCGTTTTTACTTTCTGTTCTTATATCCAAAAAAACCAAAAATATCAAACTATCAGATCTATCAGATCTCACTTTCGTAAGTGATCGTAAAGGGATTGACAACCCCTTATCGCATTGGCTGCGAAGTTCTTATTTGTTTGTGCAGGTGCGAGGGACTCGCGCGTGGTCTCCTACTGGATTGATACCTTGGTTCTCAAAAACTGAGGGAAATACTTACGCTACTGTGCTGCATCACACTTTCCTCTTCGAGGGAATACAACGCAAGCTTGAGAAGTAGCAAGAAGAATTTCTGGCGCCGTTGCCGGGGAGGCTTACGCAAAAGTCATATACCAAGTACCTATCACAAACCCTTATCCTTCGCATTACATTTATTTGCCTCTCGTTTTCCTCTCCCCCACTTCACCCTTGACGTTTTATTTGCCCTTCTTTTTGCCGTGTGTTTACCATTCGCTTTCTTCTTGTTTGCTTGTGTGTTGGATTGCTTGCTTGTCATTATGGCTCTCCCTATCAGTGTTGACCCTCACCTCAAGAGGCTGGAGGATATCGAAAACAATGTTAGACATTTTATGTCTGTGCAATTTGAACATAATGATTTCTTTAGAAACGAACTTAAGGAACATAAAAACTTTATGGAGTACATGAATAAAGACCTTGATGATATGTATAAGGAATTTTATGGTTTGAAATCTGATGTCTACACACGCTTCTACTCTTGTAGACTATGTTGGGCCTCCAAGCGCAGAGGTTTGTAGGACAGCAGCAATTTCCCTCAAGTGGATGACCTAAGGTTTATCGAACTCAGGGAAGTAGAGGTTGAAGATGGTCTCTCTCAAGCAACCTTGCAACTAAGATACAAGAAGTATCTTGTGTCCCCAACACATCTAATACAACTAGGAGTTGTATAGGTGCACTAGTTTGGCGAAGAGGTGGTAAAATATGGATGATAGGAGTGGCAAAGCAAAGTAATATAAATCTGTAATAAAAAGTGCAGCAAGCAAACAAGTGGTAAACGTGAGCACAAATGGTATTGCAATGGTGGAAACAAGGCCTAGGGATCATACTTTCACTAGTGGCAACTCCCAACAACATTAACATAATCGAATCACATAATATTTCCCATAAAACATGCAATGGAGACGCACCCGGAGGTCATTCCTTCGTGGTCAAGAGAGGACGAGAATTATGTAGGGCTACAAAAGCACACCTCAAAGTTCGTAGTTCTCAATCTATGGATTTCCCAATGTCACCGCGGCCATCCAAAGAGAGTCCCACAATCACCACAACATATCTAAAGGATAGTCCAAGACAAGCACCAAGAGACTCTCAATCTTCAATCAACACACAAGAGAGGAAATCACTCATGAAAATATTTTTCTAATCCATGTCCAGTAGACCGCTGTCACCTTGGTCTCGGGGATTATACTAGATAAAGACAAGTGAGTACATCAATCCTATACATAGAGGAAGGGGAAATATCATGGGATCACCCTAGATTAACATAGCCTATGATCACAACGAAGATCACATCATGGGAGAGAGAGATAACCACATAGCTACACGTACGAGCCCTCGGCCGCGGAGAAGACTAGTCACACATGGACATGGTGAGGAGGAGGTTGATGATGGTGTTGATGGAGAGGTGCAGCCTCGTGAGGAGGAGACGGCCGGCGGCAGCCATAGAGGCGGCGGCGGCAACCCTTGGGGGCGCGGCGGCGGCGGCGGCCCTCGGGGCGGCGGCGGCCCTAGGGGGCAGCGGCTCCTTGGCCCCCCTTCTTCCTTGTGGATGGTGCTGCAATGGTGCTGGTGCTCCCCTCCAAGACGGCGGCTTGAGAGGAGGAAAATTCGTGGCCCTTGGTGACCTAGGTTTCCTCTCTTTATATAGACTCTCGGATTCCCGTCATCAGATTTTGGGCCTTAGTAAAACGGGCTTTACTCGGCCGTCCGGACTCCGATTTGGACGAATTTTATATCCAGAAGCATCGCCTCGAAATTCCTCACAACTTTCGCAACTAGACTTTTTCCGTTCGACGTCGTCTTCGGGCCGGAACGTGACCATCTTTAAAAAAAAATATCTCAGACAGATTTCAGGAAAGTCAGAGTCCTACTCCAATACGACTCCTTTTGCGTTTTTTGTCAATTTCCAAGTAATTCCTACACAATAAAGTGTAAAACAAGAACATTGTGCACTTTTGCAACCATTAGTAGGTTAGTCCAAATATGATCAAAAGTGTATGGAAGTGCATAAATATCATAGCAATATCACACAAAAAAGGCATGGAGCAACCAGAAATTATAGATACGTTTTGGACGTATCAACATCCCCAAGCTTAATTCCTGCTCGTCCTCGAGTAGGTAAATGATAACAAGCATAATTTCTGTGGTGACATGCTATTAACCATATAAGAACTTTTCACAGTCACATGACAAGTGCTTACTGAGACAATGAGTCTGTAGTAATTAAGTTGCCTCATGAGAAAATCACAAAGAACTGAAAGTTTTACAATATGATACTAAAACACTCAAAATATTTGTAATGAGCATGGTGTGTAAATATGATAAAGTAGTATCTCGCTTGCCCCTTTAGTGAAGCAAAACATAAATGCAGGGGCACCTCCAAGGTTTAAGTGACGACTAGATACAATGATTTCAGAATAAACGATATCATAATCATGCAAAAGACAATGGTACTTTGGGACAATGCACATTACACTCAGAATGACAATCATGCTCTCAATAGTTGGTGCTTTAAAGAAGGTGGAGACTCTCGAACCGTGGCTTTTGTTGGCGAGGTTGAAAACCCGTGGTCAGAAACAAAAACTAAACATGTACCAGAGCTCTTGGTTTTAAAAACAGAGGTAATAATTATTTTTTTGGAATATGCATATTTCGTCAACGAATGCTAGCAGATAACTCAATCACTTCTTGAGCTGGACAAGTTTCGAGGGACGGCTCCCGCATGAGGATGATCACATCCTCTTAATCTCCTTTGTTTATCACTGCCAAAGTTTTCTGATTTCTCATGAACAAAGCGTGAAGGAGGGTTTGTTTGTTGTATAATTTTTTAATGAGCCAGGCGCACTCTATGCCAGTTCCTTCTCGTATTATGGGTTTGCACATTAGACATGCAATCCCGGGATGAAGCTTGTCCAACTTAAAAAGATCATGAATTAACTACTACTTCCTCATGAGCTAAAACAGAGGCACAAAAGAGAAATGTTTTTTTGAATAATTTCGAGATGGTACATGAAAGTCTTCGTTAGGAATGGCAGGTAAATACCATGTATAGGAAGGTATGGTGGACTCATATGGCATAACTGGTTTAAAGGATTTTGGATGCACAAGCAGTCAGTCCGCTTAGTACAGGCGAAGGTTAGCAAAAGACTGGGAGCGACCAACTAAAAGAGCAATGACGGTCATAATCATGCAGAGCGACAAAGCAACATTGAATCGGGCATGGAAGTTATATCGCTACTCAGAAATTAAAGATCATCAAGGCTTGATAGACTTTCTTTACAGTCTTAAATATGCGTGAGCATACGCCAAGTCAATCAAAATAAATTCTTGAAGGAAGATATCACTAGACCATACCACATCATAGGCAAACAAATCATGTTGGTACTTCAATAACACATTGAGAACCCCCCAGCTATTTGAGACTAACCATAAGAAAACATGAACTACTAAGCACCATTATGCACATAGCATTTTTATCATAGACATATCAACCAGTGCAATAGAAGCCAACTCTCTTAACAAGATAAGCATAATAACTAAAGAGAGTTCCAGCGACCAACTAAACAAAAGCTCTTTAAAAAGATAAGCATGAAAATTAAGAGTTGAACATGATATTAGCTATTGAAAGACAAAGAACACACACATCAAAGATAGACATGAAAATTCTATGTTATGTTCTAGGTTGAAGTGGAGCGTGTTTCTCTCCCACACAAAGAAGGCTGAGTTTCAACTCGTTATGAACAGCAAGCAAAGCTAAAGAAAACTAAAAAGGAAACTAAAAGCAAGACGCTCCAAGCATAGCACATAACACATGAAGTGATAAAAATATAGTGGAACGAAAGACGAACTGATAATGTTGATGGAGAAGGGGATGCACGGGGGCATCCCCAAGCTTAGACGCTTGAGTATTCTTGAATATTTCTTGGGGGTGCATGGGGGCATCCCCAAGGTTAAGCGTTTGACACTCCTGAATCTTTTTATCATCTTCCCTCGCACACTTGAAAACTCCATTCATACATAACTCATCATAATCTGATTAGCGAGGTTAGTACCCTTAATAAAATAATTTTTCCTTGCTGGAAATAAGGATATTCTTGAAGGTCTACTGTTTCTCAAGATTGCCAAAAGGTTTTTGCAAAGAAAAAGCAAGCTCAAGGTTTGCAAAATGAAGGAAAGGCAAAACAGGACATAATCTGTGAAAAACAGACCAGCAGGTAGTAAATGATTTTTTCGGGGCACTTCTGCAACTCTAATCAAAAAACTCAAAACAGATGACCGAAAGCCAATTGTATAGAGCACGCTGTCGAAAAAATTCAGACCAAAAAGATGATCTGGTGATTTTATACGAATTTTTCTATCCAAGGACAGAATCTGTTTCCTGGACAGCACGTCACAACTTTTGAACTTTCTTGCAATCAGAGGCTTCACTTGGCACAAAGCTGAAAAGTAAAGATACAACGTTGATGCTACTGTAGTAACAAACATCAAGACCACTAAAAACTGAAAGAACAAACTGAAAGCAAAGATAACAAGGGTTGTCTCCCTAGAGCTCTTTCTTTATAGCCATAAAGATAGGCTTAAGACTTTAATGATGCTCTCGTAGGAATAAGAGTTGAAGAACAAAAGAGAGCATCAAGAAGCAAATACCAAACACATTTAAGCCTAACATGCTTCCTATGCATGGGAATCTTGTAAGAAAATAATTTATTGAAGCATAAAGCAACTAGCATAGGAAGGCAAAACAAGCATAACTTCAAAATATTCACCATAAAGAGAGGAAACTTCTTATTATTAAGATATTTAAAACCATGTCTCCCTCTCTCATTATAAATTTCAGTGGCATCATGGATAAACTCAACAATATAACTATCACATAAGGCATTATTTCCATGATCCAAAAGCATAAAAGTATCATTACTCTTCATATAAGCAAAATCTTTCTTATTAGGAATAGTGAGAGTAAGACTATCATAACCATCATGGTAATCATCGTATTTAGGAGGCATATCATAATCATAATAAATTTTATCCTCAATAGTAGGTGGACTGAAAATATCATATTCATCATTGTAATCATCATATTTAGGAGGCATAGTATCATCAAAGTAAATTTTCTCCTCAAAAGTTGGGGGACTAAAAATATCATGTTCATCAAACGTGTCATCCCCAAGCTTAGAGCTTTCCATGTCATTAGCAATATTGATATTAAATAAAAACATACTAATAACATCACCACCATCATGATTGTTATGCAAATAATAAAGTTCCAAAGGTTTTTTAATTTTCTCTTCGAACACATCATGTCCAAGTTCAAGGTAGAGCTTATAAAGCTCTCTCATATTTTTGTTGTTTTCCATTAAGCAAAACTAGTGAAAATAAAAACAAGAAACAAAAATATTTAATTGCAAGATCTAAAGATATACCTTCAAGCACTCACTTCCCCGTCAACTGCGCCAAAAATAGCTTGATGTCTACACACGCTTCTACTCTTGTAGACTATGTTGGGCCTCCAAGCGCAGAGGTTTGTAGGACAGCAGCAATTTCCCTCAAGTGGATGACCTAAGGTTTATCGAACTCAGGGAAGTAGAGGTTGAAGATGGTCTCTCTCAAGCAACCCTGCAACTAAGATACAAGAAGTCTCTTGTGTCCCCAACACACCTAATACAACTAGGAGTTGTATAGGTGCACTAGTTTGGCGAAGAGGTGGTAAAATATGGATGATAGGAGTGGCAAAGCAAAGTAATATAAATCTGTAATAAAAAGTGCAGCAAGCAAACAAGTGGTAAACGTGAGCACAAATGGTATTGCAATGGTGGAAACAAGGCCTAGGGATCATACTTTCACTAGTGGCAACTCCCAACAACATTAACATAATCGAATCACATAATATTTCCCATAAAACATGCAATGGAGACGCACCCGGAGGTCATTCCTTCGTGGTCAAGAGAGGACGAGAATTATGTAGGGCTACAAAAGCACACCTCAAAGTTCGTAGTTCTCAATCTATGGATTTCCCAATGTCACCGCGGCCATCCAAAGAGAGTCCCACAATCACCACAACATATCTAAAGGATAGTCAAAGACAAGCACCAAGAGACTCTCAATCTTCAATCAACACACAAGAGAGGAAATCACTCATGAAAATATTTTTCTAATCCATGTCCAGTAGACCGCTGTCACCTTGGTCTCGGGGATTATACTAGATAAAGACAAGTGAGTACATCAATCCAATACATAGAGGAAGGGGAAATATCATGGGATCACCCTAGATTAACATAGCCTATGATCACAACGAAGATCACATCATGGGAGAGAGAGATAACCACATAGCTACACGTACGAGCCCTCGGCCCCGGAGAAGACTACTCACACATGGACATGGTGAGGAGGAGGTTGATGATGGTGTTGATGGAGAGGTGCAGCCCCGCGAGGAGGACACGACCGGCGGCAGCCACGGAGGCGGCGGCGGCGGCCCTTGGGGGCGCTGCGGCGGCGATGGCCCTAGGGGGCGGCTGCGGCCCTCGGGACGGCGGCGGCCCTAGGGGGCAGCGGCTCCTTGGCCCCCCTTCTTCCTTGTGGATGGTGCTGCAATGGTGCTGGTCCTCCCCTCCAAGACGGCGGCTTGGGAGGAGGAAAATTCGTGGCCCTTGGTAACCTAGGTTTCCTCTCTTTATATAGACTATCGGATTCCCGTCATCAGATTTTGGGCCTCAGTAAAACGGGCTTTACACGGCCGTCCGGACTCCGATTTGGACGAATTTTATATCCAGAAGCATCGCCTCGAAATTCCCCACAACTTTCGCAACTAGACTTTTTCCGTTTGACGACGTCTTCGGGCCGGAACGTGACCAGCTTTAAAAAACGTTCTCAGACAGATTTCAGGAAAGTCAGAGTCCTACTCCAATACGACTCCTTTTGCGTTTTTGTCAATTTCCAAGTAATTCCTACACAATAAAGTGTAAAACAAGAACATTGTGCACTTTTGCAGCCATTAGTAGGTTAGTTCAAATATGATCAAAAGTGTATGGAAGTGCATAAATATCATAGTAATATCACACAAAAAGGCATTGAGCAACCAGAAATTATAGATACGTTTTGGACGTATCAAAATCTCAGTTTGCTCATCTTGAGAATTTAATAGCCCAAATTTTAGATAAACCGTCCCCCTTAGTTAATAAGATGGCTGCTAAACCGGAAGAGCATGAAAATAAAGATGAAGATCAGAAAGTTATTGATGTGTCTCCTATTAGATCCTTGTTTTGTAGTATGAATCTTGATAAAGATGGGATTGGAGAAGAGTCTACTTTAATTAAAAGGCGTCCCAATGATTCAGAGTTTTTGGATCTTGATGCTAATTTTTTTTAAAGTGGGATTGAAGAGATTAAAACTTTGCATAGTGATGAACCCACTACTTTGGATTTGAAGGGATTCAATTATGATAATTGCCCTTTGATTGATTGTATTTCCTTGTTGCAATCCGTACTAAACTCTCCACATGCTTATAGTCAAAATAAAGCTTTCAAACACATAGTTGATGTTTTGACGCAATCTTATGAAGAAAAACTTGAATTAGAAGTTTCTATCCCTAGAAAGCTTTATGATGAGTGGGAACCTACTATTAAAATGAAAATTAAAGATCATGAATGCTTTGCTTTGTGTGATTTGGGTGCAAGTGTTTCCACTATCCCAAAAACTTTGTGTGATTTGTTAGGTTTCCATGAGCTTGATGATTGTTCTTTAAATTTGCATCTTGCGAATTCTACCATCAAGAAAACCTATGGGAAGGATTAATGATGTTCTTATTGTTGCCAATAGGAATTATGTGCCCGTAGATTTCATTGTTCTTGATATAGATTGCAATCCTTCATGTCCTATTATTCTTGGTAGACCTTTCCTTAGAACAATTGGTGCAATTATTGATATGAAGGAAGGAAATATTAGATTCCAATTTCCGTTAAGGAAACACATGGAACACTTTCCTAGACAGAAATTTAAATTACCTTATGAATCTATTATGAGAGCCACTTATGGATTGCCTTCCAAAGATGGCAATACCTAGATCTATCCTTGTATCGTGCCTAGCTAGGGGCGTTAAACGATAGCGCTTGTTCGGAGGCAACCCAATTCCACATTTTTTGTTTTTGCTTATGTTTAGGAATAAATATTGCATCTAGCTGCTCTTTAGATGTGGTTTTGTGTTTTAATTAGTGTTTGTGCCAAGCAGAACCTTTGGGAAAACTTGTGTGAAGTTTATATGATCTTGCTGTGAAAAACAGAATCGTTAGCGCTCACTAGAATAGTCACCAAATTTTACTGGAGTGTGCTATTTAGTTGATTCTTTTTGCAGATGATTAATAGACAAATTCCTCACCTTTACCAATTTATTTCAATTTTTTGGAGTTACAGAAGTATGCGAAAGTTGCAGATTACTACACACTGTTCTGTTTTTGACAGATTCTATTTTCCATGTGTTGTTTTCTTATTTTGATGAATCTATGAGTAGTATTGGGGAGTATGAATCATAGAGAAGTTGAAATAAAATAGGTTTAACACCAATATAAACAAAGAATGAGTTCATTGCAGTACCTTTGAGTGGTGGTTTGTTTTCTTATACTAACGGAGCTCACGAGATTTTTATCTATGTTTTGTGTTGTCAAGTTTTCAAGTTTTGAGTATTACTTTGATGGACTATGGAACAAAGAGTGGCAAGAGCCTAAGCTTGGGGATGCCCAAGGCACCCCAAGGTAAAATTCAAGGACAACCAAAAGCCTAAGCTCGGGGATGCCCCGGGAAGGCATCCCCTCTTTCGTCTTCATCTATCGGTAAATATACTCGGGACTATATTTTTATTCACCACATGATATGTGTTTTACTTGGAGCATCATGTATTATTTGAGTCTTTTCTTGTTAGTTTGCCACAATCATCCTTGCTGGACACACCTTTTTGAGAGAGATAAATATGGCCTAGGAATTGTTAGAACACTCTATGTGCTTCACTTATATCTTTTGAGTTAAATAGTTTGCTCTATGTGCTTCACTTATATCTTTTTGAGCACGGTGGTAATTTTATTTTGTAGAAATTGTTGATCTCTCATGCTTCACTTATATCCTTTTGAGAGTCTATTAGAACAGAATGGTAATGTGATTTGGCTATAGAACTAGCCTTAACATGATAGACATCCAAGATGAATATTGTAAAAACTTCCATACAAAGTGCATTGAATATGATGAGAAGTTGGATGCTTGATAATTGTTTTGAGATATGAGGATAGTGATATTAGAGTCATGCTAGTGGAGTTATTATGAAATTGAGAAATACTTGTTTTTAAGTTTGTGATTCCCGTAGCATGCACGTATGGTGAACCGCTATGTGATGAAGTTAGAGCATGAGGTATTTGTAGAGTGTCATCCTTTGTGTGGAGGTCGGGGCGCGGGATGGTTAACTCCTACCAACCTCCCCCCTAGGAGCATGCGTTGATTGCTTTGTTTTGATGACTCGTAAAGTTTTGCAACAAGTATATGAGTTCTTTATGACTAATGTTGTGTCCACGGATTATACGCACTCTCACCCTTCCACCATTGCTAGCCTCTCTTGTACCGCACAACTTTCGCCGGTACCATACACCTACTATATACCTTCCTCAAAAGAGCCACCATATACCTTCCTCAAAACAGCCACCGTACCTACATATAATGGCATTTCCATAGCCATTCCGAGATATATTGCCATGCAACTTTCCACCGTTCCGTTCATATGACACGCTTCATATTGTCATATTGCCATGCATGATCATGTAGTTGACATCGTATTTGTGGCAAAACCACCATGCATAATTTTTCATACACGTCACTCTTGATTCATTGCACATCCCGGTACACCGTCGGAGGCATTCATATAGAATCATACTTTGTTCTAGTATCGAGTTGTAATATCAAGTTGTAAATCAATAAAAGTGTGATGATCATCATTATAGAGCATTGTCCCATGTGAGGAAAGGCCAAAAAAAAGAGAAGGCCCCTCCAAAAGGGGGGACAACGCTACTATCTTTTTTCCACACTTGTGCTTCAAAGTAGCACCAAGTTCTTCATGGTAGAGAGTCTCATGTTTAGTCACTTTTATATACTAGTGGGAATTTTTCATTATAGAACCTGGCTTGTATACTCCAACGATGGGCTTCCTCAAATGCCCTAGGTCTTAGTGAGCAAGCAAGTTGGATGCACACCCACTTAGTTTCTTTTGTTGAGCTTTCATACATTTTTAGCTCTAGTGCATCCGTTGCATGTCAATCCCTACTCACTCACATTGATATCTACTGATGGGCATTCCATAGCCCTTTGATACGCCTAGTCGATGTGAGACTATCTCCCTCCTTTTTGTCTTTTCCACAACCACCACTCTATTCCACTCATAGAGCTATATCCATGGCTCACGCTCATGTATTGCATGAAAGTTGAAAGGTTTGAAAGAAATGAGTATGAAAACAAGTGCTTGGCTGAAACCGGGGTTGTGCATGATATGAATATTTTGTGTCATTAAGAGGGAGCATAGCCAGACTATATGATTTTGTAGGGATAACTTTCTTTAGCCATAGTATTTTGAGAAGACATGATTGCTTTGTCAGTATGCTTGAGGTATTATTATTTCTTATGTCAACATAGACTTTTGTCTTGAATCTTTCAGATCCGAACATTCATGCCACAACAAAGAGAATTACATTGAAAATTATGTTGGTTAGCATTCCACATCAAAAATTCCGTTTTTATCATTTACCTACTCGAGGACAAGCAGGAATTAAGCTTGGGGATGCTTGATACGTCTCCAACGTATCTATAATTTTTTATGTTCCATGCTATTATTTATGATGTTTTGGATGTTTAATGGGCTTTGTTATACACTTTTATATTATTTTTGGGACTAACCTATTAACCCAAAGGCCCAGTCTAGATTGTTGTTTTTTTTTGCCTATTTCAGGGTTTTACAGAAAAGGAATATCAAACGGAGTCCAAACGGAATGAAACCTTCGGGAGAGATATTTTTGGAGCGATATCTTCACGGGAGACTTGAGAACCACGGAGTAGGGCACACGTGGCGTCCACGAGGGTGGGGGACGCGCCCCCCTACAGGGCGCGCCCCCCTGCCTCGTGGGCCCCACGTTTGTCCCCTGGTGCCCTCCTTCCTCCTATATATACCTATGTACCCCGAAAACATCAGAAACGGAGAGAAAACCCTAGTTCCACTGCCGCAACCTTCTGTTCCCGTGAGATCCCATCTTGGGGCCTGTTCCGGAGCTCCACCGGAGGGGGGATCTACCACGGAGTGCTTCTACATCAAGACCATCGCCTCACCATGAGTTGTGAGTAGTTTACCACAGACCTTCGGGTCCATAGTTAGTACCTA
The DNA here is from genome assembly GCA_902687465.1 of Secale cereale. NCBI lineage: Eukaryota > Viridiplantae > Streptophyta > Magnoliopsida > Poales > Poaceae > Secale > Secale cereale. Next base: position 223,243,893 of record LR738710.1, on the reverse strand, counting down.
GATGGCTTCTTCTCTCTCTTTGGATCTCAATACCAAGTTCTCCTCGGTCTTCGAGGAGATCTATTTGATGTAATCTCTTTTTGAGGTGTGTTTGTTGAGATCCAATGAATTGTGGGTTTATGATCAAGGTTATGTATGATAAATATGTGGTTCTTTTCTGAATTCTTTTATGTATGATTATAATATCCTTGCAAGTCTCTTCGAATTATTGGTTTGGTTCGGCCCACTAGATGTATAGTTCTTGCAATGGGAGAAGTGCTTGGCTTTGGGTTTAATCTCGCGGTGTCCTTTACCAGTGACAGTAGGGGCAGCAAGGCACATATTGTATTGTTGCCATCAAGGATAAAAAGATGGGGTTTATATCATATTGCTTGAGTTTATCCCTCTACATCATGTCATCTTGCTTAAGGCGTTACTCTGTTCTTATGAACTTAATACTCTAGATGCATGCTGGATAGCGGTCGATGTGTGGAGTAATAGTAGTAGATGCGGAATCATTTCGGTCTACTTGTTACGGACGTGATGCCTATATATAATGATCATGCCTAGATATTCTCATAATTATTCACTTTTCTATCAATTGCTTGACAGTAATTCATTTACCCACCGTAGAATTCTACTATCATGAGAGAAGCCACTAGTGAAACCTATGCCCCCCGGGTCTATTCTCAACATATCAATCTACAATCTACTTTACTTTACCATTTTTACTTTCTGTTTTTATATCCAAAAATATCAAAAATATCAAACTATCATATCTATCAGATCTCACTTTCGTAAGTGACCGTAAAGGGATTGACAACCCCTTATCGCGTTGGCTGCAAAGTTCTTATTTGTTTGTGCACGTGCGAGGGACTCGCGTGTGGTCTCCTACTTGATTGTTACCTTGGTTCTCAAAAACTGAGGTAAATACTTATGCTACTGTGCTGCATCACCCTTTCCTCTTCGAGGGAATACAATGCAAGCTCGAGAAGTAGCATATCCCAAGCGTAAACTGCTGCCCGAATTCAACGACGAGGCTGTAGCGCCCGTCCCGCCGAAGAATAACACCGCCGACAAGCAGGACCGACCACCTCACGGACGGGACAGAGTTGCTAGCAATGGCGTACACAAGGCCGCGCCACCACCCCGCAAAGGAAAGGAGGATGCGGCTCAAGTCCGAAAACACGAACTGCGTGAAATAAAGCTAGCAAGACCAGGTCTATCTACGGACCTAGGGACCGGGCCCCCGCACGGGACGGCGGCCATCAAGCCAATCGCACCGGTAACATACGAGTTCGGGGTGAATACCAAACATCACAACCATCGGACAAACGCCATGATATAGCAAAATATAGAGGAGCTGCACACCCTCTGTGCTTCACCGATGAGGTGCTGGATCATGACTTTCCAGAAGGGTTTAAACCCGTGAATATTGAAGCGTACGATGGAACGACGGATCCGTCTGGATAGAAGACTTTATTCATCACATCCACATGGCTCGAGGAGATGATCTCCACGCCATTAAATATTTACCCCTCAAGCTGAAAGGACCAGCTCGGCACTGGCTAAATAGCCTCCCAGAGAACTCCATTGGGAGTTGGGAAGAACTCAAGGACGCTTTTCGGGCCAATTTTCAAGGGACCTATATCCGGCCCCGGCCGCTGACAATGTCAAATCATCCAACAACCCGGGGAGTCAGCCCGCAAGCTTTGGAATCAGTTTCTCACTAAGAAGAACCAAATTGTCCATTGTCTAGACGAAAAAGCCTTAGCGTCATTCAGGCACAGTATCCGGGACGAATGGCTAGCTAGACACCTCGGACAGGAAAAGCCGAGGACAATGGAAGCCCTAACTACACTCATGACTCGCTTTTGCGAGGGTGAGGATAGTTGGTTAGCTCGTAGCAGTACCAGTGACCCTGGAACATCTGAAGCCAGGGACGGCAATGGGAAGCCACGATGTAACAAAAACAAAGGTCGAAACAATGCTGGAAGCCCAGATGATACAACGGTAAACGCCGGATTCAGTGGCTCCGGACCTGGTCAACGGAAGAAATCATTTAAAGGCAATAGGGATGGTCCATCTAGTCTGGACAAAATATTGGATAGGCCCTGCCAAATCCATGGCACCCCAGAGAAACCTGCCAACCACACCAACCGTAACTGTTGGGTCTTCAAGCAGCCCGGCAAGCTCAATGCCGAACACAACGGGAAGGAGCCTTAGAGTGAAGACGATGATGAACCTCACCAGCCGAATATAGGGGGACAAAAGAAATTTCCACCAGAGGTTAAAACAATGAACATGATATATGCCACTCACATCCCGAAGAGGGAGCGCAAGTGCGCACTCCGAGATGTCTACGCCGTTGAGCCTGTCGCCCCCAAATTCAACCCATGGTCGGCATGCCCGATCACTTTCGATTGCAGGGATCATCTGACTAGTATTCGTCATGGGGGTTCGGATGCCCCAGTGCTCAACCCAATAATTGATGGATACCATCTAACCCGAGTCCTCATGGACGGCGGCAACAGTCTTAATCTGATATATCAGGACACTATGCGCAAGATGGGGATAGACCCGTCAAGAATCAAGCCAAGCAGCTCGACCTTTAAAGGAGTGATACCGGGCGAGAAAGCCCACTACACGGGCTCTATAACATTGGAGGTCGTATTCGGCTCTCCTGATAACTTTCGAAGCGAAGAGTTAATCTTCGACATAGCTCCGTTCCGAAGTGGCTATCATGCACTACTTGGAAAAATGACCTTCGCCCGCTTTAATGCAGTCCCGCATTATGCATATGTAAAGCTTAAAATGCCTGGACCACGTGGCGTCATTACGGTCATTGGAAATATAGAGCGTTCTCTCCGTAGGGAGGAGGACACTGTGGCCCTAGCAGTCGAAGTCCAAAACGGCCTATTCAAGCCGGATAATCTGTTAGTTGCGGACATAACTAAATGTGTCCGGAAAACGCCTCAGTGCGGCAGCTCAGATGAGCCTGAGCTAGATTAGCAGCTACGCCCACACCGACTGCCCCATAAGGTGATAGCATATGTACCTAGAGTGCATAATTATGCCCTTAAAATCCCTTGGGCGACACTGGGGGCACACTACATATAGTCCATAGTTCGGCTTGACCCTATTCGGACTCTAAACTTATGTTTTTAGGTTCCTTAAACGAACCAGTCTTGTCATGGCCACACTGGATTTATTTTTCTTTTCCAGGTTTATTTTCTTTTCCTTTTACAGGCAGCCATCATACTCTCACCCCTTCAAGGACACATTACAGAGGAGGAAACGGCGTAGACGTGCATCAGGGACCCGTACTAAGGTTTCTCTTTAGATTAAGACCCTGCGTAAACCTTTTTTCTCTTTCTTGTTATATACCTTTTTGGCATATAAAATGTCCAAAAAGGTTTTTGGCATTGTCTGTAAGTTTCCGGCTCACCGCACCATAAAGGGATATTAATAGAACATCTTGATTCGCATTATGTTCAGAGTTTTATTCACTCATCATAAATGTTCTCTTCCCATATCAGATTGTCATATGTGCCTAGTAAGGGTTTATTACCAGGGGTTGTATTCAGCCCAGTATATGTTGAAAAGACCGAACACCTATCGGGAGTGTTCCGCGTCCTAGATGTTTGCCTTATATGCATCAGTTCCGAATCATGTCTTGGGTCAATAGTTGGGTTGCCTAGCTACTGTGCTTATCCCTACGTTCTTGATTCTTTGGCTAGGGTGTAAAGGGAGAACTACTGCGATTGTACTTCTGGCTCGTCCGGTCAAGTACCTCAGTAAAGAAAGCCGAAAATTGACCATCATGATAGGCGAGAACCTGGTCCGCAATCCAGTGACTTAGTGTTATACTACGATCGATAGAGATCTACCCCAGTTATACGAAGGGTTGGTTTTTTGCCCAGCCAGGTGCAATTGGATGCCTTAAGTAAAGGAATATCATATCCGCACCAAGGCTAGTACCTAGCCCCACATGTCAAGCTCCTACGACTAAGTGAAAGCAATAACGCCGCATAGTCTGATTGCCTGGTTCGCTCCGCATACACCTCCTATACGGAATATGACATTGGATAAAGAGTGTATATGCATATGACCGAACACCCCAGTACTATGTACATCAGGGCTGAAGCCAACGACAAGAAAATTTCAAATTTAGATAAACAGTCACACTGGAGGTAAAAGATGCTGATATCATAAATAGCACAAAAGTTATATACATAGGATTCATAAGCTTAAGTCTTTACATCCGCATACATCACTCAAAGATAACATCCTTCAAACACTGGCCTTCTATAAGGCGGGCACCGTCGATAACGTCCTCGAAGTACTTCTCCGGACTGAGGTGCTCCTTGCCGGCGGGTGGACCAGCAGTGGCAATATGCCCCGCATTCATCTTCGCCCAGTGCACTTTGACACGAACGAAGGCCATCCGAGCACCTTCTATGCAGGCCGAACGTGTCAATGCGTCGACCCGTGGACTCTCCTCGACGAGCCGCTTCACCAATCTGAAGTAGCTACTTGGGATTGGGTCAGCGGGCCATAGCCGGACTATTAAGTCCTTCATGGCCGAACCCCCCATGTTGTGCAGCTCGACCAGCTGCTTCATCTGGTCGCTGAGGGACACTGGATATTGTGGCACATAGAACTGCGACAAGAACAACTTCTCCGTATTGTTCCCCTCCTGGGCTTGGAAGTATTGGGCGGCATCTGAGCTGCTCCTCAGAAGATCAGCAAACACGCCTGGATAACTCCATAATCGTGTCAACCCAATATACTTCTGCCCTTTGAAGATGCTCTGTAAGATAAATGTCTTACCAGATGCTATTTGACGTGCCTGCTTGATTTCTTGATGAGCGTTGTGCGACTCGCCTCACGCATCCTGGGCAGACTTCACTACCGCAGCAAGCTCGGATGCTTGTTCCGAAGTCTTCTTCTCCAATGCCTCACATTTGAGGATGGCATCGTTAAGCTCAACTTCGACTTCGGACACCCGGGCCCGGTGCTTCTTGCACTCTGCCTTCTCGGCCTCCAAATCGGCAGCCGCTTTGATAACGGCTACCTTGTTCGCCTCAGCTTCTTTCTTGGCCTTGGCAAACTCGCCCTTGAGGGCCTCGAGCTCAGTGACGCCAACTGTGTAATACAGAATACCATATCAGAGTTCATAAAACATACTCAAGTTAATTAGTCTTATTGACATCTTAATATCCGCATACCTTGCGTTTCATCTAAACGCTGATTGACGCGGTCGAGGTCCGCGTTGGCTAACAAGAGCTTCCGTTTAGTTCGGCAACTTCCGCATCTCGCGCAGTTGCCATAACTAGTGAAGCATGCACAAATAGTTCAGCTCTGTAAGAATGCTATATTCGAGATACTTCGTCCAATTCTTTTCGGAATCACACAAAGCATCAGGGGCTACTGGCTATATATGTGCATAAAAAATAAAAGTTCTATAAAAGAACATTACATTGCTTACCTCAAAGCATGTTAGCAAGCTTTTGAAGGCTTGATTCAGTCCTCCCTTGATGGACTGAATCTTCTTCATCACCGCACCCACCACGGTGCGGTGTTCTTCAATGATGAGAGCACTTTGCAGTGCTCCCTCCATAGAGTCCGGCACCTCCGGATTAACTCCGGGTGCTGCCATACCCTCCTCCGCTTGGGGAGTCGGGTCTTCGGACCCCGGAGCCGCACTAGGCTCCGGGATAGTATTCGGTGGGGCCCCGGATAGTTTGGGCCCCATGTCTTCGGTCTCCATGGGGACAGTCTCCCCATGGTCGACAGCCGCCGGGGTATTATCCCCGGCCACCTTGTCGCCTGCCCCGCCCTTGTCTCCTTGGGGAGAGGGCACCCCCTGGGAAGACACTTCGGTGTCCCCGCCGATCACAGGCGATGGAGCCCGGACTGGCGAATCACTCTCCGTCTCTCCAGGTGCTAGAGAGTTCCCCTCCGATAAAGAGGCGTCGGGGTGTCCTCCGGGAGGGCTGTAGGTCAGCAGGAGAGAAATACTAAGTAAAGTATCACAAATACTAAACAAACAAAGGTGCAGCATTTAAATCCGGATTAACTTACGATTCAGGCAAGGGTTTCACCCAGGGCTTCACCACGAAGCTATGTTCGGACGAATCCAAACTAGTAGCGAGGGTCATCTTCCTCTTGGGTGTAGTTGTGCCTGCTTCGACAGAGGCCGCCCTCTTCTCCCCCTGCCTTGCGTCGGGGCTCTTCTTCTTCCTCTTCCTCCCCATCATCTTCCTCCACCTCGTCAGAGGAAAGGATGTTGATTTCCTCGGATTTTTTGTCCGCAGGACGGGGGCTGTATCCGGCCCCCTTGAACTTCTTCCCAGGCTTCTTGACCGGCGCCTTGTACAGCGCCGGGACCAGCATCGCCGCCAATCGAGGCGATTCTGAGTCTTCGGGTAAAGGCGCCGAACACTTAATCTGGGTCGCCTTCTTCGTCCAGCCCTGTATATCATGCAAAAACTCCAATTCCTATTATCATTAAATAGGGGAATACATATATGTTCGGCAAAGTTTTCTATTACCTCTGGGGCGGAGAGCGTGGTGCTAAAGCCCGCGTCTTCAGTTTCCGCCGGCCACTCCTTCTGGCTCTTGAAGAGATGCTTCCAGATCTCCTTGTGCGTAAAGCAAAAGAGATGCTTCAGTGGCTTGTCTCCTACCGGATTCAACTCCCATAGGGAGGAGTCCCGGCTTTGGCAAGGGAGTACAAGCCGGGTCAGCATCACCTGGACCACGAAGGAAAGCAGGTGCCCTTGGAGATCATGCCGGACACACGGCTCACAAGAGTTGTCACTTTAGTTTGCGACCCCCAGTCTAGACCAGTTTTGGTCCAGGAGGTCAACCTCTCTAGGGGTCTGGATCTGAAAGGAGGCTCCACCGCCCATTTGGTGTCACGGGGTTCGGTAATGTAGAACCACTCCTGCTGCCAGACCTTATTCGTCTCCATGAATGAGCCCTTGGGCCAAGTTGTGTTCGGGAGCTTGCTAATCATGGCGCCCCCGCACTCCGCGTGTTGTTCGTCCACCACCTTCGGCTTTACGTTGAAGGTTTTGAGCCATAGGCCGAAGTATGGAGGGATGCAGAGGAAAGCTTCACATACCACTATGAAAGCGGATATGTGAAGGATTGAGTTCGGGGCTAGATCATGGAAATCTAGCCCGTAGAAGAACAGAAGACCCCGAACAAAGGGGTGGAGTGGAAACCCTAGCCCCTAATGAAATGGGAAGTGAATACTACCCCCTCACCCGCCTTAGGGACGGGAATCACCTGGCCCTTGGCAGGGACTCGGTGTGTGATGTTAGCGGTGAGATACCCCACGCTCCGTAGATCCTCCACGGTCTTTTTAGTGACCGTGGAAGCTTCCCACTTGCCCTGGCACCGGATCCAGCCATTGCTGGGAAGGCGAGTAGTGGTTGAGGAATGAGGAGCGGTGGGCACAGGAGATGAGAATACTGGGGCTAGGGAGATTGGAGAGTATGAGCTTGAGGAAGGCGTGGGGCTTATGAAAGGGATATATATCCTTTTATAACGCCGTGAATGCAGAGCGTCCCCCCACTTTTGCCATAAACTTCGCCGGTTCCCAAAGCGGTCGTGCGTAATTCGTGGCGTGGGTGCTCACGTCATATTAATAAGGATCCCACTAAAAGCGAGCACAATCTCTATTTTGATGGGATGTGTCAATGAGGATTTACCTCGAAACATGAAACTAGGACCAAATAAAACTGTTCGATATATTAGTGGGTTGGACGCGACGCTTCAGCCAAAAAGTTGTCAGTAGAGACACACAATTCATTTTCCTTTAAGAACCTTGCCTTCGAGGCTAAGGGTTCTACTAACCTTGCAGAGCCGAACACAATACTTCTTTGTACAGAAGATATATTCGGAAGAGCGAACCCACCTTGCAACGCCGAAGACAATACGGAAGCCGAACTCATCGTCATTGAAGTTAGGTTCAGGGGTTACTGAGGGAGTCCTGGATAGAGGGGTCTCGGGAGGCCATATAACTCTTGGTGGGCCGGACTGGTGGGCCATGAAGATCATAGTCGAAGATCATCCCTCGTATTCGGATAGGACTCATGTATTCATGTAATGGCAAGTTTTAGGTTTAGGTGTAATCTTTCCTTCCTCTGCAAGATGGTAAGTACAAACCCTAGGCCCCTCTGCTGTGTATATAAACCGGAGGGTTTAGTCCGTAGAGGCTAACTGAGAATCTCAAATCCTCATAGGCTAGACTTTAGGGTTTAGCCATTACGATCTCAGGGTAGATCAACTCATGTACACATATTCATCCATATTAATATAGCAAGAATTAGGATTTTACCTCGATCGAGAGGGCGTGAAACCGGGCAAACATCGTGTCCCCTGCCTCATGTAACCATCGATCCTCAGACACATTGTTCGGGACCCCCTACCCGAGATCGTCCGGTTTTGACACCGGCATCCCCAACATACCAAATACAATGGGAAATTGTGTAGGTGCACTAGTTTGGCGAAGAGATGGTGATACAAGTGTAATATGGATAGTAGATATGAGTTTTTGTAGTGCGAACAATAAAAAACAGCAAGGTAGCAAGTAACAAAAGTGCACACAAACGGTATTGCAATGATTGAAAACAAGGCCTAGGGTCCGTACTTTTGCTAGTGCAATCTCTCAACAATGCTAATATAATTGGACCATATAACCACCCATCAACGTGCGATGAAGAATCACTCCAAAGTGCCTATATAGCAGAGAACATAAGAAGAAATTGTTGGTGGGGTACGAAACCACCTCAAAGTTATTCTTTCCGATCAATCTTTCCAAGAGTTCGTACTAAAGTAACAAAAGTTACCCTTTCCGATCAAATCTATCCAAGAGTTCATACTAGAATAACAGAAGGTTATCTTTTCCGATCGATCTTTCAAGAGTTCGTACTAAGATAACACAAAGTTATCCTTCCCGATCGATCTATCAAGAGTTCGTACTAAGATAACACCAAAACATATTCAGATTTGTAATGCTCGATCCAACATAAAGAACCTCGAAGAGTGCCCCAACATTTCTACCGGAGAAACAAAGACAAGAACGTGCATCAACCCCTATGCATAGTTTACCCCAATGCCACTTCGGGAATCCGCAAGTTGAGTGCCAAAACATATATCAAGTGGATCAATACGATACCCCTTGTCACCACGAGTATTCAATTGCAAGACATATATCAAGTGTTCTCAAATCCAAAAGTATTCAATCCAAAGAAATATCAACAGGAAAACTCAATTCATCACAAGATAGAGAGGGGAAAACACCATATGATCCAACTATATTAACAAAGCCCCCGATACATCAAGTTCGTGCCATCAAGAACACGAGAGAGAGAGAGAGAGAGATACAACACATAGCTACTAGTACATACCCTCAGCCCCGAGGGTGGACTACTCCCTCCTCCTCATGGTGGCAATGGGGTACCAGTGATGATTTCTCCCTCCGGTGGAGTGCCGAAAAGGGCTCTAGGTTGGATCCCATGGAGTATAGAGCATTGCGGAGGTGGAACTTCTGATCTAGGTCTACCCCGAGGGTTTTTGGAATATTTCAGAATTCATAGGGTAAAGAGGTGGTGTGGGAGGCCACCGAGGTGGGCACAGCCCACCTGGGCGCGCCAGGGTGGCCTGGCGCGCCCTAGTGGGTTGTGCCCCCTCGGGGCACCCCCCCCAGGTGCAGCTTGATCCCATTGGTTTCCTTCTGGCCCATAAAAAATCTCCAAAAAGTTTCGCGGTGTTTGGACTCCGTTTGATATTGATTTCCTGCGTGTAAAAACATGCAGAAAACAACAACTGGCACTTGGCACTATGTCAATAGGTTAGTCCCAAAAATGATATAAAATGATTGTAAAACATCCAAGAATGATAAAATAACAGCATGGAACAATAAAAATTATAGATACGTTGGAGACGTATCAGAGTTGAGGATTGACGGCGCCAGAGATGTGGGAGCTTGGGCTGGAGGGATTGGAGGACTAGGGCTTGAGGAAAGCGTGGGGAACAAAGGTAAGATTTGAGTCCTTTTATAAGCGGTTTATGCTAAAGGCCCCCACTCCAGCCATAAACCTCACCGGTTCCCAATGAGGTCATGCATAAGGCACGATTAAGATGCTCACATCACATTGATAAGGATCCCGTAATAAGCGGCCACGACCTCTGCTTTGACAAAATGTGCCAATGAGGCGGCCAAGAAAACGGTTCGATATATATTAAAGGGACAGACGTGATGCTTCACTGAAAGGTTGTCAGTAAAGACACAATATCCGTTTTTTGATACCTTGCCTTCGAGGCTAAGGGTTGTACTAACCATGTAGACCTGGGCATAGTACCTTTTGTAGGGAATATTGCTTCAATATGTTCGGGAGGAGGAACCCGCCTTGCAATGCCGAAAATAGTGCGCCAACTGAACTCATCGTCAACAAAGACTGGTTCAGGGGCTACAGAGGGAGTCCTGGATTAAGGGATCCTCAGGTGGCTGGATCGTTCTTTATGGGCCGGACTGGTGGGACGTGAAGATTATCGATGAAGACTATCTCTCGTATCCGGATAGGAATCCCCATGTGTAAAATAGCAAGTTTAGAGTCCGGGTGTAATACTTTCCTTCCTCTGCAAGGTGATCATGTACAAACCTTAGGTCCCTTTGGTGCATATATAAACCATAGGGTTTAGTCCGTAGAGACAAGAGCATAATCATAGCAATCACATAGGCTAGACTTTTAGGGTTTAGCCATTACCATCTCGAGGTAGATCAACTCTTGTAACCCATATTCATCAAGATCAATCAAGCAGGAAGTAGGGTATTACCTCGATCGAGAGGGCCCGAACCTGGGTAAACATCGTGTCCCAAGTCTCCTGTTACCATCAATACTTAGATACATAGTTCGGGACCCCCTACCCGAGATCTGTCAGTTTTGATACCGACAGGCACCTCTACCCATTGCAAGATAAATAGATCAAATTGGTCAAACAAAACCCAAATACCGGAGAAGAAATACAAGGCTATAAGAAATCATGCATATAAGAGATCGAAGAAGACTCAAACAACTTTCATGGATATAAAAAGATAGATCTGATCATAAACTCAAAGTTCATCGGATCCCAACAAACGCAGCGCAAAAGAGTTACATCATATGGATCTCCAAGAGACCATTGTATTGATAATCAAAAGAGAGAGAGGAAGCCATCTAGCTACCGACTACGTACCCGTAGGTCTGCAAGGAACTACTCACACATCATCGGAGAGGCACCAATGGAGGTGGTGAACCCCTCTGCGGTGGTGTCTAGATTAGATCTGGTGGTTCTGGACTTTGCGGTGGCTGGAATTGAATTTCGTAGACTCCTCTAGGGTTTCTGGAATATCTAAGTATTTATCACATCATCATGTCTCAAAACTGTTAGAGGAATCAAGTTTATTTTGTCCAATGGTCTTTATGAACTTTTTTATTATACCCTTCTTGGATATCTATCACTTTGAAACTAATTTTTATGTGTTGCTTTTGATAAGCTCAAACAAATATAAGTGAAGATCATGAGCTTATTTTCTTTCTTTCTCTCAATATAATTTAAGTGAACCAAAAAAGAATTTCTTAAAGATTTACTAACTCTCAAATAAATCTAAGTGAAGCAAGAGAGTATTTCTTCAAAAATAATAAAGCACATCGTGCTCAAAAAGATATAAGGGAAGGCACTAGAGCAAATCCATAGCTAATAAAAACTTAAGTGAGGCATAGAGAGCTATTCTAACAAGTCATGGCATAATTATGGATCTCTCTAATAGGTGTGTACAGCAAGGATTGATAACTTAAAAATCAAAACAAAACAAGCAAAGACTCATATCATACAAGATGCTCCAAACAAAACACATATCATGTGGTGAATAAAAATATAGTTTCGAGTAAGGTAAAGATGGTCGTTAGAAGAAAGAGGGGATGCCACTTGGGGGCATCCCCAAGCTTAGTTGCTTGCTTCTCTTTGGATAATAGCTTGGGATGCCGGGGCATCCCCAAGCTTAGGTTCTTCTTACTCCTTATTCCTTCATCCATCGTAAGATAACCCAAAACTTGAAAACTTCAATCACACAAAATTCGACAAAACTTTTGTGAGATCCGTTAGTATAAGAAAACAAATCACTACTATAACTGATGTAGTAAACCCATTTATATTTTGCATTTGTATTATATCTACTATGTTCCAGCTTTTCTATGGCAAAAGCTCATCAAAGAAAACCATATAATCATCCAAACAAGCACATAACACAATAAAAATAAAATCTGTCAAAAACAGAACAGTCTGTCGTAATCTGGAAGTTTCGAATACTTCTGCAACTCTAAAAATTCTGAAAAACTAGGGCCACGTGGGCAATTTGTATATTAATCTTCTGCAAAAAGAATCAACCAAAAATCACTCTTTTGTTCAAAATGAGAATTTTTCTCGCGGGCGAAAAACTTCCTGTTTTTCAGCAAGATCAAATCTACTAACACCCAACATGATCCTAAGGCTTTGCTTGGCACAAACCTTTATTTAAACCAGAAAAAAGACATCTTAACAGAGGTATTAAAGGGTATTTTCACAAGAATAGAAAATAAAAATCAAAAAAAATATTTTATTTGTTGGGTTGCCCCCCAAGAAGCTATTTCTTTATAGCCATTAAGATAGGCTTGGAATTTCAATGATGCTCACATGAAAGACAAGAATTAAAGCACAAAGAGAGCATCATAAAATATGTGACAAACACATTTAAGTGTGACATACTTCCTATGCATAGGAATTTTATAAGCAAACAAATTATCAAGACAAGAAATGTCTAGCATATGCAAAGGAGAGGAATAAAACATTGAAAATCTCAACATAATGAGAGGTGATTTAGTAACATGAAAAATTCTAGAACCATATTTTCCTCTCTTATAATAATTACATGTCGGATCATACGCAAATTCAACAATATAGCAATCATATAAAAAATTCTTTTCATGATCCACATGCGTAAAAATTCTTTTCATGATCCATATAGCAATCCAAGATAGTGGGACTAACATCAAATAAGGTCATGACCTCTCCAAACCAACTTTCAATATTATCACAAACATATTCATCATGAGACTTAAATAAATTTTCAAGATCATAAAAAGAATCACTCGAGTGATGATCATTGCAATAAGTAGAGGACATATCAAAATTAGCATCCCCAAGCTTGGGGTTTTTCATATTACTAGCATAATTGACATTAATAGAGTTTATTATAACACTATTTCAATCATGCTTTTCATACAAGGAGCTATCATGAATCACCTCATAAATTTCTTCTTTTATCACTTCATCACAATTATGAAATTCATGAATCTCAAGCAAAACTTCATAAAGATAATCTAGTGCGCTCAATTCACTAGCAATTGGTTCAACATAATTGGATATTTTAAAAAGATTGGCAAGTGGATGAAGATCCATAAACGCTTTCCTTACAATTTCCAATAAAATACCCAATTATACCAAACAACCAAGCAAAGTAACCAAGTAAGACACAAGGGCACACGAAAACAGATCTGGCGAGAAAACGACAAACGAAAAAGAGGGCGAATAAAAACGGCAATTTTTTGTGAAGTGGGGGAGATGAAAATGAGAGGCAAGTGGAAAATAATGTAAATTGTGAGGAGATGAGATTTGTGATTAGCAACCTGGTATATGTTGAAGATGCTCCCCGACAACGTCGCCAGAAATTCCTTTTGATGTCTGCTAGAACTACGTCGGTATTTCCCCGAAGAGGAAGGGATGATGCAGTATAGCAGTGATAGGTATTTCCCTCAGTGATTATACCAAGGTTATCGAACCAGTAGGAGAACCAAGAAACACAGTGTAAACAACACATGCACACAAATAACAAATACTCACAACCCGACATGTAAAAGGGGTTGTCAATCCCTTTCTGGTAACGGACGTGATAGAGTTGTAAATATTGATAGATTGAATGATAAGTAAGATAAATTGCAGTAAAGTATTTATGGGTTTTGGGTTTAGTAGATCTGAAAATAAAATCAAAGAAAATAGATCGCAAAGGAAAATAATATGAGAAAGAGACCCGGGGGGCGTAGATTTCACTATTGGCTTCTCTCGTGAAAATTGCAAACGGTGGGAAAACAATTACTGTTTGATAGAACTTCAAATAATCATGACGATATCCAGACAATGATCATTATATAGGCATCACGTCCAAGATTAGTAGATCGACTCCTGCGTGCATCTACTACTATTACTCCACACATCGACCGCTATCCAGCATGCATCTAGTGTATTAAGTTCATGGAGAAATGGAGTAATGCAATAAGAACAATGACATGATGTGGACAAGATCTATTTATGTAGAAATAGACTCCATCATTTTATCCTTAGTAGCAACGATACATACGTGTCCGTTCCTTTCCTTCCACTGGGATCAAGCACCGTATGATCGAACCCACTACAAAGCACCTCTTCCCATTGCAAGATAAATAGATCAAGTTGGCCGAACAAAACCCAAATATCAGAGAAGAAATACGAGGCTATAAGAAATAATGCATATAAGAAATCAAAGAAGACTCAAATAACTTTCACGGATATGAAAAGATAGATCTGATCATAAACTCAAAGTTCATCAGATCCCAACAAACACACCACAAAAGAGTTACATCATATGGATCTCCAAGTGACCATTGTATTGGTAATCAAAAGAGAGAGAGAGGAAGCCATCTAGCTACTGACTACGGACCCGTAGGTCTACAAGGAACTACTCACACATCATCAGAGAGGCACCAATGGAGGTGGTGAACCCCTCCGTGATGGTGTCTAGATTGGATCTAGTGGTTCTGGACTTTGCGGCGGCTGGAAAAGAATTACGTCGACTCCTCTAGGGTTTCTGGAATATCTGAGTATTTATAGAGCGAAGAGGTGGTGCGGGAGGCCGCCGAGGTGGGCACTACCCACCTGGGCACGTAGGGGGGCTGGCCCTGGTGGGTTGTGTCCCCCTCGGGGAACCCCCCCAGGTGCAGCTCTGACCCATTGGGTGTCTTCTGGCCCATAAAAATTCTCCAAAAAGTTTGGCGGTGTTTGGGCTCCATTTGATATTCATTTCCTGCGATGTAAAAAACATGCAGAATACAGCAACTGACACTTGGCACCATGTCAGTAGGTTAGTACAAAAAAATGATATAAAATGATTATAAAACATCCAAGCATGATAATATAACATCATGGAACAATCAAAAATTATAGATACGCTAGAGACGTATCAGCCATCATTTCAGATCTGAACCTATTATGTTTTCATGAATATATATGTGTTCTTGATCCGATCTTGCAAGTTGTAGACATCTATTACGATTTATGATCCCCATACCCCAAGGTGACAATAATTGGGATTCTTTCCAGTGATTTCCGTAGTTTGAGGAGTTCATGTATTCACTAAGTGCTAATGCTTTGTTCCGGTTCTCTATTAACATTATGCCTTAATATCCCTTAGTTTCCATTAGGACCCCGCTGCCGCGGGAGGGTAGGACAAAAGATATCATGCAAGTTCTTTTCCATAAGCACGTATGACTATATATGGAATACATGTCTACAATATATTGATGAATTGGAGCTAGTTCTGTGTCACCCTAGGTTGTAACTACTACATGATGAATATTGTTGGGCTCTATCGTAGGGTGCGTCAACTGCAAATTAAAATTTTCCTATGCGTAGAACATCCAGGAACATGCTAAGGGCGATGAATCACAGATTGTTACCACTAGACGTGCAGTGCCGTGCAACGGAAGTAGAGTTGAGACAACGCGTCTCCGGAGTCGTCTCCTCCTCGTTGATCTCCCACGTAGCCGATCGGATCCCGCGAACAGGTTCGCCGGAGCGGTGCAAGAGCACCGCCTCTAACGGTATCCCCGCGTGCAGGAGGAACGTCGTGCGGCGGACTACTAGGTCTGATCACACAACCGGCGCCAAGTGGAGGTGGCTATTTGCAAGACATGCAAACCCTAGTGTCAGCACCGAAGCGATCAACTGAATGAGCGTACCTCCACTGTATATAGGCATCCGTCGCAGGCTCAACACTTGGGCCTCGCATGAAACCTAAAGCCCGAAGTATGTTCGGTTTGTATCCGAGTCCGAGTAGGACCAAGTCTGACTCCTAGAGTTTGATCCAACCTCACAGGTTCCTTCCCTTAAGCGCGCGACCCCTTAGGTTCAAGTCTGTCGGCGTTCTGGGAACGGGGGTACCCAGACTTGCCTGCCTGCGGCCCAGAGCATGGCTCGTTCGGCGGCCTGGTATGGCCCAACTTCATCAGCAACCACTCAAGACCCTTGCGAGGGGCCAAGCCTCACAAGGCGGACGACACAAGACCTCCCCTGGGGTGGCCTCACTAGGCTGGCTCCCGAGGAGCGGAGATATCAAGGCAAGGGGCACCTCACGATGTTTGCATGACGTGACCCATGACGACCAAGGCCAGGCGGGTGCCAGCGGGCGCAGGGAGCCAATTTTCTCTTTGGTGCTAAAGGGGCAAGTGCAGGCGAGGAGTCCCGAGGCGTCACGCAAAGGTTTCCATATAGGTGCGACAAGACCAAGACCAGCAGGACGGCAGGACGAAGGTCACCACGGAGCCCACGTCAATGTCACCACCAGAGCCTTTGGCAGGCGAAGACCACCTTTTGTCAGGATAGCTTGTACTAGCTGTCCCCCTTCAAACTTGGCTGTTGTAGGATCCCTTCTCGCTCAATATTTGGGAAGAGGACCCGAGCCTCTACAAATAGGACTAGCCACCACCATAGAAAGGGGATCGGATCCTGATCTGGGAAGACCCTGACCACCATCACACCCACTAGCTCACCGAGCACAAGAACACCTCTCCTCAGGAGGCTGTCCTTCTCATGTACTAGTTCATCCTCAACCTACAAGGCAATCCACCGCACCACACTGGATTAGGGTATTACACCACAACGGTGGACCGAACCAGTATAAACCCTTGTGTCTCTTGTTCTTCGGGTTCGACGAGCTAGGCCTAGGAATCATTGCGAGAGCGAGCTAGAGCGGAAAAGAGAGATCTTCGTGCGCACCTTAGTGTTCGAACCTCAAGGGTTTGACGTAACCCATAAACCGGCATTTGGCGCGTCAGGTAGGGGTGTGCCGAAGCTTTCCTTCCGTCAATCCACGCTCCATCATCCCGCCGGTTCCATGGCTGACGCTCGCCGAGCTCGTGCTGAGCGACGGTCGCCCTTGCCGCCTGTGTCGCTCAGACAGCTCCCGCCGGCGGATCTCCTAGCCGTTCTCCATCGCTTGCTGCCAACGCAACCACCGGCCCGGCGTGGCATGAGCAGCAGGCATCATCCCTGCACCCCTCCGTGCGGCGAGCCGGACACTGATACATCTCCAACGTATCTATAATTTTTTATTGTTACATGCTATTATTTATGATGTTTTGGATGTTTAATGGGCTTTGTCATACACTTTTATATCATTTTTGGGACTAACCTACTAACCCGAAGGCCCAGTCCAGATTGCTGTTTTTTGCCTGTTTCAGGGTTTTGCAGAAAATAAATATCAAACGGAGTCCAAACGGAATGAAACCTTCACGAGAGATATTTTTGGAGAAAATCACGCACCGGGAACTTGAGAACCATGTCAGGGGAGCCTCGAGGTGCCCACGAGGGTGGGGGGCGCGCCCCCCTTCCCAGGGCGCTCCCCACTGCCTCGTGCGCCCCCCCGAGCGACACCCGGTGTCCTCCTTCCTCCTATATAAGTATACGTACCCCGACACCATCAGCAACAGAGAGAAAACCCTAATTCCACCGCCGTAACCTTCTGTTTCCGTCAGATCCCATCTTGGAGCCTGTTACGGAGCTCCGCCGGAGGGGGGAATCCATCACGGAGTGCTTCTACATCATCATCATCGCCCTCACCATGAGTTGTGAGTAGTTTACCACAGACCTTCGGGTCCATAGCTAGTATCTAGATGGCTTCTTCTCTCTCTGGATCTCAATACAAAGTTCTCCTTGGTCTTCGAGGAGATCTATTCGATGTAATCTCTTTTTGCGGTGTGTTTGTCGAGATCCGATGAATTGTGGGTTCATGATCAAGATTATCTATGAGAAATATTTGGTTCTTTTCTGAACTCTTTATGTGTGCTCATAATATCCTTGCAAGTCTCTTCGAATTATTGGTTTGGTTTGGCCTACTAGATCTATAGTTCTTGCAATGGGAGAAGTGCTTGACTTTGGGTTCAATCTTGCGGTGTCCTTTCCCAGTGACAGTAGGGGCAACAAGGCACGTATTGTATTGTTGCCATCGAGGATAAAAAGATGGAGCTTATATCATATTGCTTGAGTTTATCCCTCTACATCATGTCATCTTGCTTAAGGCGTGACTCTGTTCTTATGAACTCAATACACTAGATGCATGCTTGATAGCGGTCGATGTGTGGAGTAATAGCAGTAGATGCAGAATCGTTTTGGTCTATTTGTCTCGGACGTGATGCCTATATACAATGATCATGCCTAGATAGTCTCATAATTATCCGCTTTTCTATCAATTGCTCGACGGTAATTTGTTTACCCACCGTAGAATATCGCTATCATGAGAGAAGCCACTAGAGAAAACTATGGCCCCGGGTCTATTCTCAACATGTCAATCCACATCTACTTTACTTTTACTGCTTTTACTTTCTATTCTTATAAACAAAAAAATACCAAAAATATAAACTATCATCTCTATCAGATCTCACTTTCGTAAGTGACCGTAAAGGGATTGACAACCGCTTATCGCGTTGGCTGCAAAGTTCTTATTTGTTTGTGCAGGTACGAGGGACTCGCGGGTGGTCTTCTACTGGATTGATACCTTGGTTCTCAAAAACTGAGGGAAATACTTACGCTACTGTGCTACATCTCCCTTTCATCTTCGAGGGAATACAGCACAAGCTCGAGAAGTAGCAGACACACCGCAACCCCGTCGCTGACTCCGGCGGGCTCGTCGCCTCACGCTCGTCGCGGACCCACGGACGCGCAGGCTGCGTTGCTCATGGCACGCGAGCTCCTACGCTACCGCCCCGTCGACGACTTCTACGAAGACTGGCTCGACCGCATTGCCGAGCTTGTCAGCGCCGCTGGGGGCTCTCCTGCACCATCCCCTCTCTACCTAGTCCGCCTCCCCATGCGGGCAACATGGCCCATGAAGCACCTCCACCACCTCTGCATCAAGGCGTCGTCCACGACCCAAGGCACGCGGCCTCACGGCGCGACCCCCTGCGCGTGGCGCCCATGCACGAAGAAGGACGCTACCAAGGGATCCAGCGGCCTTGAGGAGGAGCGCCAGCACTCCCTCCACCGCCTCGTCGAGACCATGTGCCCCCTGCCGTGGTGGCGTGCGAGGACCAAGACCAAGCTCCGCCTCCACGACAAGCTCCGGAGTCAACAGCACGCTGCGAGGCCCTCGTCCCCGAGCTGCGCAACGTCAACTGGCCCGGGAAGTTCAAGCCCGACCTGCCTCCACGTTACGACGGCACCCCCGACCCTGCTAAGTTCATGCAACTATACGAGCTGAGCATCAAGGCATCTGGCAGTAACGACAAGATCATGGCGAACTGGTTCCCCATGGCTCTCAAGCACGGCGCGCGCTCGTGTCTCATGAACCTGCCCGAGGGATCGATCTCCTCCTGGGGTGAGATGCGCGAGCGGTTCATCGCCAACTTCCAGGGCACCCGCGACCGCTCCCCGGCCGCAGGTGACCTATGGCGCATCAAGCAACAACCAGGAGAAACTCTGTAGAAGTTCATCCAGTGCTTCAACAACGTCCGCGTCAAGATCCCCAAGGTCATGGACGAGGCCATCATCTCAGCATTCTTAGATGGCATCCGTGATGTCAAGATGAAGGAGGAGCTCGCTATCCACGAAGATCTGTGCACGACCCTGGAGCTGTTCAACCTCGCGACCAAGTGCGCTAGAGCTGAGGAGGGGCGCCTCTCCCTCGTCGAGCTCCCCACCATTGAACCTGAAGACAAGAAGGCCAAGGGAAATGACATGAAGCGCAAAGGGGTGGCCGTGCTCGCGGCTGAGCCAGAGATGAAGCATGGCCGCGACTACCAGAAGTCATCTAACAGCAGTCGTCCATTCTACGCCTTCCACAACGTGCACAGCGACAACACCAATGACTGTCAAGAGCTTAGGTCCGTCCGCGAAGGGCGCATCGGCCAACGCCCCGAGCGCTGCAACTAGGGCTACGGCCGTGGAGGAAGCTGGACCGGGGGGGCGCTGGGACGACCACGGCCCCCGTCGGGAGTGGCGTGATCAGCCTCGTGAGGACCACTGGCGTGATCAGCCTCACGAGGGTGCCTGGAGGGACTAGGCTCGTGAGGGTGCCTGGAGGGACCAGCCTCGCAAGCACCGTCCCCAAGGCAAGGCCGGCCTCCCTCCGCTTCCACCAACAAGGAGGAACGACGACCAGGACGAGGGGGCTGGGGGCTTCCAGGAGCCTCGCGCCATCGCATGCATCTTGGGTGGTGCACAGGCCCCGGCCTCTCAGCGCCTCTTCAAGATGTTAGCCCGAGAAGTAAACGCGGCTCTCCCCAAGCTCGAAGCCACGCGCCCACTCAGGTGGTCCAAGTGCGCCATCACCATCAGTTCAGCAGACCAGCTCAAGTGCGCGGCAACTTTCGGTGCCTTCCCGATGCTCTGTTCACCCGTCATCAGCAACGTTCAAGTTACCAACACCCTCATCGACGGCAGCGCATGGCTCAATGTCCTATCCGTCGAGACGTTTTATAACCTCCAAGTGCCTTACGATCAGCTATAGCCTACCAAGCCCTTCTCAGGAGTGACCGACGGCTCCACCACCCTGATAGGGAAGATCTGCCTGCCTATCACCTTTTGCAAGCACGACAAGCACGACAACTACCACACTGAGCTCATCGACTTTGATGTCGCCCACATTCATCTTCCCTACAACGCCATCCTTGGATACCCAGCCCTGGCCAAGTTCATGGCAATGACTCACCATGGCTACAACGTCCTCAAGATGCCAGGAAGCGGCGGCGTCATCACCATCGCCTGCGAAGAAAAGGATGTGGTGTGCTTGCTCGAGCGTGCTTACCAGGCTGCGGCCATCGAGGATCCAGACAATGATGGCGCCATCTACCCTCCTGAGGCCGTCCCCAAGAAGAAAAAGTAGCTGCTCGCCCTGGAGCCTCACGAAGATGCATCACCCAGCGGCCATACCTCGGGACATGCGGCCATGGATGGGGCGCCTCCCTCCCTCGCATAGGAAGGCGTGCCCGACGCTCCCCTTGGGATGAGCTCGAGGGCTCTCCTCTGGAGGGCCTCCAACCTAGCCAATGTCTCGAGGGAGGCGCTCGGGCACCATGTGGAGGCGTGCTTCACTGTGCGTTTCCCTCCGGAAGCCTCAAGGCGTGAGGCACCAAGTGCTCAGGAGTTCATCAACCAGACAATCGGAGACTTGCAGGTGCTAAGGGCAATGCGAGGCAAGCGCAGCCCAGCACCTCAGAGTGCAGTTGTTGTCCCAGGCTCAGGCGACGGGCTGCGCGTCTGCGTCAACGTCCTAGGACTCAACAGGATGGCGTCTCAGGAGCTCTACTGTCCCTCTCACGTGGGCCGGTGCGAGGGTCCCCCTCACAGCTACGTTCGCATGCCCTTCGGCTTGCCGAACCAGGCGACCCTGGACCAGCGCCACATGCGGGGGGGGGGCCTGGTGACTCGCGAAGCCAGGCATCAAGAGATCTTGGTGGAGGTGGCATTGGTTCTTCGCGAGCTCTGGGAACCCCCGGCGCCTTGCGAGGCCCCGGAGTCACGCAGCTCATGAGGAACGACATCTGCATCGAGCGTCTTTAGCTACATCAGCACCACTTCAGCAACTGTGCCAGGTGACATTTTCCAGTTTTGTTCAGCTAGGAGCGCCCCTCGGACTACATTATTCCCAGGTCGCATGGGCTTGTCCCTACGACGTGTATCTTTTTGCATCTTAAGCTTACTCTGTTGGGGGTGCCCCTCGGGCCGCATCATCCCTAGGCCGCACGGGACCCCTGAGCATCGCGACTCAGGGGCCTAACTGGCCACGTAGCCCCTCACTCTCTGGTCTTGTCCTAGCGATCCAGACATGCCACCGGTGGCTGAGGTATGCGCGGGGTCGGGTCCTGCCGACATAGAACACCAAGTCCTAGTCCAGCATTTCCTTCCCAAGGGCCGTTCGCATGTCAAGGGGGACTCCTGAGCATTGCGGCTCGGGAGCCTAACTGGTCACATAGCCCCTCAGCCCCTGGTCTCATCCTGGTGATCCGGATGACCCAACGGCGGCTGAGGTACGCGCGGGGCCAGACTCTGCCGACGCAAAACTCTGGGGCAAGCGGGAAGGAAATCGCGAAATCTCAGCCACACGACATCTGAAGCCGGCCAGGCACACCGCTTGAAGAATCACCTCAGACCCGTCAAGATAAGTCATAAACCCCATCAGTGTGCCGCCATCACTTGAAGAGTTGGTTCATGCGGTCATGCGTCGGCAATGTCACCTCCCTTCTTAGCCTCCGGAAGCTGCTTGCACGCCAAGGGGGACCTCTTGAGCATCGTCCCTCAGGAGCTCTTAGCGGACCACGGACTGCTCACCTCCTGGCCTTAACCATGGCATCGCGACCTGGCATACCAACGACAGCTGCAGCTTGCCTTGGGACTAGGACCTGCCGGCGTAGAGCACCAAGCTACTGAAAGAGTAAAAAGGAGCGACACTGCCAGAGTGAGACCGGCAAACAGAGTCTCTTAGCAAGGATAATAAACACCGAAGCACAAGCGTTACAAGTTCTTTACACGCCCCCATGGGGTTGGCTTTGATTCCTCGCACGGAGCACAAGAGAAGGATTTCTTGAGGCCCTAACTACGGCTACCATCGGTGACACCATCATAAATAGTGGGCCACGAGAGGCCATCTCCGATCCCACTCAAGTCACCATCGGCGACATGCTTGTGCAGCTGATGCGCTCCGAGCACGGCACGAGCTTGGAGGCGCGTAGCTATCGTCTCTCATCTCCGGAGACTCGTCGGCCTCTGGAGAGCCGCTGGACTCCCAAGGGCAATCGCTGCTTCTAGGAGAGCTTGTTGGAACTCGGGATCCGGTAAAACCCTTAAGGTTCGAACTCTAGGGTGTGCACAAAGGTCTCTCCTTCCGTCCTAGATCGTCTACTCACCGATACCTAAGCCTAGCTCGTTAGATCCGAAGAATAAGGGACACGAAGTTTATACTCGTTCGGGCCACCGTTGTGGTGTAATACCGTAATCTAGTGTGGTGTGGTGGATTGCCTTGTAGGCTGATGGAGAACTAGTACATGGATGAACTGCCTCCTGAGGAGAGGGGTTCTTGCGCTCGGGTGAGCTTGTGGTGTGTGGCCTTCTATCTGATCAGCTCTAGATGAGATGATCCCAATGGTGGTGGCTAGTCCTATTTATAGCGGCCCGGGTCCTCTTCACAAATATTGAGCGGGAAGGGATCCCACAACGTCCAAATTTGAAGGGGGCAACTAGTACAAGCTATCCTGACAAAAGGTGGTCTTCGCCTGCCAAAGGCTCTGGTGGTGACGCCGTCGTGGGCTCCGCGATGACCTCCATTCTATCGTCCTGCTGGTCTTGGTCTTGTTGCACCGATATGGAAACCTTTGCCTGATGCCTCGGGACTCCGCACCTGCACCTGCTCCTTTAGCACCAAAGGGTGAACAGGCACTCTGTGCCCGCTGATGCTCGCTTGGCCTTGGTCGTCACTGCTCACGTCACGAGGACCTCGCGAGGTGTCCCTCGCCTCGATATCTCCGATCCTCATAAGCCGGCCTAGTGAGGCCGCCCCAGGAGATGCCTTGTGTCGTCCGCCTCGTGAGGCTTGGCCCCTCGTGATGTCTTGAATGGTTGCTGAAGATGTTGGGCCGTACCAGGCCGCATGATAAGCCACGCCCTGGGCCGCAGTCAGGCAAGTCTGGGTACCCCCGTTCCCAGAACGCCGACAGTAGCCCCCGCGCCCAAGGTGCGCTCGGGCTTGGCTTCGCGGCGAAGCCAAGGGCCCAGTGCGGAGCGCCGCGGGCCCCAAAAGCATGCGGCCTTGACTGACGAGTGGCAACTGATGGGACGTGGGTGTCTCCACTTCTCCATATAGCCTCGGTTTTCGCCCGACCGGACGGCCTCTGTTACCTGCTCAGCTCTGCCTCCTTTGCCAGCGGCACGCCCTACGGTTTCTTTGTCTTCTAAACCTCCTTCTCTGGCTTGATTCACCACCAACTTCCTCCATCATCATGGCCTCTGGCACAGACAAGGAAGATGGGGCGGAGCCTGGCGCCTCGGCTCCCTCGCCACCAGTCTTCAGGCCCGCCACCGAGTGGTCGGTGGTGATCAACGAAGAGATGATGGATAAGGTGCGCCCAGCACTCGCCACCGATTCCAATGAGTGGGGGCGACGGTGGCTTGGCCTGCTTCCCGCGCCGAGATTGACAGGTCGGCCACCAAGGTCCCCCTCCATCTTCACGCCCTCTGGGCTGGCCTGATCCCCCTTTCTCCGATTTCTTCAATGTGGTGCTCTCGCATTACCAGATCGGCGTGCTGCATCTTGATCCTCAGTCCATCATCCTCCTTGCTGTTTTTGCCTTTGTCTGCAAGGCTATGGTGGGCGTTGCTCCCTCTGTGGCCTTGCTTCGCCACTTCTTCTTATTGCATCTGACGGATGCGCTCCAGTGCTCCGAATGCGTGTCTTTCCAGACCATCGCGGCGATGTCCGGCTCGGGCATCGACTTCGACCTTGCGACGATTGTTGGTGGCTTCAAGAAGCAGTGGGTGTTCGTCGATGTTGGGGTGCGCAGCCCCCTGCTGCTCCCACCATGGATTCTGGCCGCTCCAAGCTCCGGCTGGAACCATGTGAGGCTCGTTGATCGGAAGCTGGCTCCTGTTTGGCTCTAGTTTGCCAAGCTGCAGAGGCTTGGAGTGACTGCACCTATGGTGGCGAGGGAGTTCATCCAGCACCGCATTGCCCCGCTTCAGCGCCACTCTCGGTCGAAGTGGGCTTTCTCCGGCCCAGGGGACCGCATGAGGCTCCAGACGTCTTCCCTCCCCTGCGAGTTGCGGCGCATGATGCTCGAGGTCCTGACGGGTGATCCGACGCCAGCCCGCCTGCTGGAGGAGGATTGCCTCCTGTACTGCTGCTCAAACAGGGTGGAGTTTGTGAGGCAGATGCCCCCCTTTGATGAATGGGGGCTTTGTCCGCTCGGCCTTGTTGGCTCTCGTGAGAACCCTGTCTGTGTGGCTCCCTTGCCTGCTGGTGTTGAGGCGGTCTCCCCAGAAGTGGGTGCAGGTGGACGACCGCTGCCGAGTGCTGGTGGCGCCGCTAGTTCTGTGTTGACACCTCCGGAGGTTCCTGAAGTGCCGCCCTCCGGAGCTCAGGAGAATCGCCCGGAAGGGGCGGTTGAGGTGCACGTGCCGCCTAATGCTCCCGAGGCTGAAGCCCCCGTGGCCTCTTCGCATCGTCCTGGGGCGTGGGCAGGAGGCCCCGCCTGACCTGATGCCTCTTGGGGCGCCTCATCCGGAGATGCACCGGTTGTGCCTGATGTCGCCGATCGCTTCTGGGGCTTCGGCCGGCTCCGGCCAAACTTCGAAGATCTTTGCAAGAGGAGGAGGTCCCCTAGCTGTGGTGACGTTGCCTTCCGACCACTGCAGCTGAGGAAGTACATCGCCATAGATGAGTGAGTAGCTTATCTTCGTAACTTCTTGTGTGTTGCCTTCCTTCCTGACCATGATTCCTCAGGGCCCCTCCTGCCAAGGCGATGGCGCCTACTAGGAAGCCGGCCCCTGCGGCCCCGAGCTCTTCGTCATCCCAGGGCGCCCTCGGTCGATGGGCCACCTCTGGCGTGCGGCCATCCGCGAGGTCAGACGCGCCGGCCTGGCGCCTTGTCTCTGCGTTCTGTCCGTTCCTTCTTCGTGGCTCCGCCCGGGGACTGGGGGGCGTGCCAAGCCCCCCCCCCATGGTTGTTGAATGTAGCAGGGTCGCCTTGGCCCTATCGTCTTCTTCAAGTGGTGGGTCCCATCCCCTCCAGGCCCTGGCTGGGGCCCAAGAGATGACTGCGGCAGAGGAGACCCGTGCCCCGCCTCCGGGGGAAGACGAGTCTCCTCAGGCCTCTTCAATTGTTCTTGGCGCCGAGGAGGGCCCTGGCCTCCCGTTTGAGTTAGCGCGCAGGTACGGAGCAGCCCATCGCAAGCTTCTCCGGGAGGTGATGAATGCGTTGGGCCGACTCGGGGAAGAGCTTGAGGGAGTCGACGCTTGTCTTGAGGCTGATGGTCTCCAACTGTTGGACGAGTGGCGCCGGCTAGGGGTGGCCATTAACCTCGGGCGCCTCCAGCATGAGCGTGCCAATGCGAAGGCAAACGCGTCCCTCGCGGCCTCGCGAGAAGCCTGCGCCCAGGCCCTGGAGGAGGCCAGGGAAGCCGACACCCGCTGCGAGGCTGCAGAGAGGCGCCTGCTGGAGCTTCAGGCCCTGAATGCCACTTTGAGGAGCGAGCTGAGGTGCTTAACGCCGCCCTGGCGTTGATGAGGGGAATGCCCTTCGAAGAGGCGGAGATCTTGCGGCGCGAGGAGGCGCTGATGCTAGAAGCCGCGGAGTGCAGCCTTGAGCTTGAGCGGCTGGAGGCAAGGGAGCGCCACGTGACCCTGGCCGAGGATGCCGTCTTTACTCGCGAGGCCAGGGTCCAGGAGGAAATCGACCGAAGGGTGGCGGAGGCTCGCGCGGACCTAGCCGAGGGGTATAACTTGAAGTTGGAGCTCCAGCAAGCGGAGGCCAATGGGAGGACTGCTGCCCTCAGGGCGAGGCTGAGAGAAGCAGAGCTGCGTGAGAGGGCCACCGCGGCAGCTCTGTCTTCCGCCCAGGTTGAGTTGGCCTCCGCGTAGGCATACTTGGCCTTGCTCCAGCAACAAGTTGATGACGCCGCAGTTCTTGCATAGCAGAGAGAGGACGAGGCTGGTCGTCGACTACTGCTGCAGCACGAGCATCTCCCGATGCTGCGGACTCTTTGGGCGACGGCCAATCGGGCATTGGGGGCCATCTGTGAGGAGAACGCCCCCGATCCCCACATGGAGGATTACGCTGGTCATCTTATCTTCTTCACCGAGGTTGTGACGTGTCTCGAGATGTCGGAGATATTGACCACGGGTGTCCTCATCGACCGCCCACAGCGTTTCAAGACATTAAGGCTGCCTGCCATCCTTCGGCCGCCTGCGCATGAGGCCGCCTCCTAGGGCCGGCTGGCCGCAGGAGCTGGCAGGCGGCAAATCACCAACAGGCGGCTGTGGAGCAACGGACATCTGGCAGACGGCCCTATGCCTCCCCCTCGTAGTAAGCGCTGGGGGTCTGCGACAAGACTAGGGCATGGTTATAGTGGAGCCTGCCCCCCAGAATCTAACATAGCGTGGCTACAGTGTTGGTGTACCTCACGGGCACCCCTTGGCCGACGCGTCACTGTAGCCATGTTGCATGTGACCTCACCTTGGTCAGTAGAAGCCATGATCCCACGATCTGGAGGTGGTGCGGCCTACAGGCGGCAGGCCCCACCCGTCAGTGAGCCATCAAGTAGCGGCCGGCCTTCAGCAGACGGCATGGGGAATGGGTTACCCTATAGCAGGCGGCCTGCCGTTCCCTTGAAGTCCGAACCCCATCAAGATGACAAGATGGGGCATGGGAACAGTGCACGACCGTAGGGCGGCGGCACTGTAGCCACTCCCTCCTCAACAGCGCCTTCGTCAGCGGAAGGACGTCAACAGTAGAACGCAGTCACAGTGGCCCACAGGCTGCGGGCCCACAGGGCGACATGTCCCCGATAGCCGACGGGACCCACCAAGCGGCGGGACCTAGCAGCCGGTGGAGAAGCCAGCGCCTAGAGGCGCTGACGGCCGGGGCCCGCACCCGGCCGGATTACCATTGTAGCCCTGGGGAGTAGGCCTATATAAACCCCCAGGGTCCTCCATGCAGAGGGGTTAGACATTGAGAGATACATAGAGAGAGAGAGAGATAGAGAGAGAGAGAGAGAGAGAGAGAGAGAGAGAGAGAGAAGAAGAAACCCTAGCCACCACTTGCATTCCTAGAAGGAGAGGAGAGAGCTAGCCTTGCCCTTCTTCCTCCTCTAGACGACACAACTCAAGGAGCATCCTTGTAGCTACCATATTGACGATAGTCATGACGCGGAGTCCCCGCAGAGCAGGATTAGGGGTGTTATCTCCATGGAGAGCCCCAAACCTGGGTAAGATTCGTAGGCATCCTAAGTACCGCCTTATCCTGCTTCCAGGGCCCTGCGACGTTCTCTTGACCCCATGCATGATAAGCCATCCTTTGACATATGTCGCACCAAAACCCCGACATGAGAGCCAGGCCATGAGAGCTCGTCGCCTTGTCGAAGAGAAGAGCCGGAGCCTCCTGGGGCACGCGTTCTCCCGGGTCTTCAGCTACCTCCAGAGCATTGATCCTGAATTTGACTTCGACGCTGCCATCGCCCCCGTGCCTGGGGCTGTCCGAGACAACTTGGCGCATTGGGTGGACGACCACATGGATGCTCTGGTCCAGGCCTCCGCCACCAACGATGACGAGGCCGTGGTCGTGGTGGATGAAGGTGGCGTGGTTGAAGATGATGGAGACGTGTTCAGCGAGAGCACTGGCAGCGCACACGAGAGCGACTCGAACATCGCGGCGAGCGATGTGTCTGGTTGAGCTTGTGTTCTTTTGCTCTAACCCTGCATGCATAGACTCGCAAGAGGCCCCGTAGGGTGTGAGAGTGTTTTGATGGGGGGAGCCCCCTATGTGTGTAAACTGGTATTCCACTTTCCTTCCGTTGGTGTTTGAATCCAAACCTGGGACGTGCGTCTTCGAGCTTCCCGAGCTTAGTTGCCATTGTATTTCACTTTGATCTTACCTGTCTTTGTGCGGGTTACGAAGCTATGGGTTCGCCTCCATCCTTGGGTGGATTGCTTGTGGTCCGCGACACTGAGCCTCCTGAGCAATGTGTGGCCCTGCCCCAGGGAGCAGGGCCAGGGGTGTTCCGCTGGCCGCGGCAGGATGCCTACGCGGCAAAATTGCGGCACGTAGGCTCTTGCCCCGTGGGGGTCCTGCCGAGGTTGCGACGACACGTCAAATGAGATTGGCCTTCCGGTCCCCGAGCCAGAGGGCCTGGGGTAAAATCTTCACGACAGCCAGAGGCGGTAAAATTCAGCAGAAATCAACGAAAACTCCCCCCATTTTGGCAACAAGCAAGACTTGAAGTTCAATTCTGAAGACACGGCGAATCCAATTACAAAAGGGAAGGCGATTAAAGCAAGTAGCCGCGTCCGGAACCTATCTAGTATTCTGTCTTCTAACCAGTGCGGAGCTAAGTGTTGCCAGTAAGACATAGGAGGGAGCCCCCGATGCCCGAGGGCAGCTCTCTTGAGACTCCAGGCGTGTACAACACCACTCATTATTACGTGAGAGTGTCACGGGCAAAGATCTTCACAGGCGCGAGCCTTACTTCATATCGCCAGACGAGGGCCCCGCCTTGCGCCACCCCGACCTCCGTTGGGGCAACCAGAAACCAGGACATGACCAAGAAGGCAAAGGGGGACGCCTGCGGCGCCCTCGGCGACCACGGGCCCTCTGCCAGGGGGGAGCTTGGCGACGCTCGCCCGACAGAGGACCTACTTTCGCATACTTCCCTGCTCCTCGCGTCGCTGGGGATACCGCGGCTCTAGGCCTTCCACACGCAGCCCCCAACGTTCTGCTCTGGTTGAGGCCGGAGTGGCCGCTCTCAGATCTTCGACCATCGCCGTGGTGTGATTCACCTGCAGTCCACTGTTAGCGTACGCCTGCTGCTGTGATACCTGTTGTGCTCTGTCGTTGTCACTGAAGGGGTCCACGGTGTCCCCGGGCGACTCATGGTAATCTTCTTCCTCGAGCGGCTCACCATTCCATCTCGTCCCGAGGAAGGCATTGGGGCCTTCCCCGAACACGTATGCCAGGTCCACCTTGCGGGGCATGTAGGCTTCATCGGTAGCCCCACCAAGGGCACCGCCTATGTGCCCCGTGCCTTGAGCCCCCGGCTGCAGTATCTGGCCTTGGCGGCCGCTGAGTTGTACCCCAGCGTACCCTCGCGAGAGGCCACCGGCTCTTGTTCCTGCAGGTTACGAAGTCACTGCAGTCGTAAGGATGGCATGAGCGCTCCTGTTGGTGTCGTCGGGTCTTCCAATCGCTCCAGAGGATGCCCACGCCTGTCGAGGCCTCACCAGCGCCCCACCTGCGACTTGGGGCGGGGGTGAGGAGCAGAACAGCGGCGCGCCTCTGCAAGTGCAGCCCAGTAGTTCAGCGACGCATTCCAGCAGCACATCGCGGTCGCCCTCATCCAGCCTGCATCGTAACAGTTCCCGCGCCACGATGAGCGCAGCCCTCGTGTTCGCCTGCTCCCGTCGGGTGTAGGGTGCCTTCGCCGCGGCGTGGTTTGCAGATTGCGCCGTGGAGCGCGCGCGCCGGGACGCCGAGGCAGTGGTCGCCGGCTCGCGCCGCCCGTGGCTGGCAGCGCTGGTTGGTGCGGGGGCCTCCTGGAGTGCGGGGTTGAGGTCTCCATGGGTGGATGGTGCCGCTCGCATAGGCCGGGTCACCCAGCGGTCGGCATGAGCTCCCTGATCATCGGCCATGGGGATTGCAGAGTGGTGACATCACGAATAATAGAAGAAAAGATCCAGCGCACCCCTACCTGGCGCGCCAAATGTCGGATCTCGAGTTCCAGCAAAACCTTTAAGGTTCGAACTCTAGGGTGCGCACGAAGATCTCTCCTTCCGTCCTAGCTCGTCTACTCACCGATCCCTAAGCCTAGCTCGTCGGATCCGAAGAACAATGGACACGAAGTTTATACTAGTTCGGGCCACCGTTGTGGTGTAATACCCTAATCCAGTGTGGTGTGGTGGATTGCCTTGTAGGCTGATGGAGAACTAGTACATGGATGAACTGCCTCCTGAGGAGAGGGGTTCTTGCGCTCTGGTGAGCTTGTGGTGTGTTGCGTTCTATCTGACCAGCTCTAGATGAGATGATCCCAATGGTGGTGGCTTGTCCTATTTATAGCGGCCTGGGTCCTCTTCCCAAATATTGAGCGGGAAGGGATCCCACAACGGCCAAATTTGAAGGGGGACAACTAGTACAAGCTATCCTAACAAAAGGTGGTCTTCGCCTGCCAAAGGCTCTGGTGGCGACGCCGTCATGGGCTCCGCGATGACCTCTGTTCTGCCGTCCTGCTAGTCTTGGTCTTGTTGCACCGATATGGAAACCTTTGCCCGATGCCTCGGGACTGCGCGCCTGCACCTGCTCCTTTAGCACCAAAGGGGGAACTGGCACTCTGCGCCCGCTGACGCCTGCCTGACCTTGGTCGTCACTGCTCACATCACGAGGACCTCGCGAGGTGTCCCTCGCCTCGATATCTCCGATCCTCACGAGCCGGCCTAGTGAGGCCGCCCCAGGAGATGCCATGTGTTGTTCGCATCGCGAGGCTTGGCCCCTCGCGAGGGTCTTGAATGGTTGCTGAAGATGTTGGGTCGTACCAGGCCGCCTGATGAGCCACGCCCTGGGTCGCAGGCAGGCAAGTCTGGGTACCCCCATTCCCAGAACGCCAACAAAGCTGGCGACAGGACCGATGGTTGGCATGGCTCTAGCCGCTATGCCATCCCGATGGCCCCCTCCAGGGCAGCACTCAAGGCGGCGTCCCTCCTCGTCGAACACCTTGAAGAGCAGCACGGAGGCGCAGTCGTACACGAAGTGGATGGCGAGGGCACCCTCCGTGCGGCAGATGCGGGCGACCTCTCCCCATCCGCGGGTGATGAAGATCTTGCCCGGGGAAACAACCTCAGCCTCAGCCCCTTTTGTCGGGGCCTAGCACTCGGCATGCTGTAACCACAGCTCAAGCGGCCCTCTCGACGGCATCTCTTCAGAGAAGAATTGCGGGAAGCAGATCCAGGAGCTCGCAGGCATCGCCGCCCACACCACGAATTCACATGAAGAGCCCCCAACGTGTGCTCCCGGGATGGCGGCGCGCACCACGCCGGCATGCTCGACATGGCTCAGGCGCGAGCTACGCTGGGTGCCGCCTTCCCCTTCACAGCCTTACACCCTGGTGTACAAGGGCAACGGGTAGCCGGGGGCGCTCGTGCCAAGGCCTCGTCACATCCGGCCTGAGGACGGTTTCGCAAGAGAAGAACGACCTTTTCTTTGACGGGAGCAACCCTAGATTTTCACGAGGGGCCTTTCCCTTCTCAGAGGCGGAGAATCGTCGAATCGGTGCCATAGGTGGCGCCGCAAAGCAAGGAGCAAGGAGGAAGAAGAAGAAGCAGGCGGAACGGAGGAAGATGATGGGCAACAGGGGCTCCGCCCGTCGCCTCATTTATAGTCGGGAGGAGGCCAACCGCCGGCCTCCGTAATCGCAGGTAATGATGGTCTTTTGTGCATGCAGGGACTCGTCAAGTCATGCAGTTGCCGAGGCAGCGTGGGGAAGTGCTGACGTCGACGTCCTGTCAATCGCCATGCGTCAATCAAGGCCGCAGGCTTTTGGGGCCCGCGGCGCTCCGCACTTGACCCTTGGCCTCGCCGTGAAGCCAAGTCCAAGCGCACCTTGGGCCCGGGGGCTACTGTCAGCATTTTGGAAACGGGGGTACCCAGACTTGCCTGCCTGCGGCCCAGAGCTTGGCTCGTCCGACAGCCTGGTACGGCCCAAATTCATCAGCAACCACTCAAGACCCTCGCGAGCGGCCAAGCCTCGTGAGGCAGACGACGCAAGACATCCCCTGGGGCGGCCTCACTAGGCTGGCTCCTGAGGAGCAGAGATATCAAGGCAAGGGGCACCTCACGATGTTTGCATGATGTGAGCCATGACAACCAAGGCCAGGCGGGCGCCAGCGGGCGCAGGGAGCCAGTTTCCTCTTTGGTGCTAAAGGGGCCAGCGCGGGCAAGGAGTCCCGAGGCGTCAGGCAAAGGTTTCCATATCGGTGAAACAAGACCAAGACTAGAAGGACGGCAGGACGAAGGTCGCCACGGGGCCCACGACGACGTCACCACTAGAGCCTTTGGCAGGCGAAGACCACCTTTTGTCTGGATAGCTTGTACTAGCTGTCCCCCTTCAAACTTGGCCGTTGTGGGATCCCTTCTCGCTCAATATTTGGGAAGAGGACCCGGGCCTCTATAAAGAGGACTAGCCACCACCATAGAAAGGGGGTCGGATCCTGATCTGAGAAGACCCAGACCACCATCACACCCACTAGCTCACCGAGCACAAGAACACCTCTCCTTGAGGCTATCCTTCCCATGTACTAGTTCATCCTCAGCCTACAAGGCAATCCACCACACCACACTGGATTAGGGTATTACACCACAACGGTGGCCCAAACCAGTATAAACCCTTGTGTATCTTGTTCTTCGGGTTCGACGAGCTAGGCCTAGGAATCAGTGCGAGAGCGAGCTACAGCGGAAAGGAGAGATCTTCGTGCACACCCCAGTGTTCGAACCTCAAGGGTTTGCTGGAACCCATAATCCGACAAAGTCGACTTGGTCGTAGGTCGGATCACCTCTGACCTACACGGTTGGTAGCAGCCTCTAGCAAGGTGTGCCAACCACCAAGAAGACTATGAAGCTGGTTAGGCGAACCTATACACCGTGTCACACTTTTGTTCCCTTTGTCGCACGATATATGTTGTCGGGCTCAAGGTGAGACTATCATCCTTGTGCTAGCCTGGCCCATTTCTCATTCCAGTGATGCCGACCACTATCCGGATTATCTCATAATCCTTGTCGCATGGCCATGCTTATCCTAGTCGGATCACACAAGGGGCAAATCCCATCTTGCTCGACCATGTCTCACAACATGGGTCTGGACAAACCTGAAACCTACCTTTATGATTACCCAGTCACGGAGTAGCGTTTGGTCGGCCCAAAGCAAGTCTGTCACCATCCCGAGTACGTGCGCCAGCTCAGGTCTTAGGCATAGAACATATGTTGTACTAGAGACTCACACATGACATATCGCTGCGTCTCATAGTTGGGTCTGTCCGACTCGGACCTTATCTTGACTCGGATCTGACTACGTCGAATCCGACCAGAACTTTCCAAGTCCATATCCGGTTAGCATCCAATGCTCCATGGCTAGTGAGACTGAGCCATCCACCATGTCATATGCTAGTCTAGTTCAATGTGTGTCCACACATCGCTTTCGACTAGGGACCATCTAGGATGTATCATACAACACAAGATCTCACAGACAAGTCATGTACTTGCCAACAAGTATCATTGATTACATCCAAGGACTATCTTTATTCATAAACACAAAAGAAATATCATCATACATGATTTCCTCTAGGGCTTATCTCCAACAGTCTCCCACTTACACTAGAGTCAATCAAATATACATCGAATGCCCATAGCTCTAACGTTCCCCTCATGCTTGGGTTGTGGAAGCGGCTAGTCAATGGATCTGCAACATTTGCATTCGTGCGAATTTTGCATAACTCTATATCACCACTCTTTACGATCTTTCGTATCAGGTGATATTTCCGATCTATGTTTCTGGTCTTGTGGTGGTTCCTCGGCTCCTTGGCTTGTGCGATGGCACCATAATTATCACAATAAAGGTCCAACGGTTTCACCAAGACTGGGAAATTACCAAGATGATCCAGAAAGTTCCGGATCCAAACACCTTCCTTTGCAGCTTCACAAGCCGCAATGTATCCGGCTTCTGTGGTATAATCGGCCACCGTATCTTGCTTGGAACTCATCTAGCTCACTGCTCCTCCACTCATGACATACACGAATCCAGACTGTGATCGACAATCATCTCTATCAGTTTGGAAACTAGCATTGGCGTAACACTTTACGACGAGCTCCTTCTCACCTCCATAAACTAGGAACATCTCTTTAGTCCTTTTCTGGTACTTCAGAATAGTCTTTACCGCCGCCCAGTGACTCTCACCTGGGTTGTCCTGGTATCTACTTGTTAGGCTTATTGCAAAAGGAACATCAAGCCGTGTACATATCATGGCATACATGATGGATCCGATTGCCGAGGCATACGGAACTTCGCTCATCAGATGTCGAAGGAATCTGAGTCTCGCTTAGACTTATACCATGTGAGACAGGCAAGAACCCTTGCTTGGCCTCACTCATGTTGAACCTCTTCAACACATTATCTATGTACGTGCATTAGCTCAAGCCGAGCAGCCTCCTTGATCTATCTCTATAGATCTTAATGCCCAATATGTAAACCGCTTCACCAAGGTCCTTCATTGAAAACTTTCCATTCAATGATTCCTTGACCGAGTTAAGCATCAAAACATCATTTCCGATTAGCAAGATGTCGTCCACATATAGTATCAAAAAAACTAGCCAGCTCCCACTCACCTGCTTGTATAAACAAGCGTCCTCTTCGCTTTTGATAAAACCAGGACCAATGACGACCTCATCAAAACAAATGTTCTAGCTCTGAGATGCTTGTCTCAACCCACAAAATGGATCTCTTGAGCTTGCATACCTTACTAGTGCTAGTCGGATCGACAAAACCCTCGGGCTGTATCATATACATGTCATCAGTTAAATTTCCGTGAAGGAAAACCGTTTGGCATCCATCTTCCATATCTCATAATCGAAATAGGCAGCTATAGATAGTATGATCCTCATTGACTTCAGCATCACCACCGGCGAGTAAGTCTCGTCGTAGTCAATTCCTTGAACTTGTCCATAACCTTTAGCGACAAGCCGAGCTTTGTGGATCTGAACATTTCCATCCACACCGGTTTTCTTCTTAAAGACCCATTTGCAACTTATGGCTTTTACGCCAGGCGGCGGATCAACCAAGTTCCAGACTCGATTTTCATCCATGGACTTTAACTCGGACCTCATGGTCTCCAGCCATGCCTCGAAATCTGGGCTTACTATCGCTTCCGCAAACGTAGCCGGCTCGTCGCTTTCCAGCAACAACACATCGCGCACTCTGCGCAATCTTTCCGACCTCCGTGGTTCCGGTGCCGCTTCCACCTCGGGTTCCCTCACAGACTCCGGTGTGGTCACATCACCTACCAAGTTGTCCCCAAGTGGTGCTCGAACTTCTTCGAGTTGCACCTTCCTCCCACTAGCCTCCCGCACAAGAAACTCTTTTTCAAGGAAGACCCCATTTCGAGCAACAAACACTTTGTTCTCTTCACGGTTGTAGAAGCTATATCCCAAGGTTTCCCTCGGATATCCCATGAATATGCATTTATCCGACTTGGGTGTAAGCTTGTTTGACATAAGTTGTTTGACAAATGCTTCACAACCCTAAATCTTTAGAAATGACAACTTGGGACTCTTCCCGGTCCACATCTCATGTGGTGTCTTATCTACGGATTTAGATGGTACTCTGTTGAGTGTAAAAGATGCAGTTTCTAGAGCGTATCCCCAGAATGACAAGGGTAAATCCAATTTTCTCATCATAGATCGAACCATGTCCAACAAGGTACGATTCCTCTGTTCCTACACGCCATTTCTCTGTGGCGTACCCAGAGGTGTGAGCTGAGTTACTATACCTTGACTTTTCAAATGATCATCAAACTCCTGGCTCATGTACTCACCTCCACGATCAGATCGTAGAAGCTTTATAGTCTTGCCGAGCTGATTTTCAACCTCGTTCTAAAACTCTTTGAACTTTTCAAAAGTTTCCGACTTGTGCGTCATGACATAGATATAACAATATCTACTCAAGTCGTTGGTAAAAGTCACAAAGTACTGATAGCCACCTCTAACAGCTGTGCTCATTGGACCACACACATCGCTGTGTATTAGCTCCAACAGCTCGGACGCCATCTCGCAACTCTTTGCAAAAGGAGACTTAGTCATCTTGCCGAGCAAGCATGATTCGCATGTCTCGAATGATTCGAAGTCGGGCGAAGTTAGGAGCCCATCCCTATGGAGCTTCTTCATGCGTTTCAGACTAATATGTCCAAGCCGGGAATGCCAGAAGTATGTCGAATTTATCTCATTAGGCTTATGCCTCTTGACATTATTATAGACATGTTTTGTTTCCAGATTCAAAATAAATAGCCCATCAATAATGGGTTCATAGCCGTGGAACGTACCATTCAAAAATATCGAACAACCATTGTCCTTTAAATTGAATTCATAACCTTGACTCATAAAACATGAGGCAGAAATAATGTTCCGACTAAGTGCAGGAATGTAATCACAATTATTCAATTCCATATTGAATCCAGAAGGAAGCTGGAGCTGCATCTTGCCGACCTCCAATGCAACAACTCTTGCTTTGTTGTTGACACTGATGTCAATATCCCCTTGTGCCACACGCCTAGTTCTTACCAGCCCCTGCATCGAGTTGCAAATATGAACAACTGAGCCAGTATCAAATACCCAAGAGCTACTAGGTATGTCAGCAAGGTAAATGTCTATGACATATGAAACAAGTGTACCTTTGCCTAAAGCAGCATTTCCAGCCTTCTTGCCATGCTCTGCAAGCCACTTGCTAAAGTTCCTCTTCTAGTGACCGGTCTCCCTGCAGTGATAGCAAACGATCTCTGAGTTCGGTCCAGACTTCGACGCCGCAGCGAAGATTGTCTTCTCCGTGCCCTTTTCCTTAGCCTTTTTCTTGTACCAACTCTTCTTGAACTTGGCCAAGTTCTGGACCATCAACACTTGATGCGTGCCTTTCTTTATGTCCTGCTCTACCACCTTAAGCATATCATGCAATTCAGTGAGCTTCTTATCCATGCCATGCATATGATAGTTCGAGATGAATATCCCATAACTGGGTGGAAGAGAACCCATAACTGCATCTGTAGCTAGCTCATCCAAGAGCGGGAAGCCTAATAGATCCAAAGCTTGCACATATCCAATCATCTTGATCACATGTGGGCTCAGTGGATCACCTTCCTTCAGCTTACAATCCATCAAGGATCGCCAGACGTTGAAGCTTTTGGTCCTAGCCTAAACCTGAAACATGCTCTTGAGACTCTCGATCATATCGAAAGCCCCAAAATATTTGAAATGTTGTTGCAAATCGGGGTTCATACAAGCCAACATGAGGAAGCTGATCTCGTTTGATTCATCAATGAGTTTCTGGTAGGCATTCCTGGTAGTAGTATCGGTAGGTTCATCTAGAAGTGGATCCTCTAGAACATGTTCCTTCTTATCATGCTTGAGAACAATTCTCAAATTTCTATACCAGGTGGTAAAGTTTGTTCCATTAAGTTTATCCTATTCCAAGATTGATTTCAATGGAATTTTGAGTTGAGTAGGTGGTGCCATTGATCTACAACAGAAAATATGCAATCACTAAGCAATGTGTTTAAGTAGATTAATTCAAGCC
This sequence comes from Secale cereale, assembly GCA_902687465.1. Classification (NCBI taxonomy): domain Eukaryota; kingdom Viridiplantae; phylum Streptophyta; class Magnoliopsida; order Poales; family Poaceae; genus Secale; species Secale cereale. The sequence continues at coordinate 223,205,496 of LR738710.1, read as the reverse complement.
TTAAACAGAAATACTCCCACTCAAGTTAGAATCCCTCCGCAAACTCCTAGTGATTCAGGATCCGACTAGCACATGCGACTAGTGAGCTTTAGCATCACTGCTAGACAACATGTCTACCTGGTAAGCAACTCCTTGCTAATCATATCTCTATACGACTCCTGTCGGTCGGGTAGGTATCTCATACCCCGGCTCTCGACCTCCTTTCCCACAAGGCCCAAAACCGTTTTGATAGCCTTGTCAAGTTAACCTGATGCATTGCATGTACGTGTCCGACATGAACCCTTCAGCTTAAGGACACCTAGCAGCACCCCAATTTTATGAGCCCACTACTAGACGTACTTGACGTGCGAAGGTGCAACATTGGGAATGGCAATTTACTTGTATTCATGAGGGATCTTTCTAGCATCCAAACGTGCATAGAAAGTAAGAAGCATAACAATCACAAATAAACATATATTGTGAAATAGTATGGCTCCTTCATGGATGTTCTTCAAGGTCGGCACCGACTCCAGTGACCATCTAAGAACTCCACCTTGTTCGTCACACCAGGACGCCAAGCCACCAACCTGATCTCTATTATCCAACTACTACAACAAGTAATGAATTTTACATAGAGTCACAAGTTGACACGCAGGTCGTTATACATTATAATGACAACACTTTGGCTCCTGCCGCCTGACAAACATGACACGTATTCCATGTATAAATTACACACATGCATCACATACACATGAGCCATACTATTCACATCAAACCTGCAATACAAAGTTGTGCATAGAATCGCATTCTACCGGTTTGAGTGTCGGGTACGAAATACATGGCACTACGCACACGGCAGTCCTGATTGATGGAAAACATAGCCACTTCAATCCCCATGTGCAATTGATCTCATCAATCATGCACATAGTCGATCTCATAAACAACAACAGATCTCATTTGTCGCCTCCACATATCTAATATGCATACTATCTAAATCCAAATCCTATAGCAGAGGCTCTAATACCACTGTTGGGCTCTACCGTAGGGTGCGTCAACTGCAAATTAAAATTTTCCTACGTGCAGAACATCCCGGAACATGCTAAGGGAGAGGAATCATAAATCGTTACCACTAGACGCGCAGTGCCGTGCAACGGAAGTAGAGTTGAGGCAGTGCGCCTCCGGAGTCATCTCCTCCTCGTTGATCTCCCACGTAGCCGATCAGATCCAGCAAACAGGTTCACCGGAGCGGCACAAGTGCACCGCCTCTAATGGTATCCGTGCGTGCAGGAGGAACGTCGTGCGGTGGACAGCTAGGTCCGATCACACAATCGGCGGCAAGTGGGGATGGCTATTCGCAACACATGCAAACCCTTGTGTCAACGCTGAAGCGATCAACTGAATGAGTGTGCCACACCTCTACTATATATAGGCATCCCTCGCGGGCTCAACACTTGGGCCTCGCATGGACCCTAAAGCCCAAAGTCTGTTCGATCTGTATTCAGGTCCAAGTAGGACCAAGTCTGACTCGCGGAGTCAGATCCAACCTCACAGGTTCCTTCCCTTAAGTGCGCGACCCCTTAGGTTCAAGTCGACTTGGTCGTAGGTCGGATCACCTCCGACCTGCATGGTTGGTAGCGACCTCTAGTAAGGCGTGCCGACCACCAAGCAGACTATGAAGCTGGTTAGGCGAACCTTTACAACATGTCACGCTTTTGTACCCTTTGCCACACGATATATGTTGTCGGGCTCAAGGCGAGACTGTCATCCTTGTGCTAGCCCGACATCTTTCTCGTTCCAGTGATGCCGACCACTATCCGGATTATCTCATAATCCTTGTTGCATGACCATGCTTATCTTGGTTGGATCACACGAGGGGCCCAGAGTATATCTCTCTTGATCGGAGGGGCAAATCTCATCTTGCTCGACCGTGTCTCGCAACATGGGTCAGGACAAACCCGAAATCTACCTTTGTAACTGCCCAGTCATGGAGTAGAATTTGGTCGGCCCAAAGCAGGTCTGTCACCATCCCGAGTACGTGCGTCAGCTCAGGTCTTAGGACATAGAACATATGTTGTACTAGAGACTCACAGATGACATATCACTGCGTCTCATAGTTGGGTCTGTCTGACTCGGACCTTATCTCGACTCGGATCCGACTACGTTGAATCCGACCAGAAGTTTCCAAGTCCATATTATCCGGTTAGCATCCAATGCTCCATGGCTAGTGAGACTGAGGCATCCACCATGGCATATGCTAGTCTAGTTCGATGTGTGTATACACATCACTTTGCACTAGGGACCATCTAGGATGTATCATACAACACAAGATCTCACACGCAAGTCACGTACTTGCCAACAAGTATCATTGATTACATCTAAGGACTAGCTTTATTCATAAACACATAGGAAATATCATCATACATCATTGCCTCTAGGGCATATCTCCAACAAATATCATCCGACACCTATCATTACCAATCCATTGCCTATGAGTTCGTCTCATATTGATCCTTGCTTCGTTACTTTCGTTACTGTTGTGGTTACAATTGCTACAAAACTGCTACTGTCACTTTTGCCACCATTATAGTTACTTCCATATTACTTTGCTACTAACTACTTTGTTGCAGATATTAAGTCTTTCTGGTGTGGTTGAATTAACAACTCAACTGCTAATACTCGTGAATATTCTTTGGCTCCCCTTGTGTCAAATCTGTAAATTTGGGTTGAATAATCTACCCTCGAAAACTGTCGTGATCCCTTATACTTGTGGGTTATCACAATGTCTGGAACAAAATGGATTTTCAAGAACAAGGAAGATGAGAATGGTGTAATCATCCAAAACAAGGCAAGGTTAGTGGCACAAGGGTACTCACAAGCTGAAGGTTTGGACTTTGACGAGACCTTTGCTCCCGTTGCCCGTCTGGAGTCTATTCGCATCTTACTTGCTTATGCTGCTTTCATTGGTTTTACTTTACATTAAATGGATGTGAAGAGTGCTTTTCTTAATGGTCCTCTAAAGAAGTATATGTATCACAACCACCCGGGTTCGTTGACCCCGATCACAAAGACTATGTGTATAAACTTCACAGGGCTTTGTATGTCCTCAAACAAGTCCCTCGTGCTTGGTATGATCATCTTAGGAAGTTTGTACTTTATGATGGCTTTGCCGGAGGGGTGATCAATCCCACTCTTTTTACTAAGAGGGAAAAGGGTGATTTGATCTTATGCCAAATGTATGTAGATGACATAATTTTTGGTTCTCCTAACATTCATTTGTGCAAGAAGTTTGTATCCTCCATGACCAAGACTTTTGAGATGTCACTCAATGCGGACTTGAAGTTCTTTCTCAGATTTCAAATTCAAAAATTTTCAAGAAGGAATTTTCTTGTCCCAAATCAAATATCTCAAGGACATTTTTGAGAAGTTTGGAATGACCGATGCTAGTACATATGCAACACACCCATGCCAACCAAACTTGTTATTAACGAAGACACAAATGGTATCCCATTTAACCCATCTCTTTACCGCTCTATGATTGGTTCGTTGTTTTATCTTTGTGCATCAAGACCAGACGTCATGTTAAGTATAGCATATGTGCAAGATTTCAAGCTTCCCCTAGGGAAAGACATCATAAGGCGGTTAAGCATATTCTTAGATACCTTGTTAACACCCCAAAGCTGGGTCTATGGTACCCCAAGAATGCCAAGTTTGATCTCATTGGGTACACGGATGCAGATTGGGCTGGAGACAAAGTGGGATGAAAGTCTACTTCCGGTGCATGTCGATTTCTTGGACGCTCCTTGGTAAGTTGGTCCTTGAAGAAGCAGAATTGTGTCTCCTTGTCCATCGCCAAAGCAGAATGCATTGCAACCGCAAGCTGTGCAACTCAACTGCTATGGATGAGGCAAACCTTGAAGGATTATTGTATTACTTATAGACATATGCCTCTTCTATGCGACAATGAAAGTGTCGTCAAGATTGCTAAGAACCCTATTGATCATCCTCGCACCAAGCACATTGATATTAGGTATCACTTCTTGAGAGACCATGTGCAAAAAGGTGACATTAATATTTCTCATGTTGGTACAGATATGCAACTTGCCGACATTTCCACCAAACCATTGGATGAAGCAAGGTTTTGTCAACTTAGGCAAGAACTTGGTATCTTGGAGCTTGGTAACATTATGTGAAATCTTGCACCCATGCGTACATTTACTTGATGTCGATCTAGATGTAGGCATATACTTAGGGGGAGAAATTCAACTCATAAATCATTTTCCCTCTATATAATGCACAAAGAAAACCAACACTCTCAAAGTTACTATCTCACTTCTTTTGTCACTATGGTACTTTAAATGATGGAGTAGAAATCTTGGGTCAAAAGTTCAAATCTTTCTAGTGCCAAGTTATGTATACTCATACATGCTGGCTTAGGCCACCGCCCTTCTTAGTTGGAGGTGCGGCTTTGTGTTATGTCTTGGGTGTCATTTTGTTTACACACACATGCGCGCGCACGCACGCACGCACGCACGCACGCACGCACGCAC
>LR738710.1:223184057-223199186 GCA_902687465.1 Secale cereale | reverse complement strand
ACACACACATATATATATATATATATATATAAGTTCTCTCCAAGGATACATCATTTTAATCACTACCTTTGTGGCTCTAGTCTCTCTCTTCATCTACTCACCATAGCCATATCTTGCCATCAGTTCACGTTTCATCTTAGCCGGATCATCCGGATGTCCGGACTACCCTGTTCATTCTGTCAGTTCTGCCTGGATATCCGGGACCCCCTTTGGTCATCCGGACTAGTCCGGATCGTCCGGGTATCCTTCCGGTCGTCCGGGCGGCTCCATGCCCGAAACAATACAGGGGGAATGCGGGGGGAGGGGGCAGAGGGTTATTCCTCTGTTTCCCCCTCCATAGGCCCAATATTTTCCTCTCAAGAAGGCGTCGGGTCATGCTCGTCCATCCTATGCGGGGCAGGATGACCATAACTACGAGGCTCGCCTCCATGAGGAAGAACTTGTGTCTATTCACTCCACGACCAAATCAAAGAAGAAGAAAGCGGACACTACATCAAGCTCTCAGCCTGCCGCGACTGCTGGCCTCGTTCTATCCATGGCCAAACCCACCAACCATGGTCGTCATTTTGTCGACTATCAGCCCATGGAGCCCATAGAGTATGTTGTCTTAAGGAGGGATGTCAATCAATTTGCTGCTCCTGCAGATGCCACCAATCCTCGTTTTCGCACTTTGGTTCAGCAAGACATCTATCAGTCCGTGATTGCGCACCTCGGTTTCTCTCCTCAACATCATGTGAACTTGGCATACATTGAGGCTAATCCTGCCAAGTTTGATGGTATTTTGGAGAAGATTGATGGCATGGGGTTGCATCATGCTATGGCTCTCCATTGTGACTTGAATGAGGCTGACATATGGCAATTATATGCCACTTGTTTCTTTCATACGAATCGATCCATCACTTGGATGTCTCACCATTCTCAGTTTACTGTCACCTTCGAAGAGTTTGCTTATGCCTTTGGCATGCCTAGCCCTGAGGCTAATCTGTATAGGATCCATGTGGTGAATCGCAAGTTTGAAGCCATGCCCATTGGTGCATGTGGTTGCCTTGCCATGCCCGCCTCTCAGCTGATCACAGAGGAGAAAGGGAAGGAGCTCGACGATTTCATCCCAAATACCGGTGGCTTTTCTAGTGTATTCTTAACTCCATTGCTCCCAACAAAGGGGATCGTCGGATGGTTCGGGCCTACAACATTGACTTGATGTACTATTCTAGGAAGGCTCCCAACTGTCCAATTGACATGGCTGAATTTCTCATGGCACGAGATTCGCATGGGTTGCTTTCATAAGCTTCATACCCTTTCCCGTGCTCTCTTCAGTCAGATAGTCGTTGACTCTATCTATCCATGTCCCATTGCCAAGATGTCCACTTACTCCATGTGGACTCCGCGCGATGACTCTTCCAGGGGGAAGCCTCCTGCTCCTTCGTGTGCCGACAGCTCTTCTCGCCACAGTAAACCTTTCATCAAGCCCTTTCACTGCCTGGCTCGCTTTATTGGGAAGTCCCATAAAGCTATCTTTGACACCCGCCACTACACCACCACTCACATTGCTACCGAGGAGGTTCACCAGGATCTCCGAGGCGAACCCACTTCGAGCTCGCCTCCGTGCACGCCCTGGGAGTCCTATGGAGCATGATGAGCCTATTCCAGAGCGGCTTCCTCTTCCAGATGTCGATTTTCCTTTAGCCCCAGATTTCCCCTAGTTCTTCCTATACCCTGTTGATCTGAGCAATGGTGATGGTGATGAGGATGTTGAGTGATCCACCTTGGTACTTCTGTCTTTTGCCTTTTCGGTACTTGCTGCCAAGGGGGAGATGTATATCTTTGGAGTGTGTGTCTATGCTTTGATGTTCCTAGTACTCTTATAGTATTCCTTTGAGATTTTTGATGTTGGTAGAGCACTAGTTATATGTCTTATTGTTGTAATGAACTTAAGGTCATGTCTTATGCTACCTTGTAAGGGATTATGATTTTTATGCTACTTTGTAAGAGCTTAAGTGTGAAGCATATGTTACTCCATTTGAAGTTTATCATTACTTATGTCACTTCATTGCTGTTATGACGGATACAACATATGTGTTTGAGGGTATCCACTCTATGTGTACATCCTTTTCTTATCACTCTATTCTCTATGCACACATTGAGGGGGAGTTATACCGAACCTCTCTCCTAAAATATACAACATATATCCTTTGTTGAGAGGTATATGTATGTTTGTCATCAACTACCAAAAAGGGGGAGATTGAAAGGGCAGTCTTGCTCTTAAGCATATTTTGATGTTGATGAAAAAATACATATATGGGACTAATTGTTTGATGGGTATATACACAAGTCATTAGGTCCACCTTGGCATAACTATGTGGATCATGGACACATCAAATGAGATATTGCTCCAGCCGGTGACCAACAAGAAAAGAAGTGTTTGTTTCTTTTATACATTTCTTGAGTAATAGGGATCCCCCACTATTAAGAGGGGATCCAAGGGGTTTGTTCAAGGGTTTTCTCAAGTATCATCATTTGGTCACTATCTCCTATCACTCATGTTATCTCACGGTTTGTTTCGTAAAGACCAAATACCCATAAGAAAACTACTTAGCCAAAACCTACATCTCTTCCTCTCCACACAGGGTTTCCTAGCCGGATCATCCGGACCGGGTCCCGGATCATCCATACCTAGTCCCGGATCATCCGGTTAGGGGCTCACCTGGCACCAGAACCCTTTGGCTGAAGCCAGATTGTCCGGACTAAGTCTCGGATTGTTCGAACCTTTGTCCGGATCGTCCAGACCCTGTCCCGGATCGTACGGTTAATTGGCCCTCGACTCCAGCAGCTTGTTGGGTGGAGCCGGATCATCTAGACGGGCATCCGGATCGTCTGGGTTTTGCCCAGATCATCCGAACATTCTCACGGATCATCCGGCCACCTCGCAGCTCTTTCTTACCATTATCGTCTGGGACCATTTCCAGATCATCCGGACCTTGTACAGATCATCCGGGTGGTAATGTGAATCATCAACACAGGTCAACTTCTGCTCCAAATAGCTCTAATCTGTTGTGGGTATAAATAGCTCATTGCCCCTTTGAGATAAGGTTGACCACCACACTCTAACACACCCGATGAATGCAAGTGCCCCCTCTCTCTTGCCCCCTCCCCCCACAAAATCCTAGATCCTGGTTTGATTATTGTGAGTTCGAGAGAGTCGTTCCAGTCAAAAGAAAGATCTTCTCCCTCTCCTTCTTATGACCGAAGCAAATCGTGATTTGAGCAAGTCTTGATCTTTTCCCCTTGGATCTTGTTACTCTTGGAGGTTGGAGACTCCTAGATGGTAGGAGTACTCCGGCGAGGAATCGTTCATTACGATTACGCCTGGAAAGTTTTTGAGGCTTTGGAGACCACCCCAAGGTCTGCCACTAGTGGTTGAGAATCGCCTTAGTGGTGATATCTCAAAGAGAGAATAGGGTGAGCCTTCGTGGCGTTGGTGTGCCTTCGTGGTAACACCCACCTCTCCAAACGATGACGTAGCTTCCCTCCAAGGAAGTGAACATCGGCATACATCCTCGTCTCTCGGAGTTGCGGTTATCCCTAACCCTAGCTTTCTACTTATGGTTACTCGTCTCTTATCTTGTACTTACATTATATTGTGCTTCCTTGTTTTAAATACTTGTTGTATTCACTCTCTTGCTTAGCACTTGTATCACCATTGCAATTGTTAGGCTCACTCTCATATTCCGCATTAGTGCCTAAAATTGCTAAGTACCAAATAAAATTTGGAATTGTACCTATTCACCCCTCTAGGTCCATCTCGATCCTTTCAGTCGCTCAAATGGATGTATCTAGCACACTAGATACATCCATTTGAGTAAAAAGTAATGTCGGACAGAGGGAGTATTATCCAGCGTGTCATCTGGACATCCAACATCATCTCTGATACATTCTCTGCTTGTGTTAAGCTATTTAATTGTTCCAGCGCGTTGTTGTGTAGACACTAAAAGAGATGAATTTTTGAAATATTATTTTTGTACCTCAAAATAATTTGTGTTAAGTTAGAAACCTAGCAGTTCTGAGGCATTTTGACAAACATGTGTGGCATGCTGAAGGCACATTTACTTGCTTGGTAGTTTTGGTAATCAATGTGAACATACATATTGTTGGACTAATAGTTTTACCTAGAATATTTCAGATAAGTCCAGCAGTGGTGTGTCAAGGACAAGAGGATGTGGAGCCTCTCAAAATGCTAAGAACATGGATTGGGAAAAGCTCAAGACTCTGTATTTTTGGTTAAGTGATGCAAGATCACATTGAGTCCATAGGAATGCCAATAATATTAAAAGGAGATGAGGTTTTGATGATGATCTAGTTGCTCAAGTGCTTAGTGATATTGCTCCAAAATCCTCAACCATTTTCTCTATCCAAACATGTCCAAAACCCTACAAGCCAACTCAGTCCCACCGAATCCGACCTATCCGGATCCACCGAGTTCATCTGGACCAACTCAGTCTTTGCAGCATCGCCGATTTTGCTGTAGCACACCTGCCACTGTAGAAGCATGTCGTGGAAACATTGTAGCTGTTTACAATAAAGCCATTCACTTCCGACCTCGTGGGGCCCGATGACTGCCCCTGTCCTCTGATACGTCTCCGTCGTATCTACTTTTCCTAATGCTTTTCCTCTTGTTTTGGACTTTAATTTGCATGATTTGAATGAAACTAACCCGGAGTGAGTTGTTTTCAGCAGAACTACCATGGTGTTGTTTTTGTGCAGAAATAAAAGTTCTCGCAATGGAACAAATTTTTTTGGAGAATTATTTCAGAATAATAGAAAAATACTGGAGCCAAGAACAACCGGAGGGGGGCCCATGGGTGAGCACAACCCACTAGGGCGCCCCCCCTTCAGGCACGCCCAGGTGGGTTGTGCCCACCTAGTGGCCCCGATGACCCTATTTAAGATGCTATAAAATCCCATATTTTCAGAAAAAATAGGGAGGAAGAATTATCTTGTTTCGTGATACGAAGCCGCCGCCACCTCCTGTTCTTTATCGGGAGGCCAGATCTGGAGTCCGTTTGGGGCTCCGAAGAGGGAAATATTCGGTCTTCGTCATCACCAACCCTCCTCCATTCCCAATTTCATGATGATGTCCACTGGGAGTGAGTAATTCCTTCGTAGGCTCGGTGGTCTGTGAGGAGTTGGATGAGATTCATCATGTAATCGAGTTAGTTTTGTTAGAGCTTGATCCCTAGTATCCCTTATGTTCTGAGATTGATGTTGTTACGAATTTGATATTCATCATGTAACTGTTTATGTCACCATCATATCTATGATCTAGATCCGATCTTGCAAGTCATATCACCTACTATGTGTTGTGATCCATAAATCCCGGAGTGACAATATTCGGGATACTTTCCAATGATGACCTTAGTTTGAGGAGTTCATGTATTCACTGTGTACTAATGCTTTGTTCTGGTACTCTATTAAAAGGAGGCCTTAATATCCCTTAGTTTTATTATGTACCCCGCCGCCACGGGAGGGAAGGACAAAAGATGTCATACAAGTTCTTTCCATAAGCACGTATGACTATTTACGGAATACATGCCTACATTACATTTATGAACTGGATCTAGTTTTGTATCGCCCTAGGTTATAACTGTTATATGATGAATATCATCCAACGAGTTGCTGATCCAATGCCTACGAATTTCCTACATATTGATCTTGCTAAGTTACTACTGTTGTTGTTACTGTTACAACTGCTACAAAATCATTGATATCGATGTTACCGTTGCTATTGTTGTTACCACCACTATCAAAACTATCATATTACTGTGCTACTAAACACTTTGCTGCAGATAATTAATCTCCAGGTGTGGCTGAATTGACAATTCAGTTGCTAATACTTGCAAATATTATTTGGCTCCCCTTGTGTCTAATCTATAAATTTGGGTTGAATACTCTACCCTTGAAAACTGTTGCGATACCCTATACTTGTGGGTTATCAAGACCTTTTTTTGGCGCCGTTGCCGCGGAGCATAGCTATATTTGTTGAGTCACTTGGGATTATTATCTATCTAGCACTATGAGGAATCTGAAGGACGAAAGAACTAAGATCTTTCCCTCAATAACGAGGGGAGGTAAGGAATTGCCATCTAGCTATGCACTTGATTCTCCTTCAATTATAAGTAAACTTGCAACACCACAATCTGCTATTAATCCAGATAGGTCGCAAGTTATTGAAGATGCTACTTCTGTTATGAATGATGCTATGAATGATGCTTATGATGATGCTAGTACCTTGCTTGATAAGACTATGTCATTCGGTGAACTACTTGATGAACAACTTGCTATACTTAATGATATTGAGAATGCTGCAACTGATGAAGTACTTGAAATTGGAAATCTTGAAACACCTATTAGATCTAGCCATCCTAGATATGAATTGCCAAAAGTACCAGAAGGTTATGTTATGGATGAGGATACAACTAGAGACTTCCTTGCTTGCAATGATAGAGATGATCTTAAGAAATTACTATGCAAACTAAAAGAAAATTCTTTGAATGCTAGAATGAAATGTGATCCTAAGTTTGCTACTTCACCTATTTGTGTTGCTGATGAGGATTATAAGTTCTCTGTCAAACCAGAGTTAATTACTTTGGTAGAATCCGATCCTTTCCATGGCTATGAAAATGAAACCGTAGTGGTACATCTTTCTAAATTAAATGATATAGCCACCCTATTTGCTCATGATGAGAAAATTCGCTTTTATTATATCCTCAAATTGTTTCTGTTTTCATTAACGGGTGATGCTAAAGCTTGGTACAACACTCTTACTCCTGGTTGTGTGCGTAGTCCCCAGGATATGATTTACTACTTCTCTGAAAAATATTTCCCCGCTCAAAAGAAACAAGCAGCCTTGTAGGAAATATTTAACTTTGTGCAAATTGAATAAGAGAGTCTCCCACAAGGTTGGAGGAGGCTTCTCCAATTGCTTAATGCTTTGCCTGATCATCCACTTAAGAAAAATGAAATACTTGATATCTCCTATAATGGACTAACCGGCGCTTCTAGGGATTTCCTAGATAGTTGTGTTGGTTGTGTTTTTGGGAAAAAAAACTATTGAACAAGCTAGGGAATTATTGAATAATTTATTAAAGAATTATGATGATTGGACACTTCCTGAACCGCTGCCTAAACCCACTCGAAAGAAGAGGGGTATCTTATCTAGTCCTGAAGATATGCAAGAGGCAAAGAAAAGTATGAAGGGAAAAGGTATTAAAGCAAAGGATGTCAAGAATTTACCACCTATTGAAGAGATACATGGAATTGACATACCACCACCCAAGGTGGTAGAGGTAAATTATTTAATGAAATTTTATAAAAGTGATATCCCTTACAATAAACATCCTAGTCAATGTCGATATGAGTTTGATAATCATATTAGAAAACAAGATCACTTCAATGCCAATGTCAAGAAACAATTGAAATACAACTCTGATATGATTGCTCGCTTGAGTGACTTGTTATTTAGAATCTCTAATGATGTTAGGGGTGTGGGAAAACATGCCCCCTATGGTTCAAACTCAATTAGAACAAGTAGCTCAATCTCAGAAAGAATTGCTAAATGAAATGAATAATAATATAAATGATTTTGCTATTAATGTAGCAACTAAAGGAGGTAAAATGACTCAGGAACCACTTTATCGTGAGGGACATCCTAAGAGAATTGAACAAGATTCACAAAGACTTAACACTAGTGCACCTAGTCCTTCTAGAAATAAAAAGAACAAGAAAAATGATAGGACTTTGCACACCTCTAGTGAACCTGAAAAACCTCTTGAAAACAGTAATGATGTCTCTATCTCTGATGTTGAAACTCAATATGGTAATGCACATTCACCTAGTGATAATGAAAAAGATAATTATGATGTTCATAAAGATACTCAACTAGATAATGATAAACAAATAGATAATGATGTTGAGGTAGAACCTGCTGGATCTTGATAACCCACAACCCAAAAATAAAATATATGATAAAAGAGACTTTGTTCCTATAAAACATGGAAAGCAAAGAGAACCATGGGTACACAAACTCATGCCCTTTCCACCTAAATCAACTAAGAAGAAAGATGATGAAGAATTTGAACGCTTTGCTAAAATGCTTAGGCTAGTCTTTTTGCGCACCCGCTTGACTGATATTTTAAAGATGGCCCCTTATGCAAAATACATGAAAGAAATCATCACTAATAAAAGAAAAATACCAGAAGCTGAAACCTCCACCATGCTTGCTAATTATTATTTTAAGGATGGAGTTCCTAATAAACTTGCAGATCCAAGAATACCAACTATACCTTGCTCCATCAAAAGAAACTATGTGAAAACTGCTTTGTGTGATTTAGGAGCTAGTGTTAGTGTTATGCCTTTCTCCTTATATAAAAGACTTGATTTGAACAAGTTGGTGTTAGTGTTATGCCTTTCTCCTTATATAAAAGACTTGATTTGAACAAGCTCACACCTATTGAAATATCTTTGCAAATGGCCGATAAATTAATTGCTATACCTATCGGTATTTGTGAGGATGTGCCCGTTATTATTGCTAATCTTACTATTTTAACTGACTTTGTTATATTTGAGATTCCCGAGGATGAAAACATGTCGATTATCCTTGGTAGTCCGTTCTTGAATACTGCAAGGGCTGTTATTGATTGCAATAAAAGCAAGGTCACTTTTCATATCAATGGTAATGACCACATGGTGCACTTTTCGAAGTAACAATTTCAAGTGAACGGTATTAATGTTATTGAAAATTCCCCGACGCTCACTATTAGAAGTTTTCAACTACCTCTACCTACTGTCAAAAAGAGATATGATATACTTATTGTCGGGGATATACATATCCCCATTGAGGTAACTTAATGTTTTTCAAAAGTTCTTCGATTTCATGCTAATTGTAAGTGGTTGTTAATAAGACTTGATCAACCTTATTAGTAGATCATTTTCGAGAGGTATGAAGTTGATGAATTTATTAGGCACTACCTTCTGTCCCTACCTTTCATTCTCTGTCTTTCTTAGTTTAATAAAAATAAAATGCCATGTTTTGTCTATTTACTGTTTTCCCGTGCAATAAAAAATGACCCAAAAATAAAAGTGCTCAAAATGCCCTAAAAATATAACACAAAATTTTCTGAATATTTCTGATTTTTTAGTGCGAATAACATCAGAGGGGGGTGCACCAGGTGGGCACAACCCACCTAGGCGTGCCAGCAGCCCCACGTGTGCCCTGATGGGTTGTGGTCCTCACGTGGGCTCCCTCACTTATCTGTTTAGTCCACTTTGTCCCCTACCTCCAGAAAAAATTCACCATTGCTCTCTCTCTCTTGTGTTCTTGCTCTCAAATCAGCGGATTTCGATCTCAAGCTCCGCTTCCGAAACTGTTTGGGGGGATTGCTACTTGGTATGTGACTCCCCCATTGCTCCAATTAGTTTTTGCTTTAGTGGTTTATATTTTGAATAATTAGCTACTCTTGGTGCTATTGTAGATGAGCTGGCAGGTTGAATTCTTAGAGTTCTAAGTAGTTTGAATGCTCAACATGGCCTCTATGCATGTCTATGAGTAGTTGCTATCATTCTTGTGAAGATTATTGACAATTTTTTATGGGCCAATTTTTTCGGAATTTGTACGTAAATAATGTACCTATTTGGAAGGAGTTCTTCGAGGAGGAGGTCCTCAGAAGCATCATCCAGTAGTGGCTCGATACGTCGGTCTTATGTTGAACCAAGCCCAAGCTCAATCCGAGAGGTCACTATTAAATCCTGCTTATATCTGTGTAATGAATTCATGGTGAGTGCATGTATTAAGGAATAATTTGAGCAATAAGTTCACAATGCTGACCTCGGTCCCTACATCAAAGATAAGTGCGGCCAACACCTCATCCTCGCCGAAAAAATCACCAAATAGTTTAAATTTCATCCTCGTGAGTCTAGAGTTTTATTTAAACTATGTGATAGTCCATTCACCTTGCCCCTAGAGACATTTTCTAATATCTGCAAAATTCCATTTTGGGATTCGCTAGATGAACCACCGAGGTCTGAGTATGAGTTATGTCTAACTAGTCTTTGTTATGGAGAGGATAGAGGTGTGGCACAAGGTAGATAAAAAGAATTCACTTTCCACCAATTCATTACTTTGCACTATTTAATGGCAAATGTATCGTAGGCAAACAAGACTCTAGCACACTGTGTGCTCCCGACTTGAGCCTCATACACACTGCCTTCACCAGTATTCAATGTTATAACCTCAGGGCGATCATTGCACGCAGATTGCAACTCAACGCTGGTAGCGGTTATTTTTATGGTGGGATTTATGCCTCATGTTTAGGAAGGGAGTTGCGTATATCACTTTGGAATAATGACCCTATACTACCCAGTCAGTACTTAGATTTTGAGACCATGAAGCACCATAAGTTTGTTGAGGGCAAAATTAATAATTATACTTATAACCTGTGGTTTAATAAAAATCATATTGTGCATACCTGATACATCTCCAACGTATCTATAAATTTTTATTGTTCCATGTTGTTGTATTATCATTCTTGGATGTTTTACAGTCATTTTATAATCATTTTATATCATTTTTGGGATTAACCTATTGACATAGTGCCCAGTGCCAGTTGCTGTTTTTTGCTTGTTTTTTACATTGCCGAAAATCAATAGCAAACGGAGTCCAAATGCAGCAAAACTTTTTGGAGATTTTTTTGGACCATGAGACATCCAGTGGGCCAGAGAAGTACTAGTGGGGTGCCCCAAGGGGGGCACAACCCACCTGGGCACGCTCGGGGGCCCAGGCGTACCCTGGTGGGTTATGCCCACCTCGGTGGCCTCCTGCACCGCCTCTTCGCTCTATAAATACCCCAATATTCCAGAAACCCTAGGGGAGTCGACGAAATTTTATTCTAGCCGCCGCAAGTTCCAGAACCACGAGATCCAATCTAGAGCCCTTTCCGGCACTCCACTGGAGGGCAACACGATCAGGGAGGGGTTCATCATCCTCATTGGTGCCTCTCCGATGATGCGTGAGTAGTTTACCACAGACCTACGGGTCTGTAGGTAGTAGCTAGATGGATTCTTCTCTCTTTGTATCTCGATACAATGGTCTCTTGGAGATTTATTTGATGTAATGACTTTGTGCAGTGTGTTTGTCGGGATCCGACGAATAGTGAGTTTATGATCAGATTTTCCTTGATTTAATATCCATTCTTGATTATTATAGCCTCGTATTTTTCTCCAATATTTGGGTTTTGTTTGGCCAACTTGATCTATTTATCTTGCAGTGGGAAGAGATGCTTTGTAATGGGTTCGATCTTGCGGTGTCCTTTCCCAGTGACAGAAGGGGCAACAATGCACATATGTATCGCTATTAAGGATAAAAACATGGGGTCTATTTCTACATGAATAGATCTTGTCTACATCATGTCATCGTTCTTATTGCATTGCTCCGTTTTTCCATGAACTTAATACACTAGATGCAAATTGGATAGCAGTCGATGTGTGGAGTAATAGTAGCAGATGCAGGCAGGAGTCGGTCTACTAATATTGGATGTGATGCCTATATACATGATCATGTATTGGATATCGTCATAATTATTTGCTTTTTTATCAATTGCCCAACAGTAATTTGTCTACCCACCGTTGCTATTTTTCGAGAGAAGCCACTAGTGAAATCTACGAACCCCCAGGTCTATTTTCCTATCATATACTTTCAGATCTATATTGCTATTTGCTTTTTCCTCTATTTTCAACTTTTATTTTCAGATCTATTTTATCAAAAACACAAAAATACCTTGTTGCGTTTTATTTGCTTTTATTTGCATCTTTCAATCTACTACAATTTTAACCCGTCAACTTGACAATTTCTAGCACTGTTATTTATGATGTTTTTTTGCATAATAATGCTTTTTGAGTAATTATAATGCCTTTTCTCTCATAATTTGCCAGGTATGCACCAAGAGGGAGAATTCCGGCAACTTGAAATATGTACCTGAAAAACCTACGTTAGGCCACCTATTCTGCACAAGTCCAAACAAGATGAAACTTCACGGAGAATTTTTATGGAATATTTGAGGATTATTGGAGAAAATAAGTACCAGAGGGGGCCCACCAGGTGGGCACAACCCACCTGGGCGTGCCAAGGAGCCCAGGCGCGCCCTGGTGGGTTGTACTCACATAGGCCCACCTCCTGTGCCCATCTTCTGGTATATAAGTCATCCTGACCTAGAAAAAAAATAAGGGGAGGACTTTCGTGCACACAACACGGAGGTTGTGGCTGCCCGGCGGGCTGAGATAGTTGCACCAAGAGCCTCCGTGAGCTACCATGTTGATCACTATGCGGGCCGCTGATGGTGATTGCCAAGCTAGGCCAAAAGCCCAAGCTTGGGGGAGTACGTGTTTCCACCGACATTATATTCATGTTCACACATTTCATTCCAGTTATCGTTCTTCACACTTTTTCATTGCATTATCCATGCTCGATTTATTTTTCCCTTGCTTTCTATTTGTGTGTTTGAAAAACCTTGAGAAAACCAAAAAATATTTCCTATTTTTCGGCCTTTCTTTCTTGTTTAATTAGCCATAGTACTAAAAGAAAACCCAAAAAGATTTCTCACTTCTTTTCTTTGTTGGGAGCTCTCCCGTGTAAATTTTTTTCTCGCTTTTGTTTTCTTTCTTTATTTTGCCTTCTTAGAGAAAAAAACAAAAATTCCAAAAATATTTCAGCGTGTTTCTCTGAATTTCTTTTCTGGTTTTTGAGTAGTACGTGGGAGAAGACCACGATGAAAATGTTGAGTGGCTCTCATATGCATTATCGTTTATCTAACAAAGAACTCACATTACCTTGTCTTCTCCTTTAGGAATAAAATGTTTGTACATTCCAGCTTAGTCCATGGCACTCTTGCAATATTATTATTCTCATATCATTCGGTTGTGCACGTGAAAGGCAATAATGACGATATTGTTGAACTATCTGTGGCAAAGAGAAACGGGTATGAACTCAACTTGTTTTTGTTTTTGTAAATATGTTTAACCTAGTATCCACGATTCAACCTATTATGATCAAACATGTTGCAATGACAATTAGATATTATAGTTTCTCATGCCATGTTTAAGTAGGTAGGAGTGGATAATGATTTATTTTGGAGGTCAACATTGCATTAAAATGAGTGTGATGTGGTATGATGATATGGTATCCTCCTCCGAATGTTTCAAGTGGCTTGACTTGGCGCATGCTCATGCATGTAGTTGAATCAAAACCAACATAGCCTCTATGATATTTATATTCATGGTGTCCATATCCTACTCATGCTGATATCCGATGTTTATTATGCATAATGCATGTTCATGACCATTGTTGCTCTCTAGCTGGCCGCTTCTCAACCTATTTGCTAGCCTTCGCCTGTACTAAGCGGAAATACTGCTTGTGCATCAAAATCTTGAAACCCAAGTTATTCCAGATGATTCCACCATACCTACCTATATGCGGTATTACCCTGACGTCCTAAGTAAATTTGCATGTGCCACCTCTAAAAACTTCAAATAAATATCATTTTTGTGTGCCTGGATTGTTCATAGAGTGACAGGAGGTGGTCGGTATCTTCCATGCTAAGCGGATTATTCTTATGATGAGTGTCTATTCCCTTGTCCTTGCACGAGAGGGGCGGTAATAGGGATTCCCAGTCCCAAATTCAAAAAGAAAAAGACTTAAAGATAATGAAACAAAAACTCCTACAGAGTAAAGACCTTTACTTTACCGCTGGGGAACTGCCACTAATGTGTTTAGCATGAAAGATATTGATAACTGATGGCCACGAAGTAGATATGAAATTCTGAGCTCTGGCACCTCTGCAAATCACTGCTTCACTCTGCGAAGGGACTATCTATTTACTTTTATGTTGACTCATCACCTTCTCAAATAAGCGCCAGATCTGAGAGCACTATTGTCATCCTCATGCATTGTGTGTAGTTAATGTTAGGTGTTAGCATGACTGGATCTTTTCTACCATGAATTACAATGTTTAGTCGTTGCTTGAACTTTGGAGGTGCTCTGCATTTATGTTTTGCGGTCTCAGAAAGGGCTAGCGAGATACCACAGTTGTCATATTATATCATGGTTGTTTTGATAAAGTGTTGTCATATGAGATATCTTATTTTTGCTCTCTAGTTGTTTGTGCTATTGATATGAGTTAATATAATTTCTAAGAGTTATTGTTGACATGGTTAGTCATGATCTTTGCTGAAAACATGGGTGCTACTTAAGCTTATTTGTGTAAACAAGAGCAAAAGAGTTTGTAAAAGTTTTTATTTTTCACTTTCAGTTTATCAACTGGATTGCTTGAGGACAAGCAAAGGTTTAAGCTTCGGAGAGTTGATACGTCTCCATCATATCTACTTTTCCTAACACTTTTCCTCTTGTTTTGGACTCTAATTCGCATGATTTGAATGAAACTAACCCGGACTGATGTTGTTTTCAAAAAAACTACCATGGTGTTGTTTTGTGCAAAAATAAAAGTTCTTAGAATGGAACTAAACTTTTTGGAGAATTATTTCAGAATAAAAGAAAAATACCGGAGCCAAGAACCACCGGAGGGGGCCCCTTGGTGAGCACAATCCACCAGGGCGCGCCCCCTCAAGGCGCGCCCAGGCGGGTTGTGCCCACCTGGTGGCCCCGGTGACCCTATTTCCGACGCTATAAAATCCCATATTTCCAGAAAAAAAATCAGGGAGGAAGAATTATCTTGTTTAGCGATACGGAGCCGCCACAACTAACTGTTCTTCACCGGGAGGCCATATCTGCAGTCCGTTTGGGGCTCCGAGGAGTGGAATCTTCGGTCTTCGTCATCACCAACCCTCCTCCATCGCCAATTTCATGATGCTCTCCACTGGGAGTGAGTAATTCCTTTGTAGGCTCGCTCGCCGGTGAGGAGTTGGATGAGATTCATCATCTAATCGAGTTAGTTTTGTTAGGGCTTGATACCTAGTATCCATTATGTTCTGAGATAGATGTTGTTATGTCTTTCCTATGCTTAATGCTTGACACTTTCCTATCCTTTGTAGGCTCCCAAGCCTATATGGCCCTATCTCACCTCAACC
>LR738710.1:223142692-223183996 GCA_902687465.1 Secale cereale | reverse complement strand
CCCCGCGTGACCTAGAACCAGAACCCCCGCATGAATCCCTCTCTCCTTGGCGCCCCTGGATCTGGGCGTCCTCGACGCCACGCCGTCGCCGCTCGCCGTCGCCTCACCGGAGCCGCCTCGGATCACCTGCCGCCTCTTCGACCTCATCCCCGACAACTGACCCCGAGCCTCGCCGCCCTCTTCGCGGCAACGCAAGTGAGGCCCCCAGCCTCTGCCTCCCTCTCCCCTTTCCCTCTGGCGCCGACCCCGACCATCGCGTCATCCTCGCGCTGGGCTCGCGACCCCGCCGCTGCAGCTCGCCCGTCGCGCGCTCGCGCAACCCGTGCCCCTGCTGCTGCTGCTACTGCTAGCCCATTGCTGTTGCTCCTCCGTCGCAGCTGCGCGCGCCCACTCGCACCCGCTCGTCCACCCCGCCGCGTGCAACCCGCGCTCGCTGGCGCCACCCGCATGCCCGTGCCGCCCGAGTTCCGGCCGTTGGCAGCGGTCCGCACGCGCGCCTCGCGCCACGGCGCCGCTGACCGCGACCAGCCACGCACCGGCGTCGTCGCTCCGGCCTGCGTCGCCCTATGCTCCACGCCGCGACCGCCTGTTCTTCCCCGTGCTCCGCTCCTGCCGTCCGTCGTTGCCCCCGCCGCCCGCACGCATCGCCGGCTAGGCCCGCCCCTTGCAGCCCCCTGTCGGCCGCCCCGTACCACCGCGCCAGCCGCTATGAATCTGCCCGCGAGCCGTGCCGCCGTCAGCCTGCTGGCCGCCTCTCCACCGGCGGTCGGTCTCACCGCAGCCTCGGCCCCTCGCTGGCCACGGCCAGGGTGCCCGGCCCACACAGGCCAGGCTGATGCCCCGGCGCCCGTTACGCCCGCCTCACTGGGCCCTGACCCACTGACGTTGGAGCCCCACGCCCTGTTAAAGAATAAACTTATAAAAGGATAAATGATAATATTAATAATTAATTAATTAATTAACTTAATTAACCATGCTTAATTATTCTAATGAACTAGGTTAGTCTAATTAAAAATGTTAGTTAATCTGTACCTATGACAGATTGGTCCCACCTGTCACGTTTGACCGGTCAACTGGTCAGTTGACCTGCTGACGTCATGTTGACATCACCTTTCACTATTCTGGATAATGTTAGTTTTAAATATATAAATAATTCTAGAAAATGTTATAAACTTTAGAAAATCATATAAAAAATCCGTAACTCGGATGAAAAAGTTTTATATATGACAGTTACTCAGAACGACGAGATGAATCCGAATAGGCAGCCCATTCGTCGGCCACACGTACCTATCATAGCAAACATGCAACATTCCTCCTCCAATTCGTGTGTCCGAAAATGCCTAACTCCAGGAAAAAATTCCCGGATGTTACCCCCATTCGCCAGTATCGCCTAGTACCGTGTTAGAGCACCCTAACATTGTGTGTTGACATGTCGTGCTTTCTTTCTTGCATCTGTATGCTTTGTATTTATTGTTTCTTCCCCCTCTTCTCTCCAATAGACATCGGGACTCAGACCGCTGCCGGTACCACTGTGATCGACTGCGTCGACGACTACCCCTCCTTCTTGCCAGAGCAACCAGGCAAGCTAACCCCTTTGATCATTCCGATATCGCCCACTCTCTTCTCTCTTATGCTTGCATTAGAACTGCTACCTCTTTTTGTATGATCCTATTCTGATGCATAGCTTGTTGTTGATACCTGCTTTCATACCTTACATGTTTATACTAAACTCCTTAGTATAGGCTGGTTAGAGATCCACCAGTGACCCCCACATTGTCCCTATTGCCCCCACTGGATTATCAGAAGACCAGATCAACGGGATCGAAGACCAGGCCCCGGCACCGCACATCACTTCCCCTTAGTTGCTCGACACTACTGGGTTACTATCGAGTGCTGAGGGTGATACCTCATCAGCACTTCTGATGTGAACCTTGTAGGTTAGTTCATTGGTTGTGGTCATCGAGGGTGATTCCTCCTTCTCCACTCCCGATAACGACATTGTCGTGCAACTCCTCAAGAGTGAACCTCGAGGGTGATTCCTCCTTTGTTCACCTTGACGATAACATCATGTGGAATTCTACCGAGGGTGATTCCTCAGGGTTCCCTAGTGTGTTAGACACACGGTTACTATGGTTACTATGACTTTACACTGAACCATGTTAATAAAGATGGGTCGGCCCTGAGAGGTACCCGCGCGAGCTTAATTGCGAGTGATGTGTAGTCGGGTTGACTTGGAAGGTGCATGCGAGATAATTACGAGGCATGGCCGGGCATTCTTAGCCCTTGCCGCAAGTCCTCGAGACAGGGCGATGGGGTCACATGATCGTGAGTCTCTGCTCGTAACCGCGCGTTCCCAAGACACCAAACGATTTGGATATTTGATCCGAGGGGCCTCTGGCCTGATAGCGCTAACCATCACGTGGGCATAGTATGGGCGTTCTGCGTCGTATGCATCAGCCGAAGCTTAATTGACGTCATGCGACTGAGTGGCGCGCGCCGGGTTGGACTGTGTAAGCACCTGCCTTTTTAAGGAGGTAGCTAGGTCTGCTCACCGGCCGCCCACGCAACGTGCAGGAGTTCCCGGGGCGATGGCCCATGAACCCTGGGGGCATAGGTTTAGTCTGGTGTGTTGACCTCTCTATTAAGCCTAGGTCAGGTTGCAGCGTATTGTTTGGCCGAGGCCGGGCATGACTTGATGGTGTGTCCGGCCAGAGTTAAGCGAGTGTGGTGGTAAGTTGGTGCACCCCTGCAAGGAAGAAAACATCTATCGATAGCCCATCCTACAGTAACGGACACTTGAGTTGTATCTCGATCGATACAACTAGAACTGGATGCTGAGGCATGGATTAGATTTGTTGCTCCGGGAGTCGAGAAAGGATCCCGAAGCTTTGTTACAACAACATAAATATGACTTATTTTATACTACTATACTCCCCCCTTGTTGCTGCAAGACGGTGCTCTCCAGAAGATACTAGTCTTCGATAGGACTAGCTTCTCCCCCCTCTTATTCTGGTATTATGTAGTTTAGTCCACATATACCCTTTTCATTGATATCGATGCATACTTAGTCTAGATCTGATGCTTGCGAGTACTTTGGATGAGTACTAGCGGTTGCTTTGTTCCCCCTTTTTCCCCTTCTTTCTTCATTCTGGTTGTTGCAACCAGATGGTGGAGCCCAGGAGCCAGATGCCACCATTGACGACTGCTACTACCCCGATAGAGGCTACTACTACGTGCAGACCACCCACGACCAGGAGTAGTTAGGGGGATCCCGGGCAAGAGGCCTTGCCTTTTCGATCATGTTGCTTTTGTAGTAGCCTTCTTAAGGCAAACTTGTTTAACTTATGTCTGTACTCAGATATTGTTGCTTCCGCTGACTCTTGTGTATTCGAGCTTATGTATTCGAGCCCTCGAGGCCCCTGGCTTGTAATATGAAGCTTGTATTATTTTATTTGTGTCTAGAGTTGTGTTGTGATATCTTCCGTGAGTCCCTGATCCTGGTCACACACATTTGCGTGCATGATTAGTGTACGATAAAATCGGGGGCGTCACAAGTTGGTATCATAGCCGACTGCCTGTAGGAACCCCCCCTTTCCAACTCCTTGGTCGAATTTGAGTCTAGTCTTTGAAAAATTGTTTTACTAACATGGGTGTGTGGCTTACGGGCCCATGTCGCCATTGGGTGGTATTAGGATCTTTTACTCCTCGTCTATACTCCGGGACTCTGTTCTCTCTTCTATTTGTGTTGAATTAAATTACTAACCACATTAGGTTCTCGTAAAGACTTTCCCCGGAGAGCCCCTTCATTCCGGATGGCTGCCTGCTTCACTAGAAGACTTTGAAGATACTCTACGATGTTCTCTCGAGACATTATGCCCTTCACCGTTACAATTCCATATCACCGATAAATTCCTAAGGATAGCTGCATACACTTGTCATTCATACAAACAATTCTCCGTGCTCTTGTTATTACAAGGTACCCTGAAAAATGTTCCTATATTCCGTATAACGATTGTGCCACTGCTTTGCAGTTCATTGCCACATGAATACCCTTATGGATAATTCCTCGCATTACCGAGTATCCGCTCATCCCCATTCATGTGTTTCACGAGTCTCAGTAATATCATTCGACCTTCGGAAAATCATGAGCAACATATAGCTCTTGAAATTCTTGCTTGCTTACATTAAGGTTAACCCCATAAGTCTAGTAATCTTATTGACATCCTTTGTCATTATCATTTTGAGTCCGTTGATTCAACATGTTGCGAATGCTCGCAATCCTCGATCCTAGAATTCTTCCTTCCGGCTCAGACGTCATGTTGAACATGAACTGGTTCTCGACCAATCAAATTGTCGTTGATTGCACTAATAAGCCTACTCAACTTGTCAATCAGTAATCAGAGTGTTTGCTCCTGATCCCTTGAATTGAACATCATAATTCCTTTGCATTTGAATCGGAATTAGTCAATTGTTTCTATGCTCCAGTTCCTTTGCATTGTTTCTTCCTCTGGTTGTGTGTCGATACTCCCATTAGATCCCTTATGGCCCACTAGACCTTGTGTTGGATTATTATCCCATAGTTTCTTCATATTCAACAACCTTGCGAGTCTTTCCTCGAATACATAATGCCTTTGGTAAATAGCATCATCTGCTTTTGTCAACCATGATCTGCTTCTAGCTGGTGTTATATACTCTTGAGGATTGTGGTATATGTTCCTAAGATGCCCCTATGGATTAAACCTATCCCTTCCATAAATCCGTGTGAACTCGAAATATTTCACGGGTCTTACTCATTTGGTATTTCACCAGGAAAAACTTTGAACACTAATGCCATTTTCGAAACAAGAAGTGAATGAAAGGTTATGCATTGGAAAAGTGGGAGTCGACCTTGAACATGGTGTTCATGCCCATGGACACGATGTGGATCTTATCATGGAAGTTTCTTGTAATAATAATTATTTCTTTGATATAATATCATCTGTATCTGTGAATTGATACTTTACAATCCGACCATGATTGTTCTCCTTCGATTCTATTTCTCACACAAGTTATAGTACTTGCCTTCTGCAGATCAGTACGCCTGCCCAACCTCTATTTTGTTCAAACTTCAAGTGTTACCCCCTGGTATCTCAAGGATATCAACCCATTGCACTTCATCTTATGAATTCCTAATGAAGTAGTTCCTTTCCCCATCATAGTCGCACCACGGGTTCTGGGTTGTCGTCAACCAAGAACACCGATTTGTGAATCGAATCAACACTAAGATTCAGTACACCTAGTACTTTGTTGTTGAGGAGTTTAATACTCCATCATGTCATTCCTAGCCTGATCGGCTACATCATTATCATGCTAATTTTAACTGTGCTACCTAGTCATTAATCCCGAAGCACAACTTTCGACGATGAGCTAAGCTTAAGTCGATCTTCCTCATCATATCATTTTTTCCTTGAACAACAATCTTGATTTCAAGTTTGTATTGTACTAGTGGTTTCAATAACCATTCGCTCCATCATTCATTTGACTTGATGTCGTCGCCGATCGATTACATCTTAATGAAATCTCTTGACACATGTGTCGTGATCAACATCAATAATGAATTGCCTTCTTCCAAGTTGTGAATCGAATTCATGGTGAGAAATACCATCCTTACCCCCTCGATGATTTTAGATATCATTGACAACATTATTGCCTTCCCTCCAACATAAACTAGTTCATGTTTCGTGTTATACCTTGAGATCCTTGCTATCCATCATTTGTTCTTTACCTTGGAGTATTACCATCTATTACGTCAAGAATGTCAGGAGAATTTCACCACCTCTTAAGAATTCTTGATACAGCTGATAGTTCTTGCCATATCCGTTCATTCATTGGTCCCCATGTTGTTTCTAACCGGAAACCCAACAATTGAAGTATTACATGCGAATTCAAAACTTCTAGCAACCCTATTGCATTGAAGTGAATGGTCGATAGTCTCATTCTCGGTCCTTTGGTTATTGAATCACCATTATAACATTGATCGTGCTACCTAGTCCATTGTGACGCCCCAAGCCTGAAGCTCCAGAAGACTTCCAGCTATTTCGGGTTTCACCGTGTGTTCCATTTGTGCTTGCTTTATTTATGTTTGCATTGCATCATGTCATCATGCCATCATGTCATTAATTTTTTACAACTCAACTAAATAAATTGTATGGATCTTCGGTCCATATAAATCGAGGGATATTCACAATGGTGATTTCTCTTTAGAACATATACTCCCAATATTTTTAGGGAGCTACAATAAAAATATTCCATTTGTTTGGAATTAACCATAACACACTTGCATAGTATTCTTCATGGCTTTACAACTCAATTCTTGATCTCAAACTTTGTCATAAATTCTTTCATCTTTTTCCCGAGCTCCACTAAAATTCTCAATATTTTTGGATTCTCCAAAACCTTGATCCTGTTCAAATCATTTGAATTAAATTCAAATGAATTTGAATGTAAAACTTGCATTCATGCCCACTCCTATTTTCTCGGAACAAGCACATTTTTGTGAGTCCGAGAAATTAATCCTCATGCCCAAATTCTTGTCCACTCTTTTCTTTTCTATCCTTTTCTTTCTTTCCTTTTCTCGTTTAGAAGAAAGAGAGAGAGAGAGAAAGCAGCCCAGCTGGGCCTCCTAGCTGCCCAGCCGTGCCAGGCCCATCTGCAACCGGCCTATCCTAGGCCCAACCCCATCCTAAACCCTAGCCCCGACCATCTCCCTTCGACCCCTTCCCAGCGCTGCCACTCGCCCGCTCCCATCGATCTCTCCCTCTTGTTCCCTAACTCCGCCCCGACGCGCTCATCCTCGCTCGACCCCTCTCCCTCCCGAGCGTTGTCTGCCTTCTCCACATCGTTGTCCTTCGCCGCCTCCTCTGGACCGAGCTACCGCCGGCCCTCAGGCCCCTCGTCTCCAGCGTGCCCCAAGCCACCGGCCGGCCACCGGAGCCTCGCCTCGATGCTCCCTCCGCCGCCGAGCCGGGTCTCCTCCGCCCCGCGCTGACCCGAGGTCGCCGCCATCATCGTCCTTCACCGCCGCACTCCGCCCGGCTGGATCCGGCCGCCATGGCGCCCCGTGAAGCTCTTCTTCACAACCACATCGCCGAATGCCACCTCCTTCGATGGACTCAATCTCCTCCCGTCCCTCTGCTTTGGATTTGATGCTCCACACATCCCCTTGCGCTTGCAGCCTCCTGTTCGTCGCCATGGCCGCAGCAAGTTCAAGCTCCACCCCGTTGTTGTTCATCGAGCCATCCCGCGGTCCAACTGCCAGGAACCGGCTCCCCATCACCAAGACCTCCTGGATCCGTTCGTTCTGCAGCCCAAGACCTCACCGGAGTCCCTCAGCTCGTTTGTACCAAGTCCCGCTTCCGCCTGGCCCTCCAAGTACATCTACTTTCCACGACGACCTGCAAGTACCCCTTCGGATACGCCAAGTTCAACTACACCCGACGA
The DNA here is from genome assembly GCA_902687465.1 of Secale cereale. NCBI lineage: Eukaryota > Viridiplantae > Streptophyta > Magnoliopsida > Poales > Poaceae > Secale > Secale cereale. The sequence continues at coordinate 223,176,517 of LR738710.1, read as the reverse complement.
TGCAACAAGTACCACGACGGCCCCGAACATCTACGAAACATGTTCAACTACCGTCGCCGAAGACCCGTGTAACGCAAGTGTCAAGTTCGTGTGTACCACTACCGTCGACCTCGGAGACTGATACGTCCAAAACGTATCTATAATTTCTGCTTGCTCCATGCCTCTTTTGGGTGATATTGCCATGTTATTTATACACTTCCATACACTTTTGATCATATTTGGACTAACCTATTAACTCAGTGCACCCCAGTGCCAGTTTCTGTTTTCGGCTGTTTTTGTATTTCAGGTTTTCACATTACGAGAACTGCCAGAAAAAATCCAGAAAAATTATATAAAAAATCAGCGTTCCGGAAGCTTCCATGCGGCCAAAGTAGGGCCAGAGGGGACCCACAGGGGCTCCATGCGGCCTGCCCACGCGGCCCCCCTGGCCGCGCCGGGGGGCGCCTGGGCACCCCTGACCCCCTCTGATGCCCCCCTTTGGCATATATTTACACCGTGTCGCGGAAACCCTAATTCCAGACCCCTTTTCTCCAGACGCGATTCCGATCTCCGCCGCCATCGCCATCAAGCTTCGGGGGACCAGAATTCCGGCGCCGGCACCCTGCCGGGACGGGGAAGTGCCCCCGGATTCATCTCCATCGACGTTGCTTCCTCCCTCCATGATGCGGGAGTAGTTCCTCCTCGGGGCTGAGGTTCTTACCAGTAACTATGTGGTCAATTCTCTCTCCCATGATGTGATCTTCGTTGTGATCATAGGCTATGTTAATCTAGGGTGATCCCATGATATTTCCCCTTCCTCTATGTATTGGATTGATGTACTCACTTGTCTTTATCTAGTATAATCCCCGAGACCAAGGTGACAGCGGTCTATTGGACATGGATTAGAAAAGTATTTTCATGAGTGATTTCCTCTCTTGTGTGTTGATTGAAGATTGAGAGTCTCTTGGTGCTTGTCTTTGACTATCCTTTAGATATGTTGTGGTGATTGTTGGACTCTCTTTGGATGGCCGCGGTGTCATGGGGAAATCCTTAGATTGAGAACTACAAACTTTGAGGTGTGCTTTTGTAGCCCTACATAATTCTCGTCCTCTCTTGACCACGAAGGAATGACCTCCGAGTGTGTCCCCCTTTGCATGTTTTATGGGAAATATCATGTGATTCGATTATGTTAATGTTGTTGGGAGTTGCCACTAGTGAAAGTATGAAGCCTAGGCCTTGTTTCCACCATTACAATACCATTTGTGCTCACGTTTACCACTTGTTTGCTTGCTGCACTTTTTATTACAGAATTATATTACTTTGCTTTGCCACTCCTATCATCCATATTTTACCATCTATTCGCCGAACTAGTGCACCTATACAACTCCTAGTTGTATTAGGTGTGTTGGGGACACAAGAGACTTCTTGTATCTTAGTTGCAGGGTTGCTTGAGAGAGACCATCTTCAACCTCTACTTCCCTGAGTTCGATAAACCTTAGGTCATCCACTTGAGGGAAATTGCTGCTGTCCTACAAACCTCTGCGCTTGGAGGCCCAACATAGTCTACAAGAGTAGAAGCGTGTGTAGACATCAAGCTATTTCTGGCGCTGTTGCCGGGGAGGTGAGCGCTTGAAGGTATATCTTTAGATCTTGCAATTAAATCTTTTTGTTTCTTGTTTTTATTTCACTAGTTATGCTTATGGACAACCTTGCTATTGGATCGTTGCTTGCGGGAAGACGCCCCACACCTGTGGTGGTTGCTCCTCCCCCTACTGAAATTGCGCCCTATAAAATACCGGCTGGTATTATCGATTATGTTTTGGCTGATCGTTATGCAGGAGACAGACATCCCGGTGAACACTTGCTATATCTGTCACAACTATGTTCATTATTTAAGCTTGCAGGTGTATCAAGGGAGTTTGTCATGAGGAAATTATTTGCCTTGTCACTGAAAGGAAAAGCATTGGAATGGTATAGGCTACTAAATGACTCTCACCTACTGGAGTGGGAAGAGATCCAGTCTCTCTTTTACTCCAAGTTTTATCCTCTTCATGAAGTCCATGAGAATAGGAATTAAGTTTATAATTTTTATCCTCATGACGGAGAGAGCATAGCTCAAGCTTGGGGGAGACTGAAAACGTTAATGCTAAAATGTCCTAACCATGGGCTCCCCAAAGATATGATTATTACTAATTTCTATGCGAGGCTTTCTTGACAGGATAAAGATTTGCTCGACGCTTCCTCTATGGGTTCTTTCACAAACAAAAAGATTGATGCTAAATGGGAACTCCTTGAAAGAATTCAACGCAACACTGAAGATTGGGAGATCGACAAAGGTAAAGAGTCAGGTATAATTTATGAGTATGATTGCATTAAGTCCTTTGTTGAAACTACAAGTTTTAATAAGTTTAGTGCTAAGTTTGGGCTTGATTCTCAACTCCTTGTTGATTTCCTCAAATCTTTTGCTTCACATCTTAATATGCCTAAGGAGGATTGGATCAAGTATCATAAACCTTTTAAAGAGACTTGCAAAGAAAATGAAATTGTTCATGATGATTGCAACATGCATGATCCAATTCCTAAAAATGAAGTTTTATATAAGCATGTTAATTTTTGTGGAGTGGATAGACCTTGTGAAAGGCCTATGATTGAAGAAGATAAGTATTGTAAGCAACATAAGCATGAAAGAACAATCACTTGGGTCAGAGATTTAAATGAAATTGCTAGAGAATTGTGTGACATTTATCCTTTTACTTGTGAACTTTGCCGTATAGAGGGTCACTTTAATTTTCAATGCATGAACTTTCAAAACATAACTGTTAACCGGTTGTGTGATAACATGATCACCTCTGATCTTTATGATGAGCTTATGTTATTTTTGATGTGTGAAGAGTTATCAGAAAAGACTTCTTGGCTGGATGATAATGCCATAGGAATAAAAAACACTTTGCAAAATTGCCATCTCTATTGTGTTGTTAATTGCCATGAAAATGATTACATAAGTAAGATTAGAAAGGAGGGAACTTTACCAAAGTATAAAAACGTCTCTCATATTTCTTCTAATAAAAAGGAGAGTTTCTCCCAAGTTTCCCCTATTGTTTCTAATGATAAACCAGGATATGTGGAGAAGCTTCATCTCCAACCACTCCCTCCTAAGGTGAAGAAGAAGAAAAAGAAGAGGAGGAGGAAGAGGAGCAAGAAGGAAGAAGAATGGGTATCAACCTGGCCTGAGCATATTCCTCCCATCAACTTTTATCCTATCGGTTGTAAGTTTAAAGAAGAAGGTGAAGTTTATTGCCTTAATTATCATCTTGATGATACGTCCGTAGGTACTATTGAAGATGATTTTGATTATGACATGCATGTTACTTATTGTGATTGGGAAAATGATGATAATGCTACTTATGATCTTGAAAATCTTTTTGGTACCAACTCTGAAAGTGAAGATATGGGAAGCTCTAAGCTTGGGGATGATAGGATTGCAAATCCTTTACCCACTAATGTGATAATTGATAATTCTCTTGCTAGTAAGAATAAAGACAACATGTTTACAAATATAGTTGCTAGCAATGATAATGCTCTTCTCTACCATGATGATGTTATAACTCCAATCTATAGTGATTATAAAGGTACCTATGATATAAGGAGAAATTATCCTTATGAAACTTGTCATAATCATGGAGGGAATTACTCCCTTGTTGAACACCACCCTCCTAATATACAATTAATCTATAGTGTTCAAGTTGTTTATGATAGTCCTACTCCCACTATTACCAATGAGAAAGATTATGCTTATGTGGAGAGTGAGAGTACCTTTTTGCATGTGGATCATGGTAACAATGCTTTATGTGATGCTTATATTTTTGAGTTCATCCATGATGCCACTGAAATTTATAATGACAGAGGGAGACTTGGTTCTAAATATCTTAATAATAAGAAGTTTCCTCTCTTTAGGGTGAATATTTTGAAGTTATGCTTGTTTTGCCTTCCTATGCTAGTTGCTTTGTGCTTCAATGAATTATTCTATTGCAATATTCCTATGCATAGGAAGCATGTTAGGCTTAAATGTGTTTGGTATTTGCTTCTTGATGCTCTCTTTTGTTCTTCAACTCTTATTCCTACGAGAGCATCATTAAAGTCTTATGCCTAGCTTAAAGGCATAAAAGAAAGCGCTTTTGGGAGGCAGCCCACAATGAATAAAATTTTATTTTGCTTTCGTTGTGTCTTGATGTTGTTACTACAGTAGCATCATCATTGTATCTTTATTTTTCAGCTTTGTGCCAAGTTTAGCCTCTGATTGCAAGAAAGTTCAAAAGTTGTGACGTGCTGTCCAGGAAACAGATTCTTTCCCTGGATAGAAAAATTCGTATAAGATCACCAGATCATCTTTTTGGTCTGAATTTTTTCGACAGCGTGCTCTATATAATTGTCTTTTGTGCGTCTCTTTTGAGTTTTTTGATTAGAGTTGCAGAAGTGCCCCGGAAAAATCATTTACTACCTGCTGTTCTGTTTTTCACAGATTCTGTCCTGTTTTGCCTTTCCTTCATTTTGCAAACCTAGAGCTTGCTTTTTCTTTGCAAAAACCTTTTGGCAATCTTGAGAAACAGTAGAACTTCAACAATATCTTTATTTCCAGCAAGGAACAATTATTTTATTATGGGTACTAACCTCGCTAATCAGATTATGATGAGTTATGTATGAAGGGAGTTTTCAAGTGTGCGAGGGAAGATGATAAAAAGATTCAGGAGTGTCAAACACTCAAACTTGGGGATGCCCCCATGCACCCCCAATAAATATTCAAGGAGACTGAAGCGTCTAAGCTTGGGGATGCCCCCGTGCATCCCCTTCTCCATCAACATTATCAGTTCGTCCTTCGTTCCGCTATATTTTAATCACTTCATGTGTTATGTGCTATGCTTGGTGCGTCTTGTTTTAGTTTTCCTTTTAGTTTTCTTTAGCTTTTCATAATGAGTCGGAACTCAGCTTTCTTTATGTGGGAGAGAAACACGCTCCACTTCTACCTAGAACATAACATAGAATTTGCATGTCTATATTTGTTGTGTGTGTTCTTTGTCTTTTAATAGCTACTATCATGCTTAGCTCTTAACTTTCATGCTTATCTTTTTAAAGAGATTTTGTTTAGTTGGTTGCTTGAACTCTCTTTAGTTATCATGTTTATCTTATTAAGAGAGTTTGCTTCCGTTACATTGGTTGATATGTCTATGATAAAGATGCTACGTGCATAATGGCGCTTAGTAGTTCATGTTTTCTTATGGTTAGTCTCAAATAGTTGGGGGGTTCCCAATGTGTTATTGGAGTACCAACATGATTTCTTTGCCTATGATGTGGTATGGTTTAGTAATATCTTCCTTCAAAGAATTTATTTTGATTGACTTGGCGTATGCTCACGCATATTTAAGACTGTAAAGAAAGTCTGTCAAGCCTTGATGATCTTTTGTTTCTGAGTAGCGATGTAACTTCCATGCCTGATTCAATGTTGCTTTGTCGCTCTGCATGATTATGACCGTCATTGCTCTCTTAGTTGGTCGCTCCCCGTCTTTTGCTAACCTTCGCCTGTACTAAGCGGAGTGACTTCTTGTGCATCCACATCCTTTTAATCCAGTTATGCCATATGAGTCCACCATATCTTCCTACATGGTATTTACCTGCCATTCCTAATGGAGACTTGCATGTACCATCTCGAAATTATTCAAATAAAAAGCATTCCTATTTTGTGCCTCTGTTTTAAGTTCATGAGGAAGTAGTAGTTAATTCATGATCTTTTTAAGTTGGACAAGCTTCACCCCGGGATTGCATGTATAATGTGCAAACCCATAATACGAGAAGGAACTGGCATTGAGTGCGCCCGGCTCAAAAAGATAATATAACAAACAAACCCTCCTTCACGCTTTGTTCATGAGAAATCAAAAAACTTTAGCAGTGATAAACAAAGGAGATTAAGAGGATGTGATCGTCCTCATTCGGGAGCCGTTCCTCGAAACTTGTCCATCTCAAGAAGTGATTGAGTTGTCTGCTAGCATTCGTTGACGAAACATGCATGATCTAAAAAAATTAGTACCTCTGTTTTAAAACCAAGAGCTCTGGTACATGTTTTGTCTTTGTTTCCGACTACGGGTTTTCAACCTTACCAACAAAAGCCACAGTTCGAGAGTCTCCACCTTCTTTTAAAAGCACCAACTACTGAGAGCATGATTGTCATTCTGAGTGTAATGTGCATTGTCCCAAAGTAGCATTGTCTTTTGCATGATTGTGATATCGTTTATTTTGAAATCATTGTATCTAGTCATCACTTAAACCTTGGAGGTGCCCCTGCATTTATGTTTTGCTTCACTAAAGGGGGCAAGCTAGATATCACTTTATCATATTTGCACATCATGTTCATTACAAATCTATTTGATGTTTCAATATCATATGGTAAAACTTTCGGTTCTTTGTGATTTTCTCATGAGGCAACTTAATTACTATAGATTCATTGTCTCAGTAAGCTTTTGTCATATGACTATGAAAAAGTCCTATATGGTTAATAGCATGTCACCACATAAATTATTCTTGTTATTATTTACCTACTCGAGGACGAGCAGGAATTATGCTTGGGGATGTTGTTACGTCCAAAACGTATCTATAATTTCTGCTTGCTCCATGCCTCTTTTGGGTGATATTGCTATGTTATTTATACACTTCCATACACTTTTGATCATATTTGGACTAACCTATTAACTCAGTGCACCCCAGTGCCAGTTTCTGTTTTCGGCTGTTTTTGTATTTCAGGTTTTCACATTACGAGAACTGCCAGAAAAAATCCAGAAAAATTATATAAAAAAATCAGCGTTCCGGAAGCTTCCATGCGGCCAAAGTAGGGCCAGAGGGGACCCATAGGGGCTCCAGGCGGCCTGCCCACGCGGCCCCCTTGGCCGCGCCGGGGGGGCGCCTGGGCACCCCTGACCCCCTCTGATGCCCCCCTTTGGCATATATTTACACCGTGTCGCGGAAACCCTGATTCCAGACCCCTTTTCTCCAGACGCGATTCCGATCTCCGCCGCCATCGCCATCAAGCTTCAGGGGACCAGAATTCCTGCGCCGGCACCCTACCGGGACGGGGAAGTGCCCCCGGATTCATCTCCATCGACGTTGCTTCCTCCATCCATGATGCGGGAGTAGTTCCTCCTCGGGGTTGAGGTTCTTACCAGTAGCTATGTGGTCAATTCTCTCTCCCATGATGTGATCTTCGTTGTGATCATAGGCTATGTTAATCTAGGGTGATCCCATGATATTTCCCCTTCCTCTATGTATTGGATTGATGTACTCACTTGTCTTTATCTAGTATAATCCCCGAGACCAAAGTGACAGCGGTCTATTGGACATGGATTAGAAAAGTATTTTCATGAGTGATTTCCTCTCTTGTGTGTTGATTGAAGATTGAGAGTCTCTTGGTGCTTGTCTTTGACTATCCTTTAGATATGTTGCTGTGTTTGTGGGACTCTTTTTGGATGGCCGCGGTGACATGGGAAAATCCTTAGATTGAGAACTACAAACTTTGAGGTGTGCTTTTGTAGCCCTACATAATTCTCGTCCTCTCTTGACCACGAAGGAATGACCTCCGAGTGTGTCCCCCTTTGCATGTTTTATGGGAAATATCATGTGATTCGATTATGTTAATGTTGTTGGGAGTTGCCACTAGTGAAAGTATGAAGCCTAGGCCTTGTTTCCACCATTGCAATACCATTTGTGCTCACGTTTACCACTTGTTTGCTTGCTGCAATTTTTATTACAGAATTATATTACTTTGCTTTGCCACTCCTATCATCCATATTTTACCATCTCTTCGCCGAACTAGCGCACCTATACAACTCCTAGTTGTATTAGGTGTGTTGGGGACACAAGAGACTTCTTGTATCTTAGTTGCAGGGTTGCTTGAGAGAGACCATCTTCAACCTCTACTTCCCTGAGTTCGATAAACCTTAGGTCATCCACTTGAGGGAAATTGCTGCTGTCCTACAAACCTCTGCGCTTGGAGGCCCAACATAGTCTACAAGAGTAGAAGCGTGTGTAGACATCAGAGACCCGTGGACGTCAAGTTCCTCTACCGATGACCCGAACGAACTCGAACCGTGTACCACTAGTGTCGCCGAAGACCGCGAGTACAACTACTTCCACGACGAGATGAGTACGACTACCGTCGACGTGTATGACTACGACCCATGTACACCTACTTCCACTACCATCGCGAGAACGACTACTTCCACTACTTCCCTCGACGACTCGAACCGCTTCAAAAACACACGCTCCAAAGGTATACCCCGAGTCGAATGCGATGTGGTGAACGATGAATGTGTGATGTATGAGATGAATTGTATGTTTGCATTGTGTCCGTTTTTCCACTCGTTTCCATGCCGCCAACCCGTGGGAAACCAGTTACCGGGATCACCCCACCTATCTATTGCATGACGAGCTCTCCATCCTTTCTTTTGCGCTGGCATCTCAACGACTTACCGGAACCGAGATGTTGTTGTGGCATCAATTTCGGATTCGTTGTCGTGGCACCCCTTTCCTTCCACCACGGTGGCTAAATACTCCATATTATGCTCATGTAAACTTTTAATAAAAATTGCATAAAAACTTGCATTTTTCATCTGCATCATGATAACAACATCTAAATGGTTAAAATGTTGTTTGCTTAAAAATTGCTAAATGACATGTGGGGATTTTTCGGAATTGTTGCTGTTATTTCCGGCCTTATTTAAAATGACTAGATAGTGTAGTTTGCTCATGCTTCACCCCTTGACATGTTAATCAACATTTAATATTGTTGTGTATATGACCGAGAGCAAACTAAATAATTAGATGTGGTGTTTTGTCAATATGCAACTCGTTGCATATTGAGCTCCACTGAAGTTGTGGTATTGTTTGTGCACCTTGCCATGCCATCCATATTTAAACCGGACATGCATCATACTTGTTTGTGCATCATATGCCATGGTTATGATATGTGTGTTTACCATGTTGTTTGCTTCTTTCCGGTTGCTTCTCTCGTTAGCTTCGGTTTCGTTCCAGAGTTGTGAGGATTTGTTCGGCTACTTCATGGACTCGTTCTTCTTCCTAGCGGATCCCAGGCAAGATGACCGTTCCCCGATATCACCTCTATCTTTTCCTTGCTAGTTGTCTCGCTCTTTAGCTATGCCTCGATGCCTATTCCTGTTTTGTCAGCCTCCTAAGTTGCCATGAAACACTCTAACCGCCCTCCTAACAAACCGTTGATTGGCTAAGTACGCTTTTGCTCAGCCCCTCTTATAGCGATGTTAGTTGCAGGTGAAGTTTTGAAGATTGCTCCATGTTCGGACTTCTTTATTATGATAACAATATATATCTATTTAAATTAATGCACATATATATTGGTAATGGGTGTAAGGCTTGGCCTTGTGCTTGGTGTTTGTTTCCACTCATGCCACCTTAGGACCCGATAAACCGGTGTTATATTCCTTGAATTTGCGTTCCTAACACGGTTGGGGTTTATGGGCCCCCCTCGATAATTCGCATTGCTTAAAGCTTTTCCAGCAAGGCCCAACTTTGGTTTTACCTTTTTCCTAATAACTAAAACTTGTCGAGGGAGTAATTAACCCGAGGATTTATTAATCAACCCCCGGGTCAGTGCCCGTCTTGAGCGTTGGTCCAAACCTATCAACCGCCGGTGACCGCCAGGGGCAACTTGTCAGGACCCCGATCCTAAGTCACACCGATCTAGCTGTAACACGTCATATCACTTTGCGGCCTCACGCACGGTAACCCACGGGTGCCACCTTACCTGGCCCGGGACCGTTTGAGCATTTTGGCACACGTATATGACAGTGTCGCTAGCATCCATATGACAGAGAACCCGGGCCGACATGACTAGTTATAAACCAAAAGTGGCACTAGATTACAGAGACAGGCATCCATGACCCAGCAACGAACGTGTCGGTCATCAACGTATGAACCCAAGTCGTAGCAAGCTACATGGACTTAAAGGAACAACGCGTGACATTTCCCCTAAGGGACAGACACAGGAACGAAGAAGGACACATGCCGGCCAGCCTACGTGTTCCGAGCAGTAGCAAGCTACCAAGGCTCATTGGAATCACTAGGAGGCATTTCCCTTTAAGGTAGGCTACCAAAGGAAAACAACTAGGTGTCGGATCCCACACATACCAAGCATTTCAACCATACACACAATATGCTCAATATGTGCAAATACAACATTGCATCACAACAGAACTCTATGACTCAAAGTACTTTATTTAAGAGGCTCCAAGAGCCATACATAACATATCCATACAGGTATGGGTCACATGACCCAACACTCAAGTCATACAGTCATAGAAGCACAAGCGGAAGCTACAAGTCTGAGTACAAACAACTTAAAAAATAAAACAGGCTTGGTGTAGCCTGACTATCTACAAGGCCCTTCACAAGCTCCAGATCTCCGTCTGGGTGTCAAGCTACTCGTCGACGTCAACGTCTATGTAGAACCCATCAGCAGGGGCAGGGTTCTCCTCTGCAACAGTTATTAAGCAAACATGAGTACAAAGGTACTCAGCAAGTCTTACCACAGAACCTATCATACATGCAACATTATCAAAGGGGGTAGTGGAGTTCATAGCAGAAAGCCAGCTTTGACTCATGGCTAACCTATACTACAACTCTCAACAGATTGCAAGATGTTATTACGAACACGAGTCCTCTACTCACCACAACAATACACCACCGAGGATCCTCTTCCGTCATCCTACGGAAGGGCCATCCAGGGTACTCACACTTATCTTGAGGCTTTTAGTAGTATCCATCAACTTGTCTATGAACTGTAAGAGTAACCAAGTAGTCCGTACCGCGAACAACGGCTATTCGAATAGATTGATAACCCTGCAGGGGTGTACCTCTTCACACACGCTTCCACCACTTATCGCCGTTTACTCGATATGTACTCGGCAACCTTCAAGCGGAAGCCCTGCGAGGGTGTCGGCCACGACCTGACTAACTACTCAAGTCTCTCGTCCAGATTTATCGCCTATTTGGGTTCCATCCGTGGGGAGATCCGACCGGGGTGTCGCTCACGGCCCCAAATGATGTGTACAGGGTTCCCGAGTCACCAAACGGGCAACCGGTACACCGTGACACGTACCTGTCGCATCACAACCCACCCCGAGGGTCAGCGCTGTGCACGACCTCCAGTAAACTATAAACACCAGAAACTAGTTGCAACTCCTGGACAGAGATCGAGGGTAATTAATAAGCCGAGAGGGTCCATTGGTTTCGGGCCCAATGCATGGTAGTAACTGGAACTTGAACCACACATACAGATCTCGGGTCCTATGTACGGTTCCAATGAAACAACCCACCACGTACTCCTACATGGCCTTTCATCGATACCTTTACCAAGCGTATTCCACACTTCCTTCCCTTTATCGAAAGATTGTTTCACTCTGATCCATCACCCAGATGAACCAAACCAGACACAACTCTAAGCATAGCAGGCAACATAAACAAATAGCATGGTGGATCACACATCACATGGCTCAATCAACTCCTACACATGCTAGTGGGTTTCAACTATTTACTATGGCAATGACAGATCATGCAAGGGAATAGGGTTCAACTACCGCAGCAAGTAGCAGTTCACACGCTGTTGCCTTAATGCAGTAAAAGAGAGCAGGAGCGAGAAGATTGCGTTTGTATCGGAATGATCAATGATTGCTTGCCTGACAAGGTGGTTGTCGGGTACTGCTCTTCAACTGGATACGCAGCAGTATCCTCGGGAGCAGGACCTAACACAGAGAATACCGGCGATACAATCATTAAACAAACAAATGCAACAATATGATGCATGCTCATGACATGGCAAGATGCATGTGTGTTGGGCTAATGCAACTATAACCAGAAGGGTTTGAGCCTATTTGAATCAAAGATTCAAATTGGCACTTTAACTATTATTTAAATAAGTGCATTATCATGTTTTAAGCTATACAGCAAGGTCAACTTGCTCAAACATGCATGAAACCAGTGCCATTGGAAATATTGGATTTTTCTGATCATTTTTCATATATAAATCTTTTCCATCTGAGATACTGTTGAATTTATATGATTTTTTGAAGTTTAGGCATTTTCTGGAATTTCCTGAATTATTTTTAAATCTAAAAATCCCAGAAAATCCTTTACTGCGTCAGCATGACATCATGATGACGTCAGTCAGTCAACAGGGCTAGTATAAGTCAAACCTGACCAGTGGGACCCACTGGTCAGTGTCACAGTTAACTAATTAACTAATTAGAATTAAATTAACACCTAAACTAGGTTTGACTTTCACCATCACCTAGGGGGTCAAACCCGTGGTCAAACAGGTCCAACTCGCCGGCGTTTAGCCGCCGGCGAGGCCAAACACGGCGGTGAGGTGCGGGTTTCGTGCTCCGGCTGCCAAAACGACGGCGGAGCACACCTACGGGTAGCTGGAGGCAAACCGCATCGAGTGGAGGTGGTGGCTGGCCTCGGGGTCGCCGGAGATGACGCCGGCGACGAGTCCAGCGGCTGCTGGAGTTCGGCGAAGTCGAAAACGACGGTGCGGTACTCGTAGAGGAGCGTGAAGTGGTCCTACAGCACCTACGCGTGACGGTGAAGCTGATAGGCACGGTGGCCGGACCAAAGGATGGCCGGAGCCTCGTCGGCGACGAGCTCCGCGGCGGTGCGTGCAGGTGAGCTTCGTGCGGTGCGTTCCAGGGCAGTAGAGAGCCAACGGAGAGGGGGAGGACGAAGCTGGGCTCACAGGGGTTGCAGCAGACGTCGGAGCGAGCCTGGGGGTGGTCGGAGCTGAGCGGGACGGCGAGGGGGATCTCCGCGGCCGGAGTTGGGGAAGAAGGGGTCGGGGGCGTCTCCAGGGTGGGCGAGCGCTCGGGGCTCGGCCTGTTCGAAGTAGTCGAGGGCGGCGGAGACGACGGACACGGCGACGGGGCTCAGGGATGACGGTGGGCGCTGCTACTATGACGGTGCGAGCACGGCGGCGTCGGCCATGGTGCGGGGAGGGCGAAAGAGAGGAGCTGGGGAGAGGGGGAGGTGTCTGCGAGGTCGGGGGCGACGTGTACGACCGATCCAGCCCTCCAGGACGGCAAGGGGAGGAAGCAGGGCGGCGGGCAGCTGCGTGGCGCGCGCTGCAGCCGCCGTCGAGCACCTGCCTGCCTGCCTGGCCGAGCCAAGCAGCTCGCTGGAGCGGCAGCTGGGCTGGGCCGGCAGGTGGGCCGGGTGGGGCGCCAGGTAAACTTTCTCTCTCTTTCTTTTTCCTATTTCTTTTTCTGTTTCATTTGTTTTGCAACTTTGTTTAATTAATAAAAATGCTAGAACATTTTTATAACTCATAAAACTTGTCATGCCCACTGTATATAATATAAACAGCATGGAACATTATAGTTTATGATTATTTGAGCATTTAAAATATTTTGTAGCATTTAAATGCCCAAATTCAAATACCATATGATTTAATCCAGAGCCCTTAGATGTCCTAGAAAATTGTGCACCATTTTTGGCACAGGTTTAAGACCAAGGCAGAAATGATGAACATTTTTGAAGGGCATTTTGGGTACATTGGAAAAGATTTCATCAAACCCTAGTTGTTAGAAGAGGGGTGCTGGGGTTTCTGTCATTCCCATTTCAAGTTTCTTTGATAAGTAAACATGATGCACACTCTAGCTAGTCCTAATGCAAGTACTAAACTAGGGATGTGACAACTCACCCCCACTTAAAAGAATCGCGTCCCGAGATTCGGGTTCCTCCGGAAAGAGGGTGGGGTACTCAAGTCGAAGACGATCCTCCCTTTCCCAAGTAGCTTCACTCTCAGAATGATGTGACCATTGAACCTTGAGAAACTTGATATTGTGGCGTCGAGTGGTGCGCTCGGTTTCATCAAGAATACAAACGGGGTATTCTCGATATGTGAGATTGTCCTGGAGATCAAGCGTTTCGTGGTCCACTCCGCGGATAGGATCCGAGAAGCAACGCCTGAGTTGAGAAACGTGGAACACGTCATGAACTCTGGATAGGTGCGGAGGTAGTTCCAATTGGTAGGCAACTTCTCCTCGTTTGGCAAGAATGCGAAAAGGACCGATGTAACGAGGGGCCAATTTGCCTTTGATACCGAAGCGATGGGTTCCCTTAAGAGGAGTAACCCGAAGGTAAGCCTTATCGCCGACTTCAAAAGTCACAGCCTTATGATGACTATCATATTGGCTCTTCTGGCGAGACTGGGCTGTTTTCAATCTCTCACGAACGATGTGAACTTGCTCTTCTGCTTCCTGGATCATATCCGGGCCAAAGAATTGTCTTTCCTCGGTTTCTGACCAGTTAAGAGGTGTTCGACACCTTCGTCCATTTAGAACTTCGAAGGGGGCTTTACCCAAGCTGGCTTGATAACTATTGTTATAAGCGAATTCGGCAAATGGAAGGCACTTTTCCCATTCCATAACGAAAGAAATGACAGAAGCTCGAAGCATGTCTTCCAGAATTTGATTGACTCGTTCCACTTGACCACTTGACTGGGGATGAAAGGCAGTACTGAAGGAGAGATGATTTCCCATAGCATTCTGGAAACTTTCCCAAAATCGTGAAGTGAAAAGACTTCCACGGTCTGAGTTAATCTCCAACGGCACACCATGAAGTTATACTATCCGAGAGACATACAAATCTGCTAGCTGGCTAGCGGTAATACTCTCTCGAACAGGCAGGAAATGAGCTACATTAGAGAGGCGGTCGATAACGACGAAGATAGCATTATTCCCTTTCCTGGTCCTGGGAAACCCGGTAATGAAGTCCATACCGACTTTGTCCCATTTCCATTCAGGAATAGCTAAAGGTTGAAGGGTGCCAACAGGCCGTTGATGCTCTGCTTTGACTCGACGACAAACGTCGCAGTTAGCAATGAATTGAGCGATTTCTCTCTTCATCCTAGTCCACCAGAATCTCTGACGTAGGTCCTGATACATTTTAGTACTACCGGGATGAATTGTGAGAGGAGATTCATGAGCCTCCTTAAGGATCAAACGTCTCAGGTTTCGTACTTTAGGAACCACTAAACGGTTGCTAAAGAATACAATTCCTTGATCATCAATTGAGAAACATCCCACAACTCCTTTCTTGATGTTCCTCTTAATACGGGAAATTCCCGGATCAACCTTCTGTGCTTTGATGACCTGATCCGTAAGGTTAGGTTCCGCCACCAAGGTGCAAAGGAATCCTCGAGGAACAATGTGAAGGTTAAGCTTACAAAATTCCTCGTGGAGAAGTGGTTGTCCTTGTTGTAACATCAAGTTGTTACAATAAGACTTACGACTTAGTGCATCAGCCATGACATTGGCCTTTCCAGGGGTATAGGTGATTCCTAAGTCATAGTCTGTGAGCAGCTCAACCCAACATCTTTGCCCGAGATTTAGATCCGGTTGGGTGAAGATGTACTTCAAACTTTGATGATCAGTGAAGATTTCACAGCGATTACCAAGAGGTAATGTCGCCATGTTTTGAGTGCATGGACTATAGCTGCAAGCTCTAGATCATGTGTAGGATAGTTATCCTCATGTTGTTTCAACTGTCGAGATGCATATGCAATCACTTGACAATATTGCATGAGTATGCAACCTATTCCTTGTCGCGAGGCGTCGCAGTAGATAATAAAATCCTTGGAAAAGTCTGGTGGTACCAGTACAGGTGCAGATGTCAGGCGTCTTTTCAGTTCCTGAAAACTGGACTCGCACTGTGGGGTCCACTCAAACTTTTTATCTTTCTTGAGGAGTTCAGTTAGAGGTTTAGCAACCTTGGAGAAATTCTCGACGAAGCGTCGGCAATAGCTCGCTAAGCCAAGAAAACTCCTAACTTGCTTGACCGATTCAGGGGGAGTCCAATCTTGGACGGCTTGAACTCGCTCGGGATTGACAGCAATACCCTTGCCAGAGATCACATGACCTAGATAGGTTACTTCTGGCAACCAAAATTCACATTTAGAGAATTTGGCATAAAGGCGGTGCTCTCGAAGTTTCGTCAATACCAGCCTTAAATGCTCGACATGATCTTCCTTGTTCTTGGAGTAAATGAGTATATCATCGAGGTATACCACGACGAATTTATCCAAGTACTCCATGAATATAGAATTCATTAACTGGGAAAAGGTAGCTGGGGCATTGGTTAACCCGAAGGACATGACGGTATACTCATATTGGCCATAACGAGTAACAAAAGCCGTTTTAGGAATGTCCCCGTTCTTGATTTTGATTTGCCCAACCTCAAATCCATCTTAGAGAAGACTGAGGATCCAGCGAGCTGATCATACAGGTCGTTGATCCTGGGGAGCGGATACTTGTTCTTTATGGTGACTAGATTGACAGGTCGGTAATCTACAACCATCCGCTCCGTTCCATCCTTCTTGTTGACGAAGAGGACGGGGCAAGCCCAAGGGGAAGAACTAGGACGGATGAAACCCTTTTGCAAGGACTCATCGAGTTGTTTCTTAAGCTCAGCTAATTCTGGTGGTGCCATCTTATAGGGTCTCCTAGAAATTGGGACAGTTCCAGGGATAAGATCTATCACAAACTCGACATCTCTGTCAGGTGGAATTCCTGGCAGTTCTTCTGGAAAAACATCCGGAAAGTCACGGACTATCGGGATATCTTCGAGTTCGGGTAGAGGGCTGGCATTAAGAGAGTAGAGCTGACGCTCAGCCATTCGGGTCAAGACATTGACTATCTTGCCGGATGAGTGTGTTAGTTGAACGGTCCTAGTATAGCAATCAATCTTGGCGTAATGAGTTGTCATCCAATCCATACCCAAAATGATGTTTATGTCCGAGGACTTGAGAGCGATTAGAGATGCTAGGAAAACAAGTCTATCGACAAGGATTTCATTTCCATGGCTTACCCTAGAGGTTCGCCACTTTGAACCAGGAGTTTGAATAACCATGGAAGTAGGCATGTCACAAAAAGTCATGTTGTGCAATCGAGCATAGCTCTCAGATATGAACGAATGGGATGCTCCAGTATTGAAAAGAACAAATGCCGGATGGCAGTTAACGAGAAGCGTACCAAGGACGATGTTAGGATCCTCATAAGCTTCCTCGGCAGAGACATAGTTGACATGACCACGTGCAGTGGGGATTGGCTTGACATAATTCACCTTGCCGGTTGGCTTACCACGGCCAACGGGTTTTCCTGGCTGGTTCTGGGGACACTCACGCATGTAGTGCCCTGGTTCTCCACACTTGAAGCAGGTCATAGTGTTAGTGCGTGGAGCAAAGTTGGAAGGTGGTCCTCCATAGGTCTTAGCAGGTGCATACTGTTGAGTTGGGCGAGGCGCCTCATAGGATGGCCTCGGTGTGTACTTGGGTGGCAGAGCAGTGTTAGGAACCCACACACGGCGCTTGTGAGAGCCAGAGCCGGATGAGGAACCAAAGTCTCGAGTATGCTTGCGTGTGGCCTCGAAGTCAGTCTGGCCCGTTTCAGCACTGATAGCCTTGTTTACCAACTTCTGGAAGGAAGTGCACTCGTGCAGACGTAGATCTCGGCGGAGTTCAGGGCTGAGTCCCTTGCGGAACCTCGCCTGCTTCTTGGCATCGGTGGATACTTCCTCAGGTGCATAGCGTGCCAAGTTGCCAAACTCGCGACTATAGCCATCTACAGTTAACCGACCCTGGGTGAAGTTGCAGAATTCCTCCCGCTTGCGATCCATGAGACCTTCCGGAATGTGATGTTCACGGAATGCCTCACTGAACTCAACCCAAGTAGTGATTTGGCCAGCAGGACGCATAGCTTCAAAGTTTTCCCACCAAAGGCTGGCAGGGCCCTCAAGATGGTAGGCGGCGTAGGTAACCTTGTCAGCTTCGGCCACACGGACAGAGTGTAGCTTGTGGGTGATACTACGTAGCCAGTCATCCGCATCCAGAGGTTCAGTGGAGTGATGGAACTTTGGTGGGCACATCTTGATAAAGTCATTGATTGACACCACGTCATTCCTTTGACGGAACCCAGTGTTCTGCTCTATGCGTTCTAGCAGACGGTTGGTCTCTCTCTTGTTTCGTTCTGCCTCGAGCATAACTTCCGCCAAGGAGGGTGGCTGGGGCAGATTCCCATGTCTAGCCCCACTAGCCTCACCCTGCTCCTGGGCAGCAGGAGTGTTGCGAGTGTTGACCATCCTAAGAAAACAAAACAACGGTTTAGACAAGGATGGCAAAAATTTGACATAGAAGTGCAGAATGTAATGGATGACACGGAATGCAGAGATGTTCATCCGTACGACATGGTAATATAGAAACTGCTATATATACACCAGTGGTCATACACACCATACATAGTTTAGTACAAGCCAAGGCTAAAGTACAACTGCGGTGAAAGACGATACATCCCATCAGAGGCATTCCAAGCTCCTATACATTATTTAATTACACCTTCGGAACTCAGTACACACTAAGTCATATTCCACAAGACGCGCAGGACTGTGGAAATACAACTACTACAATACTACTACTACCACGGTCTAGCTCAGACATTCCCGTAGTAATCTTCGTGAAGATTACCACCGTAGTCTGGAAGTGGAACTGACGGATCTTGAAACTCGCGAGCAATCGAAGGCTATGGACCATAGGGACATGGATGTGGCCTCGGTCCCGATGCTGGTGGTAACCGACGCCCACGTGGAGGTGTAATACCCCCTACGTCACGCCAATCCATGCGATCAGGCAGACGAGTCCGCACGGGGTACAAATCCCGCATGTCCAGATATCCGGCGTGCACAGCAGGTGCAAGCCGTGTCAAAGTAGTCCAGTGGGCGGCTCGAGTGTTATACAGCTCCATTCGGAGGGCACGGACCTCACGGTCCCTATCCTCCAGCATCTGAACAGTAGTCTGAAGCAGTGGCTCTTCATGAGCAGCATCAGTATACAGACCAGTGTAATAGCCTTCCTCTCCGGGAAGTGAGGCTGGCATGTAACAGAACTCAGTGTTCAGCAACAGGGCATGCCTAGCCCGGAGAATGGTCATCATCGAATAGGCGGCATCCTGCACTGCCATCTCGATGGTAACCCCGAGTCCATAAGACCAATGGATGTGGTCGTTAGCTCCGGGATATGAGGGGTATATCCGGACTGTGCAGAAATAGTGACTCTGATTGAAATCCCGGTACTGTTCCTCCATGGTGTACTCAGGATACCAGCGATAACCGGTCTCAGTCAGCACACGGACTAGCATTGCCGTGTGACCGGGCACATTAATGCACCAAGTCAAACGAACCACTTGGTGAGGGGTGCGGTCAGACATCTGAAACACGAAGTAATGCAAAGGCATTAGTGTTTCTGGAAGAAATCGGGCAGCATAACAACTGTAAATGCTCAAACAAAGATTTGAGACATCATACAAATGATAGCATAGCCACTCAACAATTCCATATCAAGATTCCGGGTCCAACAATCATCATACTAAAAGGATAGAAACTGAACTGAGGCTTGAAACCAACAGTCCTAAGAGTCTACGGATTAGTAACACGTGAACCTAGTAAGGATAAGAGGCCTAGTCCTAAATCCCCGTAGAAAGAATAGACTGACTCAGATCAGAAGGGCATAAGGTAAAGGAGTAAAAAGAGCCTTACGTTCCCTTCCACAATCAATTCCCCTACATATAACTAAGAATTTTTCTAAACTCAACATCGACCAGTTTGGCTTGAGAAACCTACAGGCAGTCCAGCTCTGATGCCAACGCTGTCAGGACCCCGATCCTAAGTCACACCGATCTAGCTGTAACATGTCATATCACTTTGCGGCCTCACGCACGGTAACCCACGGGTGCCACCTTACCTGGCCCGGGACCGTTTGTGCATTTTGGCACACGTATATGACAGTGTCGCTAGCATCCATATGACAGAGAACCCGGGCCGACATGGCTAGTTATAAACCAAAAGTGGCACTAGATTACAGAGACAGGCATCCATGACCCAGCAACGAACGTGTCGGTCATCAACGTATGAACCCAAGTCGTAGCAAGCTACATGGACTTAAAGGAACAACGCGTGAAATTTCCCCTAAGGGACAGACACAGGAACGAAGAAGGACACATGCCGGCCAGCCTACGTGTTCCGAGCAGTAGCAAGCTACCAAGGCTCATTGGAATCACTAGGAGGCATTTCCCTGTAAGGTAGGCTACCAAAGGAAAGCAACTAGGTGTCGGATCCCACACATACCAAGCATTTCAACCATACACACAATATGCTCAATATGTGCAAATACAACATTGCATCACAACATAACTCTATGACTCAAAGTACTTTATTTAAGAGGCTCCAAGAGCCATACATAACATATCCATACAGGTAGGGGTCACATGACCCAACACTCAAGTCATACAGTCATACAAGCACAAGCGGAAGCTACAAGTCTGAGTACAGACAACTTAGAAAATAAAACAGGCTTGGTGTAGCCTGACTATCTACAAGACCCTTCACAAGCTCCAGATCTCCATCTGGGTGTCAAGCTACTCGTCGACGTCAACGTCTATGTAGAACCCATCAGCAGGGGTAGGGTTCTCCTCTGCAACAGTTATTAAGCAAACATGAGTACAAAGGTACTCAGCAAGTCTTACCACAGAACCTATCATACATGCAACATTATCAAAGGGGGTAGTGGAGTTTATAGCAGAAAGCCAGCTTTGACTCATGGCTAACCTATACTACAACTCTCAACAGATTGCAAGATGTTATTACGAACACGAGTCCTCTACTCACCACAACAATACACCACCGAGGATCCTCTTCCGTCATCCTACGGAAGGGCCATCCAGGGTACTCACACTTATCTTGAGGCTTTTAGTAGTATCCATCAACTTGTCTATGAACTGTAAGAGTAACCAAGTAGTCCGTACCGCGAACAACGGCTATTCGAATAGATTGATAACCCTGCAGGGGTGTACCTCTTCACACACGCTTCCACCACTTATCGCCGTTTACTCGATATGTACTCTGCAACCTTCAAGCGGAAGCCCAGCGAGGGTGTCGGCCACGACCTGACTAACTACTCAAGTCTCTCGTCCAGGTTTATCGCCTATTTGGGTTCCAACCGTGGGGAGATCCGGCCGGGGTGTCGCTCACGGCCCCAAACGATGTGTACAGGGTTCCCGAGTAACCAAACGGGCAACCGGTACACCGTGCCACGTACCTGTCGCATCACAACCCACCCCGAGAGTCAGCGCTATGCACGACCTCCAGTAAACTATAAACACCAGAAACTAGTTGCAACTCCTGGACAGAGATCGAGGGTAATTAATAAGCCGAGAGGGTCCATTGGTTTCGGGCCCAATGCATGGTAGTAACTGGAACTTGAACCACACATACAGATCTCGGGTCCTATGTACGGTTCCAATGAAATAACCCACCACGTACTCCTACATGGCCTTTCATCGATACCTTTACCAAGCGTATTCCACACTTCCTTCCCTTTATCGAAAGATTGTTTCACTCTGATCCATCACCGAGATGAACCAGACCAGACATAACTCTAAGCATAGCAGGCAACATAAACAAATAGCATGGTGGATCACACATCACATGGCTCAATCAACTCCTACACATGCTAGTGGGTTTCAACTATTTACTGTGGCAATGATAGGTCATGCAAGGGAATAGGGTTCAACTACCGCAGCAAGTAGCAGTTCACACGTTGTTGCCTTAATGCAGTAAAAGAGAGCAGGAGCGAGAAGATTGGGTTTGTATCGGAATGATCAATGATTGCTTGCCTGACAAGGTGGTTGTCGGGTACTGCTCTTCAACTGGATACGCAGCAGTATCCTCGGGAGCAGGACCTAACACAGAGAATACCGGCGATACAATCATTAAACAAACAAATGCAACAATATGATGCATGCTCATGACATGGCAAGATGCATGTGTGTTGGGCTAATGCAACTATAACCAGAAGGGTTTGAGCCTATTTGAATCAAAGATTCAAATTGGCACTTTAACTATTATTTAAATAAGTGCATTATCATGTTTTAAGCTATACAGCAAGGTTAACTTGCTCAAACATGCATGAAACAAGTTCCATTGGAAAGATTGGATTTTTCTGATCATTTTTCATATATAAATCTTTTCCATCTGAGCTACTGTTGAATTTATATGATTTTTTTGAAGTTTAGGCATTCTTTGGAATTTCTTGAATTATTTTTAAATCTAAAAATCCCAGAAAATCCTTTACTGCGTCAGCATGACATTATGCTGACGTCAGTCAGTCAACAGGGCTAGTCTAAGTCAAACCTGACCAGTGGGACCCACTGGTCAGTGCCACAGTTAACTAATTAACTAATTAGAATTTAATCAACACCTAAACTAGGTTTGACTTGCAAGCAGGGCCCACATGTCAGTGACCTAGGGGGGTCAAACCCGTGGTCAAACAGGTCCAACTCGCCGGCGTTTAGCCGCCGGCGAGGCCAAACACGGTGGTGAGGTGCGGGTTTCGTGCTCCGGCTGCCAAAACGACGGTGGAGCACACCTACGGGTAGCTGGAGGCAAACCACATCGAGTGGAGGTGGTGGCTGGCCTCGGGGTCGCCGGAGATGACGCCGGCGACGAGTCCAGCAGCTGTCGGAGTTCGGCGAAGTCGAAAACGACGGTGCGGTGCTCGTAGAGGAGCGTGAAGTGGTCCTACAGCACCTACGCGTGACGGTGAAGCTGATAGGCACGGTGGCCAGACCAAAGGATGGCCGGAGCCTCGTCGGCGACGAGCTCCGCGGCGGTGCGTGCAGGTGAGCTTCGTGCGGTGCGTTCCAGGGCAGTAGAGAGCCAACGGAGAGGGGGAGGACGAAGCTGGGCTCACAGGGGTTGCAGCAGACGCCGGAGCGAGCCTGGGGGTGGTCGGAGCTGAGCGGGGCGGCGAGGGGGATCTCCGCGGCCGGAGTTGGGGAAGAAGGGGTCGGGGGCGTCTCCAGGGCGGGCGAGCGCTCGGGGCTCGGCCTGTTCGAAGTAGTCGAGGGCGGCGGAGACGACGGACACGGCGACGGGGCTCAGGGATGACGGTGGGCGCGGCTACTACGACGGTGCGAGCACGGCGGCGTCGGCCATGGTGCGGGGAGGGCGAAAGAGAGGAGCTGGGGAGAGGGGGAGGTGTCTGCGAGGTCGGGGGCGACGTGTACGACCGATCCAGCCCTCCAGGACGGCGAGGGGAGGAAGCAGGGCGGCGGGCAGCTGCGTGGCGCGCGCTGCGGCCACCGTCGAGCACCTGCCTGCCTGCCTGGCCGAGCCAAGCAGCTCGCTGGAGCGGCAGCTGGGCTGGGCCGGCAGGTGGGCCGGGTGGGGCGCCAGGTATACTTTCTCTCTCTTTCTTTTTCCTATTTCTTTTTATGTTTCATTTGTTTTGCAACTTTGTTTAATTAATAAAAATGCCAGAACATTTTTATAACTCATAAAACTTGTCATGCCCACTGTATATAATATGAACAGCATGGAACATTATAGTTTATGATTATTTGAGCATTTAAAATATTTTATAGCATTTAAATGCCCAAATTCAAATACCATATGATTTAATCCAGAGCCCTTAGATGTCCTAGAAAATTGTGCACCATTTTTGGCAGAGGTTTAAGACCAAGGCAGAACTGATGAACATTTTTTAAGGGCATTTTGGGTACATTGGAAAAGATTTCATCAAACCCTAGTTGTTAGAAGAGGGGTGCTGGGGTTTCTGTCATACCCATTTCAAGTTTCTTCGATAAGTAAACATGATGCACACTCTAGCTAGTCCTAATGCAAGTACTAAACTAGGGATGTGACACAACTCTGGTATTTTGGTCTATCGGAAGTTTGGACAATCCGGTCATGGCTTGAGACGAGATACGCGCGGCTACTATCAGGGTGTCGGCACGCCGGGAGGTCTTGCTAGATTAGTTTTACCTTTGTCGAAATATCTTGAGCACGGGATTCCGAGGATACTACTAGGGGCGATCAGGCCTTGTGGTTGTGGTATCTTTCTCGTTTGGATTTCGTCTGTAGTCGGACCCAGTGTTATTTGGATGAATGTATGCTATTGTATTCATTGTGTGACATGGCGAGTGTAAACCAACTATTTTACTCTTTTATCCCTGTTCTATTACATGAGTTGTGCAAAGATACCACGCTTGCGATCATTCCAGAATGCGCGTATGTCTCTAAGTCGTGCCTCAGCACGTAGGACATATAGTCGCATCCTGGGCATTACAAGTTCGTATTCAGAGCCTTCTCCGACCTAGGAGCCCCCTGAATGATCGAACCGCTGTCGGTTGAGTCTAGGCACACACACAAAAATGTTTTGAGTCATATATATATATATATATATATATATATATATATATATATATATATCGGAGAGTAGGATTTTTTTTACTCCTCATCCCTTTCATCGCTCTGGTGAGGACTTCTAACGTTGTTTTATCTTCACTATTCTCAAAATTTCACCAATTTTTTTAGGATCACGCGGGTATTGTTTGGATTGTTCCAATATCTTTGTGACGAGAACATTGTTCTTGGTGCCTCCTGTCATTTAGGGGTTGTGGCAGTGTCCCGGGGAGTTGAGCTCCGAGGTGTTGTCCTCACAAATGTATCGTTGCGGTTCTAGAATACCAGAGGCGGTCGACATCGAAAACTCTACTACGTGGTTAGTGGTGAGATAACCCCGACGTCACCCAGTACTGGCGGGATAGTTCGGGAGTATTGCCACAGCTAGTATAGCGGATGCTTTTCGAAGGTCCGAGTTAAACGGTTTCCGAAGATGACTGGTTATGTGTTGACAGATGGATACAACTGGATGTAGGTTTAGAGTTGAGTGCGCGGTGCTTCCCCTGTATCCCCAACACCAGATTGCATAACCGGAAAGCTTCGGGAATTAATAGGTGGGATTCAAGTAGCTCTTAGGTAATCTTCCAACGGGTGCATGATATGAGGTTGGGGTTCAACAACGAGTGAAGAGGTTTCATGGGCGTTGTTCCAATTGGGAGTTGCATCTTAAAGGATCCTTGGCTATGCTGATCTGGGGATTGCAAGGCCCTTTGTAACACGTGCCATTGGGCATCAGCACGAACATGTGGGATGAAACCTCTATTATGTATTTGTTCCATCTGTACCTTGTTGTTTTATTCTATCATTTTGTTTCTCCCAAGTGGCTTCTCGACAAGTTGATGTATCATTAAGCTATGGAATTCATTCGTTCAATTCTCTGTTCGAATGATATTGTGAAGATTATGTTGCAACATATCTATCCTTTGTTTTGTTTTCAGTTGTGGTATTCGAGTTGCTTCGATGTCAAGTGTTGATTCCATACCTTTCCTAATCGGTGTTCTCATATTTCTATGGGAGTGCTAATCCTTCTTGATCATCGAGATTATTATGTAAATTCTTTTTCAACCGGTGCGTTTCGCTTCAAGTTAACCCGATCCTTTTAATATGTGCAAGACCAATTCTTTGTTTTTCTCAATGGTGTCTGTTTCATTCATCCCAAATTGTCTTTGTTTTTCCACACGCTCCCACCCTTCTTCTTCTCGGAGACAGAAATTATCAAATGAAATATCCATTTTATTCATGTGATGTCTCTTCATTCTTTTCCTTCAATGTCCTTATCCGGTGATTCTCAGGAATATGCTCAGGAAGATTAAGTTCATCATTCTCCGTTCTCGTTTCTTCTTCGATGGATTTAACTCAAGCTTTGGTGTTGATTATATCCTTCCTCTTGTTTCACATGTTTTCCCATGTTGAAATTTCTTATCCGAAGTCTCTCTTGTTTATTCAACTCTCTCTAATTCTTATCCGGAGAGTACAAGGTATCTCGGAAGATTCGTGTTTCAATTCTTAATCCGTTCAAACTATTTTGAGGTTGTTATCTCATCCAAGCCATGTAATTCAACCGGTGCAATATTCTTCAAGTAATCAGTTCACCGGTGTTTCTTTTGAGTGGGCCCTAACACACAGGTCTTCCCCAGGATCTTACCTGACTCTTCTAATTTCTTTTTCGGGAGTTATTCTTAAATTCATTTCAAAGTGTGACGCACGAATGGATTACATCAGTCATATGCCTTCTCCAAGATCGCTTTCAAATTCTTTTCAACTTTGGTTCAACCTTCTCTCTTCTCATTCGTCCGGAGTATCTCGCAATTCTTCATGGCATTTCTCGTCTTCATTCTCAACATTTGAAGACCGAAGAAGAGTTTCTCTTAGATCATGGCCCGTTCTCTTGAAGATTCGTGGTTCTAGCTTCATTCCATCCTCATAATTGTTTTCGATTGTGGAAATTGTTTTAAGGCCCTTTAGAGCAATTCATGAGTTCTTCCCATTGTGATCCTACGAAGGCCATCATTTCAGAAGATTTCTTCGTTCTCAGTTTTCAACTTCGTCCTCCAACTATTCTTAATTGATGCCTCTTCGTTCGTCTCCATATTCTTCCCGGTGATTCGTTCTATTTTCTTCGTCCATCTTCAAATTCTTACGGTGCTTTGTTCAAGATTACTCTTCCGTTGTTATCGTATCAGTTCATTTGTTCTTTTCATAATCCTACCGGTGATTCGTTGAATACTTTCTCAAGTTTGTGCGAGATCTCTCTTTAATTCTTTGCAACGGGAATAAGTAGTAGGCCAAATCCGTTGCTTGTCATCAATTTAATTTGATGAAGGATAAGCATACAATAAATCTTATTCTTATTTCCTCGAAGTGATTAATCTTTTTTTCCGGAGCTCCAAGTTATTTTAATTATATCATTTCAAAGCTCCATCTAATCATTGCTAGGCTTCAATGAAATTATTTTCATCCTTTTGTTATCGGAGTTCTTCATGGTGGTTCATCATGATTTAATTCTTTCTCCAAATGTTCTCCAATATTCTTGTTGAAGGAGCTCAATTATTCTTCTTCTTGCATTCTGAAGTGCAATTATTTCTACCTTTTCTTTTCAGGTGGTGTTATGTCATTCTTGACAATTCCTTAATGATTCATGATTCACGAGTTATCAAGAATGAGATATTCAAAACCATCATTTTCTTTGTTCAGGAGATCTTTTCAACCCTTCAATTTTTTTGTTGGAGTGATCTTGGGTTGTATCTCACCTAAAAGCTTTCCCTATGGATTGTTGCTATTTATGGTGCTTATATATGACCCAAATTATTCATTTATCCTCTCAGTGAAAGAAGTTTTCATATCTTCGTTGATCTCTAGCAACAATTGGTTACCGTTAGTGGCTGGTTGTCACCTCATAAATTTTGAGATGTTTTCCATAAGCCCACAACAACCTTATTCTTTTGTTGTTTATTTTTAAACAACTCCATTCAATCCTTCTTTCTAAGGATGCTTTCAAATTCATTGGTGGTAGAAGTTATCATTTTCTTCTACTTTCTTTCTTCCTAACAATCTAGCTTCTATTCTTTTGTTCCGGAGGTATTGTAATATTGATATCTTCGTTCCATCATCTCTTTTTGTCAACATCATGTTCTTTTCCTTGCCAGTCCATTTATCAGGATTGTCGTGTCCTCCATTCAAGTTCCCTCATCTTATCAAGTTTTATCTCTCTTTTCAATCAGAGTGTTGTCTAAAATCTTTCTTACCCCTTGTGCCATTCTTTCAATAGTTTCGGAGGCAGTGTGTTGTTGATTTCATCAAGCATCATCCCATCTTCTCAAGTTCATGTTCAATTCCTTCCATTTACACTCGGAGTGCTGTCCAAATTCTTTCGTTCCTATTCCTTCTCTATCTTGTTGTAACCGGAGTGGTTTCATTGTCTATCTTGTCACCTAAGATCTTCATTCTCGTCGTTTTACTCGTTCATCTTGTCTATCGGAGTGTTTCAATTTCTTTCATCTTCGTCGTGCCATTTCTTCAAGTATTCAACCTCTCAAGGTTCGTGGTTTCACTCGTTTGTCGAAGAAGCAACTTAGTGTTACCTCTTCCTTTATCCTCTTCTATCTGGTGCCATCTTTAGGATCTCAGGTCGAGATCCTCTGTTAGTGTGGGAGAGTTGTGACACACCAAGACCGACGCTCCAAAAGACTTCCAGCTATTCCGGGTTTCACCATATGTTTCATTTGTGCTTGCTTTATTTATGTTTGCATTGCATCATGTCATTAATTTTTTGCAACTCAACTAAATAAATCATATGGATCTTCGGTCCATTTATATCGAGGGATATTCACAATGGTGATTTCTCTTTAGAACATATACTCCCAATATTTTTAGGGAGCTATAATAAAAATATTCCATTTGTTTGGAATTAACCATAACACACTTGCATAGTATTCTCCATGCCTTTCCAACTCAATTCTTGATCTCAAACTTTGTCATAAATTCTTTCATCTTTTTCCCGAGCTCCACCAAAATTATCAATATTTTTGGACTCTCCAAAACCTTGATCCTGTTCAAATCATTTAAATTAAATTCAAGTGAATTTTAATGTAAAACTTGCATTCATGCCCACTCCTATTTTCTCGGAACAAGCACATTTTTGTGAGTCCGGGAAATTAATCCTCATGCCCAAATTCTTGTCCACTCATTTCTTTTCTATCCTTTTCTTTCTTTCTTTTTCTCGTTTAGAAGAAAGAGAGAGAGGGAGAGCAGCCTAGCTGGGCCTCCTAGCTGCCCAGCCACAGCCAGGCCCATCTGCAACCGGCCTCTCCTAAGCCCAACCCCATCCTAAACCCTAGCCCCGACCATCTCCCCTCAACCCCTTCCCAGCGCCGCCACTCGCCCGCTCCCATCAATCTCTCCCTCTCGTTCCCTAACTCCGCCCCGACCCACTCCTCCTCGCTCGACCCCTCTCCCTCTCGAGCGTCGTCTTCCTTCTCCCCATCATTGTCCTTCGCCGCCTCCTCTGGATCGAGCTGCCGCCGGCCCTTCTCGGCATCGCCCCGCGCCGCCGGCCCTCAGGCCCCTCGTCTCCAGCGCGCCCCAAGCCACTAGCCGGCCACCAGAGCCTCACCTCGCTGCTCCCTCCACCGCCAGGCCGGGTCTCCTCCGCGCCGCGCCGACCCGAGGTCGCCGCCATCGCCGTCCTTCGCCGCCGCACTCCGCCCGGCTGGATCCGGCCGCCATGGCGCCCTGTGAAGCTCTTCTTCACAGCCACATTGCCGGATGCCGCCTCCTCCGACGGACCCGGTCTCCTCCCGTCCCTCTGCTTTGGATTTGATGCTCCACACCTCCCCTTGCGCTTGCGGCCTCCTGTTCGTCGCCATGACCGCAGCAAGTTCAAGCTCCGCACCGTTGTTGTTCATCGGGCCATCCCACGATCCAACTACCGGGAAACGGCTCCCCATCACCAAGACCTCCTGGATCCGTTCGTTCTGCAGCCCAAGACCTCGCCGGAGTCCCTCGGCTCGTTTGTACCAAGTCCCGCTTCCGCCTGGCCCTCCAAGTTCATCTAATTTCCACGACGACATGCAAGTACCCCTTCGGATACGCCAAGTTCAACTACGCCCGATGATGCAACAAGTACCACGACGGCCCCGAACATCTACGAAAC
Organism: Secale cereale; assembly: GCA_902687465.1. Taxonomy (NCBI): domain Eukaryota; kingdom Viridiplantae; phylum Streptophyta; class Magnoliopsida; order Poales; family Poaceae; genus Secale; species Secale cereale. Next base: position 223,147,029 of record LR738710.1, on the reverse strand, counting down.
GTGTTCAACTACCGTCGCCGAAGACCTGTGTAACGCAAGTGTCAAGTTCGTGTGTACCACTACCGTCGACCTCGGAGACCCGTGGACGTCAAGTTCCTCTACCGATGACCCGAACGAACTCGAACCATGTACCACTACGGTCGCCGAAGACCGCGAGTACAACTACTTCCACGACAAGATGAGTACGACTACCGTCGACGTGTACGACTACGACCCATGTACCACTACTTCCACTACCATCGCAAGAACGACTACTTCCACTACTTCCCTCGACGACTCGAACCGCTTCAAAAACGCACGCTCTGAAGGTATACCCCGAGTCGAATGCCGATGTGGTGAACGATGAATGTGTGATGTATGAGATGAACCGTATGTTTGCACCGTGTCCGTTTTGCCACTCGTTTCCATGCCGCCAACCCATGGGAAACCGGTTACCGGGATCACCCCACCTATCTATTGCATGACACGCTCTCCGTCCTTTCTTTTGCGCCGGCATCTCAACGAGTTACCGGAACCGAGATGTTGTCGTGGCATCATTTTCGGATTCGTTGCCGTGGCACCCCTTTCCTTCCACTGCGGTGGCTAAATACTCCATATCTTGCTCATGTCAACTTTTAATAAAAATTGCATAAAAACTTGGATTTGTCATCCGCATCATGATAACAACATCTAAATGGTTAAAATGTTGTTTGCTTAAAAATTGCTAAATGATATGTGGGGATTTTCCGGAATTGTTGCTGTTATTTCCGGCCTCATTTTAAATGACTAGATAGTGTAGTTTGCTCATGCTTCACCCCTTGACATGTTAATCAACATTTAATATTGTTGTGTATATGACCGAGAGCAAACTAAATAATTAGATGTGGTGTTTTGTCAATATGCAACTCGTTGCATATTGAGCTCCAATTAAGTTGTAGTATAGTTTGTGCACCTTGCCATGCCATGCATATTTAAACCGGACACGCATCATACTTGTTTGTGCATCATATGCCATGGTTATGATATGTGTGTTTACCATGTTGTTTGCTTCTTTCCGGTTGCTTCTCTCGTTAGCTTCGGTTTCGTTCCGGAGTTGTGAGGATTTGTTCGGCTACTTCATGGACTCGTTCTTCTTCCTAGCGGATCCCAGGTGAGATGACCGTTCCCCGATATCACCTCTATCTTTGTCTTGCTAGTTGTCTTGCTCTTTAGCTATGCCTCGATGCCTATTCCTGTTTTGTCAGCCTCCTATGTTGCCATGAAACACTCTAACCGCCCTCCTAGCAAACCATTGATTGGCTAAGTACACTTTTGCTCAGCCCCTCTTATAGAGTTGTTACTTGCAGGTGAAGTTTTGAAGATTGCTCCACGTTCGGACTTCTTTATTGGGATAACAGTATATATCTATTTAAATTAATGCACATATATATTTGTAATGGGTGGAAGGCTTGGCCTTCTGCTTGGTGTTTTGTTCCACTCATGCCACCTTAGGACCCGATAAACCGGTGTTATGTTCCTTGAATTTGTGTTCCTAACACGGTTGGGGTTTATGGGCCCCCCTCGATAATTCGCACTGCTTAAAGCTTTTCCAGCAAGGCCCAACTTTGGTTTTACCATTTGCCAAATAACTAAAACTTGCCGAGGGAGTAACTAACCCAAGGATATATTAATCAACCCCCGGGCCAGTGATCATCTTAAGCGTTCGTCCAAACCTGTCAACCGCCGGTGACCGCCAGGGGCAACTCTGGTATTTTGGTCTACCGGAAGTTTGGACGAACCGGTCGTGGCCTGAGACGAGATACGCGCGGCTACTATCAGGGTGTCTGCACGCCGGGAGGTCTGGCTGGATTAGTTTTACCTTTGTCGAAGTATCTTGAGCATGGGATTCTGAGGATACTCGGGTCTTCCCAACATGGAGTTGCGACTCCGTAGATCGTGAGCTTGTGATGGGCTAAGTTGGGACACCCTTTTGAACTTTCGAAAGCCATGCCCACGGTTACGTGGTAGATGGGAATTTGTTAATATCTGGTTGTAGATAACTTGACACCATATCCTTAAGAATACACTACCTGTGTGAGTAACCGTGACGGTCTCTTTTCGAAGGGTTTCAAAAAGTGAACACGATGGGGTTATGCATGAACGTGAGTAGCTAGGATCACTTCTTGATCAACTTGGCGATTGTTGGCACATATCCTCATCTCGCTCTGACTTCTTAAGATAGTTGCTTAGTGCTTGCTGAAGCCACTTTATTACCTCTCCACACCTAAAAGGCTTTGTTAGTTTTGATACCCGGGAATGGGATTGCTGAGTCCTTGTGACTCACAGTTTACAACACACAACAGATGCAGGTACAACTAAGTACGACGTAGGAGATGGACAAGAACTTCACTGGGAGTTCGATGAAGAGCGTGGCCGTATGTGTGTGATTTATTTCGACAATCAGTAGTGGTTCCTACTAGGGGCGATCAGGCCTTGTGGTTGTGGTATCTTCCTCGTTTGGATTTCGTCCGTAGTCGGACCCTGTGCTATTTGGATGAATGTATGCTATTGTATTCATTGTGTGACATGGCGAGTGTAAGCCAACTATTTTACTCTTACATCCCTGTTCTTTTACATGAGTTGTGCAAAGATACCACGCTTGCGATCATTCCAGAATGCGCTTATGTCTCTAAGTTGTGCCTCGACACGTAGGAGATATAGTCGCATCCTGGGCATTACATCCATTTTCCGGGTGCACGTTCCACTCAAGGTTTACTTATGGATGTTCTCCTCTAACATACTACAGTATGTCCAATGTTTTCATCTTGTTCACTTAAATGTAGAAATCCATGCTTATGGATGTCTCATTGAATTGTTGTTCAGCCCGTCGGACACATCCTCATCTTTTCCTTGCTGAAAAGGTAAGACTTATTCTATAAGTTGTTCCTGATGGATCCTTTATGTATTCAAAGTCTGATCTTTACCCAATGATCATGTCGGTGCTATCTCGAAGCATGTATGTGGTACTCCAAAGATCCACAAGAAAAGGTACATATCATAATTCTTCTTACCCCTTTTATATATATGGTCATGACTTTGATCTCCTGAAACGTATGGCATGCCCTGATTAATCTTGGAAATGATATACTCCTATTCGTTGTGTTTAAATACATTTTCCTTTCCATTTGTTGTTTAACCTTTCTTTGATCTACGTATAACCTAAGCAGTAATAATTTTCTGCTTAAGTGAACACCTTGGTGTACAACTGTGTCAGTAGGACCCTGTTGCTATTGTTGACAACATTTCGGTAACCATCGATTGACGAGAACTTTGCCTATTGGTCCGCCTAGTTCAACGAGTAGGAAAATTGGTTCTCTTCGTCCCGCGCCCTAGGTACTGATGTTGTTGCCAACATAACTGACTTGCTATCCTCTGACATACCTTGCTTACGAGAGGTTGCAAGACGTCACCGCCCTTCCTACTTTAGCCCACATGGTGGGCCCATAACCAACAGTTCCACAGGATCAAAACCTGACTCTTGTGTATACCCCCCTCATTTCCAAGGTTATTCCTCACGCTTTGCTTCGTGTGCAATTCACGAGCCACCTACCTAATGATCTATTCTGGTACCAGACGCAATACTTATTCTTGTTGCTCTGGACCCCTTTCACACCTTGTTTCAGACATCGAACGAGTGTCTATCCGTTTGAAACTTCTAATTGTACCATATTACTTTGCTCTTGGCGTGTTTTATTCGTTCAACTCGAGAGATACTAATGAGTTCACTTGTAGGATAACCCCCGATGATTACCCCTTGTGGCATTCCATCGTTGACAAGCTACCCTTTCCTATTCGTAAGTACGATGGAGACCTCGAAGAAAGGATGACGACTTCATCATGATGACCTGAAGCAGAGGACTGAAGACATCAACGTAATGGAATGACCCCTTCGAGAAGAGAAACCGGGACCAAGAAGATCCGTTAGAATTTCATAACCAGAATTTCCCCCTTACTCCCTTCCTAAATCTCGGGACGAGATTTCTTGTAATGGAGGAGATTTGTGACGCCCGGATAATTAGGCTAACGTAATCCCACGTTAATGATGCCACGTCACCACGGTTGTTGTTGCTAATCTCGCATTGGTTCAAAACTATTCAAATTTGAATTTGAATTTTAGTCAAACATCAAAAAAGTTTCAAACATTAAAACTAAAATGTTCGGAGTGTGCCAATTAATGCCTATGTATTTATGGTGCAGAAACCACACTTTTACTAAATGTTCGAACTACTCTAAAATGAATAAAGTAGTAAAACAGAAATAAATAAATAAATAAATAGAAAATAGAAAAGACGGAAAAACCAAAAAAGGGGGAAAAGGAA